>LR738715.1:876535788-876560608 GCA_902687465.1 Secale cereale | reverse complement strand
CTCTCTTCTATGTGATGGTAGTTTAGATGATCGATATCGACTTGTAATGTGAAGACAAACTCGCTACTCGCGGTCTCGAGACTTGTAATATAATGTTCTATCTTTGTTTGGTCTTTTGAATTCGGAGACTAATATGATGAATTGTATTCGGAGGATAATATGATGAATTGTATTCAGAGACTAATCTTCTATTGTATTCGATGAATCTGCTGTTGCTGTGTGGTGCTGTCTATATTCTGTCCAACAATACATTTTGTAACCTGTGCAAAAATCAGAAAAGTAAAAAATAAAAATAAAAAACCTAATATTCATACTAATGACGCATCACCCCACAGTGCGCCATTAGTATGCCAAAGGATACTAATGGCGCATCACCCCACAGTGCGCCATTAGTATGCCAAAGTTACTAATGGCGCATCACACCAGAGTGCGCCATTAGTATGCCAAAGCACCTGGGTAAATATGCCCCCCTGGGAGGCATACTAATGGCGCACCGTGGGCTATACTAATGGCGCACCACAGGTGCGCCATTAGTAAAAAATACTAGTGGCGCACCAGTAGTGCGCCATTAGTAGGCAAAACTGGTGCGCCACTAGTAGGCCTTTTCCTAGTAGTGTACAATGGTATGACCGAGGTGTGTTTCTGTGGAGGGGGCACCGCACAAGGCTAGAACAATGTTTCTTGTGTGTCTTTGGGTGCCCCCTGCCCCCGTATATAAAGGAGCAAGGGGGGAGGTGCGGCTGGCCAAGGGGGCGCGCCAGGGAGTAGGATTTCTACTGCTAGTAGGAATAGGAACCCCCCTTTCCTATTCCTACTAGGAGTAGGAAAGGAAGGGGGAGAGGAGAAGGAAAGGAGAGGGGGCGCCTCCCTCCCTTTTCCTAGTCCAACTAGGAACCCTAGGGGGGTGCGGCCAGCCCTATGGGCTGCCCCTCTCTTTCCCTCATTGGCCCACTATGGCCCATACTCCCTCGGGGGGTTCCGGTAACCACCTCCGGCACTCCAGTTTTACCCGATAACACCCGGAACACTTCCGGTATCCGAATATAGTCATCCAATATATTAATCTTTATGTCTCGGACATTCCGAGAATCCTCGTCATGTCCGTGATCTCATCTGGGACTCCGAACTACCTTCGATACATCAAAACTCATAAACTCATAATACCGATCGTCATTAAACGTTAAGCGTGTGGACCCTACGGGTTCGAGAACTATGTAGACATGACCGAGACTCATCTCCAGTAAGTAACCAATAGCGGAACCTGGATGCTCATATTGGCTCCTACATATTCTATGAAGATCTTTATCAGCCAAACCGCATAACAACATACGTTGTTCGCTTTGTCATCGGTATGTTACTTGCCGAGATTCGATCGTCGGTATCTTAATACCTAGTTCAATCTAGTTATCGGCAAGTCTCTTTAATTCTTCCATAATACATCATCTCGTGACTAACTCTTTAGTCATTTGCTTGCAAGGCTTATTATGATGTGTATTACCGAGAGGGCCCAGAGATACCTCTCCGACACTCGGAGTGACAAATCCTATTCTTGATCTATGCCAACACCACGAACACCTTCGGAGACACCTGTAGATCATCTTTATAATCACCCAGTTACATTGTGACGTTTGATAGCACACAAGGTGTTCCTCCGGTATTCGGGAGTTGCATAATCTCATAGTAATAGGAACATGTATAAGTCATGAAGAAAGCAATAGCAGTAAAACTAAACGATCATAGTGCTTAGCTAACGGATGGGTCTTGTTCATCACATCATTCTCTTAATGATGTGATCTCGTTGATGAAATGACAACTCATGTCTATGGCTAGGAAACATAACCATCTTTGATCAATGAGCTAGTCTAGTAGAGGCATACTAGCGAAAACTGTTTTGTCTATGTATTCACACATGTACTAAGTTTTCGGTTAATACAATTCTAGCATGAATAAAAGACATTTATCATGATATACGGAAATACAAATAACATCTTTATTATTGCCTCTAGGGCATATTTCATTCAGTCTCCCACTTGAACTAGAGTCAATAATCTAGATTACAAAGTAATGATTCTAACACCCATGGAGTCTTAGTGCTGATCATGTTTTGCCCGTGGAAGAGGCTTAGTCAACGGGTCTGCGACATTCAGATCCGTATGTATCTTGCAAATTTCTATGTCTCCCTCCTTGACTTGATCGCGGATGGAATTGAAGCGTCTTTTGATGTGCTATGTTCTCTTGTGAAACCTGGATTCCTTCGCCAGGGCTATTGCTCTAGTGTTGTCACAAAATATTTTATTGGACCCGATGCACTAGGTATTACAGCTAGATCGGATATGAACTCCTTCATCCAGACTCCTTCATTTGCTTCTTCCGAAGCAGCTATGTATTCCGCTTCACACGTAGATCCCACCACAATGCTCTGCTTGGAACTGCACCAACTGACAGCTCCACTGTTCAATAAGAATACATATCCGGTTTCTGACTTAGAGTCATCCGGATCAGTGTCAAAGCTTGAATCAACGTAACCGTTTAAGACGAGCTCTTTGTCACCTCCATAAACGAGAAACATATCCTTTGTCCTTTTCAGGTACTTCAGGATGTTTGCTACTTCTCGAGCTTGCGTTCTATTCCCTCGAAGAGGAAAGGGTGATGCAGCACAGTAACGTAAGTATTTCCCTATGTTTTTGAGAACCAAGGTATCAATCCAGTAGGAGACCACGCGCGAGTCCCTCGCACCTGCACAAACAAATAAGAACTTTGCAGCCAACGCGATAAGGGGTTGTCAATCCATTTACGGTCACTTACGAAAGTGAGATCCGATAGATAGGATAGTATGATATTTTTGGTATTTTCGGATATAAGAACAGAAAGTAAATAAAGCAAAGTAAAGTAGATTGGAAGATTAATATGTTGAGAATAGACCCGGGGGGCATATGTTTCACTAGTGGCTGAACAAATTTCACGATAGCAGAATTCTACGGTGGGTGAACAAATTACTGTCGAGCAATTGATAGAAAAGCGCATAGTTATGAGAATATCTAGGCATGATCATTATATATAGGCATCACGCCCGTGACAAGTAGACCAAAACGATTTTGCATCTACTACTATTACTCCACACATCGACCGCTATCCAGCATGCATCTAGAGTATTAAGTTCATAAGAACAGAGTAATGCTTTAAGCAAGATGACATGATGTAGAGGGATAAACTCAAGCAATATGATATAAACCCCATCTTTTTATCCTCGATGGCAACAATACAATATGTGCCTTGCACCCCCTGCTGTCACTGGGAAAGGACACCGCAAGATTGAACCCAAAGCCAAGAACTTCTCCCATTGCAAGAACTATAGATCTAGTAGGCCAAACCAAACCGATAATTCGAAGAGACTTGCAAGGATATTATAATCATACATAAAAGATTTCAGAAAAGAATCAAATACTTTTCGTAGATAATCTTTATCATAAACCCACAATTCATCGGATCTCGACAAACACACCGCAAAAAGATTACATCAAATAGATCTCCTCGAAGGCCGAGGAGAACTTGGTATTGAGATCCAAAAAGAGAGAAGAAGCCATCTAGCTAATAACTATGGACCCGAAGGTCTGTGGTAAATTACTCACAACTCATTGGTGAGGCTATGGCGTTGATGTAGAAGCACTCCGTGGTAGATCCCCCCTCCGGCGGAGCTCCGGAACAGGCCCCAAGATGGGATCTCATGGCAACAGAAGGTTGCGGCGGTGGAATTACGGTTTTCTCTATTGCCTCAATGTTTTCAGGGTATATGGGTATATATAGGAGGAAGGAGGGCATCGGGGGAGCCAGAGGGGGCCCACGGGGGTGGGGGGCGCGCCCTGTAGGAGGGGGCACGCCCTGGACCCTCGTGGCCGCCTCCTTCGTTCCCTCGCGTGTACTCCAAATCTTCCGCGAAGATATTGTTTCAAAAATTACTCTCCCGAAGGTTTCATTCCGTTTGGACTCCGTTTGATATTCCTTTTCTGTGAAACCCTGAAATAGGCAAAAAAAACAGCAATCTGCACTAGGCCTTGGGTTAATAGTTTAGTCCCAAAAAAAATATAAAAGTGAATAATAAAGCCCATTAAACATCCAAAACATATAATATAATAGCATGGAACAATAAAGAATTATAGATAGGTTGGATACGTATCAAGCATCCCCAAGCTTAATTCCTGCTCGTCCTCGAGTAGGTAAATGATAAAAAACAGAATTTTTGATGTGGAATGCTAACCAACATAATTCTCAATGTAATTCTCTTTGTTGTGGCATGAATGTTCAGATCCAAAAGATTCAAGATAAAAGTTCACATTGACATAAGAATAATAATACTTCAAGCATACTAACAAAGCAATCATGTCATCTCAAAATAACATGGCCAAAAAATTTCATCCCTACAAAATCATATAGTTAGGCTATGCTCCATGTTCGTCACACAAAATATTCCAATCATGCCCAACCCCGATTTCAGCCAAGCACTTGTTTCATACTTTAATTTTTTCAAACTCTTTCAACTTTCACGCAATATATGATCGTGAGCCATGGACATAGCACTATGAGTGGAATAGAGTGGTGGTTGTGGAGAAGACAAAAAGAGGAAGATGGTCTCACATCAACTAGGCATATCAATGGGCTATGGAGATGCCCATCAATAGATATCAATGTGAGTGAGTAGGGATTGCCATGCAACGGATGTACTAGAGCTATAAATGTATGAAATCTCAACACAAGAAACTAAGTGGGTGTGCATCCAACTTGCTTGCTCACGAAGACCAAGGGCATTTGAGGAAGCCCATCGTTGGAATATACAAGCCAAGTTCTATAATGAAAATTCCCACTAGTATATGAAAGTGACTAAACATGAGACTCTCTATCATGAAGAACATGGTGCTACTTTGAAGCACAAGTGTGGAAAAAGATAGTAGCATTGTCCCTTTTCTTTTCTTTTTCTTTCTTTTTCTCCTTATTTTTTCCTTTTTTCTCTTTTTTGGGCCTTTCTTTTTTTCTTTGGCCTTTCCTTCTTCTTCCTTTTTTCTTTGGGACAATGCTCTAATAATGATGATCATCACACTTATATTGATTTACAACTCGATACTAGAACAAAGTAAGACTCTATATGAATGCCTCCGGCGGTGTACCGGGATGTGCAATGAATCAATAGTGACATGTATGAAAAATTATGCATGGTGGCCTAGCCACAAATACGATGTCAACTACAGGATCATGCATGTCAATATGACAATGATGAAGTGTGTCATAACAAAAGGAACAGTGGAAAGTTGCATGGCAATATATCTCGGAATGGCTATGGAAATGCCATGATAGGTAGGTATGGTGGCTGTTTTGAGGAAGGTATATGGTGGGTGTATGGTACCGGTGAAAGTTGCGCGGTACAAGAGAGGCTAGCAATGGTGGAAGGGTGAGAGTGCGTATAATCCATTGACTCAATATTAGTCATAAAGAACTCACATAATTATTGCAAAAATCTACAAGTCATCAAAACAAAGTACTACACGCATGCTCCTAGGGGGGAGGTTGGTAGGAGTTAACCATCGTGCGCCCCCCACCTCCACACAAAGGATGACACTCAATGAAATACCTCATGCTTCAAATTTGTCACACAACAGTTACCATACGTGCATGCTACGGGACTTGCAAACCTTAACACAAGTATTTCTCAAATTCACAATTACTCTACTAGCATGACTCTAATATCACCATCCTCATATCTCAAAACAATCATCAAGTATCAAACTTCTCTTAGTATTCAATGCATTTTATATGAAAGTTTTTACTATACTCATCTTGGATGTCTATCATATTAGGACTAGTTTCATAAACAAAGCACATTACCATGATGTTCTAAAAGACTCTCAAAAGGATATAAGTGAATCATGAGAGATCTACAATTTCTACAAAATAAAACCACCACCGTGCTCTAAAAGATATAAGTGAAGCACTAGAGCGAAACTATCTAGCTCGAAAGATATAAGTGAAGCACATAGAGTATTCTAACAAATTCTAAATCATATTTATCTCTCTCAAAAGGTGTGTCCAGCAAGGATGATTGTGGCAAACTAAAAATAAAAGACTCAAATCATACATGACGCTCCAAGCGAAACACATATCATGTGGTGAATAAAAATATAGTCCCGAGTATAGTTACCGATAGATGAAGACGAAAGAGGGGATGCCTTCCCGAGGCATCCCCAAGCTTAGGCTTTTGGTTGTCCTTGAATTTTACCTTGGGGTGCCTTGGGAATCCCCAAGCTTAGGCTGTTGCCACTCTTTGTTCCATAGTCCATCAGAGCCATACTCAAAACTTGAAAACTTCACAACACAAAACTTAGCCAAAAATCTCGTGAGCTCCGTTAGTATAAGAAAACAAGCCACCACTCAAAGGTACTGTAATGAACTCATTCTTTGTTTATATTGGTATTAAACCTACTGTATTCCAACTTCTCTACGATTCATACTCCCCAATACTACTCATAGATGCATCAAAATAATCAAACAACACCCGAAAAACAGAATCTGTCAAAAACAGAACAGTCTGTAGTAATCTGTAACTTTTGAATACTTATGTAACTCCATTTTTTTTGAAATAAATTGGTAAAAGTGAGGAATTTGTCTATTAATCATCTGGAAAAAGAATCAACTAAATAGCACTCTCCAGTAAAATCTGGTGGCTAATCACATGAGCGCTAAAGTTTCTGTTTTTTACAGCATGATCATATAAACTTCACACAAGTCTTCCCAAAGGTTCTACTTGGCAAAACACTAATTAAAACACAAAACCACATCTAAACATAAGCTAGATGCAATATTTATTCCTAAAAAAAGAAAAAAAAAGAAAAATAAAATTGGGTTGCCTCCCAACAAGTGCTATCGTTTAACGCCCCTAGCTAGGCACGATACAAGGATAGATCTAGGTATTGCCATCTTTGGAAGGAAATCCATAAGTGGATCTCATAATAGATTCATAAGGTAATTTGATTTTCTTTCTAGGAAAGTGTTCCATGCCTTTCCTTAACGGAAATTGGAATCTAGTATTTCCTTCCTTCATGTCAATAATTGCACCAATCGTTCTAAGGAAAGGTCTACCAAGAATAATAGGACATGAAGGATTGCAATCTATGTCAAGAACAATGAAATCTACGGGCACAGAATTCCTATTGGCAACAATAAGAACATCATTAATCCTTCCCATAGGTTTCTTAATGGTAGAATCCCCAAGATGCAAATTTAAAGAACAATCATCAAGCTCATGGAAACCTAGCAAATCACACAAAATTTTTGGGATAGTAGAAACAGTTGCACCCAAATCACACAAGGCAAATTTCATGATCTTTAATTTTAATTTTAATAGTAGGTTCCCACTCATCATAAAGTTTTCTAGGGATAGAAATTTCTAATTCAAGTTTTCTTCATAAGATTGCATCAAAGCATCAACTATGTGTTTGGTAAAGGCCTTATTTTGACTATAAGCATGCGGAGAATTTAGTACGGATTGCAACAAGGAAATACAATCTATCAAAGAGCAATTATCATAATTTAATCCCTTGAAGTCCAAAATAGTGGGTTCATCACTATGCAAAGTTTTAATCTCTTCAATCCCACTTTTAACAATTTTAGCATCAAGATCTAAAAAATCTGAATCATTGGGACACCTTTTAACTAAAGTAGACTCATCTCCAGTCCCATCTTTATCAAGATTCATACTAGAAAACAAGGATCTAATAGGAGACACATCAATAACTTTCAGATCTTCATCTTTATTTTCATGATAACCAGAAGAACACTGTCGGGGGAAACTGTCCGCCACGAACACCTATGGGACCGGAGCCCCTTGTCTGTGCGGTACGAGGGTGGAGGGAGCACAAAGAGCAGATCGTAGCGAGCACGCGGGCAGTTTTACCCAGGTTCGGGCCGCGGTAGACGCGTAAAACCCTACTCCTACTTGGTTGTGTATTGAGTTTGAGTGCTCGGGAGCTTGAAGAAGCAGCTGCACCGAGCGTGAGAGTGATCTAGGTTCCGAACCTCCGAACCCCTTCTATGTTGTGCATGGGCCTCCTTTTATAGTGCAAGGGGTCACCGACAGGTGTCAACGTAGGAGAAAGGGGTAAAAATGTAAAAGAGGTGGTAGTTGTAATAGTGCGGGAACAGTGGAGCTACAGTGCAGAACAGTGGTCTATACCTACTTAGACAGTGGGGGACAAGGGCATTCAATGCCCGTCGCCGTCGACCCCAAAAGTTCCCGCCCTTGCGTCTCCGTCTGCCACGGCGATGGATCCACCACCGTGGAGCGCCACCGTGTCCCCCAGGCTGCACAGCCGTCCGCCACGCGTCCCTGGATAGGTCCCAGGGCGACGCGTGGGCCGGTGAGCTGGAGCGCGGGCACACAGCGCAACCTTCCCGGCAAGCACCTTGCCGGGGTCTTGATCTTGCCGGGCCCGGGAGCTTGCCGGGCTCGGGAGCTTGTCGCTCCCCGGGCCCTCGCCGGGTCTTCTATGATGAAATCCTCTATTCTTCCTGGCAAGCTCCTCTTGCCAGGGCCTTGCGCGAACGATGTAATCTTGAGCCTAGTACGGCCTTCCCGGCAAGCTCCTCTTGCCGGGGTCTCGGTCTTCTTTCTTGTATACTTTGTTTTTGAATGGTTTAATAAGGAGCAGGAAGGTCTCCGGCGAGCACGCGGTAAACCCTGCCGCGGGAAGCTGCAACCGCCCGTGCACAAGTTGGGGTACTGAGGCACCCCTACCTTAGTACACCGACAGGAGCCCCCGGGCCTGGGCCACACACGGTGCCGAGCGCTGTTGGGCCAGGCCCAAAACAGTGCACGGGCACACGCGGCCTGCGGCGCGCCGAATCCACTTCCGTATCCGCCGCATCCCCCCGTAACGGCACGCGTCGATTGCGGCGTCGTGGGATGGGACGTGCCCACGCTCTCTTAATGGAAAAGGCGAAACGCCCCCCACTCCCCCATAAAAGCAGAGGGAGCAGGCGTGGTTCCCCTCCTTGCGCTTTCATTGCATCGTCTCCTTCCTCCAGAGATCTCTCTTGTGCTCTGCCTCCATACCTCCGTCGCCGCCGAGCTCTTTGTTCCCCTCCTTCCACCGCGTCCGCCATGGCCCCAAAGACCGACAAGGCGAAGGCGGAGAAGTCCAAGAGGGAAAAGTCGGAGCAAGCGGCGAAGCTCATTGCGTACCGGAAGCAGCATCTCGTCTTCCCGCCGAAGCTCGGCGTGCGGGAGCTCTAGAACAAGTACTACTTGTTCTGGGCTAAGGACACCAAGGCGCACCCCCGCACACGAGCCTATCCGGCCGCCGCCAAGGACGAATATCCCGGCGGGTACTACTTCTTCGCAGCCTTTTTTCATTGTGGTCTCTGTCCTCCTTTCTCAAACTTCTTCTGCGACATTATGAACACATACGGCCTCCATCTGCTTGACTTCACCCCCAACGCCATCCTCACCATGGCGGTTTTCGCACACATGTGCGAAAACTTCATAGGAGTACACCCAAACGTAGCGCTTTTTAGGCACTTCTTCACTCCTAGAGCAGAGGCCGACGCCCCCTCTCCGGAGGAATTTCTTGGGTTTTCCGTCTGAATAAGAAGGGATCCTACTTGCCGGGGGAGCTCCGCGGCAAGTGGGAGGAGTGGCGCGCGGAGTGGTGCTGGATCGTTGAAGATGCGCCGCAGTCCTTCACCGCGCCGCGCACAACACCCATCGTGCGCGGCAGGGATTGGAGCGAGCTGGACTCGGACGACATCAAACTCGACATCGCCCTCGTCCGGATTCTTCGTCTTCGGATGGCCAAGCTGTCAGTTGCAGAGGTGGGCGCAGATTTCCTCCGCCGGCGCATCGCCCCTCTCCAAGACCGGAAGAGGCCGGCCTGGGAGTACGGCGGCCCGACAGACATAATGAGGCTGCGCCCTGGGCTCAACTTCAACCTCACCACGCTGGAGCTGAAGGGGATGGTCCGGGAACTCTTCAAGTACGACCCGGCACACCCTGAGTGGTTCAGACCTCCCCGGGAAGTGGTGCCGCTCTGCAACAACATCGTCCGGGATCGCATCCTCGCCATGATGCCCATGTGTGACTCGCACGGCGTGGATCGCACGTGGATCGCTCCCAAGCCTATCGACGTCCTCAACTTCTACGACAACCTCGCAGAGGTGGCGAAGAACAAGAACGACCTCAAGGAGCACACGCGGGACACCACCGACCAGGAGATCGCCTACATAGCTTCTCGGGCTGAAGAGGCCGCCGCAGCCGCGGCGGCAGGAATTTTTGGATACACGCCTGAAGAGGCGGAAGTTGCGGACGCATCCACCCAGGCGGAGGAGGCGGAGATCCGCAGGTTGCTGCAGCTCCCTCCCGACGCGCTCGCCGGGGTCCCCTCGCTGAGGCACTCCGGAATCCACGGGATCGTGGCCGAGGCCGCGGCAATGGAGGGTACCGCCGGAGGGAGCAGAGGCGCCGCGAGGGGCGGAGGCGCCAAGGGAAAGGGGGCCGCAGCGCAGGACGCTGGGCCCAGTGAGCCGGCCGGGGAAGAGGAGGAGGAGGAGGAGGCCGAGGACTCTGGCGGATCCACGGAGCTCTACGCCGACGACCTCTCCTCGTCGGAGAGCTCCCCGCCCCCGGCAAGCCCAAGGCAGTCCCCACCGAAGCGTCTCCGCAAGACGGCGACGGGGGAGAGGGCGCAGGCGCCCCGGCAACAGCTAGCTCGCCGGGCAGCTCCCCGGGGGAGTCAAGCCGCGCCAAGGGCGACCGGCGTACCAGCCACAGCAGAGGCGGCCCGCGCACGGACCACGACGGAGGCGCCTCGCAGGCCGGCGCCGAGCCGACAGGGGTCTTCTCGGAGCGGAGCAACGGCTCCGCCCGCTCCTCGGGCTCCGGCTACCACAGGGGCTGGGTCTTCGCAGCCCCCAGCCCCGGTGGCCCCGAAGCGCGCGAGGGAATCTTCGTCTTCCGCTCCTCGCGCCGACGCGCCCTCGGTGGAGTACGACTTCTCCGCCTTGAGCGAGGACGACGAGGAGGATCAGGAGTAAGGATCCAAGATCTTACACCTTCTCGAGTCTTGTCTTGGCTATTGTTGATGCTGACTTTGTCTGTTGCTTTGATTTCAGGACCTTGGTTCAGCGCGCAGCGAAGAAGGCCAAGGCGTCTGTGGTCGAGGCCGCGGGAGACTCAGCCGCCGCGGCAACAGGAGGTGTGCCGGAGCCGAGCCTGCCGGACCCGAGCGCTGCTCCGAGGAGCAGCCCCCAGCGCAGCCCCCAGCGTAAGTCTGGAGTTCATCCTTTCGCTTGTCGGGATGCGCCTGAGGATTTCGTATTGTTTCAATATCTTGATGCTTCCTGTCTTGATTTGTGCAGAGGTGGAGCCACAGCGGGAAGAGCGCCCGGAGACCGTCGTCGAGGAGCCGCAGGCCCCGCCGTCCCCGCCAAGGCCGAACTCTCCGGCAAGGGAGAGTGCTCCGCCAAGGGTGGGTACTCCGCCAAGGCAGAGTACCCCGCCAAGGGCGAGCAGCCCGGCGAGGGCGGCCACTCCGCCAAGGCCGAGCTCCCCGGCGAGGGAGCCCGCCACTGAGGACGTCCGCCAAGGTATGTTCTGTAGTTTGTCTTCTTGGCCTTGCCTCTTTTTGGATATTTGCTTGAATCTTGAACTCCTCTTTCTTCTTTTTCTTTTTAGATCTTCCTCCTCCTGAGCCCATGGAGACGGAGGTTATCAACCTCGAGGAGGAGGGCGCGCAGGGCGGCGGCGGCGACGTCCCTGTCGTCGAGGAGATGGCCGAGGCCGCCGAGCCGGCCGCGCAGGAGACAGCTCCGGCTGCGGACGCAGCGGCCGGGGAGGGGGACGACGACCGCACCGCCGACCCGGAGGCGGCAGGAGCATCGGATGCTGCACCGGCCGCCGACCCCTCCGCCAGCAAGGAGCAGGGGTACTACCTTGAGGCCCCCAACGGCGTCTTCATCCAGATGCCTTGGGGGTCTTCATCGCGAGCTCCCGCGGAGGGTGAGGTGTTCGACGGAGAAGTCCTCGCCTCCGCAGGTCTGAAGATCGTCGAGGCGCCCGGCGGGAGCGGAGGGCCCGAGGAGGAGAAGCTGCTCCACCAGCTCCTGGCCCTTTACCGGGCCAGGCAGGCGAAGCTCGCTTCCCGGGAAGCCCTTGCCGCCAAGGCCGCCGTGGAGATGGAGAAGCGCGCGGCAGAGCTCAGCGCCGCCAACCAGGCGGCCCGCCGCGAGGTGGCGGAAGAGCGCGAGCGTCTCGCCGGCGAGTACCAAGAATGGGTGCTGGAGAAGGGCGAAGCTGAGGAACAGCAGCGGCTCGCCGGGTTGGAGCTGTCCCGGCGAGAAGGAGAGCTCGCGCAGCGGAAGGTCGAGCTCGACTCCCATGAAGAGGACCTTGCCGCTCGCGAGACGGCCCTTGGCGGGGAGTTGAAGGAGGCAAAAGCCGCCGCGGTTGCCGCGGAAAACGCCAAGAAGGAGCTCACCGCCAAGGTCGTACAGCTGGAGAAGGCGCTGAAGGTGAATGCGGAGAAGGTTGCCGCGCTCATCACGGAGCGCGAGAAGGACGCCCATACAAATTCAGAGCTCCAGGTGAGTCTCTCCAAGAGGGGCGACGAGTTGAAGGCCGCCAAGGACTCCATCGAGGACTTGGAGCTGAAGGTCACCACTCTGAAGGACTCGCTCGACGCTGCCCGGGCTCAGGAGAACAAGCTGAAGGAGGAGCTCCGCAAGGAGCGGACCTTGGTGGACAGCGTCAACAAAGCATCCGAGCTCTTCCGTCAAACCATTGAGGTATGGACCGAAGACTTGGTTTCTTCTGCGTCCAACATTGACCAGGAGCTGCTGGCGCTGAAGGTTGAACATCTCATCTACTCGCCGGATCCGGACCTCCCGCACAGCGCCAAGCTCAGCCTCTTCTTCAGAGGAATCGCGCCGGCCCTTGCAGGTCTCCGGAACCGCATCCCCGCGCAGCTGGCCGAGGAGTCGCGCCTGCTCTGCGCGGGAACTCTGGAGCGGGTGCTGACGAAGATCGTGTACCGCAACCCGGGGATCAATCTTACCAACGTTCTTCGCAGCTTGCCGGCTGATGCGGACACGGAGGCCCTGAAGGAGCAGGTCGCCCACATCATCGCCAAGGTGGCTAAGCTTGGCAGGAAGGAGGGCGACCGCGTAGATTAGGGCTCCGTTATCTTTATCTTTTTACTGCTGCACATTATGTTATGAACTCATTAGTCCATTGCGACAAGTTGTCCTTTGTAAGATATTTATTTTATTTTGATCAATCAGTGCAATGTTATCTTCCTTGTCTTAATCCTTGACTTTGTATGTTTTTCATCCTACGCTCCCGGGGAGCTTGCCGGCAAGGGACCTTGCCGCGAGCGCTGAGTGCTGGACTCTGAGCAGCCTGCTGGCCAAGGTCTTCGCCGGCAAGCAACCTTCCCGTGGCTAGCCGCAACGCACTTAGCTTGCTGAGCGTACTCGGAAACGAAGCAAGGGCGCGACACTTGTCGCAGCTCACTTAAATCGTTGAGCGAACTCGAAAACAAGATAAGGGTGCGGCAAGCTACGGGTAGGTTCCTCCGCGCACAGGTTTTCCATACAAAGTGTGATTGTTCAAGGAAGACAACTGAAATTTAAAATTTGAACTGGTCAAATTCTAACAACTTATCTTTCATAAATTGCTTGCTTATATTGCTTGCTCTCCGGTAAGGCTTCTCTTTCTTGAACAGCACTTGGTTCCTCCTTCACCTCCTTCCCCCCCGGCAAACTTGTGCGCGAGGAACGTTCCTTCTGCTTAAGAGGAAAGGAAAGGGAGAGGGAAACAAGTATATGGCCTTTCGGCGTTGTAATGCTTACCGGATGGGTGTGTTGCACAAGAAGCCAAATAACACATGCAAATAGCGAAGAAAAGCATGCAAAAGGCAAATAGCGCAAAACACAGAAACTTTACTGATGCACGGGGTCTGCGCCCGGCTTTGTACAAAGGGTTACATGCAACAGCGGCAAAGCTTGTACAAAAGGTGGTTGCCGGAGCGGATCACGGCAACCGCGCCTTAGGGGTGAAACTTGCGAAGATGCTCTATGTTCCAGGAGTTGCTCACCGGTAAGCCTTCTTCGGTCTCGAGGCGGACAGCGCCGGGCCTCGTGACTTGTCTCACCCGATAAGGGCCTTCCCACTTCGGCGTCAACTTGTTGGAATTCTTGGCGGACTGAACACGCCGAAGAACAAGGTCGCCTTCCTCGAGACTCCTGGCCTTGACTTTGCGGCTATGATAGCGGCGCAAAGCTTGCTGGTATCGAGCAGCTCGTACAGCAGCCTGGAGACGTCCCTCCTCGAGGAGCAATGCGTCATCTTGCCGCAGTTGCTCTTGCTGGAGCTCATCATAAGCGAGCACTCGAGGAGATCCGTATACGAGTTCCGTGGGGAGAACTGCCTCTGCTCCGTAGACTAGAGCAAAGGGTGTCTGTCCGGTGGCTCGACTTGGTGTCGTTCTGATTGACCAAAGAGCCGCCGGTAGCTCCTCTATCCAATTTCTTCCGCACTTGCGCAGCCTGTCAAAGGTCCTTGTCTTGAGTCCGCGCAGCACTTCAGCATTGGCCCTCTCCGCTTGACCGTTGCTCCTCGGGTGAGCAACAGAAGCGAAACAGACCTTGGCGCCAAGGTCTTGGACGTACTGCATGAAGGTGCGACTAGTGAATTGTGTACCGTTGTCGGTGATGATCCTGTTAGGGATCCCGAAACGGCAAACAATCGACCTGAAGAACCTGACTTCTGACTGTGCTGTCACCTTTCTCACCGGCTCCACTTCTGGCCACTTCGTGAACTTGTCGATTGCGACGTACAAGTACTCAAAGCCCCCGACAGCACGAGGGAAAGGGCCGAGGATATCGAGCCCCCAGACCGAGAAGGGCCAGGACAAAGGGATTGTTTGGAGAGCTTGAGCTGGCTGATGAATCTGTTTTGCATGGAACTGGCACGCTTCACACTTGGTTACTAGTGCAGTTGCATCTTGGAGGGCTTCTTGCCAAAAGAACCCTTGCCGGAAAGCTTTCCCGGCAAGCGCCCTTGCGCCAATGTGGTGGCCGCATATGCCTCCGTGTATTTCTGCCAACAGCTTCTGTCCATCTTCCCTGGAGATACATTTCAATCTGACACCATTGAGTCTTCTTCTGTACAGCTCGTTATCCACGAACTGATACATACTTGACTGCCTGGTTATCTTCTCTATTTCTTCTGGGTCGTCGGGAAGTTCTCCAGTTTGAAGAAAACGGACGATCTGCTGTGCCCATGCCGGAGCCTGAGGCTCAACGGCAAGGACTAAAGGCTCGAGGGCCGCTGCGGGGACCTCAGCTTCTACGGCAAGAACCTCTGGTTCTGCCGGAGCTGATGGTCCCCCGGCAAGCTCGCCGGGGCGAGGCTTGTCGGGAACACTTGCTTCAACTGTACAGACCCGAGGATCTGCAGGAGCAAACTGTTCCTCAGCGTTGTGGTTGTTGATCTTGGGGACCTTGGCGGCGGTTTCAGGAAGATCCGCCGGCAAGTAGTCGCCGGAGACCAACTTTCTCTTCTTGGACTGTCCTATTGATGGTGTAACGGATGGTTGAATCAGCTTGAGCAAGAAGGTCCCTGGTTCCACAGGTAACTTCATCGCAGCACACTTTGAAACGCCATCTGCAATTTCATTCTGAGCTCTCGGGACGTGCTCCATTTGCAGACCTTCAAAGTGCTCTTCAAGCTTTCTCACTTCATCGACATAAGCTTCCATCAAAGGGCTCTGATAACTCTTGTTAACTTGTCGGACCACCAACTGAGAATCTCCCCGCACAATCAGCTTTCTGATCCCAAGTTCGGCCGCAATCCTGAGGCCGGCAAGCAAGCCTTCATATTCAGCAGTGTTGTTCGTCGCTTGCTCCCTGGGAAAGTGCATCTGGATAACATATTTGAGGTGCTCTCCGGTGGGCGCGATGAGTACTACGCCAGCACCGGCGCCTTGCAGCGAGAAGGCACCATCAAAATACATTACCCATTCACTTGCCGCTTCTTGTACGGGTGTACTTGTTTCTTGAACTTCTTCATCGGGCGTTGGGGTCCACTCAGCTATGAATTCCGCCAAGGCTCGGCTCTGTATGGTTGAAGTGCTTTCAAACTTGAGTCCAAAGCTTGACAGCTCCAGTGCCCACTCAACGATCCTGCCTGTTGCTTCTGGGTTGTGCAATATCCTCTTGAGCGGAAAGCGAGTGACCACTGTTATCTCATGGGCTTGGAAGTAATGGCGCAGCTTTCTCGAGGCCATGAGGAGGCCGAAAAGCAACTTTTGCACACCAGAGTACCTTGATCTAGCCCCCTGGAGAAGGGAACTCACAAAATACACTGGATGCTGCACCATCTTCTTTCGCACCTCCTCCTGTTCCTGCGTAGAGTTATCCTTGTCGGAGCCAGAGCTTGCCGGAGCAGCCCCCTGCTTGTCGCTGGATTCGCTTGCCGGTGGTGTTGACTCCTCGCCGGACTCCCTCTCCGCTACTAACGTAGCACTAACCACCTGGTTGGTTGCCGCTAGGTATAGCAACAACTTTTCCTGTGGTCTAGGTGCGACAAGTATTGGAGTGGAGGACAGGTACCGTTTCAAATCCTGCAGCGCTGCCTCCGCTTCCGGAGTCCACTTCATGGGACCTGCCTTCTTCAAAATTTTGAAGAAAGGTAGGGCGCGTTCTGCAGACTTTGAAATGAACCTACTGAGGGCAGCCACATAACCTGCAAGCCTTCTGACATCTTTGACGCGTCTTGGGGCCTCTATCTGCTCAATGGCTTTAATCTTGTCGGGGTTAGCTTCAATCCCCCTCTGTGACACAAAGAACCCGAGAAGCTTGCCGGAAGGGACTCCAAAGACGCACTTCTCGGGGTTCAACTTAAGCTGTATCTTATGCAGGTTCTGGAATGTTTCTTCCAAATCCTGAACCAGGGTATCTTTGCTCTTGCTCTTCACCACGATGTCATCCATGTAGGCCTCTACATTTCTGTGGATCTGTGGCTCAAAAGCAGTGTATACTACCCTTGCAAAGGTTGAGCCTGCATTCTTCAACCCAAATGGCATGCGTATGAAGCAATAAGTGCCACATGGAGTGATAAATGCAGTCTTCTCTTCATCCTCTTTGGCCATGAAAATCTGATGATAGCCTGAATATGCATCAAGAAAACAGAGTAGCTCACATCCGGCAGTGGAGTCAACGATCTGGTCAATGCGCGGCAAAGGGAATGGATCCTTGGGACATGCTTTATTCACATCGGTGAAGTCTATACACAGTCTCCATTTCCCATTGGCCTTGCGCACGACGACTGGATTTGCCAACCACGTCGGATGGATCACACCTCTAACTAGGCCTGCTGCTTCTAGCTTCTTGATTTCTTCGTTGATGAACTCTTGGCGCTCCACGGCTTGCTTCCTCACTTTCTGCTTGATGGGCCGCGCATGAGGACAGACAGCAAGCTTGTGCTCAATTACCTTCCTGGGAACACCGGGGATGTCAGATGGCTGCCAGGCAAACACATCGACATTCGCCCGCAGGAAGGCAATGAGCGCGCTTTCCTATTTACTGTCGAGGGTGGCACTGATGGTGAAGGTACCACCAGTGCCGTCCTCCTTGGCGGACACCTTCTTGGTTGCCGGAGGAGCGGCCATTCCTTTCTTACTCTTGCCGGTGGAGCTCGATGGAACGTCCTCGACGGCAGCGCAGCACTCCGAAGAGGTGCGGTTGCCGGAGTGGGTCCCAGAGCAATTGCCGGACTTGGTCTTTGTCTTCTTCCCCCCGGGAGCTTCAGCGGCAAGAGTATCCTTCTCGGCTGCAGCTGCCGCATCCCGGTAGATCTTGTCGGCGCAGACAAGCGCATCCTTCTTGTCGCCGTGGACAGTAATGACGCTTATCGGCCCCGGCATCTTAAGTACGTTGTAAGCATAATGGGAAGCTGCCATGAACTTGGCGAGGGCAGGACGGCCGAGTATTCCATTGTAGGGTAATGGAATATCGGCGACGTCGAAGGTGATGCGCTCAGTTCTGAAGTTGAGCTCCCCGCCAAAGGTCACCGGCAAAGTGATCTTTCCCTTGGGCTTGCTCCTTCCCGGGTTGATTCCTTGGAATGAACCGGTTTCTTCGAGCTCGCCATCTGGAATCTGGAGTTTCTTGATCACAGCAGAGGAGATCAAGTTCAACCCGGCCCCGCCGTCAACCAACATTTTGGTGACCTTGAGGTTGCGGATGGTGGGAGAAACCAGCATCGGCAAGCACCCGACCGCAGTGGTGCGGTCAGGGTGATCCTCAAGATCAAAAATGATGGGCGTGCTGGACCATTTGAGGAGCCTGCGCGACTCCACGGGCGGCTCCGCTGCGTTTACCTCACGCACCCACTGCTTTAGTTGGCGGTGGGAGGTGTGCAGGGAGGCGCCACCGTCGACGCACAGGACCTCCGTGGCCTTCTGGAACTCCTGCTCGCTGTTATCCTCGTCCTCCATGTCTTCATCGTCGTCTTCTTCGTCCTTGTCGCGGCCCCGGGGAGGTCGATCTCCTTGCCGCTGCTTGGCCTTGCCGCGGCGCCCTCCCCGGCCGTTGAACGGCCGCTTCTTGCTTGTCTCCTCCCCGCCACCTTGGGCCTTCTCCTTGTCGCGCCTCTCGTACTCAGCTTTCTGCTGCTCGACGAGGTACTCGACGCGCTTGCAGTTGGAGAGATCGTGACCCTTGGTGCGGTGGATCTTACAGTATTGCTTGTCGGAGCTTCCCGGCTTGTCGGCCGCCGTTACAGGGGCAGGCTCCTTGCCGGAGCCGCCAGCCTGCGCTTGCTTGGCGGGGGCCTCCTTGCCGGTCTTCTCGACGGCAAGCACCTCTTTCTTGCCCTTCCTTCTGTTATTCCGCCGCCGGCTCTTCTTTGCCGGGGCGGCGTCGTCGCTGTCGCTTCCTCCTGCGCCAGCATCCTCCCCGGGGAGTCTCCTCCCCTCTTCTGCGCATGCGCACTTGTCAGCAAGAGCATAGAGCTCGCTGACATCCCGAATCTTCGTCATCGCCATCTCTTCACGCATGCGGCGGTTACGCACGTTCTGATGGAACGCGCTGATAACCGCGGCAGGGTGGACATCAGGGATGTTGTGCTGCACACGGCTGAAGCGTTGGATGTACTTGCGCAGGGTCTCGCCTTCCTTCTGGGCCAAAATGTGGAGATCGCTCTCCTGGCCGTGGGGTTTGTGGCCGCCGGTGAAGGCGCCAACAAACTGGTGGCAAAGGTCGGCCCAAGAAGAGATGGAACCTTCCGGCAAGTGCATAAGCCACGAACGGACGTTCGGCTTTAGCACGAGCGGGAAGTAGTTCGCCAAGATCTTCTCGTCGCGCCCCCCGGCAGCTTGCACTGCAATGGTGTAGACGCTGAGGAATTCAGAGGGGTGCGTCTTGCCGTCGTACTTCTCCGGTACGTCGGGCTTAAAATTCTTCATGCTGGGCCACTGGACGCGCCGCAGCTCGCGGGTGAACGCAGGGCAGCCTGCCGCGTACGGCAAGTCGCCTGGTTCACCGGGCGCGCGCGCGTCGACAGCGTCCTCAGCCCTTCGGTCTGATTGTCGCCGAGCTTCTCGGCGGCGCTCGATTCTGGTTCGAGCGTCTTCTTGTTGCCGGTCGTCGAGGACTTGGCGCTGGTCCCGACGGGCCCGCGGGTCCGACGAGGCTGTGGAGCCGTCGTCGGCGTTGTTCCGGCGGGGCGGCGTCCTTTGCTTCTGCGGCGGGGAGTGCACGCTTGTCGCACCCCCGGCAGTCTTGTTGCCGTCAGCCTTCGTCTTCTCAGCTTGCCGCGGCCGTGAGGTCGACGGCTGCTGTGGAGAATCGTTGTTGGCGAAGTCTATCAGGCTCCGGATGGTGGCCCTCCATTCTTCGGCCTTGTCGGCCGCTGGAGGGAAGTCGAGGAGCAGTTGCGCCCTTGCGAGCGCTTCCGCTGGAGTGGAGGGGAACGTTGGCGAGCGGTGCGAGGAGCGGGATACGCTCGGACTTCTAACAACGTTAGAAGGAGCGGGGTCCCGCGCCGGCGCCTTCGCTTTACTTGTGCCCGGACGGGGGTCCGGGGCGTCCCGCGAGCCTCCGGTTTGGCCTTGCCCCAGCAAGCGGATACCACCTCCCGTGGTATGGCGCTGCTGGGTCGTCGTGTGCTGAGATGGACGCGGCGCGTCCACGGAGACCGAGGTTCGGTCGTCCGTCCTGTTCTTGGATCTGGTGGCGCCGTGAGTGTCCTCGCCGGCGGCCACCCTTCCGACGGCATCCCCCCCGCCCACCATTGGCTCTGGTGGCGGCGGGTGAGACGCAGACGGGCCTCCGACCTCCGAAGCCTTCTTCTTCGGGGCCATGGAGTTGTTGCTGGTGAAGTTGACGAATTCGGAGAGGTTGATGAAGAATGCGCCCGCGCGAACGCCGGATCAGGTTCGCACAACCTCGACGCCCCCTACCTGGCGCGCCAAAGATGTCGGGGGAAACTGTCTGCCACGAACACCTATGGGACCGGAGCCCCTTGTCTGTGCGGTACGAGGGCGGAGGGAGCACAAAGAGCAGATCGTAGCGAGCACGCGGGCAGTTTTACCCAGGTTCAGGCCGCGGTAGACGCGTAAAACCCTACTCCTGCTTGGTTGTGTATTGAGTTTGAGTGCTCGGGAGCTTGAAGAAGCAGCTGCACCGAGCGTGAGAGTGATCTAGGTTCCGAACCTCCGAACCCCTTCTACGTTGTGCATGGGCCTCCTTTTATAGTGCAAGGGGTCACCGACAGGTGTCAACGTAGGAGAAAGGGGTAAAAACGTAAAAGAGGTGGTAGTTGTAATAGTGCGGGAACAGTGGAGCTACAGTGCAGAACAGTGGTCTATACCTACTTAGACAGTGGGGGACAAGGGCATTCAATGCCCGTCGCCGTCGACCCCAAAAGTTCCCGCCCTTGCGTCTCCGTCTGCCACGGCGATGGATCCACCACCGTGGAGCGCCACCGTGTCCCCCAGGCTGCACAGCCGTCCGCCACGCGTCCCTGGATAGGTCCCAGGGCGACGCGTGGGCCGGTGAGCTGGAGCGCGGGCACACAGCGCAACCTTCCCGGCAAGCACCTTGCCGGGGTCTTGATCTTGCCGGGCCCGGGAGCTTGCCGGGCTCTGGAGCTTGTCGCTCCCCGGGCCCTCGCCGGGTCTTCTATGATGAAATCCTCTATTCTTCCTGGCAAGCTCCTCTTGCCAGGGCCTTGCGCGAACGATGTAATCTTGAGCCTAGTACGGCCTTCCCGGCAAGCTCCTCTTGCCGGGGTCTCGGTCTTCTTTCTTGTATACTTTGTTTTTGAATGGTTTAATAAGGAGCAGGAAGGTCTCCGGCGAGCACGCGGTAAACCCTGCCGCGGGAAGCTGCAACCGCCCGTGCACAAGTTGGGGTACTGAGGCACCCCTACCTTAGTACACCGACAAACACGCTTTCATAAAGCACTCTTTTTTAGCATGCATCCTAGCGGTTCTTTCTTTGCATTCATCAATGGAAATTCTCATGGCTTTGAGAGACTCATTGATATCATGCTTAGGTGGAATAGATCTAAGTTTCAAAGAATCAACATCAAGAGTAATTCTATCCATGCTTCTAGCCAACTCATCAATTTTAATTTTTTTTTCTTCAAGCAAAGCATTGAAATTCTTTTGCGATTTCATAAACTCCTTAACACTAGTTTCAAATTCAGAAGGCATCTTACCAAAATTTCCAATAGAGTTATTGTAGGAATTACCATAATTATTAGAGGAATTACTAGGAAAAGGCCTAGGATTAAAGTTTCCTCTATAAGCATTGTTACCAAAATTATTTCTACCAACAAAATTCACATCCAAAGATTCACTAGTAGACTGCCCGTGCGTTGCCACGAGCATTTGAAAATTTGTATTGGTTGCATGTAAATTTTTACATATATAGAAAGATAGGCAATAAGAAATAAGAAAGTAATTGGAATCTAATTCGCTTGCAATGTACTTCGATAAAAAAGTTGTAATTCGACCCTATACACCTGATGCACAAAATAAAGACGGTGGTACACAAACATTGAACTCTTTATTCTGCAATGCATTACAAATGATAATAATACTTGAATGCCTTTTTTTAGTTCTTGAAATCGATTGCCTCATGAAAGCATGTGCATTGTTATTATCCATTAATTAAAACAACACATGAAGGATTTTTTTCCTTTAAACAAATGTTTCAAGACGTTCCAACCAGAAACTTCATGGCAATGCGCAATTGGCTGGCAAACTACTCCCTCCGTCCCTTTATATTAGGTGTATTTGTTTTTGATAAAATTCCAGAAAGTAAGGTGCATTTCTTCTAATTTCTCATAATTCCCTTGTTAGTCCTCCAAAAATAGAAACTATATCTCTCCTGATAGTCTGTATATCTCCTTGTAGCAAAAGAAGGAAACTATCTCTATGTCGATTGCATGTATCTCCTACTTTCCTGGAGTAACTGATTACTTGCCACAAACCAACAAATTTGCCAAGGTTAATTTCGTCCTAACATGTGTATAATTATGTGCCTTGATCACCGTACTGAAAATAATACACCTTAGATAAAGGAACGGATGGAGTATTACATAATATGGATTTAGGCGTTTGAAACCATACAATTTACCATTTAGAAAGTACTACAGAAAAACACATCTTCTAGAACATGCTACTCCTACCTCTCTTGTGACAGGTAGACATATCAATCTTTGATAACATTTATTGTTTAAAAACTTATTGGCATTTATTTGTATTTTGTAACAATTTTCAATTTTATTTGAGTTATGTAAGTTCATATTTGGTGTATCGGCTCAAAAGGATTTTCACATAGAACTCAAAAGGAAATGGGTGTGTTGTAATAGGAGATATGCCATAAAAGGGAAGCGAGCAACTCATATTCAAACAACAACCAACCGATGAGAAACCCAAATTAGACATACACTCAGCCATTAACATCAAATATAAGGGTGAAAGGGTGAATGACATGCATCATCAATTGCAAATAAAAAGGCTAAAACTTCATCAGAAAGTATACTCCCTCCATTCCTAAATTTAAGTATTTTTAGAGATTCCAATACGAACTATATATATACACACACACACACATGTTATGTTTTAGAATATAGATTCACTTATTTTGCTTTGTATGTAGTCCACATTGAAATCTCCAAAAAGACTTATATTTAGGAACGGAGGGAGTAGGTCACAACTCACAAGTTCACAACATACTTTTCCTTGTATTTTAGCACAAAAAGTCAAATAATGCACGGTAGGATTGAGGAGAAGGTCTACAATATTAGTCTTGTCAGTTGTTCATTATTCTATTATATAGAGAGAGATAAATAGATAGATAGAGAGAGAGAATCGACACCCCCAAATTGTCTCTGTATGTCACTGGCTATCCGAAAACCCATACCATATGTGAGAAGGAAATGGGTAAGGACGTCTATGGACAGCACGCCAGATCAGGCCAAAAAAACATAGTTTTCTAAAATATTACAAAGCATCCCAAAGATATTGACGTTATGAATTGCTACCAACTTAAATGCTTAATACAATCAACAAAAAAGCTACCAGCATGCTTCTCCATTTTGAGCTAGTCCACCTATTGAGGACTTCTTGATTAAAACATGCAATCATTTTATATAGCCTGCAAAACAGGAGGTAAATGTCAGTAAATAATGTACAAATATTAATTTCAGTTGAGTTGAAAGGCTTAAATTGAAAACCAAAAAATATATGCACGCTTATTTCATACTGCTATTTTAATGAGCTCCAAAAACCTCCTTGTCAACATCATAATATATCATCCAAAATCATATTAACAGTTTTGAGAAAACTTTATACTACTTATGAATATAAATTATATGACTAATAAACAAACCTTGGATTGTAACAGATCAGATAAACTCTTCATGTTTGAAGGAATCAGATGGTGTGAGTGTCGTCAAAGCTTTCTGGAGAAATAAGAATATAGAGGTGTTAAGTTCAAGGAAATAGAATGGCTCACCTTACACAAAGTCTAAGTTCACCATCATTACATGTATAAATGGGGAAAGACGGTATGAATAAGAGAAATAGCAAATAAAAATAGAGAGTTATTAAGTTCATCACACTGTTTATTTGCTTACTGTAGAAATTAGGCAACATCCCCTGAAAAAATTAATGAACCACTTGCTCATGCAATTTGCCACATTTTCTAATGTAGGGAAATTATTCCACTTAGACAACCGTAGCTGAACAGACCAACCCCAACCCCCATCCCGCTAACTCACAACCCTCAGGCTTCTCACTAAATCCAGTAACTCGTGTTCTAAATGAGCCAGTGATCGATGTCGTCATGGCAGATGATGGCTTCTCGCCCCTCGTTGGTTACCCCAAGTGGAAGGTTGAGATGTAGCGTAGCGGCAAATTTCCCTTGGCAAAGATACCAAGGATCGAATCCCGTGAGACTCCGAGGGTCGACAAGTAGGTGTCAACGGCGCCAGAAACTTAGCGGTTGACAGGACCGGCACACAGATACAGATAACTTTGCTCCCAACGAGTACAGAGAGGTTGTCAATCCCTCCGGCCTTGTTGTTTACAAAGGATCAAACACAAGAGATAATAATGATAGCTATGACTGCAACTAGGAAATAAAAACAGGAAGTAAATAGAAGGTGTGATCAGCGGTGGTAATATGGACCGGGGTCCCATGATGTTCACTAGTGATGTCTCTCTCCCAAAAGACGATAAAACAGCAAAGCGAGGTAAACAAATTA
>LR738715.1:876490321-876526382 GCA_902687465.1 Secale cereale | reverse complement strand
GATTATGTGCGCAAACCAATGCTAACTATGCTGCAAAGAAAGGTAGAGGCTCAAAAGCATGGGCGGTACGCCAAGGCAAGTAGACCGAAATCCATCTACATCTACTACTAATCATCCACCTTGAGATATCTATCCAGAACATCTCGCTGGTATTAAGTTGCGAATCCCACCCAAAGTGTAAACTCAAAGCAACAGACAACTGCATTAAAAGAACTTTGCGTAAAGTAAACAATCCTTGCACCCGCAAGTACAAGCACCGTTGTTTTCCCCCTTGTGGCAACAACACATCCCCTAGACTCATGTTTCTGTCACTCAAGCTAGTCATCAGGGGGCATGAACCCACAATCAAGCATAACGCTCCCTCTTGGAGTTACTACCTACTACTTGGCCAAAGCAATAAACAACAACGGAGAACATGCAAGAATTACTCAAGAACATAGATATAAAAGAGGTGAATCAAATATATTACTCAAACACAATCTGAACATAGTCTCATAATCCATCAGATCCCAGCAAACTCAGCAAAGCAACAACAGAAAGATTACATATGTGCCTCGATCATGTAGGGCAGCTCACGAGGTCTAAACCATGAAGAGAAAAGAGGGGAGGAGAACATCACATAGCTACTGATCATGGATCCATGGTCCAAGGTGGAATACTCACGACTCATCCGGGAAGCGTCCATGGTGGTGGAGAAGCTCCCGGTGGTGGTTCTTCCCTCCGGCAGGGTGCCGGGAAGAGTTCTCCTGATGCTCCCGATCTTGGAAGCGCTGCGGCGGCGGAACAGAGGCGAGATCGCGAAAAAGGGTTCTGTCCTCGAGGGTTTCGGGACGAGAGGAATATATATGCGAAGGGGGGTCACTAGAGGCGGAGCCGGGGCCCCAGGCGCCCCCTGGCGCGGCCAGGGGTGGGGCCGCGCCAGGTGGCCGCCTGGGCCTCGCCTGGCTCCCCTCTGGCCCCGCTTTGGTCCTTCGCGAAGCTTCCTGTACGCTGATTTTTCCTGTATTTTTTCCGGAATTTTTGGAGCACTTTTAATATGGGGGAAACCTGAAATAGAAAAACAGGAGAAAACAGGAACTGGCACTGTGGTGCACTGAGTTAATAGGTTAGTCCAAATATGATCAAAAGTGTATGGAAGTGCATCAATATCATAGCAATATCACACAAAAGAAGCATGGAGCAAGCAGAAATTATAGATACGTTTTGGACGTATCAACATCCCCAAGCTTAATTCCTGCTCGTCCTCGAGTAGGTAAATAATAACAAGCATAATTTCTGTGGTGACATGCTATCGACCATATAAGAACTTTTAAGTAAAGCAATCAAGGCATGTAATCCAATTCAAGTCATAACAAGCAAGAGTCTATATTAGCATTGTAACAAGTAACATAAGAACATAAAGGTGCAAGAGCTCTCGCTGTCCGTGACTCGAATGTCTCCAAATGGTGTTTGCGTGCAAGAAAGGGGATAGGGATATATGAGAGTAAAACATAGTTTTTGTATTGTTGAGAACTTAATCTACTAAAGTTTCACACTTGGTCTTCTTTGGAATCTTATCTTGACTCATCCCCAGACCACTAGTCAGGTACAAGTCAAAATGATCCACTCCCTTTCGATATTTTGAGCACTCATGCAATGGATGAGCGTAAGCAAGAAGGCTGACACTTAGGATGGCAAAGAGAGAAAAATGATGGAGGGGGAAGACAAAAAAGGTGTGAAAGGCTCACATCAATGAGGACAATCATAGGCGAGAGAAAGCCAAATGATGGATATGATGTGAGGAGTAGGGATTGCCATGCAACGGATGCACATATGAGCTAAGGTAAGCTCTCCAATGGAACTAGTGGGGGTGCATAGCCAAGTTCTATAGTGTGAAAGTCCCCACATAGCTATATGCATGAATGATAATCTCTATGGAGTACAAGGTATAAGATGGAGTACGAGTGTGGATCTCTCAAAAGGAATAGTAGTGTGCCCCCTTCTCTCTTTTTATTTCTTTTTTCTTTTTTCTATTTTTTTTTGTGGCCTCAATGGCACTTTCTATTTAACTCTCATTTGTCCTCTTTGGGATCTTTTGATTTTGTCCTCTTTGGGATCTTTTGATTTTGTCCTCTTTGGGATCTTTTCCTCACTTTAGGGGCAACACTCTATATATTACAAGAAGTATAGAAGATCTTTCACACTTTACAAAATTACTCAACATAAAGAAAATGAAACTATCATGATGTATGCAAATGCATGCCTCTGCCAGTGTAGCAGGATATGCAATGATACTAGCGCGTCATGTAGCAATGATTAGGGCAAGGCCCAACTAGCATGTGGCTCATCGATCAAGCAAAAAGCATGTATGACATGAAGATCAAGTCATGAGAAGATGGATGTCGCATGGCAATGTATCTCGGAAAGGCTATGGAAATGCCTTGATAGGTAGGTATGGTGGCTATTTTGAGGAAGGATATAATGAGGCTTATGATGACAGAGCGTATCGTGCCAAGGATTTGGATGCACCGGCGAAGTATGCGCCAACTCTCGAGGTGAGAAAGGGAAATGCACGGTACCGAAGAGGCTAGAAAAATATGGCTAGGTGGAAGTGTCAACTTTCGAATACTCACATTAGTCCGAAGAACTCATGCACTTATTATCGGTAACTCTCAATCTAATTAGGAGGTTCACAAAGAGACAAGTACCCCGGGGAGGAGTGTATGGGGGTTTGGTTATCCTTGCGCATCCTCGACTCATGGTACGTGAGTGTACTCTAATATTCGATCCCTCCAAAGATTAGTGATCCATCTAGTAGCTAAAGTTCTCAACTATTTTGTAGGTTTTCGAAAATAAACACGGATTGCCCAAAATATGACATCTATCACTAATAGGCTAAAGCTCTTGACACCAAAAGTTCAGACATTACTCATGGCAATACCTCAAAACTATTGCAAGTTACTACTAAAATTAAATAGCAACCTCAGTTACCTACTTTAAGTTAAGACACACAACTCAGTGCAACAGGCAAACTCTCTTAACAAGATAAACATGAAAACTCAAAAGAGTTCACCAACCAACTAAACAAAAGCTCTTTAAAAAGAAAAGCATGAAAACTAAGAGCTAAACATGACAGCAGCTATGGAAAGACAAAGAACACACACAGCAAAGATAAGCATGAAAAATCCTATGTTGTGTTCTAGGTTGAAGTGGAGCGTGTTTCTCTCCCACACAAAGAAAGCTGGGTTCTAACTTGTTATGAACAGCAAGCAAAGCTAAAGAAAACTAAAAAGGAAACTAAGAGCAAGACGCTCCAAGCATAGCACATAACGCATGAAGTGATAAAAATATAGTGGAACGAAAGACAAACTGATAATTGTTGATGGAGAAGGGGATGCAAGGGGGCATCCCCAAGCTTAGACGCTTGAGTCTTCTTGAATATTTCTTGGGGGTGCACGGGGGCATCCCCAAGCTTGAGCATTTGACCCTCCTGAATCTTCTTTTATCATCTTCCCTCGCACACTTGAAAACTCCCTTCATACATAACTCATCATAATCTGATTAGCGAGATTAGTACCCACAATAAAATAATTTTTCCCTACTGGAAATAAGGATAATCTTTAAGAGCTACTGTTTCTCAAGATTGCCAAAAGGTTTTTGCAAAGAAAAATCAAGCTCAAGGTTTGCAAAACGAAGAAAAGGCAAAACAGGACAGAATCTGTGAAAAACAGACCAGCAGGTAGTAAATAATTTTTTCGGGGCACTTCTGCAACTCAAATCAAAAAACTCAGAACATACGCTCGAAAGCCAATCGTATAGAGCACGCTGTCAAAAAAAATCAGATCAAAAAGATCATCTGGTGATTTTATTCGAATTTTTCTGTCCAAGGACAGAATCTGTTTTCTGGACAGCACGTCACAACTTTCGAACTTTCTTGCAATCGGAGGCTAAACTTGGCACAAAGCTGAAAAGAAAAGATACAATGATGATGCTACTGTAGTAACAAACATCAAGACACAACAAAAGAAAAATAAAACCTAATTCGTTGTGGGCTGCCTCCCAAAAGCGCTTTCTTTTATGCCTTTAAGCTAGGCATGATGCAAAAAGGGAAGATCAAGTTTTATCAAGAGTAAGAGAATAGCTAGCCCGTGTAATGGACTCAAAAGGCAACTTGATCTTCTTTCTAGGGAAATGTTCCATCCCTTTCTTGAGAGGGAATTGGAATTTTATATTACCCTCTTTCATGTCAATGATAGCACCAACGGTGCGAAGAAAAGGACGTCCCAAAATAATTGGACATGAAGGTTCACATTCAATATCCATAATAGTAAAATCAACAGGAACATAATTGTCATTGACAATGATAAGAACATCGTCGATCTTCCCCAAAGGTTTCTTTACGGAAGAATCAACAAGACGAACACCAAAAGAACAAGGATCAAAAGGTTTCAATTCAAGCATATCATACATTCTTTTGGGCATAACAGAGGTACTAGCTCCAACATCACATAAAGCATAGCAAGAGAAGTTATTCAACTTAATTTTAATCATAGGATCCCAACTATCTTCTAGCTTTCTAGGTATGGAGGCTTCTACCCTAAGCTTCTCCTCCCTAGCTTTGATGAGAGCATTAGTGATATGCTCCGTGAAGGCAAGGTTAAGTGTGCTAGTGTGGGGATCTCTAGACAACTTGTGAAGAAAACCAATAACTTCAGAAAGGGTGCAATTATCAACATCAAGGTCACTACTATCAAGTAAAGTGGTAGTGGTGTCCTTTAGGCTCACTTGTTTGGTAGCTTCTATGGTCATAGGAGTTTCTTCTTCTACGATTGAGGTCATAGCATCACCATTAATAGGTCCAATGGGACTAGGAGTGCATTGGGTGCTAAGAGTTTGGATATCCTCAACAACTTGGATAGTAGCAACAGTGTGGTGGGTAGGAAGGCTCTTAATCCTATCTTCTTCCTCCTTTTCTCTAGCCCATCTCTCTTTAAGTTTAGCCATCATCCTAATGTTTTCATTAATTTGCACTTGAATAGCATTCATAGGAGTGGTCTTCCTCTCCTCAAGAGGAGAAGTTCTAATTTTAAGCAACTCTACCTCATGGGCTAAATTGTCTACCTTCGAAGAGAGATTATCTAGTTTGTTTAGTTTTTCTTCTACACTCTTATTGAAGGCCTTTTGGGTAGTGATGAAGTCTTTAAGCATAATCTCTAGTTCAGAAGTGGAGTTCTTGGTGCTAGGATAAGCATTGTTGTTCCCATAGGAATTAGAGGGGAACGGTCTAGGGTTGCTACCAAAATTACTCCTATAAGCATTGTTATTGAAATTGTTTCTAGAGATAAAGTTCACATCTACTTGATCTTGAGCAATCAAAGAATTTAAAGGAACATCATGAGGATCAATAGAAGATTGCTTGGAAAGTAGAGACATGATCAAGTCAACTTTTTCATTTAGGGAGGAAATCTCCTCGACAGAGTTTACCTTCCTACCTGTTGGAGCGCGTTCGGTGTGCCATTGGGAATAATTGGTCATCATCTCGTCGAGAAGCTTCGTGGCAGCACCAAGTGTATTTGACATAAAGGTTCCTCCCGCGGCCGAATCTAACAAGTTCCGCGAGGTAAAGTTCAAGCCTGCATAAAAAGTTTGGATAACCATCCAAGTAGTCAAACCATGAGTAGGGCAGTTCTTGACAAGAGATTTCATGCGTTCCCAAGCTTGGGCAACGTGTTCATTATCCAATTGTTTAAAATTCATTATGTTACTCCTTAATTGGATAATTTTAGCAGGGGGATAGTACTTCCCAATAAAGGCATCCTTGCACTTGTCCCAAGAATCTATACTATTCCTAGGCAAGGATTGAAACCAGATTTTAGCTCCTCCTCTCAAGGAGAAAGGAAAAAGCTTAAGCTTAACAATATCACCATCTACTTCTTTGTACTTTTGCATATCACAGAGCTCAACAAAATTATTTAAGTGCAAAGCAGCATCATCTCCAGCACCGGAGAATTGATCTTTCATAACTAGGTTCAGTAAAGCAGGTTTAATCTCATAAGAAGGTGCTGAAGTGGCAGGTGTAGCAATAGGTGTGCAGATAAAGTCATTGTTGTTATGACTAGTGAAGTCACACAACTTGGTGTTCTCAGTGGAACCCATAGCAGCAGCAAGCAAGATAACTATTTTTGTGATTTTTGGTAAGGGACACTAAAGCAAAAACTGAAAGGTAAACTAACAAGACTAAAAAGCAAAGATAAAAGATAGCGTGCAACTCCCCTATCTTGAAGAGTGGAGTCCCCGGCAACGGCGCCAGAAACTTGCTTGATGGCTTCTCGCCCCTCGTTGGTTACCCCAAGTGGAAGGTTGAGATGTAGCATAGCGGCAAATTTCCCTTGGCAAAGGTACCAAGGATCGAATCCCGTGAGACTCCGAGGGTCGACAAGTAGGTGTCAACGGCGCCAGAAACTTAGCGGTTGATGGGACCTGCACACAGATACAGATAACTTTGCTCCCAACGAGTACAGAGAGGTTGTCAATCCCTCCGGCCTTGTTGTTTACAAAGGATCAAACACAAGAGATAATAATGATAGCTATGACTGCAACTAGGAAATAAAAACAGGAAGTAAATAGAAGGTGTGATCAGCGGTGGTAATATGGACCGGGGTCCCATGATGTTCACTAGTGATGTCTCTCTCCCAAAAGACGATAAAACAGCAAAGCGAGGTAAACAAATTACAGCTGGGCAATTGACAGGATTATGTGCGCAAACCAATGCTAACTATGCTGCAAAGAAAGGTAGAGGCTCAAAAGCATGGGCGGTACGCCAAGGCAAGTAGACCGAAATCCATCTGCATCTATGAAAGTGCAACTAATCCCCGGGTGGTTTTGGTAATTAATAACAACATATATATCATTGAACTAATATTCTCTTGAGAATCATTTCAGAAAAGTTCGATGATGTGGGTATGGAAATGTCTGAAGAAGTGGACCCCTCAAAATGCTAAGACAAGCATTGGCAAAAGCTCAAGACTCCATTTTTGGTTTAGTGATCAAAGATCACATTGAGTCCATAGGAAAGCCAATACTATTAAAAGGGGATGAGGTTGTGTTAATGTTCTCGTTGCTCAAGTGCTTGGTGATCTAACTCCCTCAACTATCAGCACTATTCACTACTTAACACACACCCATAAGTAATCTCGGTCACACCGATTTCTCCAACTCAGTCCCACCGAGATGAACCACTTCAGTTGTTTCTCCAAACCCTAAATTCTCGGTCACACCGATTCTGAGTTTCGGTCTCACCGAAAAAGGGCTGCCAACCTTCTGTGATCAGTTGACATCAATTCGGAATATCCGAGTTTATATTTCGGTCTCACCGAGATGGCAAACCCTAACCTTTGACTCACTTCGGTCTCACCGAGATGGTATTCTCGGTCTCACCGAAATCTCCAACGTTCATATCTGTAACACTTTCGGTCTCACCGAGATGGTATTTCCGGTCCCACCGAAAATCCCAACGTTCACTATATTTGAACTTTCGGTCTAACCGAGTTTTCACTTCGGTCTGACCGAGATTGGTCAAATGTGTGTGTAACGGTTGGATTTTGTGTGGAGGCTATATATACCCCTCCACCCCCTCCTCATTCGTGAGGAGAGCCATCAGAAAGTACTACCATTCCTACCATACACTTTCTGAGAAGTGAACCACCTACCCTTGTGTTGAGATCAAGCCATTCCATTCCTACCATATGAAACTTGATCTCTAGCCTTCCCAAGTTGCTTTCCACTCAAATCTTCCTTCCACCACAGCCATATCAGTGAGGAGAGTTGAGTGTTGGGGAGTTTATCACTTGAAGCACAAGAGCAAGGAGTTCATCACCATCAACACCGTCTATTACCTTTTGGGGGGTGGTGCCTCCTAGATTGGTTAGGTGTCGCTTGGGAGCCTCCGTCGTGATGTGGAGTTGAACCAAGAAGTTTGTAAGGGCAAGGAGATCGCCTACTTCGTGAAGATCTACCCCGAGTAAGGCTAGTCCTCCGTGGGCGTAGGCCGTGATGGAATAGACAAGGTTGCTTCTTCGTGGACCCTTCGTGGGTGGAGCCCTCCGTGGACTCGCGCAGCCGTTACCCTCCGTGGGTTGAAGTCTCCATCAACGTGGATGTACGATAGCACCACCTATCGGAACCACGACAAAAATCTCCGTGTCACCAAACTGCGTTTGATCTTCTCCACTTCCATCTACTATATATGCAATTTACTTTCCGCTGCCCATACTCTAGAATTGCATGTGTAGTGAGTTACTTGACTTGATCTTAGTTGCAAAACTGCCAAAATCTGTCCTTGATAAAAGACAGAAATTTTATCTTGTCAAGTAGTCTAATCACCCCCCCCTCTAGACCTACTTCTTCGATCCTACAGTGTGTTACCGAGAGGGCCCAGAGATACCTCTCCGACACTCGGAGTGACAAATCCTAATCTTGATCTATGCCAACACCACGAATACTTTCGGAGACACCTGTAGAGCATCTTTATGATCACCCAGTTACGTTGTGACGTTTGATAGCACACAAGGTGTTCCTACGGTATTCGGGAGTTGCATAATCTCATAGTCATAGGAACATGTATAAGTCATGAAGAAAGTAATAGCAGTTAAACTAAACGATCATAGTGCTATGCTAACGGATGGGTCTTGTCCATCACATCATTCTCCTAATGATGTGATCCCGTTGATCAAATGACAACTCATGTCTATGGCTAGGAAACATAACCATCTTTGATCAATGAGCTAGTCTAGTAGAGGCATACTAGGGACATACTGTTTTGTCTATGTATCCACACATGTACTAAGTTTCCGGTTAATACAATTCTAGCATGAATAAAAGACATTTATCATGATATAAGGAAATACAAATAACATCTTTATTATTGCCTCTAGGGCATATTTCCTTCAGTCTCCCACTTGAACTAGAGTCAATAATCTAGATTACAAAGTGATGATCCTCACACCCATGGAGTCTTGGTGCTGATCATGTTTTGCTCGTGGAAGAGGCTTAGTCAATGGGTCTGCAACATTCAGATCCGTATGTATTTTGCAAATCTCTATGTCTCCCTCCTTGACTAGATCGCGGATGGAATTGAAGCGTCTTTTGATATGCTTTGTTCTCTTGTGAAACCTGGATTCCTTCGCCAAGGCTATGGCTCCAGTGTTGTCACAAAAGATTTTCATTTGACCCGATGCACTAGGTACTACACCTAGATCGGATATGAACTCCTTCATCCAGACTCCTTCATTTGCTGCTTCCGAAGCAGCTATGTATTCCGCTTCACACGTAGATCCCGCCACGACGCTCTGCTTGGAACTGCACCAGCTGACAGCTCCACCGTTCAATAAAAATACATATCCGGTTTGTGACTTTGAGTCATCCGGATCAGTGTCAAAGCTAGAATTGACGTAACCGTTTACGACGAGCTCTTTGTCACCTCCATATACGAGAAACATATCCTTTGTTCTTTTCAGATACTTTAGGATGTTTTTGACCGCTGTCCAGTGATCCATTCCTGGATTACTTTGGTACCTCCCTGCTAGACTTATAGCAAGGCACACATCAGGTCTGGTACACAGCATTGCATACATGATAGATCCTATGGCTGAGGCATAGGGAATGACTTTCATTTTCTCTCTATCTTCTGCAGTGGTCGGGCATTGAGTCTTACTCAACTTCATACCTTGTAAAACAGGCAAGAATCCTTTCTTTGACTGATCCATTTTGAACCTTTTCAAAATCTTATCAAGGTATGTGCTTTGTGAAAGTCCAATTAAGCGTCTTGATCTATCTCTATAGATCTTGATGCCTAATATGTAAGCAGCTTCTCCGAGGTCTTTCATAGAAAAACTTTTATTCAAGTATCCTTTTATGCTATCCAGAAATTCTATATCATTTCCAATTAACAATATGTCATCTACATATAATATTAGAAATGCTACAGAGCTCCCACTCACTTTCTTGTAAATACAGGCTTCTCCAAAAGTCTATATAAAACCATATGCTTTGATCACCTCATCAAAGCGTATATTCCAACTCCGAGATGTTTGCACCAGTCCATAGATGGATCGCTGGAGTTTGCATACTTTGTTAGCACCTTTTGGATCGACAAAACCTTCTGGTTGCATCATATACAACTCTTCTTTGAGATATCCATTTAGGAATGCAGTTTTGACATCCATTTGCCAGATTTCATAATCATAAAATGCGGCAATTGCTAACATGATTCGGACAGACTTAAGCATCGCTACAGGTGAGAAAGTCTCATCGTAGTCAACTCCTTGAACTTGTCGAAAACCTTTCGCAACAAGTCGAGCTTTGTAAACAGTAATATTACCGTCTGCGTCGGTCTTCCTCTTGAAGATCCATTTATTTTCGATGGCCTGCCGATCATCGGGCAAGTCAACCAAAGTCCATACTTTGTTCTCATACATGGATCCCATCTCAGATTTCATGGCTTCAAGCCATTTTGCGGAATCTGGGCTCATCATCGCTTCCTCATAGTTCGTAGGTTTATCATGGTCTAGTAACATGATTTCCAGAACTGGGTTGCCGTACCACTCTGGTGCGGAACGTACTCTGGTTGATCTACGACGTTCAGTAGAAACTTGATCCGAAGTTTCATGATCATTATCACCAACTTCCTCACTAATTGGTGTAGGAATCACTGGAACAATTTCCTGTGATGTACTACTTTCCAATATGGGAGAAGGTACAATTACCTCATCAAGTTCTACTTTCCTCCCACTCACTTCTTTCGAGAGAAACTCTTTTTCAAGAAAGGATCCGTTCTTAGCAACGAATATTTTGCCTTCGGATCTTTGATAGAAGGTGTACCCAACAGTCTCTTTTGGGTATCCTATGAAGACACATTTTTCCGACTTGGGATCGAGCTTATCAGGTTGAAGTGTTTTCACATAAGCATCGCAGCCCCAAATTTTAAGAAACGACAACTTTGGTTTCTTGCCAAACCATAGTTCATAAGGCGTCGTATCAACGGATTTAGATGGTGCCCTATTTAACGTGAATGCAGCTGTCTCTAAAGCATAACCCCAAAACGATAGTGGTAAATCGGTAAGAGACATCATAGATCGCACCATATCCAATAAAGTACGGTTACGACGTTCGGACACACCATTACGTTGTGGTGTTCCAGGTGGCGTGAGTTGTGAAACTATTCCACATTGTTTCAAATGAAGACCAAACTCGTAACTCAAATATTCTCCTCCACGATCAGATCGTAGAAACTTTATTTTCTTGTTACGATGATTCTCTACTTCACTCTGAAATTCTTTGAACTTTTCAAATGTTTCAGACTTGTGCTTCATTAAGTAGATATACCCATATCTGCTCAAATCATCAGTGAAGGTCAGAAAATAACGATACCTGCCGCGAGCTTCAACACTCATTGGTCCGCATACATCAGTATGTATGATTTCCAACAACTCTGTTGCTCGCTCCACGGTTCCGGAGAACGGAGTTTTAGTCATCTTGCCCATGAGGCATGGTTCACAAGCACCAAGTGATTCATAATCAAGTGATTCCAAAAGTCCATCACTATGGAGTTTCTTCATGCGCTTTACACCAATATGACCTAAACGGCAGTGCCACAAATAAGTTGCACTATCATTATTAACCTTGCATCTTTTGGCTTCAATATTATGAATATGTGTATCACACGATCGAGATCCAACAAACCATTTTCATTTGGTGTATGACCATAGAAGGTTTTATTCATGTAAACAGAACAACAATTATTCTCTAACTTACATGAATAACCGTATTGCAATAAACATGATCAAATCATATTCATGCTCAACACAAATACCAAATAACACTTATTTAGGTTCAATACTAATCCCGAATGTATAGGGAGTGTGCGATGATGATCATATCAATCTTGGAACTACTTCCAATACACATCGTCACTTCATCCTTTAACTAGTTTCTGTTCATTATGCAACTCCCATTTCGAGTTACTACTCTTTAGCAACTGAACCAATATCAAATACCGAGGGGTTGCTATGAACACTAGTAAAATACACATCAATAATCTGTATATCAAATATACCTTTGTTCACTTTGCCATCCTTCTTATCCGCCAAATATCTAGGGCAGTTCCACTTCTAGTGACCATTTCCTTTGCAGTAGAAGCACTTAGTTTCATGCTTGAGTTTAGCTTTGGGTTTCTTCACGGGAGAGACAACTTGCTTGTCATTCTACTTGAAGTTCCCCTTCTATCCTTTTGCCCTTTACTTGAAACAAGTGGTCTGGTTAACCATCAACACTTGATGCTCTTTCTTGATTTCTACCTTCGCCGATTTCAGCATCGTGAAGAGCTCGGGAATTACTTTCTTCATCCCTTGCATATTATAGTTCATCACGAAGTTCTACTAACTTGGTGATAGTGTCTAGAGAACTTTGTCAATTACTATCTTATCTGGAAGATTAACTCCCATTTGATTCAAGCAATTGTACTACCCAGACAATCTGAGCACATGCTCACTGGTTGAGCTATTCTCCTCCATCTTGTAGGCAAAGTACTGTCAGAGGTCTTATACCTCTCGACACGGGCATGAGTATGAAATACTAATTTCAACTCTTGGAACATCTCATATGCTCTGTGGCGTTTCAAAAACGTTTTTGAAGTCCCGGTTATAAGCCGTAAAGTATGGTGCACTAAACTATCAAGTAGTCATCATATCGAGCTTTTGTCAAAATGCTCATAATGTCTACATCTGCTCCTGCAATAGGTCTGTCACCTAGCGGTGCATCAAGGACATAATTCTTCTGTGCAGCAATGAGGATAATCCTCAGATCACGGAACAATTCCGCATCATTGCTACTAACATCTTTCAACTTGGTTTTCTCTAGGAACATATAAAAAATAAACGTGGAGCAACATCGCGAGCTATTGATCTACAACATAGATATGCTAATACTACCAGGACTAAGTTCATGATAAATTAAAGTTCAATTAATCATATTACTTAAGAACTCCCACTTAGATAGACATCCCTCCAGTCATCTAAATGATCACGTGATCCAAATCTACTAAACCATGTCCGATCATCACGTGAGATGGAGTAGTTTCAATGGTGAACATCTTATGTTGATCATATCTACTATATGATTCACGCTCGACCTTTCGGTCTCCAGTGTTCCGAGGCCATATCTGCATATGCTTGGCTCGTCAAGTTTAACCCGAGTATTCTGCGTGTGGAAAACTGGCTTACACCCGTTGTATTTGAACGTAGAGCTTATCACACCCGATCATCACGTGGTGTCTCGGCACGACGAACTTTCGCAACGGTGCATACTCAGGGAGAACACTTATACCTTGAAATTTAGTAAGGGATCATCTTATAATGCTACCGTCGTTCTAAGCAAAATAAGAAGCATTATAAGATAAACATCACATGCAATCAAAATATGTGACATGATATGGCCATCATCATCTTGTGCTTTTGATCTCCATCTCCAAAGCACCATCATGATCACCTTCGTCACCGGCGCGACACCTTGATCTCCATAGTAGCATCGTTGTCGTCTCGCCAACTATTGCTTCTACGACTATCGCTACCGCTTAGTGATAAAGTAAAGCAATTACATGGCGATTGCATTTCATACAATAAAGCGACAACCATATGGCTCCTGCCAGTTGCCGATAACATTACAAAACATGATCATCTCATACAAAAACCGTATAACTCATCATGTCTTGACCATATCACATCACAACATGCCCTGCAAAAACAAGTTAGACGTCCTCTACTTTGTTGTTGCAAGTTTTACGTGGCTGCTACGGGCTTAGCAAGAACCGTTCTTACCTACGCATACAAAACCACAACGATGTTTCGTCAAGTATGTGCTGTTTTAACCTTCACAAGGACCGAGCGTAGCCACACTTGATTCAGCTAAAGTGAGAGAGACAGACACCCGCCAGTCACCTTTAAGCAACGAGTGCTCGTAACGGTGAAACCAGTCTCGCGTAAGCGTACGCGTAATGTCGGTCCGGGCCGCTTCATCTCACAATACCGCCGAAGCAAAGTATGACATGCTGGTAAGCAGTATGACTAGTATCGTCCACAATCTCATTGTGTTCTACTCGTGCATATCATCTACGCATAGACCTGGCTCATGATGCCACTGTTGGGGAACGTAGTATTTTAAAATTTTCCTACGATCACGCAAGATCTATCTACCAGATGCATAGCAACGAGAGGGAAGAGTGTGTCTACGTACCCTCATAGACCGGGAGCGGAAGCGTCAAGTGACGCGGTTGATGTTGTCGAACTTCTTCGCGATCCAACCAATCAAGCACCGAACGTACGGCACCTCCGCGTTCAGCACACGTTCAGCTTGATGACGTCCCACGAGCTCTTGATCCAGTTGAGCTTCACGGGAGAGTTTCGTCAGCACGACGGCGTGGTGACGGATATGATGTGTTCACCGGCGCAGGGCTTCGCCTAAGCTCCGCGACGGTACGACCGAGGTGTGATTCTGTGGAGGGGGGCACCGCACACGGCTAAACAATTCAACTTGTGTCTTTGGGTGCCCCCCTGCCCCCGTATATAAAGGAGTAAGGGAGGAGGGGCCGGCCAACCTCTATGGTGCGGCTAGGGAGGGGACTCCTACTAGGAATAGGATTGCAATCCTATTCCTAGTAGGATTCACCGAAAGGAAGAAGGGGGAAAGGAATAGGAGAGGTGGCGCCCCCCCAATCCTAGTCCAACTAGGATTCCTAGGTGGGGGCGCCGGCCAGCCCTATGGGCTGCCTCTCTCTCACCCTTTAGGCCCACTATGGACCATCCCCTCTCGTAGGGGGTTCCGGTAACCCCCTCCGGCATTCTCGATAAATCCGAAACTTTTCCGGTATACTTCTGGTGTCCGAATATAGCCGTCCAATATATCAATCTTTATGTCTCGGACATTCCGAGACTCCTCGTCATGTCCGTGATCTCATCCGGGACTCCGAACTACCTTCGGTACATCAATACTCAAAAACTCATAATACCGATCGTCATCAAACGTTAAGCGTGCGGACCCTACGGGTTCGAGAACTATGTAGACATGACCGAGACTCATCTCTGGTCAATAACCAATAGCGGAACCTGGATGTTCATATTGGCTCCTACATATTCTACGAAGATCTTTTATCGGTCAGAACCGCATAACAACATACGTTGTTCCTTTTGTCAAACGGTATGTTACTTGCCCGAGATTCGATCGTCGGTATCTTTATACCTAGTTCAATCTCGTTTACCGGCAAGTCTCTTTACTCATTCCATAACACATCATCTCGTGACTAACTCATTAGTCCTTTGCTTGCAAGGCTTATTATGATGTGTGTTACCGAGAGGGCCCAGAGATACCTCTCCGACACTCGGAGTGACAAATCCTAATCTTGATCTATGCCAACACCACGAATACTTTCGGAGACACCTGTAGAGCATCTTTATGATCACCCAGTTACGTTGTGACGTTTGATAGCACACAAGGTGTTCCTACGGTATTCGGGAGTTGCATAATCTCATAGTCATAGGAACATGTATAACTCATGAAGAAAGCAATAGCAGTAAAACTAAACGATCATAGTGCTATGCTAACGGATGGGTCTTGTCCATCACATCATTCTCCTAATGATGTGATCCCGTTGATCAAATGACAACTCATGTCTATGGTTAGGAAACATAACCATCTTTGATCAATGAGCTAGTCTAGTAGAGGCATACTAGGGACACTCTGTTTTGTCTATGTATTCACACATGTACTAAGTTTCCGGTTAATACAATTCTAGCATGAATAATAAACATTTATCATGATATAAGGAAATATAAATAACAACTTTATTATTGCCTCTAGGGCATATTTCCTTCAAGGAGAACATCACATAGCTACTGGTAATGGACCCATGGTCCAAGGGAGACTACTCACAACTCATCCGGGAGGCGTCCATGGTGGTGGAGAAGCTTCCGGTGGTGATCCTCCCCTCCGGCAGGGTGCCGGGAAGAGTTCTCCTGGTGCTCCCGATCTTGGAAGCGCGGTGGCGGTGGAACAGAGATGAGATCGCGAAAAAGGGTTCCCGTCTCGAGGGTTTCGGGACACGATATAAATATATGCCAAAGGGGGGCATCAGCGGAGGCCCGGGGGGCCCAGGCGCCCCCCCGGCGCGGCCAGGAGGGGGGCCGCGCCACCAGGGCACCTGGAGCCCTGGTGGCCCCCCTCCGGCTGTACTTCGGGTGCCGGGAAGCTTCTGGAACACTGATTTTTTATATAATTTTTCCGGGATTTTTCTGGCAGTTCTCGTAATGGGAAAACCTGAAATACAAAAACAGCAGAAAACAGAAACTGGCACTGGGGTGCACTGAGTTAATAGGTTAGTCCAAATATGATCAAAAGTGTATGGAAGTGTATAAATATCATAGCAATATCACCCAAAAGAGGCATGGAGCAAGCAGAAATTATAGATACATTTTGGACGTATCAACATCCCCAAGCTTAATTCCTGCACGTCCTCGAGTAGGTAAATGATAACAAGAATAATTTCTGTGGTGACATGCTATTAACCATATAGGACTTTTTGATAGTCATATGACAAAAGCTTACTGAGGCAATGAATCTGTAGTAATTAAGTTGCCTCATGAGAAAATCACAAAGAACTGAAAGTTTTACAATATGATACTGAAACATCAAATATATTTGTAATGAGCATGGTGAGCAAATATGATAAAGTGATATCTCGCTTGCCCCCTTTAGTGAAGCAAAACATAAATGCAGGGGCACCTCCAAGGTTTAAGTGATGACTAGATACAATAATTTCAAAATAAACGATATCACAATCATGCAAAAGACAATGCTACTTTGGGACAATGCACATTACACTCAGAATGACAATCATGCTCTCAGTAGTTGGTGCTTTAAAAGAAGGTGGAGACTCTCGAACCGTGGCTTTTGTTGGCAAGGTTGAAAACCCGTAGTCGGAAACAAAGACAAAGCATGTACCAGAGCTCTTGGTTTTAAAAACAGAAGTAATAATTATTTTTTTAGATCATGCATGTTTCGTCAACGAATGCTAGCAGACAACTCAATCACTTCTTGAGATGGACAAGTTTCGAGGAACGGCTCCCGAATGAGGACGATCACATCCTCTTAATCTCCTTTGTTTATCACTGCCAAAGTTTTCTGATTTCTCATGAACAAAGCGTGAAGGAGGGTTTGTTTGTTATATTATCTTTTTGAGACGGGCGCACTCAATGCCAGTTCCTTCTCGTATTATGGGTTTGCACATTATACATGCAATCCCGGGGTGAAGCTTGTCCAACTTAAAAAGATCATGAATTAACTACTACTTCCTCATGAACTTACAACAGAGGCACAAAATAGGAATGCATTTTTTTTGAATAATTTCGAGATGGTACATGAAAGTCTCCGTTAGGAATGGCAGGTAAATACCATGTAGGAAGGTATGGTGGACTCATATGGCATAACTGGTTTAAAAGAATTTGGATGCACAAGCAGTCAGTCCGCTTAGTACAGGTGGAGGTTAGCAAAAGACTGGGAGCGACCAACTAAAAGAGCAATGACGGTCATAATCATGCAGAGCGACAAAGCAACATTGAATCAGGCATGGAAGTTATATCGCTACTCAGAAACAAAAGATCATCAAGGCTTGACAGACTTTCTTTACAGTCTTAAATATGCGTGAGCATACGCCAAGTCAATCAAAATAAATTCTCGAAGGAAGATATTACTAAACCATACCACATCATAGGCAAACAAATCATGTTGGTACTCCAATAACACATTGGGGAACCCCCAGCTATTTGAGACTAACCATAAGAAAACATGAACTACTAAGCACCATTATGCATGTAGCATCTTTATCATAGACATATCAACCAATGCAACGGAAGCAAACTCTCTTAATAAGATAATCATGATAACTAAAGAGAGTTCAAGCAACCAACTAAACAAAAGCTCTTTAAAAAGATAAGCATGAAAACTAAGAGCTAAGCATGATAGTAGCTATTGAAAGACAAAGAACACACACAGCAAAGATAGACATGAAAATTCTATGTTATGTTCTAGGTAGAAGTGGAGCATGTTTCTCTCCCACACAAAGAAAGCTGAGTTCCGACTCGTTATGAAAAGCTAAAGAAAACTAAAAGCAAGACGCTCCAAGCATAGCACATAACACATGAAGTGATAAAAATATAGTGGAACGAAAGACGAACTGATAATGCTGATGGAGAAGGGGATGCACGGGGGCATCCCCAAGCTTAGACGCTTGAGTCTCCTTGAATATTTCTTGGGGGTGCATGGGGCATCCCCAAGCTTGAGCATTTGACACTCCTGAATCTTTTTATCATCTTCCCTCGCACACTTGAAAACTCCCTTCATACATAACTCATCATAATCTGATTAGCGAGGTTAGTACCCATAATAAAATAATTGTTCCTTGCTGGAAATAAGGATATTCTTGAAGGTCTACTGTTTCTCAAGATTGCCAAAAGGTTTTTGCAAAGAAAAAGCAAGCTCAAGGTTTGCAAAATGAAGGAAAGGCAAAACAGGACAGAATCTGTGAAAAACAGAACAACAGGTAGTAAATGATTTTTTCGGGGCACTTCTGCAACTCTAATCAAAAAACTCAGAACAGATGCACGAAAGACAATTGTATAGAGCACGCTGTCGAAACAATTCAGACCAAAAAGATGATCTGGTGATTTTATACGAATTTTTCTATCCAAGGACAGAATCTGTTTCCTGGACAGCACGTCACAACTTTTGAACTTTCTTGCAATCAGAGGCTAAACTTGGCACAAAGCTGAAAAGTAAAGATACAATGATGATGCTACTGTAGTAACAACATCAAGACACAACAAAAGCAAAATAAAACTTTATTCATTGTGGGCTGTCTCCCAAAAGTGCTTTCTTTTATGCCTTTAAGCTAGGCATAAGACTTTAATGATGCTCCCGTAGGAATAAGAGTTGAAGAACAAAAGAGAGCATCAAGAAGCAAATACCAAACACATTTAAGCCTAACATGCTTCCTATGCATAGGAATATTGCAATAGGATAATTCATTGAAGCACAAAGCAATAAGCATAGGAAGACAAAACAAGTGCAGCTTCAAAACCTCCAACATAAAGAGAGGGAACTTGATATTATTGAAATATCTATAAGCATATGTTCCCTTCTCATAATAATTTTCAGTGGGATCACGAATAAACTCAACAATATAAGCATCACATAAGGCATTGTTACCATGATCCACATGCAAAAAGGGATCATTACTCTTCATATAAGCAAAATCTTTCTTATTAGGAATATTGAGAGTAAAGCAATCATAACCATCATGGTAATCATTGTATTTAGGAGGCATATCATAATCATAATAAATTTTATCCTCAATAGTAGGTGGACTGAAAACATCATATTCATCATTGTAATCATCATGTATAGGAAGCAAAGTATCATCAAAGTAAATTTTCTCTTCAAAAGTTGGGGGACTAAAAATATCATGTTCATCAAATGTGTCATACCCAAGCTTAGAGCTTTCCCTGTCATTAGCAATATTGATATTCAAAGAAAGCATACTAATAACATCACCACAATCATGATTGTTATGCAAATAATAAAGTTCCATAGGTTTTTTAATTTTCTCTTCAAACACATCATGTCCCAAAGCAAGGTAGAGCTTATAAAGCTCTCTCATATTTTTGTTGTTTTCCATTAAGCAAAACTAGTGAAAAGACATAAAGAAAACTGAAAGGTAAACTAACAAGACTAAAAAGCAAAGATAAAAGATAGCGTGCAACTCCCCTATCTTGAAGAGTGGAGTCCCCGGCAACGGCGCCAGAAAACTTTGCTTGATGGCTGCTCGCCCCTCGTTAGTTACCCCAAGTGGAAGGTTTGAGATGCAGTGTAGCGGAAGTTTTCCCTTGGCAAAGATACCAAGGATCGATTTCCCTGAGACTCCCAGTTTCAACAAGAAGGTGTCAACTGCTAACGGCGCCAGATATTAGCAATCAACGTGGACCTGCACACAGATACAAATAACTTTGCTCCCAACGAGTACAGAGAAGTTGTCAATCCCTCCGGCCTTGTCGTTTACAAAGGATCAAACGGAAGTGATAATAGTGATAGGTATTGCTGCAAATAGTAAATAAAAAGTGGAAAGTAAATAGCGGATGTGATCAATGATGGTAATATGGACCGGGGTCCCATGATGTTCACTAGTGATGTCTCTCTCCCAAAAGACGATAAAACAACTATGTGAGGTAAACGAATTACAGCTGGGCAATTGACAGAACCATGTGCGCAAACCAATGCTAACTATGTTGCAAGAAGGGTAGAGGTTCAAAGCATGGGCGGTACGCCAAGGCAAGTAGACCGAAATCTATCTGCATCTACTACTAATCATCCACCTTGAGATATCTATCCAGAACATCTCGCTGGTATTAAGTTGCGAGTCCCACCCATAGTGTAAACTCAAAGCAACAGACAACTGCATTAAAACAACTTTGCGTAAAGTAAACAATCCTTGCACCCGCGGGCACAAGCACCGTTGTTTTCCCCCTTGTGGCAACAGCACATCCCCTAGACTCATGTTTCTGTCACTCAAACTAGTTATCGAGGGGCATGAACCCACAATCAAGCATAACGTTCCCTCTTGGAGTCACTACCTACTACTTGGCCAAAGCAATAAATAACAACAGAGAACATGCAAGAATTACTTATGAACATAAATATAAAAGAGGTGAATCAAATATATTACTCAAACACAATCTGAACATAATCTCACAATCCATCGGATCCCAGCAAACTCATCATAGCAATAGCATAAGGATTACATATGTGCCTCGATCATGTAGGGCAGCTCACGAGGACTAATTAGTGAAGCACAAGAATGGGAGGAGAACATCACATAGCTACTGGTCATGGACCCATGGTCCAAGGGAGACTACTCACAACTCATCCGGGAGGCGTCCATGGTGGTGGAGAAGCTCCCGGTGGTGATCCTCCCCTCCGGCAGGGTGCCGGGAAGTGTTCTCCTGGTGCTCCCGATCTTGGAAGCGCGCCGGCAGCGGAACAGAGATGAGATCGCGAAAAAGGGTTCCCGGCTCGAGGGTTTCGGGACACGATATAAATATATGCCAAAGGGGGCATCAGCGGAGGCCCGGGGGGCCCAGGCGCCCCCCCGGCGCGGCCAGGAGGGGGGCCGCGCCACCAGGGCGCCTGGAGCCCTGGTAGCCCCCCTCCGGCTGTACTTCGGGTGCCGGGAAGCTTCTGGAACGCTGATTTTTTATATAATTTTTCCGGGATTTTTCTGGCAGTTCTCGTAATGGGAAAACCTGAAATACAAAAACAGCAAAAAACAGAAACTGGCACTGGGGTGCACTGAGTTAATAGGTTAGTCCAAATATGATCAAAGTGTATGGAAGTGTATAAATATCATAGCAATATCACCCAAAAGAGGCATGGAGCAAGCAGAAATTATAGATACGTTTTGGACGTATCAATCACGGACATGACGAGGAGTCTCAGAATGTCCGAGACATAAATATTAATATATTGGACGACTATATTCGGACACCGAAAGTCTTCCGGGTGTTATCGGGTAAAACCGGAGTGCCGGAGGGGGTTACTGGAACCCCCCCCCCCCCCGTGGGAGTATGGGCCATAGTGGGCCAATGAGGGAAAGAGAGGGGCAGCCCATAGGGCTGGCCGCACCCCCCTAGGGTTCCTAGTTGAACTAGAAAAAGGGGGAGGCGCCCCCTCTCCTTTCCTTCTCCTCTCCCCTTCCTTTCCTACTCCTAGTAGGAATAGGAAAGGAGGTTCATATTCCTACTAGAAGTAGGAATCCTACGCCCTGGCGCGCCCCCTTGGCCAGCCGCACCTCCTCCCTTCCTCCTTTATATACGGGGGTAGGGGGCACCCAAAGACACACAAGAAACATTGTTCTAGCCGTGTGCGGTGCCCCCCTCCACAGAAACACACCTCGGTCATACCATTGCAGTGCTCAGGCGAAGCCCTGCGCCGGTAGCTTCATCATCTCCGTCACCACGCCGTCGTGCTGACGAAACTCTCCCGTGAAGCTAAACTGGATCAAGAGCTCGTGGGACGTCATCAACCTGAACGTGTGCTGAACGCGGAGGTGCCGTACGATCGGTGCTTGATCGGTTGGATCACGAAGACGCTCGACTACATCAACCGCGTCACTAGACGCTTCCGCTTTCGGTCTACGAGGGTACGTAGACACACTCTCCCCTCTCGTTGCTATGCATCTAGCAGATAGATCTTGCATGATCGTAGGAATTTTTTTGAAATACTACATTCCCCAACAGTGGCATCATGAGCCAGGTCTATGCGTAGATGATACGCACGAGTAGAACACAATGAGGTGTGGGCGATAATAGTCATACTGCTTACCAGCATGTCATACCTTGATTCGACGGTATTGTGAGATGAAGTGGCCCGGGCAGACATTACACGTACGCTTACGCGAGACTGGTTTCACCGTTACGAGCACTCGTTGCTTAAAGGTGACTGGTGGGTGTCTGTCTCTCTCACTTTAGCTGAACCGAGTGTGACTACGCCCGGTCCTTGTGAAGGTTAAAACAACACATACTTGACGAAAAATCGTTGTGGTTTTTTGTATGCGTAGGTAAGAACGGTTCTTGCTAAGCCTGTAGCCGCCACGTAAAATTTGCAACAACAAAGTAGAGGACGTCTAACTTGTTTTTGCAGGGCATGTTGTGGTGTGATATGGTCAAGACTTGAAAAGTTATACGTTATTGTATGAGATGATCATGTTTTGTAAAGTTATCGGCAACTGGCAGGAGCCATATGGTTGTCGTTTTCTTGTATGAAATATAATCGCCATGTAATTGCTTTACTTTATCACTAAGCGGTAGCGATAGTCGTGGAAGCAATAGTTGGCGAGACGACAACGATGCTACGATGGAGATCAAGGTGTCTCGCCAGTGACGATGGTGATCATGACGGTGCCTTGGAGATGGAGATCAAAAGCACAAGATGATGATGGCCATATCATGTCACATATTTTGATTGCATGTGATGTTTATCTTATTATGCTTCTTATTTTGCTTAGTACGGCGGTAGCATTATAAGATGATCCCTTACAAAATTTCAAGGTACAAGTGTTCTCCCTGAGTATGCACCGTTGCGAAAGTTCGTCGTGCCGAGACACCACGTGATGATCGGGTGTGATAAGCTCTACGTTCACATACAACGGGTGGAAGCCAGCTTTGCACACGAAGAATACTCAGGTTAAACATGACGAGCCTAGCATGTACAGACATGGCCTCGGAACACTGGAGACCAAAGGGTCGAGCGTGAATCATATAGTAGATATGATCAACATAAGATGTTCACCATTGAAAACTACTCCATCTCACGTGATGATCGGACATGGTTTAGTTGATTTGGATCACGTGATCATTTAGATAACTAGAGGGATGTCTATCTAAGTGGGAGTTCTTTAGTAATATGATTAATTGAACTTTAGTCATGATAGTTTTTCCATATCTATGTTGTTGTAAATCAATGGCCCGTGCTACCGTTCCCTTGAATTTTAATGCATTCCTCGAGAAAGCTAAGTTGAAAGATGATGGTAGCAATTACACGGACTGGGTCCGTAACTTGAGGATTAGCCTCATTGCTGCACAGAAGAATTATGTCCTTGCAGCACCGCTAGGTGACAAGCCCCCTCCCACTAATGTAGACGCTTTGAACGTCTGGCAGACGCGGTCTGATGACTAGACGATAGTTCAGTGTGCCATGCTTTACGGCTTAGAACCGGGACTTCAACGACATTTTGAACGTCATGGAGCATATGAGATGTTCCAGGAGATGAAGTTAATATTTCAAGCAAATGCCCGGATTGAGAAATATGGGATTTCCAATAAGTTCTACAGCTGCAAGATAGAGGAGAATAGTTCTATCAGTGAACACTTGCTCAGAATGTCTGGGTACTACAATCATATGACTCAACTTGGATGCAAAGTTGACGAAGATAGTGTTATTGATAGAGTTCTTCAATCACTGCCACCAAGCTATAAAGGCTTCGTGATGAACAATAACATCCAAGGGATGCATAAGACAATTCCCGAGCTCTTCGCTATGCTCAAAGCTGCGGAGGTAGAAATCAAAAAGGAGCATCAAGTGTTGATGGTTAACAAGACCACTAGTTTCCAGAAAAAGGGCAAGGGAAAGAAGGGGAACTTAAAGGAGAATAGCAAGACAGTTGCTACTCCCACGAAGAAACCCAAGTCTGGAGCCAAGCCTGAAACTGAGTGCTTCTACTTCAAAGGGACTGGACAGTGGAAGCGGGATTGCCCCAAGTATTTGGCGGATAAGAAGGATGGCAAGGTGAACAAAGGTATATGTGATATACATGTTATTGATGTGTACCGTACTAATGCTTGTAGTAGCACCTGGGTATTTGATATCGGTTCGGTTGCTAATATTTGTAACTCGAAACATGGGCTACGGATTAAACGAAGATTGGCTAAGGACGAGGTGACGATGCACGTGGCAAATGGTTCCAAAGTTGATGTGATCGCCGTCGGCACGCTACCTCTACATCTACCTTCGGGATTAGTTTTAGACCTGAATAATTGTTATTTGGTGCCAGCGTTAAGCATGAACATTATATTTGGATCTTGTTTATTGCGAGACGGTTATTCATTTAACTCTGAGAATAATGGTTGTTCCATTTATATGAGTAATATCTTTTATGGTCAAGCACCCTTGAAGAGTGGTATATTATTGTTGGATCTCGATTATAGTGATACACATATTCATAATATTGAAGCCAAAAGATGCAAGGGTTAATAATGATAGTGCGACTTATTTGTGGCACTGCCGTTCAGGTCATATTGGTGTAAAGCGCATGAAGAAACTCCATACTGATGGACTTTTGGAATCACTTGGTGCTTGCGAACCATGCCTCATGGGCAAGATGACTAAAACTCCGTTCTCCGGAACAATGGAGCGAGCAACAGATTTGTTGGAAATCATACATAATGATGTATGTGGACCGATGAGTGTTGAGGCTTGACGACCCACAAGTGTAGGGGATCTATCGTAGTCCTTTCGATAAGTAAGAGTGTCGAACCCAGCGAGGAGCAGAAGGAAATGATAGGCAGTTTTCAGTAAGGTATTTTCTGCAAGCACTGAAATTATAGGTAACAGATAGTTTTGTGATAAGATAATTGGTAGCAAGTGACAAAAGGTAAAAGTAAATAAGGTGCAGAAAGGTGGCCCAATCCTTTTTGTAGCAAAGGACTAGCCTGGACAAACTCTTATATAAAGGAAAGCGCTCCCGAGGACACATGGGAATTATCGTCAAGCTAGTTTTCATCACGATCATCTGATTCACGTTCGGTACTTTGATAATTTGGTATGTGGGTGGACCGGTGCTTGGGTGCTGCCCTTAATTGGATAAGCCTCCCACTTATGATTAACCTCTAATGCAAGCATCCGCAACTACAAAAGAAGTATTAAGGTAAACCTAACCATAGCCTGAAACATATGGATCCAAATCAGCCCCTTACGAAGCAACGCATAAACTAGGGTTTAAGCTTCTGTCACTCTAGCAACCCATCATCTACTTATTACTTCCCAATGCCTTCCTCTAGGCCCAAAATAATGGTGAAGTGTCATGTAGTCGACGTTCACATGACACCACTAGAGGAGAGACAACATACATCTCATGAAAATATCGAACGAAGACCAAATTCACATGACTACTAATAGCAAGACTTCTCCCATGTCCTCAGGAACAAAAGTAACTACTCACGAGACATAATATTGTTCATGATCAGAGGGGTATTAATATGCATAATGGATCTAACATATGATCTTCCACCAAATAAACCAACTAGCATCAACTACAATGAGTAATCAACACTACTAGCAACCCACAGGTACCAATCTGAGGTTTGGGTACAAAGATTGGATACAAGAGAGGAACTATGGTTTGAAAGGAGATGGTGCTGGTGAAGATTTTGATGAAGATAGCCCTCCCTAAGATGGGAGAGTTGTTGGTGATGACGGCGGTAACGATTTCCCCCTCCCGGAGGGAAGTATCCCCGGTAGAACAGCTCTACCGGAGCCATAGATTGGTTTCCGTCTCGAGACGGCGGCGTCTGGTCCCGAAAGCCTCCTTCTGATTTTTTTTCTAGGTCAAAACACCTCATATAGGAGAAGATGGGCATCAGGGGCCTTCCGGCTGGCCCACGAGGCAGAGGGCGCGCCCCCCACCCTCGTGGACAGCCGGTGGCCCCCCTCGCGGACTTCTTTCACCAGATATTTTTTATATTTTCTGAAACGGAGTTCTGTTGAGTTTCGGGGCTTTTGGAGTTGTGCAGAATAAGTTTCCAGAGTTTGCTCCTTTTCCAGCCTGGAATTCCAGCTGCCGGCATTCTCCCTCTTCTTGTAAAACTTGTTAAATAAGAGAGAAAAGGCATAAGTAAAGTGCCAAAACATATAATAACAGCCCATACTGCAATAAATATCAACATATAAGCATGATGCAAAATGGACATATCAAGGCTCGCGGCAGGTATCGTTATTTTCTGATCTTCACTAATGATTTGAGCAGATACGGGTATATCTACTTGATGAATCACAAGTCTGAAACATTTGAAAAGTTCAAAGAATTTCAGAGTGAAGTAGAGAATCATCGTAACAAGAAAATAAAGTTTCTACGATCTGATCGTGGAGGCGAATATTTGAGTTACGAGTTTGGTCTTCATTTGAAACAATGTGGAATAGTTTCACAACTCATGCCACCCGGAACACCACCGCGTAATGGTGTGTCCGAACGTCGTAACCGCACTTTATTAGATATGGTGCTGTCTATGATGTCTCTTACCGATTTACCACTATTGTTTTGGGCTTATGCTTTAGAGACAGCTGCATTCACATTAATTAGGGCACCATCTAAATCCGTTGAGATGACGCCTTATGAACTATGGTTTGGCAAGAAACCAAAGTTGTCGTTTCTTAAAGTTTGGGGCTGCGATGCTTATGTGAAAAAGCTTCAACCTGATAAGCTCGAACCCAAGTCGGAGAAATGTATCTTCATAGGATACCCAAAGGAAACTGTTGGGTACACCTTCTATCACAGATTCGAAGGCAAGATATTCGTTGCTAAGAATGGATCCTTTCTAGAGAAGGAGTTTCTCTCGAAAGAAGTGAGTGGGAGGATAGTAGAACTTAATGAGGTAATTGTACCTTCTCCCAAATTGGAAGGTAGTACATCACAGAAACTAGTTCCAGTGATTCCTACACTAATTAGTGAGGAAGCTAATGATGATGATCATGAAACTTCGGATCAAGTTACTGCTGAACTTCGTAGATCAACCTGAGTACTTTCCACACCAGAGTGGTGCGGCAACCCAGTTCTGGAAGTCATGTTACTAGAACATGATGAACCTACGTACGAGGAAGCGATGATGAGCCCAGATTCCGCAAAATGGCTTGAGGCCATGAAATCTGAGATGGGATCCATGTATGAGAACAAAGTGTGGACTTTGATTCACTTGCCCGATGATCGGCAAGCCATCGAAAATAAATGTATCTTCAAGAGGAAGACCGACGCTGACGGTAATGTTACTATTTACAAAGCTCGACTTGTTGCGAAAGGTTTTCGACAAGTTCAAGGAGTTGACTACGATGAGACTTTCTCACCCGTAGCGATGCTTAAGTCTGTCTGAATCATGTTAGCAATTGCCGCATTTTATGATTATGAAATCTGGCAAATGGATGTCAAAACTGCATTCCTGAATGGATATCTCAAAGAAGAGTTGTATATGATGAAACCAGAAGATTTTGTCGATCCTAAAAGTGCTAACAAAGTGTGCGAGCTCCAGCGATCCATCTATGGATTGGTGCAAGCATCTCGGAGTTGGAATATACGCTTTGATGAGGTCATCAAAGCATATGGTTTTGTACAAACTTTTGGAGAAGCCTATATTTACAAGAAAGTGCGTGGGAGCTTTGTAACATTTCTGATATTATATGTGGATGACATATTGTTGATTGGAAATGATATAGAATTTCTGGGTAGCATAAAAGGATACTTGAATAAGAAATTTTCAATGAAAGACCTTGGTGAAGCTGCTTACATATTAGGCATCAAGATATATAGAGATAGATCAAGACGCTTAATTGGACTTTCACAAAGCACATACCTTGATAAAGTTTTGAAGAAGTTCAAAATGGATCAGCCAAAGAAAGGGTTCTTGCCTATGTTACAAGGTGTGAAGTTGAGTATGACACAATGCCCGACCACTGCAGAAGATAGAGAGAAAATGAAAGTCATTCCCTATGCCTCAAGCATAGAATCTATCATGTATGCAATGATGTGTACCAGACTTGATGTGTGCCTTGCTTTAAGTTTAGCAGGGAGGTACCAAAGTAATCCAGGAGTGGATCACTGGACAGCGGTCAAGAACATTGATACGTCTCCAACGTATCTATAATTTTTGATTGTTCCACGCTATTATATTATATGTTTTGGATGTTTATAATGGGCTTTATTATACACTTTTATATTATTTTTGGGACTAACCTATTAACCCAAGGCCCAGTGCAGATTGCTGTTTTTTTGCCTATTTCAGGGTTTCGCAGAAAAGGAATATCAAATGGAGTCCAAACGGAATGAAACCTTCGGGAGAGTTATTTTTGGAACAATATCTTCACGAAAGACTTGGAGTACACGCGAGGGAACGAAGGAGGCGGCCACGAGGGTCCAGGGCACGCCCCCTCCTACAGGGCGCGCCTCCCACCCTCGTGGGCCCCCTTCTAGCTCCCCCGATGCCCTCCTTCCTCCTATATATACACATATATCCTGAAAACATTGAGGCAATAGAGAAAACCCTAATTCCACCGCCACAACCTTTTGTTCCCGTGAGATCCCATCTTGGGGCCTATTCCGGAGCTCCGCCGGAGGGGGGATCTACCACGGAGTGCTTCAACGTCAACACCATAGCCTCACCAATGAGTTGTGAGTAGTTTACCACAGACCTTCGGGTCCATAGTTATTAGCTAGATGGCTTCTTCTCTCTTTGTCGAGATCCGATGAATTGTGGGTTTATGATCAAGATTATCTGCGAGAAATATTTGATTCTTTTCTGAAATCTTTTATGTATGATTATAATATCCTTGCGAGTCTCTTCGAATTATCCGTTTGGTTTGGCCTACTAGATCTGTAGTTCTTGCAATGAGAGAAGTGCTTGGCTTTGTGTTCAATCTTGCGGTATCCTTTGCCAGTGACAGCAGGGGCGGCAAGGCAAATATTGTATTGTTGCCATCGAGGATAAAAAGATGGGGTTTATATCATATTGCTTGAGTTTATCCCTCTACATCATGTCATCTTGCTTAAAGCATTACTCTGTTCTTATGAACTTAATACTCTAGATGCATGCTGGATAGCGATCGATGTATGGAGTAATAGTAGTAGATGCAGAATCGTTTCGGTCTACTTGTCACGGACGTGATGCCTATATATAATGATCATGCCTAGATATTCTCATAACTATGCGCTTTTCTATCAATTGCTCGACAGTAATTTGTTCACCCACCGTAGAATTCTTCTATCATGAGAGAAGCCACTAGTGAAACCTATGGCCCCCGGTCTATTCTCAACATATTAATCTTCCAATCTACTTTACTTTGATTTATTTACTTTCTGTTCTTATATCCAAAAATACCAAAAATATCATACTATCATATCTATCATATCTCACTTCCGTAAGTGACTGTAAAGGGATTGACAACCCCTTATCGCGTTGGTTGCGAAGTTCTTATTTGTTTGTGCAGGTGCGAGGGACTAGCGTGTGGTCTCCTACTGGATTGATACCTTGGTTCTCAAAAACTGAGGGAAATACTTACGCTACTGTGCTGCATCACCCTTTCCTCTTCGAGGGAATACAACGCAAGCTCGAGAAGTAGCAAGAAGAATTTCTGGCGCCATTGCCGGGGAGGCTTACGCAAAATTCATATACCAAGTACCTATCACAAACCCTTATCCTTCGCATTACATTTATTTGCCTCTCGTTTTCCTCTCCCCCACTTCACCCTTGCCGTTTTATTTGCCCTTCTTTTGTTGTGTGTTTACCGATCGCTTGCTTCTTGTTTGCTTGTGTGTTTGATTGCTTGCTTGTCACTATGGCTCAAAACAATACCAAATTGTCTGACTTCTCTAATACCAACAATAATGATTTTATTAGTACTCCGCTTGCTCCTATTACCGATGATGAACCTTGTGAGATCAATGATGCCTTATTGAATCTTGTCATGAAAGATCAATTTTCCGGCCTTCCTAGTGAAGATGTCGCTACCCATCTGAACAACTTTGTTGATTTGTGTGATATGCAAAAGAAGAGGGATACGGATAATGATATTGTTAAATTGAAGCTATTTCTGTTTTCACTTAGAGATCGTGCTAAAACTTGGTTTTCCTCTTTGCCTAGAAATAGTATTGATTCATGGAATAAGTGCAAAGATGCTTTTATCTCTAAATATTTTCCTCCCGCTAAGATTATCTCTTTAGAAACGATATTATGAATTTTAAGCAACTAGATCATGAGCATGTTGCACAAGCTTGGGAGAAATGAAATTAATGATACGTAATTGTCCTACACATGGTTTGAACTTATGGATGTTATACGAAACTTTTATGTTGGCTTGAATTTTGCTTCTAGAAATCTTTTAGATTCAGCCGCGGGAGGCACTTTCATGGAAACTACCTTAGGAGACGCGACCAAACTCCTAGATAATATCATGGTTAACTACTCTCAATGGCACACCGAAAGATCTACTAGTAAAGAAGTGCATGCTCTTGAAGAGATTATTGTTTTGAATGGAAAGATGGAAGAACTTATGAAATTATTTGCTACTAAGAGTGCTTCTTCTGATCCTAATGATATGCATTTATCCACATTGATTGAAAATAACAATCTCTACTCCTAATGGAGCAGTTGGTAGTCTTTGTTCCAGGTTTTTTTTCATCCCACCTCGTCTGGTTTTTTTTCAACCGGTTTTTTCGCTACAATTAACCCACCCCAACCCCACCCCACTCACCGCACACAGTCAGGTTCCGTTTCCCCCCTTACGTCCCCGATTCATGCATGACAATTAATTCTTTCCAAACGCAACAATGCATGACAATCAATTCTTTCCAAACGCAATCAATTAACTTAAGGTAACCAGACACAATCAAATCTTTCCAAACGCAATACTGCATTGCAATCAATTCTTTCCAAACGCAATCAATTAACTTAAGGTAACCAGACACAATCAATTCTTTCCAAACACAATAATGCATGGCAATTTTTTCGTAGGTTTTTTTCAACCGGTGTGTTTTCCTCCCTCCAATACCACCCACGCACCCCTCCCCCACAAAAAAACCACCCCGCAGAAAGTCCTCTCCTATCGATCCCCTCGATCCCCAGATGTCGCCGTCGTACGCACCTCGATCCCCTAGAACGCCTGCGCACAGCCGCTCTCTTCCCTGCCGACGCCGCCCTCTTCTCCGCCGGCGCGGCCCTCTTCCCCGCCATCAAGAGGGGATGCCCCAGATCGAGTCGCGCAAGTCAGCGGGGCAGCGGCCAGATTCGCCACGGACACATCTCGTCCAGATGGATGGCATTGGGAGAGGTAGATCGAGGGGACAGGTACCATGTGGGTCTTCTCTTTCGGGGCGCCGCTCCGACCCGATCCGGTGAGGAGGCAACCTCTGTGTGCGGCAACGAGGGCGGCGGCCAGCTGCGTGAGAGGTCGATCTGGTCATGCCTCCATGATGGGATCGGGATGCCCACCGCCGATGGCGCTGCGTTGCTACCAAAGGGGCACCCTGCCGCGGTCAGGGACTCGCTACCGTCGAAGCACGACACCTCACCGCCACGTATGTTGCATGTTGTTGTATTGCAGGTCCATGGCGATCAGGACGAGGTGGAGCATGCCGCGGCGGTGAAGAGCACTCTGCCGCGCTACCATTGTAGACACCAGGAGCCATGGTGGGGACAAGGTGTTGCAGCCCTTGCCTGGAGCTCAAATCCATCCCGGCAACGACGGCGACGTGCTACCTACCAGTCACGACGACATGCTCCGGCCTAACTACCTCGACCTCGATAAGAGCTTGATTAAGCATCTACGATGGCGTTAGCCGGAGGTAATTAAGCATTCTTTCCTCTTCATCTCCCTCTGCATTCTTCTTGTGTATTCACTAAAAGGCACTTGGTGGCGAGGGCGCACGCGGAGATGAGTTTAGTAGGGGGCGACGGGTGGGTAAGGGCGGGCCTGGAGATCACTGTTCCTGTGTCAGCGCTGCAACCGTGTGTGACGAGGACGAAATTGGCAAAGGCAATGGTGGGCAGTGGCGCCGATGGTCAGACGGAGGAGAACACGAGCGAAGCCATGCGGCCGCATCAGACATGTATAGCTGATCCATGGCTATGCATATTTGTGCCGGAATGGTTCAGATGGTCTTAACTGGAGGTATATATGTGCTTTCTTTGCATGCATGTACGTATTCTCTTTTGATTATTGGACAAAGAGACCTAACTAGGTTTGCAATGGCACAAACGAACTATTTGAGTCTCAGTTTCTCATGTTCATGTAGATAATAAGTTAATAACACAACCTATTTTGGATTGAAATAAAGATGGCTTAGGTTAATTCGTCACTTTATATTTTGCGTAAGAGGAACTAAGTGAGTACAACGAAATTGACTTTCAGAGTACAGTATTCTGTATGGTATTCGTTCGTATATGTTCCTCCCACAATCTGATATGCATGTGCTGCTTTAAATTGTTTATTATACAGAACCCTTCAAAATCATCTTATAATCTGCTTATGCATAACATGATTCAGTTTGGTGCAATTTCTTGTTTTGTTTGGCTGCGTGGTGTATCAGATTTAGGTCGGTTCAGAGGAAATATGCGGGAGATTTGCATGAGATAGCCATAGTGTGGCACATGAAACACTAAAATTTTATCAACGGGAGTGGGGGCTTCCTGCTCAATTCCATCCCATAGGACCTAGCTGAATTAGTGCAACATGTCTAGAAAAGTCTAGGTCAGTTTAGGAGAACAGCCATGGTCAACGAGGGTTAATGCCATGGATCATGATTTTCTAACTGTTGTAATTCATACTTCCGCCTCTTCACTTTTCATTCATGGTCATGCAGAGGATGGAGCAGCTACTCAACATGGATATCATCTTTTGTCTACATCATTGTTGAGTACATTTGGTATGCACATATTTCGGGGCCCTCACATTGTCGATGGTTTGTTGTCAGATGCACTGATCACAGACACATTGATATGCTTACAGTTTGCTAAAATTGTATGCTTTAGAATGAACATGATTGCTTTACATCATGGCCTATAGGTACAAATCTCAAGATGTTAAAAACAAATGGGTAGATATTAAAAAAACACGTGAGCAGCGGGAGGACAACAATTTGGTGGCGTAAGTGTTTGGGGTAGCTAGGAAACACAAAATTCAGGGCTAAGGAGGGACTATGGGGCTCACATCAGCAATGATAGGAGGCAGTGAGGATAGGCATTAAGACCCATGATCAATATTGCTCTATATAAGTGTTAAAAAAATAAGTTTCTATTTATAAATTAACCTTAACATAGAATAAGATCTCAAAGAGTTAACTTTTGATTATATTTGATCCTCTTAATTTGTAGTTGGGATAGTTGTTTTTCACCTTTTGATTTGGGACTTATATACTAGCAGGAGTATATTAGGATAAAATTTCAGATCAAGCCCGTGTTTGAAGATGATGCCTTTGTTAATTAATTCATTTACCTGTGCTAGGCCCGTAGCAACGGTGCTGACCCACCACCCTGGTGCCAACCCCATGTCAAGCCAGGATCCCCGGGCAGAGGAAGGCCACCCAGTCATTGTTTTCTCCACCAACAGACCGACACTTGATCGACGTCTTCAGAGTGGTGCTCTACCTTTCACCAGCAGCAACACTTCAGCGAAGTGGACGATTTTGTTGGGACAACGGAATCTGGTCATCTGAAGGTAAGCTCTGATTTAATTCACGAGGTTATCTGAAGGTAAGCTCTGATCGATGTGTTTGTGTGTGTATATATGCACACAGCATGCCTATAGGTTTGTAGAACTCGGCGTTGTGTTATATCTATACTTTTTTGGGGATATATTTATGTCAGTATATATTATGAAGCACCTGCCAAAATAGGATGTATTATATCTCGGTGTGGAACATCGTCTTTTAACTGAATCTATATGTTTATTTAATCTGAATTTAGATGTTTTACTTAGCTTGTGATTCCCTATGCTCAAACTAGAATGATTTTTCTTTTAACATAGCTTTCTATTTCCGAGGCAACACATGAGCATGGCGTTGTCATTGTAGAGCCCAAAGTGAATGGTGGTTCTAGTATAGAAGTAGGAGGTACTAGCACTAAGATGGGAAGGCGGTTGCCACCCTTGTCCCTTGTTGCTGGTCTGCTGATACGTCCAAAACGTATCTATAATTTCTGCTTGCTCCATGCTTCTTTTGTGTGATATTGCTATGATATTGATGCACTTCCATACACTTTTGATCATATTTGGACTAACCTATTAACTCAGTGCACCACAGTGCCAGTTCCTGTTTTCTACTATTTTTCTATTTTAAGTTTCCCCCATATTAAAAGTGCTCCAAAAATTCCGGGAAAAATCAGCGTACAGGAAGCTTCGCGAAGGACCAAAGCGGGGCCAGAGGGGAGCCAGGCGAGGCCCAGGCGGCCACCTGGCGCGGCCCCACCCCTGGCCGCGCCAGGGGGGCGCCTGGGGCCCCGGCTCCGCCTCTAGTGACCCCCCTTCGCATATATATTCCTCTCGTCCCGAAACCCTCGAGGACAGAACCCTTTTTCGCGATCTCGCCTCTGTTCCGCCGCCGCAGCGCTTCCAAGATCGGGAGCATCAGGAGAACTCTTCCCGGCACCCTGCCGGAGGGGAGAACCACCACCGGGAGCTTCTCCACCACCATGGACGCTTCCCGGATGAGTCGTGAGTATTCCACCTTGGACCATGGATCCATGATCAGTAGCTATGTGATGTTCTCCTCCCCTCTTTGCTCTTCATGGTTTAGACCTCGTGAGCTGCCCTACATGATCGAGGCACATATGTAATCTTTCTGTTGTTGCTTTGCTGTGTTTGCTGGGATCTGATGGATTATGAGACTATGTTCAGATTGTGTTTGAGTAATATATTTGATTCACCTCTTTTATATCTATGTTCTTGAGTAATTCTTGCATGTTCTCCGTTGCTGTTTATTGCTTTGGCCAAGTAGTAGGTAGTAACTCCAAGAGGGAGCATTATGCTTGATTGTGGGTTCATGCCCCCTGATGACTAGCTTGAGTGACAGAAACATGAGTCTAGGGGATGTGTTGTTGCCACAAGGGGGAAAACAACGGTGCTTGTACTTGCGGGTGCAAGGATTGTTTACTTTACGCAAAGTTCTTTTAATGCAGTTGTCTGTTGCTTTGAGTTTACACTTTGGGTGGGATTCGCAACTTAATACCAGCGAGATGTTCTGGATAGATATCTCAAGGTGGATGATTAGTAGTAGATGCAGATGGATTTCGGTCTACTTGCCTTGGCGTACGGCCCATGCTTTTGAGCCTCTACCTTTCTTTGCAGCATAGCTAGCATTGGTTTGCGCACATAATCCTGTCAATTGCCCAGCTGTAATTTGTTTACCTCGCTTTGCTGTTTTATCGTCTTTTGGGAGAGAGACATCACTAGTGAACATCATGGGACCCCAGTCCATATTACCACCGCTGATCACACCTTCTATTTACTTCCTGTTTTTATTTCCTAGTTGCAGTCATAGCTATCATTATTATCTCTTGTGTTTGATCCTTTGTAAACAACAAGGCCGGAGGGATTGACAACCTCTCTGTACTCGTTGGGAGCAAAGTTATCTGTATCTGTGTGCAGGTCCTGTCAACCGCTAAGTTTCTGGCGCCGTTGA
>LR738715.1:876466438-876489321 GCA_902687465.1 Secale cereale | reverse complement strand
CCACAACTATAGGGGATCTATCGTAGTCCTTTTGATAAGTAAGAGTGTCGAACCCAACGAGGAGCAGAAGGAAATGATAGGCAGTTTTCAGTAAGGTATTTTCTGCAAGCACAAAAATTATGGGTAACAGATACTTTTGTGATAAGGTAATTGGTAGCAAGTGATAAAAGGTAAAAGTAAATAAGGTGCAGCAAGGTGGCCCAATCCTTTTTGTAGCAAAGGACAAGCCTGGACAAACTCTTATATGAAGGAAAGCGCTCCCGAAAACACATGGGAATTATCATCAAGCTAGTTTTCATCACGATCATCTGATTCGCGTTCGGTACTTTGATAACTTGGTATGTGGGTGGACCGGTATTTGGGTGCTGTCGTTACTTGGAGAAGCCTCCCATTTATGATTAACCTCTAACGCAAGAATCCGCAACTACAAAAGAAGTATTAAGGTAAATCTAACCATAGCATGAAACAAGTGGATCTAAATCAGCCCCTTACGAAGCAACGCATAAACTAGGGTTTAAGCTTCTGTCACTCTAGCAAACCATCATCTACTTATTACTTCCCAATGCCTTTCTCTAGGCCCAAAATAATGGTGAAGTGTCATGTAGTCGACGTTCACATGACACCACTAGAGGAGAGACAACATACATCTCATCAAAATATCGAACGAAGACCAAATTCACATGACTACTAAGAGCAAGACTTCTCCTAACTACTCACAAGACATAATATTGTTCATGATCAGAGGGGTATTAATATGCATAATAGATCAGAACATATGATCTTCCACCAAATAAACCAACTAGCATCAACTACAAGGAGTAATCAACACTACTAGCAACCACAGGTACAAATCTGAGGGTTGGGTTGTTGGAAATATGCCCTATAGGCAATAATAAAAGGATTATTATTATTATTTCCTTGTTCATGATAATTGTCTGTTATTCATGCTTGAATTGTATTGTACGGAAACAACGATACGTGTGTGAATACATAGACCACAACGTGTCCCTGTTAAGCCTCTAGTTACTAGCTCGTTGATGAACAGATGGTCACCGTTTCCTGACCATGGACATAGGATGTCATTGATAACGGGATCACATCATTGGGAGAATGATGTGATGGACAAGACCCAATCCTAAGCCTAGCACGAGATCGTATAGTTCGTAATGCTTAAGCTTTTCCAGTGTCAAGTATTTGTTCCTTAGACCATGAGGTTGTGCAACCTCCGGATACCGTAGGAATACTTTGGGTGTGCCAAACGTCACAACGTAACTGGGTGGCTATAAAGGTAAGCAACGGGTATCTCCGAAAGTGTCTATTGAGTTGGTACGAACCGAGACTGGGATATTGTCACTCTGTATGACGGAGAGGTATCTCTGGGCCACTCGGTAAGACATCATCATAATGAGCTCAAAGTGACTAAGGAGTTAGTCATGGAACGAGTAAAGAGACTTGCCATGACGAGATTGAACACGGTATCGGGCATACCGACGATCGAATCTCGGGCATGTACCGTACCGATTGACAAAGTGAATAACATACGGGATTGAGTGAATCCTTGACACAGTGGTTCATCCGATGAGATCATCGAGGAACACGTGGGAACCAACATGGGTATCCAGATCCCGTTGTTGGTTATTGACCGGAGAGTCGTCTCGGTCATGTCTGCGTGTCTCCCGAACCCGTAGGGTCTACACACTTAAGGTTCGGTGACGCTAGAGTTGTAGAGATACATGCACACGGAAACCCGAATGTTGTTCGGAGTCCCGGATGAGATCCCGGACATCACGAGGAGTTCCGGAATGGTCCGGAGGTAAAGAATGATATATAGGAAGTCCAGTTTCGGCCATCGGGAGAGTTCCGGGGGTCACCGGGAGTGTCCCGGGACCACCGGAAGGGTCCCGGCGGTCCACCGGGTGGGGCTCCCATCCCGGAGGGCCCCGTGGGCCGTAAGGGGAAGGGGTCCAGCCCCTAGTGGGCTGGCGCACCCACATGGGCCCCCCCATGCACCTAGGGTTAAAACACTAGTGGGTGGGGGCGCCTCCCTATGCCTTAGGGGGCAAGACACCCCCCCTGGCCGCCGCCGCCCTAGGAGATTGGATCTCCTAGGGCCGGTGCCCCCCTGGCCCCCTATATATAGTGGGGGGGGGAGAGGGCAGCTGCACCCCAAGCCTCTGGCGCCTCTCCCCCTGTCACACCTCCAACTCCTACCGCAGGGCATCGGCGAAGCCCTGCAGCTTTTCCCGTTGCATCCACCACCACACCGTCGTGCTGCTGGATCTCCGTCAACCTCTCCTCCCCCCTTGTTGGATCAAGAAGGAGGAGACGTCGATGTACCGTACGTGTGTTGAACGCGGAGGTGCCGTCCGTTCGGCGCTGGGATCATCGGTGACGAGGATCACGACGGGTACGACTCCATCATGCACGTTCCTTCGAACGCTTCCGCACGCGATCTACAAAGGGTATGTAGATGCACTCCTTTATGCTCGTTGCTAGATGACTCCTTAGATTGATCTTGGTGAAGCGTAGGAATTTTTTGAATTCTGCTACGTTCCCCAACAGTGGTATCAGAGCTAGGTTTTTGCGTAGCATCTTGCACGAGTAGAACACAAACAAGTTGTGGGCGTTGATTTTGTTCAATTCTCTTGCCATTACTAGTCAAATCTTGATTCGGCGGCATCGTGGGATGAAGCGGCCCGGACCGACCATACACGTACGCTTACGTGAGACTGGTTCCACTGACTGACATGCACTAGTTGCATAAGGTGGCTGGCGGGTGTCTGTCTCTCCCACTTTAGTCGGATCAGATTCGATGAACAGGGTCCTTATGAAGGGTAAATAGAAATTGACATATCACGTTGTGGTTTTGGCGTAGGTAAGAAACATTCTTGCTAGAAAACCTATAGAAGCCACGTAAAAACTTGCAACAACAATTAGAGGTCGTCTAACTTGTTCTTGCAGCATGTGCTATTTGATGTGATATGGCCAATAAGATGTGATGAATGATATATGTGATGTATGAGATTGATCATGTTCTTGTAATAGGGAATCACGACTTGCATGTCGATGAAAATGACAACCGGCAGGAGCCATAGGAGTTGTCTTAATTATTGTATGACCTGCGTGTCACTGAATAACGCCATGTAATTACTTTACTTCATTGCTAAACGTTAGCCATAGTAGTAGAAGTAATAGTTGGCGTGACGACTTCATGAAGACACGATGATGGAGATCATGATGATGGAGATCATGGTGTCATGCCGGTGACAAAGATGATCATGGTGCCCCGAAGATGGAGATCGAAGGAGCAAGATGATATTGGCCATATCATGTCACTTTATTTGATTGCATGTGATGTTTATCATATTTATGCATCTTGTTTACTTAGAACGACAGTAGTAAATAAGATGATCTCTCACTGAAAATTTCAAGAATTGTGTTCCCCCTAACTGTGCACCGTTGCTAAGGATCGTTGTTCCGAAGCACCACGTGATGATCGGGTGTGATAGGCTCTAACGTTCACATACAACGGGTGTAAGCCAGATTTAAACACGCAATACACTTAGGGTTCACTTGACGAGCCTAGCATGTACAGACATGGCCTCGGAACACGGAAGACCGAAAGGTCGAACATGAGTCGTATAGAAGATATGATCAACATGAAGATGTTCACCGTTGATGACTAGTCCGTCTCACGTGATGATCGGACACGGGCTAGTCGATTCGGATCATGTATCACTTAGAAGACTGGAGAGATGTCAATCTGAGTGGGAGTTCATTAAAATTTGATTAGATGAACTTAATTATCATGAACTTAGTATAATTATTTACAATATGTCTTGTAGATCAAATGGCCCACGCTCATGTCACCCTCAACTTCAACGCGTTCCTAGAGAAATCCAAGCTGAAAGACAATGGTAGCAACTATACGGACTGGGTCCGTAACCTGAGGATCATCCTCATAGCTGCCAAGAAAACTTATGTCCTAGAAGCACCGCTAGGTGACGCTCCCGCCCCGGCAAACCAAGATGTTATGAACGCTTGGCAGTCGCGTTGTGATGATTACTCCCTGGTTCAGTGCGGCATGCTCTACAGCTTAGAATCGGGGCTCCAAAAGCGTTTCGAGCACCACGGGGCATATGAGATGTTCCAAGAGCTGAAAATGGTTTTCCAGGCTCATGCCCAAGTTGAGAGATATGATGTCTCCAACGCATTCTACAGCTGTAAGATGGAGGAAAACAGTTATGTCAGCGAGCACATACTCACGTTGTCTGGGTTGCACAACCGCTTGTCTCAGTTGGGAATGAATCTCCCTGACGAAGCGGTCGTTGACAGAATCCTTCAGTCGCTCCCACCTAGCTACAAGAGCTTTGTGTTGAACTTCAATATGCAAGGGATGGAGAAGTCCATTCCCGAGGTGTATTCAATGCTGAAATCAGCAGAGGTGGAGATCAAGAAAGAGCATCAAGTGTTGATGGTCAATAAAACCACTAAGTTCAAGAAGGGCAAGGGTCAGAAGAACTTCAAGAAGGACGGCAAAGGAGTTGACGCGCCCGGTAAGCCAATTGCCGTGAAGAAGCCAAAGAATGGACCCAAGCCTGAGACTGAGTGCTTTTATTGCAAGGGAATGGGTCACTGGAAGCGGAACTGTCCCAAATACTTTGCGGACAAGAAGGCCGGCAACGTCAAAGGTATATGTGACATACATGTTATTGATGTGTACCTTACCAGTGCTCGTAGCAGCTCCTGGGTATTTGATACCGGTGCAGTTTCTCACATTTGTAACTCAAAGCAGGAGCTGCGGAATAAGCGGAGACTCGCCGGGAATGGTTCCAAGGTCGATGTGATCGCCGTCGGCACGCTGCCTCTACATCTACCCTCGGGATTAGTTTTAAACATTAATAATTGTTATTTAGTACCAGCTTTGAGCATGAACATTGTATCTGGATCTCGTTTGATGCGAGATGGCTACTCATTTAAATCCGAGAATAATGGTTGTTCTATTTATTTGAGAGATATGTTTTATGGTCATGCCCCGCTGGTCAATGGTTTATTTTTGATGAATCTCGATCGTGATGATACACATATTCATAGTGTGAATGCCAAAAGATGTAAAGTTGACAATGATAGTCCCACATACTTGTGGCATTGCCACCTTGGTCATATTGGTGTCAAACGTATGAAGAAGCTCCATGCAGATGGACTTCTGGAGTCTCTTGATTATGAATCGTTTGACACATGCGAACCATGCCTCTTGGGCAAGATGACCAAGACTCCGTTCTCCGGAACAATGGAGCGAGCAACCAACTTATTGGAAATCATACATACCGATGTGTGCGGTCCAATGAGTGTTGAGGCTTGCGGAGGCTATCGTTATGTTCTCACCCTCACAGATGACTTGAGTAGATATGGGTATGTCTACTTGATGAAGCACAAGTCTGAGACCTTTGAAAAGTTCAAGGAATTTCAGAATGAGGTTGAGAATCAACGTGACAGAAAAATAAAGTTCTTGCGATCGGATCGTGGGGGTGAATATTTAAGTCATGAATTTGGCACGCACCTTAGGAACTGTGGAATTGTTTCACAATTGACACCGCCCGGAACACCTCAGCGTAATGGTGTGTCCGAACGTCGAAATCGTACCCTGTTGGACATGGTGCGATCTATGATGTCTCTCACCGACTTACCGCTATCTTTTTGGGGATTTGCTTTAGAGACTGCTGCATTCACTTTAAATAGGGCTCCGTCGAAATTCATTGAGACGACACCGTATGAACTTTGGTTTGGCAAGAAACCTAAGCTGTCGTTTCTGAAAGTTTGGGGTTGCGATGCTTATGTCAAGAAACTTCAACCTGAAAAGCTCGAACCCAAATCGGAAAAATGCGTCTTCATAGGATACCCAAAGGAAACGATTGGGTACACCTTCTACCTCAGATCCGAAGGCAAGGTCTTTGTTGCCAAGAATGGATCCTTTCTAGAGAAAGAGTTTCTCTCGAAAGAAGTGAGTGGGAGGAAAGTAGAACTTGATGAGGTGACAGTCACCCCCCCCCCCCGAACCGGAAAGTAGCGCAGCGCAGGAAATTGTTCCCGAGGTGCCTGCACCGACAAGGGAGGAAGTTAATGATGATGATCATGAAGATACAGATCAAGTTACTACTGAACTTTGAAGGTCCACAAGGACACGTTCCGCACAAGAGTGGTACGGCAACCCTGTCATGGAAATCATGTTGTTAGACAACGGTGAACCTTCGAACTATGAAGAAGCGATGGCGGGGCCGGATTCCAATAAATGGCTTGGAGCCATGAAATCCAAAATAGAATCCATGTATGAAAACAAAGTATGGACTTTGGTGGACTCGCCCGATGATAGGCACGCCACAGAGAATAAATGGATTTTTAAGAAGAAGACAAACGCGGATGGTAATGTGACCATCTATAAGGCTCGGCTTGTCACTAATGGTTATCGACAAGTTCAGGGGATTGACTACGACGAGACTTTCTCTCCCGTAGCGATGCTGAAGTCAGTCCGAATCATGTTAGCAATTGCCGCATTCTATGATTATGAGATATGTCAAATAGACGTCAAAACGGCATTCCTTAATGGTTTCCTCAAGGAAGAGCTGTATATGATGCAGCCGGAAGGTTTTGTTGATCCAGAGAATGCTGACAAGGTATGCAAGCTCCAGCGCTCGATCTACGGGCTGGTGCAAGCATCTCAGAGTTGGAATATTCGCTTTAATGATGTGATCAAAGCATTTGGCTTTATACAGACTTGGGGAGAAGCCTGTATCTACAAGAAAGTGAGTGGGAGCTCTGTAGCATTTCTCATATTATATGTGGATGACATATTGCTGATGGGAAATGATATAGAATTCTTGGAGAGCATAAAGGCCTACTTGAATAAGAGTTTTTCAATGAAGGACCTTGGAGAAGCTGCTTACATATTAGGCATCAAAATCTATAGAGATAGATCAAGACGCCTCATTGGTCTTTCACAAAGCACATACCTTGACAAGATATTGAAGAAGTTCAATATGGATCAGTCCAAGAAGGGGTTCTTGCCTGTTTTGCAAGGTATGAGATTGAGCACGGCTCAGTCCCCGACCACGGCAGAAGATAGAGAAATGATGAGTGTCATTCCCTATGCCTCAGCCATAGGTTCTATCATGTATGCCATGCTGTGTACCAGACCTGATGTGAACCTTGCCATAAGTTTGGTAGGGAGGTACCAAAGTGATCCCGGTATGGAACGCTGGACAGCGGTCAAGAACATCCTAAAGTACCTGAAGAGGACTAAGGACATGTTTCTCGTTTATGGAGGTGACGAAGAGCTCGTCGTAAAGGGTTACGTCGATGCTAGCTTCGACACAGATCTGGATGACTCCAAGTCACAAACCGGATACGTGTATATTTTGAATGGTGGAGCAGTCAGCTGGTGCAGTTACAAGTAGAGCGTCATGGCGCATTCTACATGTGAAGCGGAGTACATAGCTGCTTGCGAAGCAGCGCAAGAAGGAGTCTCGATGAAGGAGTTCATCACCGACCTAGGAGTCATTCCAAGCGCGTCAAGCCCGATGACTCTCTTCTGTGACAACACTGGAGCTATTGCCATTGCCAAGGAGCCCAGGTTTCACAAGAAGACCAAGCACATCAAGCGCCGTTTCAACTCCATCCGAAATTATGTTCAAGATGGAGACATAGATACTTGTAAAGTGCATACGGATCTGAATGTGGCAGACCCGTTGACTAAACCTCTTCCACGGGCAAAACATGATCAACACCAGAACTCTATGGGTGTTCGATTCATCACAATGTAACTAGATTATTGACTCTAGTGCAAGTGGGAGACTGTTGGAAATATGCCCTAGAGGCAATAATAAAAGGATTATTATTATTTCCTTGTTCATGATAATTGTCTGTTATTCATGCTTGAATTGTATTGTACGGAAACAGCGATACATGTGTGAATACATAGACCACAACGTGTCCCTGGTAAGCCTCTAGTTACTAGCTCGTTGATCAACAGATGGTCACGGTTTCCTGACCATGTGATGCGGAGCATCCTACGGACATCACCATGTCAAGATCCCATTTGGCAAGTGACACGTGCGCCATCTACTTCTCATACATAAAGGTGAATCTTCTCCTTTACACGTGCTCACTTGACCCTTTCGAGGATGGTATACTACTTGACACTCCACTCGTGTGCATGCATAGGTATTGTCGGAGCTTCACGGACGGCGAGGAGGAGCGTAAGCGCCAAGGAACGCCTACACCATCCGCGAGGGAAGCGTGGAAGCGAAGACGGAAGAGAATGGCATGTCCAGTCCGGAACGGGCGGTACTACCGCTTACAAGCGGTACTACCGCCCGAGGTTCGGTACTACCGCCTTGCCTGTGTGCAACCGTCGACCTTTGGCCTTGTATCCCTCGCCACTTACCCCTTCGTGGCTTAGACTATAAATAGACCACCTCCACCTCCTTTCTAGGGTTAGCAAATATGATAGCTCATTTGTATGTGAGCTTTGCTCCTACCTTCTCCTCTTGAGAGAGTGAGACTACTCCATTGGAGGCCAAGACCTCCACCTTGGAGAAGATCCCTAGTGGATGCAAGACCTCCCAAGGGAGAAGAATCCTTGTGGATTATCAAGACCTCTCTCCTCATAGGATTGGGATGAACTCTACCATGTATCTTATTTCCCTTTGATTGTTCGTGTACCTTGTGGATCTCATGTGTTTGTGAGTCTAGGGGATGTGTGATTGGACTTGTTCTTGAGTGTTTCTCTTGTGTTCTTCCCTTGTGTCCTTCTTGTTCTTGGGGATTCCCCTCCAATTCGTGAAAGATCTCCACCTAGGGTTCCACCCTACAACACCATGGACATAGGATGTCATTGATAACGGGATCACATCATTGGGAGAATGATGTGATGGACAAGACCCAATCCTAAACCTAGCACGAGATCGTATAGTTCGTAATGCATAAGCTTTTCCAGTGTCAAGTATTTGTTCCTTAGACCATGAGGTTGTGCAACTCCCGGATACCGTAGGAATACTTTGGGTGTGCCAAACATCACAATGTAACTGGGTGGCTATAAAGGTACGCAACGGGTATCTCCGAAAGTGTCTGTTGAGTTGGTACGAACCGAGACTGGGATATTGTCACTCCGTATGACGGAGAGGTATCTCTGGGCCCACTCAGTAAGACATCATCATAATGAGCTCAAAGTGACTAAGGAGTTAGTCACGGGATGATGGATTACGGAACGAGTAAAGAGACTTGCCATGACGAGATTGAACACGGTATCGGGCATACCGACGATCGAATCTCGGGCAAGTACCGTACCGATAGACAAAGGGAATGACATACGGGATTGAGTGAATCCTTGACACAGTGGTTCATCCGATGAGATCATCGAGGAACATGTGGGAACCAACATGGGTATCCAGATCCCGCTGTTGGTTATTGACCGGAGAGTCGTCTCGGTCATGTCTGCGTGTCTCCCGAACCTGTAGGGTCTACACACTTAAGGTTCGGTGATGCTAGGGTTGTAGAGATACATGCACACGGAAACCCGAATGTTGTTCGGAGTCCCGGATGAGATCCCGCACGTCACGAGGAGTTCCGGAATGGTCCGGAGGTAAAGAATGATATATAGGAAGTCCAGTTTCGGCCATCGGGAGAGTTCCGAGGGTCAGCGGGAGTGTCCCGGGACCACCGGGTGGGGCCACCCAACCCGGAGGGCCCCGTGGGCTGTAAGGGGAAGGGGGCCAGCCCCTAGTGGGCTGGCGCACCCACATGCCCCCCCATGCGCCTAGGGTTAAAACCTTAGGGGGTGGGGGCGCCTCCCCATGCCTTGGGGGGCAAGACACCCCCCTGGCCGCCGCCCCCCCTAGGAGATTGGATCTCCTAGGGCCGGCGCCCCCTGGCCCCCTATATATAGTGGGGGGGGGGAGAGAGGGCAGCCGCACCCCAAGCCTCTGGTGCCTCTCCCCCCCGTCACACCTCCAACTCCTCCCGCAGGGCATCGGCGAAGCCCTGCAAATTTTCCCGTTGCATCCACCACCACGCCGTCGTGCTGCTGGATCTCCCTCAGCCTCTCCTCCCCCCTTGCTGGATCAAGAAGGAGGAGACTTCACTGTACCGTACGTGTGTTGAACGCGGAGGTGCTGTCCATTCGGCGCTGGGATCATCGGTGACGAGGATCACGACGAGTACGACTCCATCATCCACGTTCCTTCGAACGCTTCCGCACGCGATCTACAAAGGGTATGTAGATGCACTCCTTTATGCTCGTTGCTAGATGACTCCCTAGATTGATCTTTGTGAAGCGTAGGAATTTTTTTGAATTCTGCTACGTTCCCCAACATGGGTACAAAGATTGGATACAAGAGATGAACTAGGGCTTGAGAGGAGATGGTGCTGGTGAAGATGTTGATGAAGATAGCTCTCCCCAAGATGGGAGAGTTGTTGGTGATGACGGCGGTGACGATTTCCCCCTCCCAGAGGGAAGTATCCCTGGCAGAACAACTCTGCCGGAGCCCTAGATTGGTTTCCACCAAGGTTCCGCCTCGAGACGGCAGCGTCTGGTCCCGAAATCCTCCTTATGATTTTTTCCAGGTCAAAACACCTCATATAGGAGAAGATGGGCATCGGGGGGCCCACGAGACAGGGGACGTGCCCAGAGAGGGGGGGGCCCACCCTCGTGGACAGCAGGTGGCCCCCCTCGTGATCTTCTTTTGCCAGATATTTTATATATTTTCTGAAACGGAGTTCTGTGAAGTTTCGGGGCTTTTGGAGTTGTGCAGAATAGGTTTCCAGACTTTGCTCCTTTTCCAGCCCAGAATTCCAGCTGCCGTCATTCTCCCTCTTCACGTGAACCATGTAAAATAAGATAGAAAAGGCATAAGTATTGTGAAAAAACATGTAATAACAGCCCATAATGCAATAAATATCAACATATAAGCATGATGCAAAATGGATGTATCAACTCCCCCAAGCTTAGACCTCGCTTGTCCTCAAGCGAAAGCCGATATCGAAAAATATGTCCACATGTTTAGAGATAGAGGTGTCGATAAAAATAAAATACGGACATGAGGGCATCAAGATCATTCTTATAACAGCAACATATATATATTATCATATGATTCTTATGATAAAGTAGTAATTCATTCACAATATCAAGCATGAATCAGAAACTTCATTGAAAACTAACAAACTTTGATCTCGGTCATTGAAGCAATTGCAATTTATCGTAACATCGGAAAGAGTCAATATAAGAGCTTTTCAGCAAGCCTACATACTCAACTATCATATAGTCTTTCACAATTGTTCACACTCATACAATACTTATGGTTATGGTGTTTTAATCGGACATAGAGAAAGATAGGGGCTTATAGTGTTGCCTCCCAACCTTTTACCTCAAGGGTAATGTCAACAGTAATAGATCACGAAAACATACATCCAAGTGGGTATATATATCAGGATCTTTCCAACACAATGTGCTTGCCAAAGGATAAAATGTAAAAAGGAAAGGTGAATTTCACCTTGACACTTATAAGGCAAGAATAATAGATAGGCCCTTCGTAGAGGGAAGCATAGGTTGTCATGTGTTTTTATGGTTGGATGCACAAAGTCTTAGCACAGAAGAACGTCACTTTATATTGCCACTTGTGATAAGGACCTTTATTATGCAGTCCGTCGCTTTTATTAATTCCAAATCACAAGATTGTATAAAGCTTATTTCCTCGACACTAATAAATCAGACATATTTTAGCGAGTTTGCAACATGACAACTTACTTGGAAGGATCTTACTCAATCCATAAGTAGGTATGGTGGACTATCATGGCAAAAATGGGTTTAAGGGTGTATGGAAGCACATGTAGTATGTCTACTTGGTGCGAGGAGTTTTGGCTAGCATGAGGGGGAAAGGCAAGCTCAACATGTTGGATGATCCATGACAATATACTTTATTTTAGATATAAGAAGACATACCATTATGTTGTCTTCCTTGTCCAACATCAACTCTTTAGCATGTCATATTTTAATGAGTGCTTACAATCATAAAAGATGTCCAAGATAGTATATTTGTATGTGAAGCCTCTCTTCTTTTATTACTTCCTATTAATTGCGACGATGACCAAAGCTAAGTTTGTCAACCCTAAACAACTTTTATTCATCATACTCTTTATATGTGAAGTCATTACTTCCCATAAGATCAATATGATCTCATGGATACACTTTATGTTTTCTTTCTTTTTATCATGACCCAAGTGAGGAAATCAAGCCCTTGACTCAGCAGTAATCTTTATTATATAGCTCACGGAATCGATTACAAAGGGTAAAGATCATAAAGAAAAAGCTCACAACTAGATCATGCTAGCTTTATTCTACTAGATCAAGATACTACCAAAATGATCGAACTAAGAAAAACGATAAAGATAGGAGTGATGGTGATACGATACAGGGGTCACTCCCCCAAGCTTGGCAGTTGCCAAGGGGAGTGCCCATACCCATATGATTATGTCTCCTTCTTCGAGAGTGGTGATGATGGAGTTGAAAGTAGTGACGCCGGATCATCATATATCGAGCCTAGGAGATCCTCCAGCTTATGGATAATACCTTTGAGTGCAGCTATATATTCCTTCAACAAAATATTTTCACTTGTGAGATGCTTGTTTCGAATTTGAGCTAACTCAATCATCTTGAAAGCTTCAAACTCAGTTGAGGTTAAGAGGTTGGGAAGAGATTGATGGATGTCTTCTTCTCCCAATGACGGAGCCGGATCTTCCACCTCCTTCTTGATCTTCTTCTTGTTGTTGAGCTCCTCGGGTCCTTCCCTTTTCAGATCTATCTTCATTAGCCAAGCATCATTGCCCTCGTTGTTGGAGGAGGGAGACGACATGGTGCCTGGCTTCGTTAACCCTAGCAGAAAACAACTCGAAACAAGAACAGAGGATTTTTGCATGATACAGAGGTCAAAACCTTCGGGAGTATATATAATGAATTTTTACCGACCAAAAAGGAGTAACATACAAGAAATCGGAGTCCGGGAGGCACACGAGCTGCCCACGAGGCAGGGGGCGCGCCCAGGGAAGGGGGGCACGCCCTCCACCCTGGTGGAGCGCTCGTGTCTCTTCCGGACTGCCCCCTATTTTTCTACTTTAAATATTCCAAAATGGTGAAAATTTGTCTTTAGAACTGTTTTGGAGACGGTTTACTTACCGTACCACGTACCTCTTCCTTTTCGGAGTCTGAATCGTTCTGGAAAGTGTCCCTTATGTATTCCTCGGGGGTTACGGTTTCAATAACATTGGTTTCATCATTTATAGGGTTACCTGAGATATAATGTTTGATTCTTTGGCCATTCACCACCTTCGGATTTGTGCCTTCAAAGTTGTTGATTTTTATGGCACTGGAACGATAGACCTCCTCGATAACGTACGGTCCTTCCCATTTAGAGAGAAGTTTTCCTGCAAAAAATCTTGAACGAGAGTTGTATAACAATACATAATCACCCACGTTAAACTCACGCTTTTGTATCCTTTTGTCATGCCATATTTTAACTTTTTCTTTAAACAGCTTGGCATTCTCATAGGCCTGGGTTCTCCATTCATCAAGAGAGCTAATGTCAAATAACCTCTTCTCACCGGCAAGTTTGAATTCATAATTGAGCTCTTTAATAGCCCAATATGCCTTATGTTCTAGCTCAAGAGTTAAGTGACAAGCTTTTCCATAAACCATCTTATATGGAGACATATCCGTAGGAGTTTTGTATGCAGTTCTATAGGCCCATAATGCATCATCAAGTTCTTGGACCAATTCTTCCTAGACCTATTAACTGTATTTTGCAAAATTAATTTCAACTCTCTATTACTTAGTTCTACTTGACCACTAGTCTCTAGGTGATAAGGGGATGCAATTCTATGATTCACATCATATTTAGCAAGCATTTTATGGAAAGCACCATGAATAAAGTGTGAACCACCATCAGTCATTAGGTATTTGGGGACTCCAAACCTTGGAAAAATAACTTCTTTAAGCATCTTAATAGAGGTGTTATGATCAGCACTACTAGTTGGAATAGCTTCTACCCACTTAGTAACGTAATCAACAACAACTAAAATATGTGTGTATCCATTAGAGGCAGGAAACGGTCCCATATAATCAGAGCCCCAAACATCAAATGGTGCAATAACAAGTGAATAATTCATAGGCATTTCTTGACGTCTACTGATATTACCAATTCTTTGACATTCATCACAAGATAGACAAACTTACAGGCATCCTTGAAGAGAGTAGGCCAATAAAACCGGATTGCAATACCTTGTGTGCAGTTCTATCTCCCGCATGGTTCCCTCCATAAGCTTCGGCTTGGCACTTGCGTAGGATCTGTTCCTGTTCATGCTCAGGTACACAATGTGTAATAATACCATCTACTCCTTCTTTATAAAGATGTGGGTCATCCCAGAAGTAATGTCTCAAATCATAGAAGAACTTTTTCTTCTGCTGGTATGTGAAGCTAGGAGGTATAAACTTAGCAACAATATAATTAGCATAATAAGCATACCATGGAGCAGTACGAGAAGTATTTATGACAGCTAATTGTTCATCAGGAAAGCTATCATCAATAGGTTGTGGGTCATCAAGTATATTCTCTAGCCTAGACAAGTTGTCTGCAAAGGGGGTCTCAGCTCCCTTTCTATCAATGATATGCAAGTCAAACTCTTGCAGCAAGAGAACCCATCTAATGAGTCTAGGTTTAGCACCTTTCTTTTCCATAAGGTATTTGATAGCAGCATGATCAGTGTGAATAGTTACTTTAGAATCAACAATGTAAGATCTAGACTTATCACAAGCAAATACAACTGCTAAAAATTATTTTTCAGTAGTAGCATAATTGCTCTGGGCACGGTCTAGAGTTTTACTAGCATATTGGATAACATTCAATTTCTTATCAACTCTTTGTCCTAGAACAACACCTACAACATAATCACTAGCATCACACATAATCTGAAAGGGTAAATTCCAGTCAGGAGGCTGGACAATAGGTGCAGAAATCAATGCTTTCTTAAGTATTTCAAATGCTTCTAGACAATCATCATCAAAGAAAAAAGGAATATCTTTTTGTAAGAGATTAGTCAGAGGCCTGGAGATTTTGGAGAAGTCCTTTATGAACCTCCTATAAAACCCGACATGACCAAGGAAACTTCGTATACCTTTGATGTCCTTGGGGCATGACATCTTTTCAATAGCATCAACTTTAGCCCTGTCAACTTCAATACCTCTTTCAGAAAGTTTATGCCCCAAGACAATGCCTTCATTAACAATATAGTGGCACTACTCCCAATTCAAGACAAAATTAGTGTCTTCACATCTCTGCAAAACTCGATCAAGGTTGCTTAAGCAATCATCAAAAAAGTTCTGTAAACGGAGAAATCATCCATGAAAACCTCAACAATATTTTCACAAAAGTCAGAGAATATAGCCATCATGCATCTTTGAAAGGTAGCAGGTGCATTACATAAACCAAAAGGCATACGTCTATAAGCAAAGGTACCGAAAGGACAAGTAAAAGTGGTCTTTTCTTGATCCCCTTTTGACACAGGTATTTGAGAGAAACCAGAATAACCATCTATAAAGCAAAAATGAGTATGTTTGGATAACCTTTCTAGCATTTGATCAATAAATGGCAAGGGGTAATGATATTTCTTAGTAGCTTTATTTAATTTACGGAAATCAATTACCATCCTATAACCTGTAACTATTCTTTGCTGGATCAATTCATCTTTATCATTAGGAACAACAGTCATACCGCCCTTCTTAGGGACACAATGGACATGACTTACCCACTAGTTATTAGCAACTGGATAGATAATATATACCTGCCTCTAGAAGCTTTAGTATTTCCTTCCTTACCACTTCTTTCATCTTAGGATTTAACCATCGCTGATGATCAATAATTGGTTTAGCACTTTCTTCCAATTTTATCATGTGTTGGCATAAGGTGGGACTAATGCCCTTAAGATCATCCAGGGTATATCCAATAGCAGCACGGTGCTTCTTCAGAGTTTTCAATAATTTTTACTCTTCCTGCTCTGAAAGGTTAGCACTAATAATAACAGGATATATATTTTTTCCATCAAGATAAACATACTTAAGATTATCAGGCAAAGGTTTAAGTTCAAACACGGGATCACCCTTGGGTGGAGGAGGATCCCCTAGGATTTCAACATGCAAGTTGTTTTTCAATACGGGTCCCTGATTAAAGAATATTTCATCTATTTCCCTTCTCTCATTCATATGCATATCATTTTCATGGTCTAGCAAGTATTGTTCTAAAGGATCATTAGGAGGCACAACAATAGAAGCAAGACCAATAATTTCATCTTTACTAGGTAGTTTTTTATCAAGGGGTTATCTACAAAATTCAGCAAAGTTAAAATCCCGAGACATATCCCCTAATCCAACTGTAACAATATCTTTCACACAGTCTATCTTAGCATTAACATTATTCAAGAAGGGTCTACCAAATATAATGGGACAAAATTCATCTTGCGGGGAACTTAGAATAAGAAAATCAGCAGGGTATTTAACCTTCCCACACAAGACTTCAACATCTCTAACAATCCCAACTGGTGAAATAGTGTCTCTATTAGCAAGCTTAATAGTAACATCAATCCCTTCTAACAGAACAGGTGCAATATCATGCATAATTTCTTGATATAAGGTATGAAGGATTGTGCTTGCACTTGCACCTACATCACATAAACCATGATAGCAATGATCTCCTATCTTAACAGAGATAACAGGCAAGCCTACAATAGGTCTATATTTATTCCTAGCATTGGGTTTGGCTATTCTAGCAGACTATTCTTGGAGGTTAATAACATGTCCATCTAAATCTTCTACCAAGAGATCTTTAACCATAGCAACACTAGGTTCAACTTTAATTTGCTCAGAGGGTGTAGGTGTTCTAGTATTACTCTTATGAACTACAGTTGAAGCTTTAGCGTGATCCTTTATTCTAACACGGAAGGGGGGTTTCTCAATATAAGCAGTAGGAACAATAGGATCAACATTATAAGTGATAGTTATTTCCTCAACTTTCACATGTTCAACTACTTTTACTTCAATAGGGGGATGGTATTTAAACCACTTCTCCTTGGGAAGATCAACATGAATAGCAAATGATTCACAGAAAGAAGCTACTATCTCAGAGTCAAGTCCATACTTAATGCTAAACTCACGGAAAACATCGGTATCCATAAAAGCTTAAACACAATCAAACTTAGGGGTCATACCTGACTCCTTACCTTCGCCGAGATCCCAATCTTCAGAGTTGCGTTTAATTCGTTCCAATAAATCCATTTGAATTCAATAGTCTTCATCATAAAAGAGCCAGAACAAGAAGTATCGAGCATGGAGCGATTATTAAGAGAAAGCCGAGCATAAATTTTTTGAATAATCATTTCTCTTGAGAGCTCATGATTGGGGCATTAATATAACATTGACTTAAGCCTCCCCCAAGCTTGAGTGATGCTTTCTCCTTCGCGAGGCCAAAAAATATAGATATAATTACGATCACGATGAACCTGGTGCATAGGGTAGAACTTCTGATGAAATTCCAACTTCAGACGATTATAGTTCCATGATCCAATATCATCACTGTCGGTGTACTAAAGTAAGGGTACCTTAGTATCCCGAACTTGTGCACGGGCAGTTGCCGCGCCCCGTGGCAGGGCCTGCCGCCCACTGCCAAGATTCCTCCGTGGTTCCTTTGGAGCCATTCAAGAACAAAGTATCCAAGTTAAAGAGGCAAGGCCCCGGCAAGAGGAGCTTACCGGGAAGGCCAATCAAGGCTCAAGACCACTTCATTGGCGCAAGAGACTTGCCGCGACGCGCCACGCGTCCCGGCAAGGCCCGGAGAGCGACAAGCTTCCGGGCGCGACAAGATATCGGCCGCGGCAAGGCGCTTGCCACGGCAAACTTCCACTAGGTACCCGCGCTCCAGCACATCCACCTACGCGTCGCTCTGGGGCCCTTCCAGGCGCACGTGGCAGAAGGCTGTGCAGCCTAGGGTACACGGTGGCAAGCTGCGATGACGAGGCCACCGTCGTGGCGGACGGTGGCGCCCTGACGGACGCTTTTTGCACTGTTTGGGGCGACGGCGACGGGCATTTAATGCCCTTGTGTAACATCCCGATTCTCGGAATGTTTAAGAAAAAGTTTTCTAAAAAGTTGGGCCAGAAAATTTCATTGTTTTATTTGTTAACAAAGTTTAAATTGGAGTTTTATAATTTGGAAGATTTAATTTGAACTAATGCCAACCAAAATTAAAATTTGAGTTTACCTCTCTTTTAGTCGGGCTTTATTTTCTCTTCTTCGGCATATTAAAATACGCGCCTTTGAATTTTCTTTGATTGTTTCATTCTAATATTCATTCGATATTTGTTTGAGCTTCTTTTACTTTTCTAGTTTTCCTAAGAGAAAATCAATTTCTTTCTCTCTCACCAATACATGCGTTCCAACCTAGCTATCTCTCACAACTATGCAGCATGCATAGTTGCATATCTTCTCTGTATTCTCACTATTGTTTTATGGACAACCATCTCTCTATTTCTTTTAATTTTTTTTCTTTCTCTTGGGCTGCAACCCAACAACTTTTTCTCTTTGTTTTTTTTCCTATTTCCTTACTTCCCATGGGCCTAGTTGATCTGACCCATTACCCAGCCGAAGGAGCACCCCTCTCAATCTTTTCTCTGTACATTCACCTTGCAAAGAAGAGAATCAGTCACACATACACCTACAAATAGGAAACATGTGCACCTTCCTTTAATTCCTCATCCCTTCCTATTTCTCTCCACTCTTCGTCTCTTCCACCGAGAGAAACCTCTTCTCCTTCCTCTGTACGTTTCATTGATGCACAGAGAAGAAACCTACAGCCACGTGCACACCTACACAAGAGAAGCATCCCTCCCTCATTCCCATAAATTCCATCGGTTTCCAAAACAGCAGCCTCTCCTTATTGTGCGCCTCCGCCTCCTCTTACACCCCGCAGAAACTCATGCATCTTCCTTCCTCCTTCTCTCCAGAACACTCCAAAGAAATGGTGCTCCATGGACACCGGCGTTCGACCGCGATGAATGAGGCCATCCCCATCCGTTTCCTTGCTCCAGAAGATCCCTCTCCATGCCTCGAATCCATTCAGAGAAGAAGGAACACGTTTTGTTGATCACACACGAAGAATTCTGCATGTACGTCTACACTGTTTGTCAAGTTCATCTCACCGTTGCATCAAACTCGGTGAGCCTCTATCTAATTCCTTCGATATACATACTTTACCATATATAACCTACCTCCTGGACAACTAATTCCAGCCTATGGTAATAGTTGGCCGCGCACATGACGGAGGCGTGCCGCTGCCACCACTTGGGTCGCCGCCGTTGTCACGGGGACTAGTCTGATGGCTCCATCTGCGTTATCTTCTTCGTCTCGCATACTTGAGCACGCCAACATCTTCTTCCACACCGTCGATCGACCACACATGTTTTATTTTGCACAATTTCTTCGAATCCGTTCGTCGGGTTCATCTCATCGTTCCTCAAACCCGGTGAGCCACTCTTCAATTCTTTTTGTACACATGTTCAACATCGTACAGTACATCTCGTAGACATCACTATGCAACCCATCTATGTCGTTGCTTGCGCCAATGCGTGAATGGAAGCCATCCGATGGCATAGTCACGTTTCCGTCATAATTGTTTACCGGATGATCTCAGGCCCAATAGGTGAAATCCTTCTTATGGACACGATAAACCCGCGGTGAAGTTTGTTAGTTTGGTAAAGCGTGTTTTAATATATATTTTATCTTAGTCGTCTTGTATAGAATCCAAGTGTGTTTTGTGTTCGGTGAAACTTTACTGTTGATATGTTAATTTTCATATGTTCATGATATGCTTAGGAGTAGCTCCTAATTATTTTATAATCGTATGAGTTGTATATGATTTACTAAATTTGTTTTACTCTTGTTTTAATTGTTAAATAGTAATACGTATTGAGTCAGCTCGTCAGTTTGTGTTACCACGTATAGTTGTATTTTATGCTCGTGTATTGAAATCTGTCCTGTTTAGTATTTTGTTTATTAAATGCAGATTTTGTTTGAGTTACAAAATATCATTGTGTAGTCATGTGTTATATGTGTGTGCCAATTTTGGTGGATGTTCACCATGTTTATAATTCTTTAGAAATGTTTTAGGAGTTGCTTTTATTTATTTAATCAAGGAAGAATTAATATTTGACTCTTTAGTTTTTGTTTATCATGACTATACCTTAAGTTTATTGTATAGATAATTCTATGCCATGTTGCACATTGATACGTCCAAAACGTATCTATAATTTCTGCTTGCTCCATGCCACTTTTGGGTGATATTGCTATGATATTCATACACTTCCATACACTTTTGATCATATTTGGACTAACTTACTAATCCAGTGCACCCCAGTGCCAGTTTCTGTTTTCGGCTGTTTTTGTATTTCAGGTTTTCACGTTTCGAGAACTGCCCAGAAAAATCCAGAAAAATTATATAAAAAATCAGCGATCCGGAAACAACACTGCGTCCGAAGGGCAGCCTGGGGGGGGCACAGGGGCTCCAGGCGCCCTGTGGGCGCGCCCCCCCTGGGCCGCGCCGGGGGGGCGCCTGGGCCCCCCGAGACTCCCCCGGTGCCCTACTTTGGCATATATTTAAAGGACCCTCCGAAACCCTCAGAACAGGAACTCTTTTCGCGATCCCATCTCTGTTCCGCCGCCGCCGCCGCTTCCAAGATCGGGAGCACCAGGAGAACTCTTCCCGGCACCCTGCCGGAGGGGAGGATCACCACCGGGAGCTTCTCCACCACCATGGACACCTCCCGGATGACTCGTGAGTAGTCTCCCTTGGACCATGAGTCCATGACCAGTAGCTATGTGATGTTCTCCTCCCATTCTTGTGCTTCACTAATTAGTCCTCGTGAGCTGCCCTACATGATCGAGGCACCTATGTAATCCTTATGCTGTTGCTATGTTGAGTTTGCTGGGATCCGATGGATTATGAGATTATGTTCAGATTGATCTTGAGTAATATATTTGATTCACCTCTTTTATATTTTAGTTCATAAGTAATTCTTGCATGTTCTCCGTTGTTACTTATTGCTTTGGCCGAGTAGTAGGTAGTGACTCCAAGAGGGAACGCTATGCTCGATTGTGGGTTCATGCCCCTCGATGACTAGCTTGAGTGACAGAAACATGAGTCTAGGGGATGTGCTGTTGCCACAAGGGGGAAAACAATGGTGCTTGTGCCCGCGGGTGCAAGGATTGTTTACTTTATGCAAAGTTCTTTTAATGCAGTTGTCTGTTGCATTGAGTTTACACTATGGGTGGGACTCGCAACTTAATACCAGCGAGATGTTCTGGATAGATATCTCAAGGTGGATGATTAGTAGTAGATATTGATGGATTTCGGTCTACTTACTTTGGCGTACCGCCCATGCTTTGAACCTCAACCTTTCTTGCAATGTAGTCAGCATTGGTTTGCGTGCGTGGTCCTGTCAATTGCCCAGCTGTAATTTGTTTACCTCACATAGCTGTTTTATCGTCTTTTGGGAGAGAGACATTACTAGTGAACATTATGAGACTCCGGTCCATATTACCATCATTGATCACATCCGCTATTTATTTCCCGTTATTATTTACTATTGCAAAAACTATCTATCACTACTATCATTGCTTTTAACCCTTTGTGAACTACAAGGCCGGAGGGATTGACAACCTCTCTGTACTCGTTGGGAGCAAAGTTATTTGTATCTGTGTGCAGGTCCACGTTGGTTGCTATTAATCTGGCGCTGTAGCAATTGACACCTACTTGTTGAACCTAGGAGTCTCTGGGGAATCGATCCTTGGCATCTTTGCTAAGGGAAAACACTTCTACTTACTGCATCTTACACCTTCCACTTGGGGTAACCAACGAAGGGTTCGAGGCCCATCAAGGAGTATTTTCTGGCGCCGTTGCCAGGGACTCCACTCTTCAGGATAGGGGAGTTGCATGCTATCTTTTACCTTTGCTTTTTAGTCTTGTTAGTTTACCTTTCATTTTTGCTTTAGTTCCTCTTATCGAAAATCACAAAAATATTTATCTTGCTTGCTTGCTACTATGGGTTCCACCGAGAACACCAAGTTGTGTGACTTCACTAGTCACAACAACGATGACTTTATCAGCACACCTATCACTACACCTGCCACTTCAGCACCTTCATATGAAATTAAACCTGCTTTACTTAACTTAGTCATGAGAGAACAATTCTCCGGTGCTGGAGATGATGCTGCTTTACACTTGAACAACTTTGTTGACCTTTGTGATATGCAAAAGTACCAAGAAATAGATGGTAATATTGTTAAGCTTAAGCTTTTCCCTTTCTCCTTGAGAGGAGGAGCTAAAATTTGGTTTCAGTCTTTGCCTAGAAATAGCATAGATTCATGGGACAAGTGCAAAGATGCTTTTATCGGAAAATACTATCCACCTGCTAAAATTATCCAACTTAGAAGTAACATCATGAATTTTAAACAATTGGATAATGAACACGTTGCCCAAGCTTGGGAACGTATGAAGTCTCTTATCAAGAACTGCCCTACTCACGGTTTGACTACTTGGATGGTTATCCAAACTTTTTATGCAGGCTTGAACTTTACCTCGCGGAACTTGTTAGACTCGGCCGCGGGAGGAACTTTTATGTCAACTACACTTGGTGCTGCCACGAAACTTCTCGATGAGATGATGACCAACTATTCCCAATGGCACACCGAACGCGCTCCAACAGGTAGGAAGGTAAACTCTGTCGAGGAGATTTCCTCC
>LR738715.1:876447049-876465170 GCA_902687465.1 Secale cereale | reverse complement strand
GAACTTGTTAGACTCGGCCGCGGGAGGAACTTTTATGTCAACTACACTTGGTGCTGCCACGAAACTTCTCGATGAGATGATGACCAACTATTCCCAATGGCACACCGAACGCGCTCCAACAGGTAGGAAGGTAAACTCTGTCGAGGAGATTTCCTCCTTTAATGAAAAAGTTGACTTGATCATGTCTCTACTTTCGAAGCAATCTACTGTTGATCCTCGTGATGTTCCTTTAAATTCTTTGATTGCTCAAGAACAAGTAGATGTGAACTTTATCTCTAGAAACAATTTTAACAACAATGCTTATAGGAGTAACTTTGGTAACAATTCTAAACCGTTCCCCTCTAACTCTTATGGGAACAACAATGCTTATCCTAGTACCAAGAACTCCAATACTGAACTAGAGACCATGCTTAGAGATTTCATCACTACCCAAAAAGCCTTTAATAAGAATGTAGAAGAGAAACTACATAAACTAGATGATCTTTCTTTTAAGGTAGACCACTTAGCCAATGAGGTAAAATTGCTAAAAATTGAAACTTCTCCTCTTAAGGAGAGGGAAGTCATCCCTATTAATGCTACTCAAGTACAAATTAATGAAAATATTAGGATGATGGCTAAACTTAAAGAAAGATGGGCTAGAGAAAGGGAGGAAGAAGAAAGAATTAAGAGCCTTCCTACCCACCACACTGTTGCTACTATCCAAGTTATTGAGGATGTTCACACCCTTAGCACCCAATGTACTCCTGCTCCCAATGGACCTATTAATGGTGATGCTATGACTATAGAAGCTACCAAACAAGTGAACCTTAAGGACACCACTACCACTTTACTTGATGCTCGTGACCTTGATTTTGATAATTGCACTCTTACCGAAGTTATTGATTTCCTTCACAAGATGTCTAGAGATCCCCGCACTAGCACGCTTAACCTTGCCTTCACAGAGCATATCACTAACGCTCTCATCAAAGCTAGGGAGGAGAAACTTAGAGTAGAAGCCTCCATACCTAGAAAGCTAGAAGATGGTTGGGATCCTATGATAAAATTTTTTTTGAATGACTTCTCTTGTTATGCATTATGTGATGTTGGTGCTAGTACCTCTGTTATGCCCAAAAGGATATATGATATGCTTAAATTGAAACCTTATGATTCTTGTTCTTTTGGTGTTCGTCTCGTTGATTCTTCCATAAAGAAACCTTTGGGGAGGGTCGATGATGTTCTTATTGTTGTCAATGATAATTATGTGCCCGTTGATTTCACTATTATGGATATTGAATGTGATCCTTCTTGTCCAATTATTTTGGGACGTCCCTTTTTACGCACCGTTGGTGCTGTCATTGACATGAAAGAGGGTAATATAAAATTTCAGTTTCCTCTCAAGAAAGGGATGGAACACTTCCCTCGAAAGAAGATCAAGTTACCTTTTGAGTCCGTTGTACGGGCTAGCTATTCTTTTACTCTTGATAAAACTTGATCTATGCATTATGCCTAGCTTAAAGGCATAAAAGAAAGCGCTTTTGGGAGGCAGCCCACATGAATAAATTTTTTGCTTTTGTTGTGTCTTGATGTTTTTTACTGCTGTAGCATCATCATTGTATCTTTGCTTTTCATATTTGTGCCAAGTATAGCCTCTGATTGCTAGAAAGTTCAAAAGTTGTGAGGTGCTCTCCAGGAAACAGATTCTGTCCTTGGATAGAAAAATTCGTATAAAATCACCAGATCATCTTTTTGGTCAGAATTTTTTCGACAGCGTTCTCTATATAATTGTCTTTCGTGCATCAGTTCTGAGTTTTTTGATTTGAGTTGCAGAAGTATCCCAAACAGATCAATTACTGCCTGCTGTTCTGTTTTTCACAGATTCTGTCCTGTTTTGCCTTACCTTCACTTTGCAAATTAAGAACTTGCTTTTTCTTTGCAAAAACCTTTTGGCAATCTTGAGAAACAGTAGAACTTCAAGAATATCCTTATTTCCAGCAAGGTATAATTATTTTATTAAGGGTACTAACCTCGATAATCAGATTATGATGAGTTGTGTATGAAGAGAGTTTTCAAGTGTGCGAGGGAAGATGATAAAAAGATTCAGGAGTGTCAAGCGCTCAAGCTTGGGGATGCCCCCATGCACCCCCAAGAAATATTCAAGGAGACTCAAGCGTCTAAGCTTGGGGATGCCCCCGCGCATCCCCTTCTCCATCAACACTATCAGTTCGTCTTTCGTTTCGCTATATTTTTATCACTTCATGTGTTATGTGCTATGCTTGGAGCGTCTTGCTTTTAGTTTCCTTTTTAGTTTTTCATAACGAGTCGGAACCCAGCATTCCTTTATGTGGGAGAGAAACACGCTCCACCTCTACCTAGAACATAACATAGAATTTTCATGTCTATCTATGCTGTGTGTGTTCTTTGTCTTTTAATAGCTACTATCATACTCTGCTCTTAGTATTCATGCTTATCTTTTCAAGAGCTTTTATTTAGTTGGTTGCTTGAACTCTCTTTAATTACCATGCTCACCTTATTAAGAGAGTTTGCTTCCGTTGCATTGGTTAATGTGTCTATGATAAAGATGCTACTTTCATGATGGTGCTTAGTAGTTCAGGTTTTCTTTTGGTTAATCTCAAATAGCTGGGGGGTTCCCAATGTGTTATTGGAGTACCAACTTGGTTTGTTTGCCTATGATGAGGTATGGTTTAGTAATATCTTCCTTCGAGAATTTATTTTGATTGACTTGGCGTATGCTCACGCATATTCAAGACTGTAAAGAAAGTCTGTCAAGCCTTGATGATCTTTTATTTCTGAGTAGCGATATAACTACCATGCCTGATTCAATATTGCTTTGTCGCTCTGCATGATTATGACCGTCATTGCTCTCTTAGTTGGTCGCTCCCAGTATTTTGCTAACCTCCACCTGTACTAAGCAAACTAACCATGCAATACATAGCTCATGGGAAAGTAGCCTAAAAACTATCGTGGTAAAGAATATGTTGCTTATGTATCTTATTTCTTACAAGTTGCTTGCTGAGCGGTAACCATGTTTCTGGGGACGCCATCAACTGTCACACTTTTGTTGAATATCATGTGAGTTGCTATGCATGTTCGTCTTGTCTGAAGTAAGGGTGATTTGCCGTGGGTTGAATTAATATGCATATTGTTAGAGAAGAACATTGGGCCGCCAACCAAAGCCATGCATCATGGTGGAAGTTTTAGCTTGGACCTTCATCCTCAATCTCTCATGAGAATATGCTTATGCATTAAAGAGGAGTCCATCATCTATTTTCTATGTTGTCCCGGTGTGGATGTCCTCAAGTTGAGATCTATCAAAAACGAGAAATCAAATGCGATCTATCTCCTTGGACCTTTGTACAGGTGGCATAGAGGTACCCCTTTGTGACACTTGGTTAAAACATATGCAATGCAATGATAACCCATGGGGATCCGAGCTAATTAGGACAAGGAGCGAGCACTATTGGTATTCGATGCATGAGGCTTGCAACTTATAGGATGTTTTATGCATGACACATATGAAGTACTACTACCGTTGACACAATTGCTTCCATGTTTTCGAAATAAAAAGCTTTAGCACTTAACCTTTCTTTTACCTTTATGTTGAAGCACCAACTACTGAGAGCATGATTGCCATTCTGAGTGTAATGTGCATTGTCCCAAAGTAGCATTGTCTTTTGCATGATTGTGATATCGTTTATTCTGAAATGATTGTATCTAGTCATCACTTAAACCTTGAAGGTGCCCTTGCATTTATGTTTTGCATCACTAAAGGGGGCAAGCTAGATATCACTTTATCATATTTGCATATCATGTTCATTGCAAATCTTTTTGATGTTTCAGTTTCATGTTGTAAAACTTTCAGTCATTTGTGATTTTCTCTTGAGACAACTTAATTACTATAGAATCATTGTCTCAGTAAGCTTTTGTCATATGACTATGAGAAAGTCCTATATGGTTAATAGCATGTCACCACAGAAATTATTCTTGTTATCATTTACCTACTCGAGGACGAGCAGGAATTAAGCTTGGGGATGTTGATACGTCCAAAACGTATCTATAATTTCTGCTTGCTCCATGCCACTTTTGGGTGATATTGCTATGATATTCATACACTTCCATACACTTTTGATCATATTTGGACTAACTTACTAATCCAGTGCACCCCAATGCCAGTTTCTGTTTTCGGCTGTTTTTGTATTTCAGGTTTTCACGTTTCGAGAACTGCCCAGAAAAATCCAGAAAAATTATATAAAAAATCAGCGAACCGGAAACAACACTGCGTCCGAAGGGCAGCCTGGGGGGGGGCACAGGGGCTCCAGGCTCCCTGTGGGCGCGCCCCCCCTGGGCCGCGCCGGGGGGGTGCCTGGGCCCCCCGAGGCTCCCACGGTGCCCTACTTTGGCATATATTTAAAGGGTTCCCCGTAACCCTCAGAACAAGACTTCTTTTCGCGATCCCATCTCTGTTCCGCCGCCGCCGCCGCTTCCAAGATCGGGAGCACCAGGAGAACTCTTCCCGGCACCCTGCCGGAGGGGAGGATCACCACCGGGAGCTTCTCCACCACCATGGACGCCTCCCGGATGACTCGTGAGTAGTCTCCCTTGGACCATGAGTCCATGACCAGTAGCTATGTGATGTTCTCCTCCCGTTCTTGTGCTTCACTAATTAGTCCTCGTGAGCTTCCCTACATGATCGAGGCACCTATGTAATCCTTATGTTGTTGCTATGTTGAGTTTGCTGGGATCCGATGGATTATGAGATTATGTTCAGATTGATCTTGAGTAATATATTTGATTCACCTCTTTTATATTTTAGTTCATAAGTAATTCTTGCATGTTCTCCGTTGTTACTTATTGCTTTGGCCGAGTAGTAGGTAGTGACTCCAAGAGGGAACGTTATGCTCGATTGTGGGTTCATGCCCCTCGATGACTAGCTTGAGTGACAGAAACATGAGTCTAGGGGATGTGCTGTTGCCACAAGGGGGAAAACAACGGTGCTTGTGCCCGCGGGTGCAAGGATTGTTTACTTTACGCAAAGTTCTTTTAATGCAGTTGTCTGTTGCATTGAGTTTACACTATGGGTGGGACTCGCAACTTAATACCAGCGAGATGTTCTGGATAGATATCTCAAGGTGGATGATTGGTGGTAGATATTGATGGATTTCGGTCTACTTACTTTGGCGTACCGCCCATGCTTTGAACCTCAACCTTTCTTGCAATGTAGTCAGCATTGGTTTGCGTTCGTGGTCCTGTCAATTGCCCAGCTGTAATTTGTTTACCTCACATAGCTGTTTTATCGTCTTTTGGGAGAGAGACATCACTAGTGAACATCATGAGACTCCGGTCCATATTACCATCATTGATCACATCCGCTATTTATTTCCCGTTATTATTTACTATTGCAAAAACTATCTATCACTACTATCATTGCTTTTAACCCTTTGTGAACTACAAGGCCGGAGGGATTGACAACCTCTCTGTACTCGTTGCGAGCAAAGTTATTTGTATCTGTGTGCAGGTCCACGTTGGTTGCTACTAATCTGGCGCCGTAGCAATTGACACCTACTTGTTGAACCTAGGAGTCTCTGGGAATCGATCCTTGGCATCTTTGCTAAGGGAAAACACTTCTACTTACTGCATCTTACACCTTCCACTTGGGGTAACCAACGAGGGGTTCGAGGCCCATCACACATGTGCTGATAGACTACAATCGTGCGGTGTCTATGTTATATGTGTATCTACTTATAATACATGTTGTTGAATAAATTTCTTTATGCTATGTTCTAAATGTCAAATGAAGTGTTATGTTACCCTAGAACAAATCCAATATAGTTCCTTGTTGCATTATAGTGTAGTTGTTCCTCTGGTTTTGTAAATCTCACCATCCTAGATTACATAGTTGGTTCATATTTTAGATTTATATTGTTGCATATGGTTTATGCTTCTAGCAAATAACTTGTTTATGAATTATTAAGTATCCTAGGATGATAGTTGATCATGCTTAGTAGCATGATGATATCATGTGTAATTCTGTATCCTATTTCATTGCAAGTGTAAGTTGTAATGCAAGTCATCTTTGTTATTCGTGCTATGATATTTCATAGCTTGATGTTGTTGATGCCACGATCTATTATTACTTGCTTACATGCTAGTATGCTTACTCAACGTGCTTATGTGTCATAACTAAAATTATAGAGTTGTGTGTTAATGCCATGTTTGACATTAGATTAACTCGTATCAATTAAGTTATGTTATAGTTATGACTTAAATTGTATTGTATTGTGTTGGTATCCTTGTGTGGTATCTCGTGTGATGGTCATCCATGTTTAGACTTAATATTAGTTTATCATGGCAATTCATTGTTATATGCCTAGCGTTCGTTATATTTAGTTTAACTTAATTACTATTGCATTTGTGGTAAGCCTAAGACTAGACACCAAGCCATGCTCGCTTATTATACTTCGTGTGTTATAGTTATTTGTGTGTTGCTTATATTGCTTAACTTCTCTCAAGGTATTATTATGACTGATTCATACTTGTTGCCACAGTTCATCACATGCATAGGATAGTGTACCTTTCATGTTAGTAGAGTTGTGCTTGAGGATACACTTGGTGTGTGCATCATGCTTGGTTATTTTAAGCATGTGGTGATATTATATTTGCTAGTGGTCATTAGTGTTAGCTATTGTTAAGACCATGTCCTAGTTTAGCATCTTCTCATGATAAGTCATATGTGTGAAGCTTGTGTTATTGGATAAGACCTCTTCGTAGTTATCTACTTATATGCTTTGCATGAGATGTGTGTTATTATTTAGTTGTGATTAATTGCTACTTGTAATCATGCTCTGCTATTGATTCTAGGAGGATGAGGTTGCATTATCATCTATTACTCTGTTATGTCTAGGACAGTTGCTATTCATTTATTCATGTCTTGCATAGTTTCTTTCTATTTGGTTGAGGAATAAATTGGTTTGATATAATGAAGTTGATCCTATTTTCTTTAGTTTTCCTTTAGGATAGAATCTAGATCCAACTCAATTCATGTTGTTGTATGATGTTTCATTGCTTACTAGTATGATTTCTAATGGTTGTTTGTTTGCCTTATGAACTATTGTCTTTTAAGTTATTATAGTTGATGTATATGTTTGACTACTATTGACCATTATAAATATTTGGATTATATTCAAATATTTACTTGTGGTTAACTTTTACCTTTATCATGTCCTGTTGTGATTGCGTAGTTAAATGCATAGGATGGTTTCTTTTCATATGTGTTGATGCAATTGCCTTTGTTATGTAGTAGTTTCCTATACCTTAGCTCAGATGTGTAGAGGCCACTACTACTGCTTAGTAGAACAATTCATACTAGAACGTTAGTCTTGATCGCTAAGCCTTCTTTAGTCATGTCAACCGAACCATGTCATTTCATTGAATCATCTCCCTCACCACCCGATCATGCTACCTCATTTTGAATTCCCATCTGATCAATATCTTGCTATCCATCTACTCTTAATTTGTTTTGGATGTTATTTGGATTTGCCATTGCTTTGGTATTTATTGTTTGTCTGTTACTATCGTTACGACGAGTAGGGAGTGACGACGATGTTGGATATGGACAGAATCAGGTTACCGAAGAAGGACTCAACAACGAAGGCATGCCTCCTTCTTTGATCATACTTATCCTATGTTTACAAAATTGCATTGTGTTTTATGGTTACTATATGCATGCTTTTTTAATCTCGTAGCTAGCGTGTCGATTGACACATGCCTTGATCCGCTTGTCGCCTATTCACTTGACACCTGAGTAGAATTATATATTATTCCGGTAGAGTAGAAATGCCTAGCCATGCTTATTATTCTATAGGTCCTTATTTGAATGATTTTTGGATCATTGACACTTGGAACTTGTTGATGAGCTCGCTGAGCTAGGTCGGTTGACCTTGTTGACCTTCTCTACTCTCTTCTACTCTGGGTGAAACTTACCATCTGAATACTGGCGCGGGCGACAGCTGAATCAAGGATTGAAGGAGCGATTGGCCGCCCTTCACGAGTTGGAGGGGGCAATCAGTCGTCCGTGCCGCATGAGGCCTAATAAGTCTTGGATTTGAATATTGTGATAACAGTACAGCCACAAGCTATATGGGCACTGGCTTGGTTAATTAGTTAGCTCACTCTTATTGTCGTCATTGCCGTACCGTAGATGGGATAGCTGCCTTGCGAGGAGTGTCCTCGGCACAAAAGGGGGCTCGGACTATGAACTGCGGTTACTTCCGTGTTGAAACCTAGTGGGCTTGGCACAGTAAGTTTGGTCTAATGAAAGACCTCGTCACAATCTCCCTGCCGGTATACCAAATGGTGTACTACGCTAGCGACGGCTAGTGGCAACAAGTCGGGATTGTGTCGTGTGGGTAAAGTGTACAACCTCTACAGAGTGTAAAACTATTCGAATAGCCGTGTCCACGGTCATGGACGGCACATGAATCTTTCTTGACATACAGGACCTGTCTTTCTTATTCCCTCTTTCCCCTATTCTTGGAACCTGTGAAGAGTGTGAGTTGATCGAGGATCCTCACTTTGATGAAAGTTATTCCGGAGACAAAACATGTTTCCATCTAAAACTGCTATTATCCAACTGCTATATGTTTTCCAAACAAAATTAGCTTTTATGCAAATGAGCCATACAGCCTTCCTTTGAAGCCACATGTAGTTGTTAGGACCTTCCCCATGGGAGGCATGTTGAGTACGTAATGTACTCATGGCAATAATTTTGTTGACAACAGAGTTTCATGAAGACAAAGGTGATGACCACGACAACTATGGTGATCCGTAGGAGTGAGGTCACGTGGACTACATCGACTGCCTGTGGCTGAGATGGAGTCGCTACGCATTGTACTTTCCACTGTTTTTGTGATAGTAAATGTCATGAGACATTTCGCTAGGTATGTCGTGTGACAAATATACTACTTGTAATACTTTTACGTATTGTGCAATGATATCATTTCGCTGTGTTGTCAACAATGATCCTGGGGTTGACAAATATACACAGGAGGGTCTGGAAGCTAATTCCGGATTCTCACAGAAGTGGTATTAGAGCCGATGTCGACCTAGTCGTGTGGCCTTAGTTTGAAATGGAAAGCCTTAGGGACTATTATTATAAGAAAAAACTATTTTGAAAAGGATCATTCTCGTAGTCTTCTCCTTCACTATTTCTCTCCTTGTCTCATCTTATTCAAATAAGGTTTAATCTCTACTTTCTTACCTTTTTCTTTATAGTATGTGAAACCCTTTTCCCTTGCCCATGGTGTTTAAAAGTCAGAAGCTTTAGAAGATGTGCCAAGAGTTTCCGGATAACTTCAACCCCTGAATCTCCGAGTAGCAACATTTTCTTGAACAAGACACCTCGAGAACTCAAGAAGTCAACAACCGTCGATTATGCTTCAAACGTCAATGTCGAAGATCTGCACCAAGTTATGATGTGACCTGCCATATAGGATTAGGTTGGTTAACACCCCTGTAGTGAAAGAACTCGTAGCTTGTAAACGCAAAACCTTTCTTGTGTGAGTATTGTCTGCATATTTTTGGTGTTTTCCTATGCAGTCATACTAAAACCCTATTTGCCAAAATGAGTTGCTTTTGAGTTATATTTGGATAGCTTCATGGTTATCGGTGTTATCTTTTCTTTATCTTCTGGGGTATCTCTGCCTTGGGTAGGATTCTGTAACTCATCTTTATGCTTGCCCTCTTCTCTATAAACCCTGGAAGACACCTAGACATCAAGGAAGCCGCAACAACCATTTGGAGGTCTATTATCGAAGAGAGCCTTATGGAAAACCTCTTTTAAGGGGGGTAGTAGACGATGATTTGTGTCAAGATCAAAGATTTCAAGACCTTCATTCACAAGGAAGACAAATATTTGAAGACCTTCGTTCACAAAGAAGATATGAATAGCTTCACTACACTACCATAAGTTCAACCTGAAGGAAGGATCAATGAGTCTAGACGCACTAAAGCTTGACCTACATAACAAGGGAAAGACCGAAGAATGTTCAACCACTAAGTTATCAGATTATCATCGCCAAGACCGAAGAATGATCAACCACTCAGAGATGCTATCAGATTACCAGCAAAAGACTGAAGGGCTGCTTCCAGGCCTTAAGCAAGCTGGAGGCATTATCAACAACTGAAGTATCTCAAATCAAGACCCAGAGTTGCTTGTCACAAAGTTTAGAATCGACAGTGACCCCACAAGTTTCTGAGAAGAATCATGTGGAAGACGAAGCTAACCCAAACCCATTCTCTTTAGTCAGCCTGAATCTCGAGGACGAGATTTGTTTTAAGGAGGGTAGATTTGTAACATCCCGATTCTCGGAATGTTTAAGAAAAAGTTTTCTAAAAAGTAGGGCCAGAAAATTTCATTATTTTATTTGTTAACAAAGTTTAAATTGGAGTTTTATAATTTGGAAGATTTAATTTGAACTAATGCCAACCAAAATTAAAATTTGAGTTTACCTCTCTTTTAGTCGGGCTTTATTTTCTCTTCTTCGGCATATTAAAATACGCGCCTTTGAATTTTCTTTGATTGTTTCATTCAATTATTCATTCGATATTTGTTTGAGCTTCTTTTACTTTTCTAGTTTTCCTAAGAGAAAATCAATTTCTTTCTCTCTCACCAATACATGCGTTCCAACCTAGCTATCTCTCACAACTATGCAGCATGCATAGTTGCATATCTTCTCTGTATTCTCACTATTGTTTTATGGACAACCATCTCTCTATTTCTTTTAAATTTTTTTCTTTCACTTGGGCTGCAACCCAAAACTTTTTCTCTTTGTTTTTTTTCCTATTTCCTTACTTACCATGGGCCTAGTTGATCTGACCCATTACCCAGCCGAAGGAGCACCCCTCTCAATCTTTTCTCTGTACGTTCACCTTGCAAAGAAGAGAATCAATCACACATACACCTACAAATAGGAAACGTGTGCACCTTCCTTTAATTCCTCATCCCTTCGTATTTCTCTCCACTCTTCGTCTCTTCCACCGAGAGAAACCTCTTCTCCTTCCTCTGTACGTTTCATTGATGCACAGAGAAGAAACCTACAGCCACGTGCACACCTACACAAGAGAAGCATCCCTCCCTCATTCCCATAAATTCCATCGGTTTCCAAAACAGCAGCCTCTCCTTATTGTGCGCCTCCGCCTCCTCTTACACCCCGCAGAAACTCATGCATCTTCCTTCCTCCTTCTCTCCAGAACACTCCAAAGAAATGGTGCTCCATGGACACCGGCGTTCGACCGCGATGAATGAGGCCATCCCCATCCGTTTCCTTGCGCCAGAAGATCCCTCTCCATGCCTCGAATCCATTCAGAGAAGAAGGAACGCGTTTTGTTGATCACACACGAAGAATTCTGCATGTACGTCTACAATGTTTGTCAAGTTCATCTCACCGCTGCATCAAACTCGGTGAGCCTCTATCTAATTCCTTCGATATACATACTTTACCATATATAACCTACCTCCTGTACAACTAATTCCAGCCTATGGTAATAGTTGGCCGCGCACATGACGGAGGCGTGCCGCTGCCACCACTTGGGTCGCCGCCGTTGTCACGGGGACTAGTCCGATGGCACCATCTGCGTTATCTTCTTCGTCTCGCATACTTGAGCACGCCAACATCTTCTTCCACACCGTCGATCGACCACACATGTTTTATTTTGCACAATTTCTTCGAATCCGTTCGTCGGGTTCATCTCATCGTTCCTCAAACCCGGTGAGCCACTCTTCAATTCTTTTTGTACACATGTTCAACATCGTACAGTACATCTCGTAGACATCACTATGCAACCCATCTATGTCGTTGCTTGCGCCAATGCGTGAATGGAAGCCATCCGATGGCATAGTCTCGTTTCCGTCATAATTGTTTACCGGATGATCTCAGGCCCAATAGGTGAAATCCTTCTTATGGACACGATAACCCCGCGGTGAAGTTTGTTAGTTTGGTCAAGCGTGTTTTAATATATATTTTATCTTAGTCGTCTTGTATAGAATCCAAGTGTGTTTTGTGTTCGGTGAAACTTTACTGTTGATATGTTAATTTTCATATGTTCATGATATGCTTAGGAGTCGCTCCTAATTATTTTATAATCGTATGAGTTGTATATGATTTACTAAATTTGTTTTACTCTTGTTTTAATTGTTAAATAGTAATACGTATTGAGTCAGCTCGTCAGTTTGTGTTACCATGTATAGTTGTATTTTATGCTCGTGTATTGAAATCTGTAAATGATTGTCCTGTTTAGTATTTTGTTTATTAAATGTAGATTTTGTTTGAGTTACAAAATATCATTGTGTAGTCATGTGTTATATGTGTGTGCCAATTTTGGTGGATGTTCACCATGTTTATAATTGTTTAGAAATGTTTTAGGAGTTGCTTTTATTTATTTAATCAAGGAAGAATTAATATTTGACTCTTTAGTTTTTGTTTATCATGACTATACCTTAAGTTTATTGTATAGATAATTCTATGCCATGTTGAACATGTGATGATAGACTACAATCGTGCGGTGTCTATGTTATATGTGTATCTACTTATAATACATGTTGTTGAATAAATTTCTTTATGCTATGTTCTAATTGTCAAATGAAGTGTTATGTTACCCTAGAACAAATCCAATATAGTTCCTTGTTGCATTATAGTGTAGTTGTTCCTCTGGTTTTGTAAATCTCATCATCCTAGATTACATAGTTGGTTCATATTTTAGATTTATATTGTTGCATATGGTTTATGCTTCTAGCAAATAACTTGTTTATGAATTATTAATTATCCTAGGATGATAGTTGATCATGCTTAGTAGCATGATGATATCATGTGTAGTTCTGTATCCTATTTCATTGCAAGTGTAAGTTGTAATGCAAGTCATCTTTGTTATTCGTGCTATGATATTTCATAGCTTGATGTTGTTGATGCCACGATCTATTATTACTTGCTTACATGCTAGTATGCTTACTCAACGTGCTTATGTGTCATAACTAAAATTATAGAGTTGTGTGTTAATGCCATGTGTGACATTAGATTAACTCGTATCAATTAAGTTATGTTATAGTTATGACTTAAATTGTATTGTATTGTGTTGGTATCCTTGTGTGGTATCTCGTGTGATGATCATCCATGTTTATACTTAATATTAGTTTATCATGGCAATTCATTGTTATATGACTAGCGTTCGTTATATTTAGTTTAACTTAATTACTATTGCATTTGTGGTATACCTAAGACTAGACACCAAGCCATGCTCGCTTATTATACTTCGTGTGTTATAGTTATTTGTGTGTTGCTTATATTGCTTAACTTCTCTTAAGGTATTATTATGACTGATTCATACTTGTTGCCACAGTTCATCACATGCATAGGATAGTGTACCTTTCATGTTAGTAGAGTTGTGCTTGAGGATACACTTAGTGTGTGCATCATGCTTGGTTATTTTAAGCATGTGGTGATATTATATTTGCTAGTGGTCATTAGTGTTAGCTATTGTTAAGACCATGTCCTAGTTTAGCATCTTCTCATGATAAGTCATATGTGTGAAGCTTGTGTTATTGGATAAGACCTCTTCGTAGTTATCTACTTATATGCTTTGCATGAGATGTGTGTTATTACTTAGTTGTGGTTAATTGCTACTTGTAATCATGCTCTGCTATTGATTCTAGGAGGATGAGGTTGCGTTATCATCTATTACTCTGTTATGTCTAGGACAGTTGTTATTCATTTATTCATGTCTTGCATAGTTTCTTTCTATTTGGTTGAGGAATAAATTGGTTTGATATAATGAAGTTGATCCTATTTTCTTTAGTTTTACTTTAGGATAGAATCTAGATCCAACTCAATTCATGTTGTTGTATGATGTTTCATTGCTTACTAGTATGATTTCTAATGGTTGTTTGTTTGCCTTATGAACTATTGTCTTTTCAGTTATTATAGTTGATGTATATGTTTGACTACTATTGACCATTATAAATATTTGGATTATATTCAAATATTTACTTGTGGTTAACTTTTACCTTTATCATGTCCTGTTGTGATTGCGTAGTTAAATGCATAGGATGGTTTCTTTTCATATGTGTTGATGCAATTGCCTTTGTTATGTAGTAGTTTCCTATACCTTAGCTCAGATGTGTAGAGGCCACTACTACTGCTTAGTAGAACAATTCATACTAGAACGTTAGTCTTGATCGCTAAGCCTTCTTTAGTCATGTCAACCGAACCATGTCATTTCATTGAATCATCTCCCTCACCACCCGATCATGCTACCTCATTTTGAATTTCCATCTGATCAATATCTTGCTATACATCTACTCTTAATTTGTTTTGGATGTTATTTGGATTTGCCATTGCTTTGGTATTTATTGTTTGTCTGTTGTTATCGTTACAACGAGTAGGGAGTGACGACGATGTTGGATATGGACAGAATCAGGTTACCGAAGAAGGACTCAACAACGAAGGCATGCCTCCTTCTTTGATCATACTTATCCTATGTTTACAAAATTGCATTGTGTTTTATGGTTACTATATGCATGATTTTTTAATCTCGTAGCTAGCGTGTCGATTGACACATGCCTTGATCCGCTTGTCGCCTATTCACTTGACACCTGAGTAGAATTATATATTATTCCGGTAGAGTAGAAATGCTTAGCCATGCTTATTATTCTATAGGTCCTTATTTGAATGATTTTCGGATCATTGACACTTGGAACTTGTTGATGAGCTCGCTGAGCTAGGTCGGTTGACCTTGTTGACCTTCTCTACTCTCTTCTACTCTGGGTGAAACTTACCATCTGAATACTGGCGCGGGCGACAGCTGAATCAAGGATTGAAGGAGCGATTGGCCGCCCTTCACGAGTTGGAGGGGGCAATCAGTCGTCCGTGCCGCATGAGGCCTAATAAGTCTTGGATTTGAAGATTGTGATAACAGTACAGCCACATGCTATATGGGCACTGGCTTGGTTAATTAGTTAGCTCATTCTTATTGTCGTCATTGTCGTACCGCAGATGGGATAGCTGCCTTGCGAGGAGTGTCCTCGGCACAAAAGGGGGCTCGGACTGTGAACTGCGGTTACTTCCGTGTTGAAACCTAGTGGGCTTGGCACAGTAAGTTTGGTCTAATGAAAGACCTCGTCACAATCTCCCTGCCGGTATACCAAATGGTGTACTACGCTAGCGACGGCTAGTGGCAACAAGTCGGGATTGTGTTGTGTGGGTAAAGTGTACAACCTCTGCAGAGTGTAAAACTATTCGAATAGCCGTGTCCACGGTCATGGACGGCACATGAATCTTTCTTGACATACAGGACCTGTCTTTCTTATTCCCTCTTTCCCCTATTCTTGGAACCTGTGAAGAGTGTGAGTTGATCGAGGATCCTCACTTTGATGAAAGTTATTCCGGAGACAAAACATGTTTCCATCTAAAACTGCTATTATCCAACTGCTATATGTTTTCCAAACAAAATTAGCTTTTATGCAAATGAGCCATACAGCCTTCCTTTGAAGCCACATGTAGTTGTTAGGACCTTCCCCATGGGAGTCATGTTGAATACGTAATGTACTCATGGCAATAATTATGTTGACAACAGAGTTTCATGAAGACAAAGGTGATGACCAAGACAACTATGGTGATCCGTAGGAGTGAGGTCACGTGGACTACATCGACTGCCTGTGGCTGAGATGGAGTCGCTACGCATTGTACTTTCCGCTGTTTTCTCATAGTAAATGTCATGAGACAATTCGCTAGGTATGTCTTGTGACAAATATACTACTTGTAATACTTTTACGTATTGTGCAATGATATCATTTCGCTGTGTTGTCAACAATGATCCCGGGGTTGACAAATATACACAGGAGGGTCTGGAAGCTAATTCCTGATTCTCACACCTTGTCCCCTGCCGTCAAAGTTAGGTATAGAGCACTATACAAACACTGTTCCATCTACCACCCATTTTACGTTTTTTCCCTCATCTGCGTTGCCACCTGTCGGTGACCCCTTTGACCTATAAAAGGAGGCCCATGCGCAACGTAGATGGGGTTCCGATCATCGATCACTCTCACGCTCGGTACTGCTAGCGATCGGCACTGTAGTTCTTCTCGCTCCCGAGCCCAGAACGCAATACAAACCAAGGCAGGAGTAGGGTTTTACGCATCCGTGCGGCCCGAACCTGGGTAAACTGCTAGCGTGCTCGCCTCGATCCGCTCTTTGTGCATCCTCCGCCCCCTTGCCGTACCGAAAAGGGGCTCCGGTCCCATAGGTGTTCGTGGGCGACCAGTTTCCCAGACATCTTTGGCGCGCCAGGTAGGGGGTGCGTCGAGTTTGTGCGAACCTGATCCGGCGTTCACGCGAGCGGAATCTTCGTCAACATCTTCATCAACATGCCGCCGAAGAAGAAGGCTTCGGAGGCAGCAGGGCCGTCCGCGTCGCTCCCACCGCCACCAGAGCCAACGGCTGGTGGGATAAATGCCGGCGGAAGGACAGACGTCGGCGAGGAAACTCACGGCGCCGCCAAGTCCAAGGACAAGACGGACGATCGGGCGCACTCCAAGGCCTCGGCGTCCGTACATGCACCGCGCCCTTCTCAGGAAGCGCGGGACCGGCAGCGACGTGGTACACAAGGTACCATACGCTTGCTGGGCCAAGGTCAAGCTGGCGGTTCGCGGGACGCTCAAGGCCAACATGCTGGCACGAGCAAGGCGCTGTCGTCGGGACGAGACGCTGCTCCTTCTAACGCAGTTAGAAGTCCGAGCATATCTCGCTCCTCACACCGCTCACCACCGCTCCCCGCCACTCCAGCAGAAGCTCTAGCTCGAGCTCAATTGCTCCTCGATTTCCCTCCAGCGGCAGACAAGGCCGACGACTGGAGGGCCACCATCCAGAGCCTCATCGCCTACGCCAACGGCGACACTCCGCAGCAGACGACCACGTTGCGGCCGCGGCAGGTTAGCCAGGCGCGGGCTGATGGCGACAAGACTGCCGAGGGTGCAACCACCGTGCACTCCCCGCCCCGTCGGCCAAAATCGCCGACTCGCCGGATCAACATCGACGACGACTCCACCGCGTCGTCGGATCCGCGAGCTCGCCGCGATCAGCGCCAAGTCCTTGACGACCGACAGCAAGAGGACGCTCGAACTCGCATCGAGCGTCGAAGAGAAGCGCGGCGTCAATCTGACCAGCGTGCTGGGCCCGCCGTTGACATGCAAGTGCCAGGGTGACCAGGCGACCTGCCGTACGCGGCAGGTTGCCCTGCGTTCACTCGTGAGCTGCGGCAAGTCCAGTGGCCCAGCATGAAGAACTTCAAGCCCGACGTACCCAAGAAGTACGACGGCAAGACTCATCCGTCGGAGTTCCTCAGCATCTACACCATCGCGGTGCAGGCTGCCGGGGGACGAGACGAGAAGATACTCGCCAACTACTTCCCGCTAGTGCTCAAGCCAAATGTTAGATCTTGGCTCTTGCACTTGCCGGAAAACTCCATTTCTTCTTGGGCCGACCTGTGCCATCAGTTTGTCGGCGCCTTCACGGGTGGCCACAATCCCCATGGCTAGGAGAGTGACCTTCACATACTTGCCCAGAAGGAAGGAGAGTCCCTGCGTAAATATATCCAGAGGTTCAGCCGTGTCCAGCACAACATCCCGGATGTCCACCCTGCCGCGGTTATCAGCGCGTTCCACCAGAACGTGCGTAACTGCAGGATGAGGGAGGAGATTGCGATGTGCCAAATCCGAGACGTCAGTGAGCTTTATGCCCTGGCCGACAAGTGCGCACGCGCTGAGGAGGAGAGGAAACTCCCCGGAGAGGATACAGGAGCAGGGGGATCAGATAGTGAGGATGCCGCCCCGACAAAGAAGAACCGGCGACGGAACAACAGGAAAAAGAAAAACAAGGAAGTACTAGTCGTTGAGCAGTCCGGCAAGGAGGCTGGCGCCAAGAAAGCCCAGGCTGGCAGCTCCGGAAAGGAGGCTGCCGCGTGCACCAACTGCCAAGCTGTGGCAGCCGCCGACAAGCAGGACGGCTCCGACAAGCAGTACTGCAAAATCCACCGCACCAAGGGCCACGACCTCCAGAACTGCAAAAGGGTCGAGTACCTC
>LR738715.1:876404438-876442186 GCA_902687465.1 Secale cereale | reverse complement strand
AGCACCTATCCCCGGTAAGCAATAACGAGCCACAAGGCTCCATATCTCTGTTTTCTCTTCTTTCTTTTCTCTCAAGCAAAACAAGTTTCCCTCGCGCACAAGTTTGCCGGGGGGGAGGAGAAGATGGTGGTATGGACCAAGTGCCGTCCAAGAAAGTCTCGCCTTGCCGGGAAGCAGACGACACAAAAGCTAAGTTGCCAAAGTTTGAGCAATCAAAATTTTAAATTTTTAAGTTATCCTCCTTGAACGACCATACTTTGTATGGAAAACCTGTGCACGGAGGAACCAACTCATGGCTAGTTGCGCCCTTACCATTGTTTCGAGTTTGCTCAACAGCTTAAGTGTGCTGCGACTAGTGTCGCGCTCTTACTTTGTTTCCGAGCCCGCTTAACAATTTAAGCGTGCTGCAACTAGTCGCGACAAGGTTTCTTGTCGGCAAAGGCGTTGCCAGCAGGCTGCTGAAGTTCCGCACTCAGCGCTCGCGGCAAAGGTCCCTACGCCGGCAAGTTCCCTAAAAGCGTAGGGTAAAAGCATACAAAGCAAGGAAGTCAAGTAAAGGAAATAACGATGCGTTAACTACCCAAAATAAAGTTATATTACAAAGCAACTTGTCGTAGTTCTAATAGACTATTGTTCATAACATGGTTGGCAGCAACAAGGAAAGAAGAAAGTGAACAAGACTAATCCGCGTGGTCGCCCTGGACCCTCTTGATGCCGCCCACCTTGTTCACGATAGGCGTGACAAGGGCCTTGAGCGCCTCCTGGTCAACGTCCGGCGGCAGGGTCCTGAGGACGTTGGTGAGGTTGAGGCCTGGGTTGCGGTGCGCTATCTTCATCAACACCTTCTCGAGGGCCCCCGCGCAGAGCCTGGGCGACTCGTCCGCTAGCAGCTTTGGGATCCTTTCCCGGAGCTGCTGGAGGGCCGTCCCCACACCACTGAAGAATAGAGTAAGCTTGGCGCTGGGGTGGAGGCTCTCGTCGGTGGAGTACCCGAGATGCTCTGCCCCCAGCTCCGCCAGCTCCTTGTCGATGTCCGCGGCGGTGTTGACAAGGACTTCCGTCCATAGCTCGACGGTCTGCCTAAAGTTGTTCTGGGAGATGGCGGCGCTGTCCAGCAGCGCCTTCTCGGCCCTGAGCTCCTCCTTCAGGGTCGCCTCCCGCTCTCTGGCACCATCAAGCGTCGTGGCGAGCGTGGACAACTTCAGCTCCAGATCGGCGATGGAGTCCTTGGCGACGGCGAGCTCCTTGCCCTTATCGGAGAGGCGGACCTGCAGCTCGGAGTGGCTGTGGGCGTCCTTCTCCCTCTCGAGCTTAAGTGCGGCAACCTCCTCGCCGCTCGTCTTGAGGTTGGCCTCCAGTTGCGCCACTCTCGCCTCCAAGTCCCTCTTGGCGGTCTTGGCAACCGCAGCAGCATCCTTCGCTTCCTGCAGAGCTCCGCCAAGAGACTGTTCACGCGCGGCAAGTTCGTCCTCGTGGCTGTCGAGGTCGACCTTCCGCTGCGTTAGTTCGCCTTCTCGCCGGGACAACTCCTCGGCGGCAAGCCGTTGCTGCTCCTCCGCTTCGGCCTTCTCCAAGATAAACGCCTGATGCGCCTCGGCGAGCTGCTCTCGCTCCTCCGCCAAGGATCGGAGAGCCACCTGGTTGGCGGCCCGGAGTTCCTCTACGCGCTTCTCCAAGCCAGCGCCCGCCTTGGCGGCCAGAGCCTCTCGGGACTCCAGCTTGGCTTGCCGGGCGCGGTAAAGGGACAGAAGCCTCCACAGAAGCCGCTCCTCCTCGGGCTCACTGCTGCTGCTTGGCGCGTCGACAAACTTTAGTCCGGCGGAGGCGAGGACCTCCCCGTCGAAGACCTCCCCCTCGATGGGCGCCCTGGACATGGACGCCCATGGGAGCTGGATGAAGACGCCATTGCCGGCCTCCAGATAGGCGCCTGGCTCGGCCGCGGCAGCGGGGGGATCGGCGGCCGGCGCAGCGCCTGACGCTCCTGCGGCCTCAGGGCCGTCAGTGCGGCTGCCGGACCCCTCCTCAGCTGCCACGCCAGCGGCCTTGGCAGCCTCATCGGCGGTGGGCTCGTCAGCAGCAGCCGCCCCTTCGGCGGCGGCAGCGTCGCCTGTGTGGGCGCGTGCGTCCTCCTCGGCGGGGACCTCCGTCTCCATCGGCTCTGTTGCAGACGGGTCTGACAAAAGAAAAGAAAAGGGAGGAAAAATAGTCAAGCAAATATCCAAAAAAAGAAGAATCGAAAGGAGAAAAGTCCAAGGGTTTACCTGCGCAGGCCTCCTCCTCGGTGGGGTTCCTTGCCGGGGAGCTTTCCCTCGGCGGCGTGGTGGTAACTCCCGCCGGCGGAGGGCCGCTGGCGCCATCCCTTGGCGGCGTACTCGCCCTCGGCGGAGTGCCCGCCCTTGGCGGGGTGCTCGCCCTTGGCGGGGTACTAACCCTTGGCGGGGTGTTCTCCTTTGCCGGGGAGCTCCCCCTTGGCGGTGTGGTCGAGACGTGCGGCGCGTCAGGGGCAGTCTCCTGACGCTCCTGGTGCTGCTGCTCCGCTCCTGCACAGGTCGACAAACAAAATATCAGTAAGGATAGAAGGCCCGCGCGCACCCGACAAGCGGAAGAGTGAACTACACTTACGCTGGGGGCTGCGCTGGGGGCTGCTCCGAAGACCGGTCGTCAGGTCCGGCAAGCTCGTCTCGGGCGCACCCCCTGCTGTTGCGGCGGGCTCGTCCTCGGTGACGATCACCGGGACCTTGGCCCTCTTCGCCACCCTTTGGGCCAAGGTTCTGGAAGAAAAACAGGTTCAGAGATACAAGACAAGAAACAACAGCAAATCAAAGAAGTATAAGAATTAAGAAGACTTACTCTTTTTCCTCCTCGTCGGAGCTGAGCGTGGAGAAGTCGAAGTCCGGCTCGTGCACCCCGACGCGGGGAGGCGGAGGAGTGGGCTCCCTCGGCCGCTTGGCGGGAGCAGGGACGGTGGTTTGGGAAGACCCCGCTCCGGTTGCCACCGAAGCACGAGGAGCAGCGGGAGCAGGGGCGCTAGCCCGGGAAGATCCCCCTCCTGTTGTCGCTGAAGCACGAGGCGCACCCTTGGCGGCCTTGCTCGTCGCGGTGGCGCGTGTCGGGCGGCGCTGCGGCTGCTGGCCCGCCGTCCGCCCCGCTACGTCTGCGGCCTTGCGGAGGCGCCTCCTTGTTTGAGTTGGAGGACTTGCCGGCGGCGGTGAGCTGCCCGAGGACGAAGATGAAGAGCCGAGGTCCAGCGAGCCGCCCGAGTCCTCGGCAGGATCGCTTGACCCGACGCCCTGCTCGGCGGGCCCGCTCGACTCGGCGCCTTGCTCGGTGGGCTTGCTTGTCCCGGCGAGTCGCCCGACAAGCTTTCCCGCTTTGCGAAGCTCTTCCTCCTTGATGAGGCTTGTCGCCTCCGCTGCCTCCGCTTCCTCCATAGTATACCCAAACTCGCCCGCGGCCCTGGCTGCCGCTGCCTCTTCCAGTCTGGTGGCGATGTATGCCATCTCCCGGTCGGTGGTGTCGCGGGTGAGGCCCTTCTTCTCGTCAGGATCAACTGGCTGCTCCACCAAGTTATCGAAGAATGTTTGCACAGCTTCGTCGGAAGGTTCCCGCCAAGTGGGGTCGATCCCGTGGGAATCGCACAGCGGCATCACCGCACGGATGGCGCTGAGCGACGAGCTGTTGCACAGCGGAACTACGCCTGGCGGCAACGCGAACCACTCAGGATGGGCGGAGTCATACTTGAACAGTGCTTGAAGCATCGCGTTGAGTTCCAGGACGGTAAAATTGTAATTGAGGCCCGAGCGCAGCCTCATGATGTCTGCCGCGTTCTCAAACTCGCAGGCGGCCCTCTTCCTCTCCTGCAAGGGGGCGATGCGGCGACGGAGAAAGTCTGCTCCTACTGCGCCAACAGTGAGCCTGGCTTGCCGGAGGCGAAGATCCGGGTGGTGGCTATCTTCAGCCTGTCGTCCTCAGGGGCCAGGTCGCTCCAGTCGTTGCCGCGCACTACGTCAGCTTGGCGCCGGGAAGTGAATGGTTGCGGGTCATCCTCTACGATCCAGCACCAGTTGGCTCTCCACTCATCCCACTTGCCGCGGAGCTCCCCCGCCAAGTAAGCCTCTTTCTTATGGGTCCTAGAGATCCAAGAGATCCCGCGAGACAGAGGTGACCCCGCCTCGACTCGAGGTATGGAGTAATGGCGGAAAAGAGCTACATTGGGGTAAACTCCAACAAAATTTTCACACAGATGTGCGAAAATGGCCATGGTCAAGACGGCGTTGGGGGTGAAGTCAAGGAGGTGGAATCCATATGTGTTCATGACATCGCAGAAGAACTCGGAATAGGGCGGGCAGAGCCCGCAGTAGAAGAACAGGGCAAAGAAGGCGTAACCGTTCGGGTACATCTCGCAGGCTACGGCGGGGAGTACCTTGGTGCGCGGATGCGCCTTCGTCTCCCTCGACCAGAACAGGTAGAAGGTGTCTTTCAGCTCCTCCGCGTCAAGCTTTGGCGGGAAGACCGCCATCTTCTTCCGCATTGATGCTAGCCGCAGCGCCTCGGCGGACTTCGCGGCCTTCGCCTTCTCGCCTTTCGGAGCCATGGCGGGGACGGCGGGGGAAGTCGACGGCGCTGGTGATGCTGGTGGCTGTGGATGAGGGGGCGGGGCGCTGCTCTCTTTCGACCTTCGGGGGAGGAGGGGAGCGGCGGGGGTTTCTGAAGGATGAAGAAGCAACGGGCGAATGGAAGGAACTGCCCCTGTTTCCCCTGCTTTTAAGGGGGGAGAAGGGGACGTTCCGCATTTCCCCATTAAAGAAACAGGCCACGATCTCTCCCACGACGCCGCGATCAACGTGTGCCGTTAGGGAGGGGCGCGGTGGATACGGAGCGAGATACGGCGTGCCGCAGGCCGCGCATGCCCGTGCACTATTTTGGGCCTGGCCCAACAGCGCTCGGCACCGTGTATGGCCCAGGCCCGGGGGCTCCTGTCGGTGTACTAAAGTAAGGGTACCTTAGTATCCCAAACTTGTGCATGGGCAGTTGCAGCGCCCCGTGGCAGGGCCTGCCGCGCGCCGCCAAGATTCTCCGTGGTTCCTTTGGAGCCATTCAAGAACAAAGTATCCAAGTTAAAGAGGCAAGGCCCCGGCAAGAGGAGCTTGCCGGGAAGGCCACTCAAGGCTCAAGACCACTTCATTGGCGCAAGGCCCTGGCAAGGGGAGCTTGCCGGGAAGGCCAAGCATGGCATTTCAAGAGACTTGCCGCGACGCGCCACGCGTCCCGGCAAGGCCCGGAGAGCGACAAGCTTCCGGGCGTGACAAGATAGCGGCCGCGGCAAGGCGCTTGCCGCGGCAAACTTCCACTAGGTACCCGCGCTCCAGCACATCCACCTACCCGTCGCTCTGGGGCCCTTCCAGGCGCACGTGGCGGAAGGCTGTGCAGCCAAGGGTACACGGTGGCAAGCTGCGATGACGAGGCCACCGTCGAGGCGGACGGTGGCGCCCTGACGGACGCTTTATGCACTGTTTGGGGCGACGGCGACGGGCATTTAATGCCCTTGTCCCCTGCCGTCAGAGTTAGCTATAGAGCACTATACAAACACTGTTCCATCTACCACCCATTTTACGTTTTTGCCCTCATCTGCGTTGCCACCTGTCGGTGACCCCTTTGACCTATAAAAGGAGGCCCATGCGCAACGTAGAGGGGGTTCCGATCATCGATCACTCTCACGCTCGGTACTGCTAGCGATCAGCACTGTAGTTCTTCTCGCTCCCGAGCCCAGAACGCAATACAAACCAAGGCAGGAGTAGGGTTTTACGCATCCGTGCGGCCCGAACCTGGGTAAACTGCTCGCGTGCTCGCCTCGATCCGCTCTTTGTGCATCCTCCGCCCCCTTGCCGTACCGAAAAGGGGCTCCGGTCCCATAGGTGTTCGTGGGCGACCAGTTTCCCCGACAATCACATAGCATAAACCATGTCAATGCATCTCCCTTCAAAGATAAAGGGAAGACCTTCTTCTTGATAACATCCTCGGGCATACCTGCAAGCTTAAATAATCCACAAACTTCATCCACATAGATTAGGTGTAAATCAGGATGCAGTGTTCCGTCTCCTGTAAAAGGATTTTCAAGCAGTTTCTCTATCATACCCGAAGGAATTTCAAAGCAAACATTTTCAGTAGGTGCAGTAGGTTGAGGAGCAACTCTTTGTTCTTCTGGTCGGGGTGAAGATACCCCAAACAAGCCCCTCAAAGGATTACGAGCCATAGTAACAAGTGACAATAAATTTCAGAACACTATATAAACTTTTCCTTACCAAATTCCTCTTACCAAAGGTGCTTTACTCCCCGGCAACGGCGCCAGAAAAGAGTCTTGATGACCCACAAGTGTAGGGGATCTATAATAGTCCTTTAGATAAGTAAGAGTGTCTAACCCTACGAGTAGCAGAAGGAAATGATAGGCAGTTTTCAGTAAGGTATTTTCTGCAAGCACTGAAATTATAGGTAACAGATAGTTTTGTGATAAGGTAATTGGTAGCAAGTGAGAAAAGCTAAAAGTAAATAAGGTGCAGCAAGGTGGCCCAATCCTTTTGTAGCAAAGGACAAGCCTGGACAAACTCTTATATGAAGGAAAGCGCCCGCGAGGACACATGGGAATTATCGTCAAGCTAGTTTTCATCACGATCATCTGATTCGCGTTCAGTACTTTGATAATTTGGTATGTGGGTGGACCGGTGCTTGGGTGCTGTCCTTACTTGGACAAGCCTCCCACTTATGATTAACCTCTAATGCAAGCATCCGCAACTACATAAGAGGTATCAAGGTAAACCTAACCATAGCATGAAACAAGTGGATCCAAATCAGCCCCTTATGAAGCAACACATAAACTAGGGTTTAAGCTTCTGTCACTCTAGCAACCCATCATCTACTTATTACTTCCCAATGCCTTCCTCTAGGCCCAAAATAATGGTGAAGTGTCATGTAGTCGACGTTCACATGACACCACTAGAGGAGAGACAACATACATCTCATCAAAATATCGAACGAAGACCAAATTCACATGACTACTAATAGCAAGACTTCTCCCATGTCCCCAGGAACAAAAGTTACTACTCACAAGACATAATATTGTTCAGGATAAGAGGGGTATTAATATGCATAAGGGATCTGAACATTTGATCTTCCACCAAATAAACCAACTAGCATCAACTACAAGGAGTAATCAACACTACTAGCAACCCACAGGTACCAATCTGAGGTTTGGGTACAAAGATTGGATACAAGAGACGAACTAGGGTTTGAGAGGAGATGGTGCTGGTGAAGATGTTGATGAAGATAGCTCTCCCCAAGATGGGAGAGTTGTTGGTGATGACGGCGGTGACGATTTCCCCCTCCCGGAGGGAAGTATCCCCGGCAGAACAGCTCTGTCGGAGCCCTGGATTGGTTTCCGCCAAGGTTCCACCTCGAAACGGCGGCGACTGGTCCCAAAAGCCTCCTTATGATTTTTCCTAGGTCAAAACACCTCATATAGGAGAAGATGGGCATCGTGGGGCCTTCGGGGGCCCACGAGACAGGGGGCGCGTCTAGAGGGAGGGGGGGCACCCCCACCCTCTTGGACAGCAGGTGCCCCCCCTCGTGATCTTCTTTCGCCAGATAATTTTTATATTTTTAGAAACAGGGTTCTGTGAAGTTTCAGGGCTTTTGGAGTTGTGCAGAATAGGTTTCCAGAATTTGCTCCTTTTCCAGCCCAGAATTCCAGGTGCTGGCATTCTCCCTCTTCATGTGAACATTGTAAAATAAGAGAGAAAATGCGTAAGTATTGTGACAAAACATGTAATAACAGCCCATAATGCAATAAATATCAACATATAAGCATGATGCAAAACGGACGTATCAACTCCCCCAAGCTTAGACCTCGCTTGTCCTGAAGCGAAAGCCGATATCGAAAAATATGTCCACATGTTTAGAGATAGAGGTGTCGATAAAAATAATATACGGACGTGAGGGCATCATGATCATTCTTATAACAACAACATATATATAATGTCATTTGATTCTTATGCTAATGTAATAATTCATTCACAATATCAAGCATGAATCAGAAACTTCATTGAAAACTAACAAACTTTGATCTCGGTCATTGACGCAATTGCAATTTATCGTAACATCGGAAAGAGTCAATATAAGTGCTTTTCAGCAAGCCTACATACTCAACTATCATATAGTCTTTCACAATTGTTCACACTCACGCAATACTTATTGTTATGGAGTTTTAATTTGACACAGAGAAAGATAGGGGCTTATAGTGTTGCATCCCAACCTTTTACCTCAAGGGTAATGTCAACAATAATAGATCATGAAAACTTACATCCAAGTGGGTATATATATCAGGATCTTTCCAACACAATGTGCTTGCCAAAGGATAAAATGTAAAAAGGAAAGGTGAATTTCACCTTGACACTTATAAGGCAAGAATAATAGATAGGCCCTTCGTAGAGGGAAGCATAGGTTGTCATGTGTTTTGTGGTTGGATGCACAAAGTCTTAGCACAGAAGAATGTCACTTTATATTGCCACTTGTGATAAGGACCTTTATTATGCAGTCTGTCGCTTTTATTACTTCCATATCACAAGATCGGATAAAGCTTTATATGTGAAGTCATTACTTCACATAAGATCAATATGATCTCTTTGATACTCTTTATGTTTTCTTTCTTTTTATCACGACCCAAGTGAGGAAATCAAGCCCTTGACTCAACACTAATCTTTATTATATAGCTCACGGACTCGATTATAAAGGGTAAAGATCATAAAGCAAAAGCTCACAACTAGATCATGCTAGCTTTATTCTACTAGATCAAGATACTACCAAAAGGATCGAACTAAGAAAAAAGGTAAAGATAGGAGTGATGGTGATACAATACCGGGGTCACTCCCCAAGCTTGACAGTTGCCAAGGGGAGTGCCCATACCCATATAAATATGTCTCCTTCTTCGGGGGTGGTGATGATGGAGTTGAAAGTTGTGACACCGGATCATCATATATCGAGCGTAAGAGATCCTCCAGCTTGCAGAAAATACCTTTGAGTGCAGCTATATATTCCTTCAACAAAATATTTTCACTTGTGAGATGCTTGTTTCGAATTTGAGCTACCTCAATCATCTTGAAAGCTCCAAACTCAGTTGAGGTAAAGAGGTTGGGAAGAGATTGATGGATGTCTTCTTCTCCCAATGCCGGAGCCGGATCTTCCACCTCCTTCTTGATCTTCTTCTTCTTGTTGATCTCCTTAGGTCCTTCCCTCTTCAGATCTATCTTCATTAGCCAAGCATCGTTGCCCTCGTTGTTGGAGGAGGGAGACGACATGGTGCCTGGCTTCGTTAACCCTAGCAGAAAACAAATCGAAACAAGAACAGAGGATTTCGTGTGATACAGAGGTCAAAACTTTTGGGAGTATATATAATGAATTTTTACCGACCAAAAAGGAGTAACATACAAGAAATCGGAGTTCGGGAGGCACACGAGCTGCCCACGAGGCAGGGGGCGCGCCCAGGGAAGGGGGCGCGCCCTCCACCCTCGTGGACGGCTCATGTCTCTTCCGGACTGCCACTTATTTTTCTATTTTTCTAAATATTCCAAAATGGTGAAAATTTGTCTTTAGAACTGTTCTGGAATCAGTTTACTTACCGTACCACGTAGCTCTTCCTTTTCGGAGTCTGAATCGTTTTGAAAAGTGTCCCTTATGTATTCCTCCGGGGTTACGGTTTCAATAACATTGGTTTCAACATTTATAGGGTTACCTGAGATATAATGTTTGATTCTTTGGCCATTCACCACCTTCGGATTTGTGCCTCGAAGTTGTTGATTTTTATGGCACCGGATCGATAGACCTCCTCGATAACTTAAGGTCCTTCCCTTTTAGAGAGAAGTTTTCCTGCAAAAAATTTTAAACGAGAGTTGTCTAACAATACATAATCACCCACGTTAAACTCACGCTTTTGTATCCTTTTTTCATGCCATCTTTTAACTTTTTCTTTAAACAGCTTGGCATTCTTATAGGCCTGGGTTCTCCATTCATCAAGAGAGCTAATGTCAAATAACCTCTTCTCACCGGCAAGTTTGAAATCATAATTTAGCTCTTTAATAGCCCAATATGCCTTATGTTCTAGCTCAAGAGGTAAGTGACAAGCTTTTCCATAAACCATCTTATATGGAGACATACCGATAGGATTTTTGTTTACAGTTCTATATGCCCATAATGCATCATCAAGTTTCTTGGACCAATTCTTCCTAGACCTATTAACTGTCTTCTGCAAAATTAATTTCAGCTCTCTATTACTTAGTTCTACTTGACCACTAGTCTGTGGGTGATAAGGGGATGCAATTCTATGATTCACATCATATTTAGCAAGCATTTTACGGAAAGCACCATGAATAAAGTGTGAACCACCATCAGTCATTAGGTATCTAGGGACTCCAAACCTTGGAAAAATAACTTCTTTAAGCATCTTAATAGAGGTGTTATGATCAGCACTACTAGTTGGAATAGCTTCTACCAACTTAGTAACGTAATCAACATCAACTAAAATATGTGTGTATCCATTAGAGGCAGGAAACGGTCCCATATAATCAAAGCCCCAAACATCAAATGGTTCAATAACAAGTGAATAATTCGTAGGCATTTCTTGACGTCTACTGATATTACCAATTCTTTGACATTCATCACAAGATAAGACAAACTTACGGGCATCCTTGAAGAGATTAGGCCAATAAAAACGGATTGCAATACCTTGTGTGCAGTTCTATCTCCCGCATGGTGCCCTCCATAAGCTTCAGCGTGGCACTTGCTGATACGTCTCCAACGTATCTACTTTGCCAAACACCTTTTCCCTTGTTTTGGACTCTAACTTGCATGATTTGAATGGAACTAACCCGGACTGACGTTGTTTTCAGCAGAATTGACATGGTGTTGTTTTTGTGCAGAAATAAAATGTTCTCGGAATCACCTGAAAATCAACGGAGAATTATTTTAGAAAATATAAAAAATATCTGCAAGAAGATCTGCACCGGGAGGGCTGATCTGGAGTCCGTTCGGGGCTCCGGAGAGTGGAGATCGTCGCCATCGTCATCATCAACCTTCCTCCATCACCGATTCCATGATGCTCACCGCCGTGCGTGAGTAATTCCATCGTAGGCTTGCTGGACGATGATGGGTTGGATGAGATCTATCATGTAATCGAGTTAGTTTTGTTAGGGTTTGATCCCTAGTATCCACTATGTTCTGAGATTGATGTTGCTATGACTTTGCTATGCTTAATGCTTGTCACTAGGGCCCGAGTGCCATGATTTCAGATCTGAACCTATTATGTTTTCATGAATATATGTGTGTTCTTGATCCTATCTTGCAAGTCTATAGTCACCTACTATGTGTTATGATCCGGCAACCCCGAAGTGACAATAATCGGGACCACTCCCGGTGATGACCATAGTTTGAGGAGTTCATGTATTCACTATGTGTTAAAGCTTTGGTCCGGTACTCTATTAAAAAGAGGCCTCAATAACCCTTAGTTTCCAATAGGACCCCGCTGCCACGGGAGGGTAGGACAAAAGATGTCATGCAAGTTCTTTTCCATAAGCATGTATGACTATATTCGGAATACATGCCTACATTGCATTGATGAACTGGAGCTAGTTCTGTGTCACCCTAGGTTATAACTTCTACATGATGAATTAAATCCGACGTAATTTCCCATCACCGATCCAATGCCTACGAGCTTTACCTATATTGCTTGCCGCTTATTTACTTTTCTGTTGCTACTATCACAAAAGCTACAAAAACATTATCTTTACTTTTTTGCTGCTACCACCACTATTATATTACCGTGCTACTAAACTATCTTGCTGCAGATACTAAGTTTCCAGGTGTGGTTGAATTGACAACTCAGCTGCTAATACTTAAGAGTATTCTTTGGCTCCCCTTGTGTCGAATCAACAAATTTGGGTTTAATACTTTACCCTCGAAAACTGTTGCGATCCCCTACACTTGTGGGTTATCAAGACTATTTTCTGGCGCCATTGCCGGGGAGCATAGCTCTATTCTTTAAGTCACTTGGGATTTATATCTGCTTATCACTATGAAGAATTTGAAGGACTCAAAAACCAAGATCTTACCCTCAACTACGAGGGGAGGTAAGGAACTGCCATCTAGCTCTGCATTAGATTCTCCTTCTGTTATGAGTAAACTTGCGACACCTACTCCTGCTATTGAATCTGATATGTCGTATGTTCTAGATGATGCTACTTCTGCTATGTATGATGAAACTATCTCTATGCCTGATACTGTGCCACTAGGTGAATTTCTAGATGAACAAATTGCTAAGGTTAGGGAGAGTGAGTTGATGATATTTATGAAAGTGATGATGAAACTACTCCCAATAGATATGAATTGCCTGTTGTGCCTGAGGATTATGTTATGGATGAAGAAACTGCTAGAGACTTTCTTGCTTGCAATGATAGATATGATCTTAAGAAATTATTAGCTAAGCTGAAAGAAAAGTCCTTGAATGCTAGAATGAAACATGACCCTGCTTTTGCTACTTCACCTATATGTGTCACTGATAAGGATTATGAATTCTCCGTTGATCCTGAGTTAATTACTTTGGTTGAATCTGATCATTTCCATGGCTATGAGTCTGAAACTGTTGTGGCACATCTTACCAAGTTGAATGATATAGCCACCCTGTTTACCGATGATGAAAAGATTCGCTATTATTATATCCTTAAGTTATTTCCGTTCCCGTTAAAGGGTGATGCTAAGACTTGGTTTAATTCTCTTGATCCTGGTTGTGTGCGTAGTCCCTAGGATATGATGTATTACTTCTCTCCTAAATATTTTCCTGCTCATAAGGAACAAGCTGCCTTACGAGAAATATATAACTTTGTGCAAATTGAAGAAGAGAGTCTCCCACAAGCTTGGGGGAGGCTTCTCCAGTTACTTAATGCTTTGCCTGATCATCCTCTTGAGATGCATGATATACTTGATGTCCTTTATAATGGACTAACCGATGCCTCCAGAGACCACCTGGATAGTTGTGCTGGTTGTGTTTTCAGGGAAAGAATAGTGGAACAAGATGAATTACTATTGAATAATATGTAGCCAATGAAAATAATTGGACACTTCCTGAACCAGCCCCTAAGCCAACTCTGAAGAAAAGAGGTGTTCTATTTCTCAGTCCTGAAGATATGCAAGAGGCAAAGAAATCTATGAAAGAAAAAGGTATTAAAGCTGAAGATGTTAAGAATTTACCACCTATTGAAGAAATACATGCTCTTGATAACCCGACATAGGTAGTAAAGGTAAATTCTCTTTATAGATTTGATGAAAGTGATATTCCTCGTTATAAGTCTGCTAGCCAATGCTTAGATGAGTTTGACAATTTCATTGTGAAACAAGAAAACTTCAATGCTTATGTTGGTAGACAATTACAACACAATGCTTATAGGATTGAACGCTTGAGTGATTATCTGTCTAGTGCTAAAGATGAACTGAAACTTATTAGTATACATGCTTCCATGGTCACCACTCAAGTAGAACAAGTACTTAAGGCTCAGAATTATCTGCTCAATGAATTAAATAGTAAGAATAATGACTATGCTGTTAGAGTTGCTACTAGAGGTGGTAAAATGACTCAGGAACCTCTGTATCCTGAAGGCCACCCTAAGAGAATTGAGCAAGATTCTCAGAGAGCTAATATAGATGCACCTAGTTCTTCTAAAAAGAAGAAAAAGAAAAATGATAGGACCTTGCATGCTTCTAGTGAACCTGTAGCTCACCCACCTGAGAATCCCAATGATATATCTGTTTCCGATGCTGAGACACTATCTGGTAATGAACATGAGCCTAGTGATAATATTAATGATGATGTTCATGATGATGCTCAACCTAGCAATGATAATGATGTAGAGATTGAACCTGTTGTTGATCTTGATAACCCACAATCCAAGAATCAGCGTTATGATAAGAGAGACTTTGTTGCTAGGAAGCACGATAGGGAAAGAGAACCATGGGTTCAGAAACCCATGCCTTTCCCTCCAAAACTATCCAAGAAAAACGATGATGAGGATTTTGAGCGCTTTGCTGAAATGATTAGACCTATCTTTTTGCGTATGCATTTGACTGATGTGCTTAAAACAAATCCTTATGCCAAGTATATGAAAGACATTATTACCAACAAAAGAAAGATACCTGAAGCAGAAATTTCCACCATGCTTGCCAATTACACTTTTGAGGGTGGAATGCCTAAAAATTAGGAGATCCAGGAGTACCTCCTATACCTTGCTCCATTAAGAGAAACTATGTTAAAACTGCATTGTGAGTTCTTGGAGCAGGTGTTAGTGTTATGCCTCTCTCTTTATATCGTAGACTTGACTTGAGTAAGCTGACACCTACTGAAGTATCTTTGCAAATGGCTGATAAATCAACTACTATACCTATCGGTATTTCTGAGGACGTGCCTGTTGTAGTTGCAAATGTTACTATTCTAACGGACTTTTTTATACTTGATATTCCCGAGGATGATAGTATGTCTATTATTCTTGGAAGACCTTTTTTGAATACTGCAGGGGCTGTTATTTATTGCAACAAAGGCAATGTCACTTTTCATGTCAATGGTAATGGGCATACGGTACACTTTCCGAGGAAACAACCTCAGGTTTATAGTATCAATTATATTGGAAAAACTTCAACCATCACTATTGGAAGTTTTGAGTTTCCTATTCCTACTATCAAGAAGGCATATGACATACTTATTGTTGGGGACATACATATCCCCATTGAGGTCACATAGTGTTATTCGAAAATTCTCCGGTTTCATGTTACTCGGAAAGAGTTTCTCAACAAGACCTGATCAACCTTGTTAATGGATTCCTTTTGATGAACATGGGATAGGTGAATCTAGATAGCACAAACCTTCTGTACCCTCCTTTTACTTTCTGTTAATTAGGTTAAATAAAAGAAAAATAACATTATCTGTCTGTTTTCAGACTTATCCGTGCAATAAAAAATATCCTGAAAATAAAAGTTCTCCAAATGCCATGAAAATGAAATATGATTTTTTCTAGAATATTTAAGAAAATATGGCACAGAACACATAGCGAGGGGAGCCAGCACGTGGCCTCGAGGGCACAGGGCGCGCCCCTGCCTCGAGGGCACCACGTGGCCCCCCTCCACTTATCCATTCACCCATACTCTTCTTCTTCCTCCCCAAAAAATGCCCAACCAGCTCAAACCCGAGTTCTAGCTCATTTTGCAGCCATTTTCGATCTCCTTGCTCAAAGCACCATTCACCAAACTGTTTGGGGAGATTGTTCCTTGGTATGTGACTCCTCCATTGGTCCAATTAGTTTTTGTTCTAGTGCTTTATTTGTTGCAAATTTGTGTTATTGTGGTGACCTTGTTCTTGAGCTTGCAAGTCAAATTTGCTTGGTCCCAAGTAGTTCTAATGCATGATATAGCTTCTAGACACTTATAGGAGTCGTTGTTATCATTCTTGTTGAGTTTGGTTAACTTTTATTGTGAGTTACTAAAAATTTCAGAAAATTTCAGAAAAATGTCTAGGAAAAACTTCCAATGTGGTCCTTCAAGGAAGCAAGAACCGAGGCTCGCGTTCCATGAGCCGGACGATGAACCATTGAGGGATGCTGATGTACGGCCTTGTGAATGGCCGCCAGATGAATTTATGAGTCAAGCGGGCATTAAAGATGTATTTTACGCATATGTGCGTAACGCCGACCTCGAGGACTTTATGCAAGATAAGTGCCTCCAACACCGTGGCTTAACTGATAGCTTTGTGAGAAGGTTTAAATTTTTGTCTTCGCATAATTCTCACACTGTCCTATTTGATCTTTATGATAAATCTTATACCATGGACATAGAGGATTTTAATGAAGCCTGCAAGCTCCCACTATGGGGCAGTATGAGTGATCCTCGTAAATCTGAATTTAGAGAATTCCTTGCTAGTATTACAGTGGGAGAATCCAGGGACATCACACAAGCCACCACGGGGAGCATACATTTTCCTGCTATTCGTTACTTTGCTCTCTTTATTGGTAGATGCATAAATGGTAAAGATGAAGCCTGTCACATGTGTGTCCCTGATCTCAGCATTCTCAGGAGTGCTGTACTAGGTGATAGGCAATATAATCTGGGAGCTATTGTTGCACGTAGACTACACCATAATGGTTTGTATGGAGATTTATTTGGTGGGATCTATGCTACTCGCATAGCCCGCTATCTTGGTGTGTCTGTGCATCCGTATGATGAACCTTTACATGCTGCTTATTTAGACTGTAATGCTATGGCTAGTCACCAGTTTATAGAGTGGGATAATCAAACTCTCAAATATCGACTAATCTTTAACCGGCAACATGCCATCCCTATTGTTCTTCCTGCCCCTACTTTGTTTAACTTTCAGGAAAAGGGGAGATACACTATAACTGTGGAGGAGGCGAATGCCCATTACAACATGACGGAGGCAGCCCGCCTTCGAGCTGCAGCTCAGCAAGCAGCATCTTCTGCATCTCAGTACGACCCCAACTACATCTTTGGATATCCGTCAGGCTAGTACTGGCCATAGACCAACTTAGGCCAAAAGCCTAAGCTTGGGGGAGTACGTGTTTCTCACCGACTTACTTTCATGTTCACACTTATTCTAGCTGTCGCTGCTCACACTCTTTCACTGTACCATCCATGTTTAGTTTAAATTATTTTCTTAGTATTTTTTTCTTGTGTGTTAGAAAAACCCAGAAAAACAAAAAATTATCAGTTGTAACTTCTAGCTAGTTTACTTTCTTTGCTTGTAGTAGTAACTAAAAATGAAAACCCAAAAAGATTTCCCGTTCTTCTTTCGCTTGTTGGGAGCTTTCCCATGTAAATAGTTTTCTTTTCTTTATGGGTTAAGAGTAGAAGACCATGATCAAAATGCTTAGTGGCTCTCATATGCTTTGTTGTTGATTTAATCTTGAGCCATACTACCTTGTCTTCTCTCTTGTATTAAATGTCTGTAGATTCCAGCTTAGTCCAATGCACGTGCACTATTATTATTTTCCACACTATTCTGTCGTGCTAGTGAAAGGCAATAAGGATGATATATGATGAACTAATTGAGATGAGAAAAGCTGGTATGAACTTGACCTCTTTTGTTTTTGAAAATATGATTGCTCGTCATTCTGGATTCAGCTTGTTATGAATGAAACATGTTTGCAATGACAATTAGAGATCATAGCTGCTTATGCCATGCTTAATTAGCTGAAAGTTTATAATGGTCTATCTTGCGTGCCAACATGATATTAAAATGGTTGTGAGGTGGTATGATGGGTGGTATCCTCCTTTGAACGATTTAATTGACTTGACATGGCACATGTTCACGCATGTAGTTGAAACAAATCAACATAGCCTTCACGATATTTATGTTCATGGTGATTTATATCCTACTCATTCTTGCATTCATTGTTGATTAATTTTAATGCATGTTCATGACCGTTGTTGCTCTCTAACTGGTCGCTTCCCAATCTCTTTCTAGCCTTCACCTGTACTAAGCGGGAATACTGCTTGTGCATCCACTTCCATAAACCCCAAAGTTGCTCCATATGAGTCCACCATACCTTCCTATATGCTATATTTACCTGTCGTTCCAAGTAAATTTGTATGTGCCAAACTCTAAACCTTCAAATGAAATTCTGTTTTGTATGCTCGAACAGCTCATGTATCAACTAGGGCTGTCTATATCTTCCCTGCTAGGTGGGTTATTCTCACGATGAGTGGACTCTGCTCATCATTCATGAGAAAATGGCTGGTAACTGGGATGCCCAGTCCCATGCTCAAAATCATAATAATTAAACAAAACTCCCCCAGGGCTGTTGCTTGTTTGGACGGTAACCCATGGATTCGGCTGGCCGTGGAGTGTGCTTGTTGGTGATTTGGGGAGTATAAACTTTACCATTCTGTTTGGGAACCGCCTATAATGTGCGTAGCATGGGAGATATCGAGATTCTAGGTTGTTATGTTGACAATGAAAGTATACCACTCAAAATGTTATTCAATCTCTATCTAAAAATCGAGCTCTGGCACCTCTAAAAATCCCCGCTTCCCTCTGCGAAGGGCCTATCTATTTACTTTTATGCAGAGTCATCACCCTCTTATCAAAAAGCACCAGTAGGAGAGCACCTCTGTCGTTGCATCTATTACTATTAATTTGCATTGAGTGTGATCATAACTGGATCTCTTTTACCATGAATTACAATGTCTAGTCAGTCCTTGATCTTTAAAGGTGCTCTACATTTATGTTTTGCGGTCTCAGAAAGGGCTAGCGAGATAGCATCCTGTTATATCATATCATGATTGTTTTGAGAAGTGTTGTCATCCGAGGTTTATTATTATTGCTCGCTAGTTGATTATGCCATTGATGTGAGTAGTCTTGAGACCTGAAAGTTATTGTGAATATGGTGAGTTCATGATCTTGTTGAAAACCTGAATGCTAGCTTACATATTTACAACAACAAGAGCAAACAGACTTTGTCAAAGTTTTTATTTATCACTTTCAGTTTATCAACGGAATTGCTTGAGGACAAGCAAAGGTTTAAGCTTGGGGGAGTTGATACGTCTCCAACGTATCAACTTTGCCAAACACTTTTGCCATTGTTTTGGACTCTAACTTGCATGATTTGAATGGAACTAACCCGGACTGACGCTGTTTTCAGCAGAATTGCCATGGTGTTGATTTTGTGCAGAAATAAAAAGTTCCCGGAATCGCCTGAAATCAGTGGAGAATTATTTCAGAAAACATAAAAAATATCAGCAAGAAGATCTGCACCGGGAGGGCTGATCTGGAGTCCGTTTGGGTGTCGGTGTACTAAAGTAGGGGTACCTTAGTATCCCGACTTGTGCACGGGCAGTAGCAGCGTCCCGTGGCAGGGCTTGCCACGCGCCCGCCAAGGCCCGCTTTGGTTCCTTTGGAGCCATTCAAGAACAAAGTATTCAAGTTAAGAAACAAGACCCCGGCAAGAGGAGCTTGCCGGGAAGGCCGCTCCAGGCTCAAGACCACCCCTTTTAGCACAAGACCATGGCAAGAGGAGCTTGCCAGGAAGGCCAAAGCATGGCATTTCAGAAGACTTGCCGTGGCGCATCGCGCGCCCCGGCGAGGCCCGGAGAGCAACAAGCTTCCGGGCGCGGCAAGGTAGCGACCGCGGCAAGGCGCTTGCCGCGGCAAGCTTCCACTATGTGCCCGCGCTCCAGCTCATCCGGCCACGCGTCGCCCTGGGGCCCTTCCAGGGGCACGTGGCGGAAGGCTGTGCAGCCTGGGAGACACGGTGGCAAGCCACGATGACGAGACCACCGTCGTGGCGAACGGAGATGCCAGGACAGACGCTTTTTGCACTATTTGGGGCGATGGCGACGGGCATTCAATGCCCTTGTCCCCCACCGTCAGGGTTAGGTACAAAACACTGTACATACAGTGTTACAACTACCACCATTTTTACATTTTTACCCTCACCTACGTTGCCACCTGTCGGTGACCCCTTTGACCTATAAAAGGAGGCCCATGCACAACGTAGAGGGGGTTCCGATCTCCGATCACTCTCACGCTCGGTGTAGCTAGCAACTAGTACTGTAGCTCTTCTTGCTCCCGAGCCAAGAACACAATACAAACCAAGGCAGGAGTAGGGTTTTACGCATCCGTGCGGCCCGAACCTGGGTAAACTGCTCGCGTGCTCGCCTCAATCCGCTCTTCGTGCACCCTCCGCTCCCTTGTCGTACTGAAAAGGGGCTCCGGTCCCATAGGTGTTCGTGGGCGATCAATTTCCCCGACATCTTTGGCGCGCCAGGTAGGGGGCGTTGAGGTTGTGCGGACCTGATCCGGCGCTCATGCGGGCGCAACCTTCAACAACTTCATCAACTTCGTTAACTTCATCAACATGCCACCGAAGAAGAAAGCTTCGGAGGTGCGAGGCCCGTCCGCGTCGATCCCGCCACCACCGGAACCAACGTTGGTGGGGTAGACGCTGGCGGAAGGACGGACGCCGGCGAGGAAACTCACGGCGCCGCCAAGTCCAAGGACAAGACGGACGACCGAGCGCACTCCAAGACCTCGGCGTTCGTGCACGCACCGCGCCCCTCTCAGGAAGTGCCGGAACGGCAGCGACGTGGTACGCAGGGTACCATCCGCCTGCTGGGTCAAGGACAAGTTGGCGGGTCGCGGGACGCTCAAGACCAACGTGCTGGCACGAGCAAGGCGCGGTCGCCGGGACGAGATCCTGCTCCTTCTAACGCTGTTAGAAGTCCGAGCATATCTCGCTCCTCGCACCGCTCGCCACCGCTCCCCTCCACTCCGGCAGAAGCTCTAGCTCGAGCTCAGCTACTCCTCGATTTCCCTCCAGCGGCAGACAAGGCCGACGACTAGAGGGCCACCATCCAAAGCCTCATCGCCTTCGCCAACAACGACCCGCCGCAGCAGCCAGCGACGTCACGACCGCGGCAGGTCAGCCAGGCGCGGGCTGATGGAGACAAGACCGCCGGGGGTGCAACTACCGTGCACTCCCCGCCGCGAAGGCCGAAATCGCCGACCCGCCGGATCAACATCGACGACGACTCCACGGCGTCGTCGGATCCGCGGGCTCGCCGCGATCAACGCCAAGTCCTCGATGACAGGCGACAAGAAGACGCTCGGACTCGCATCGAGCGTCGAAGAGAAGCGCGGCGACAGTTCGACCAGCGCGCTGGGACCGCTGTTGACATGCGCGCGCCCGGAGAACCGGGCGACTTGCCGTACGCGGCAGGTTGCCCTGCATTCACCCGTGAGCTGCGGCAAGTCCAGTGGCCCAGCATGAAGAACTTCAAGCCCGACGTACCCGAGAAGTACGATGGCAAGACCCATCCCTCGGAGTTCCTCAGCATCTACACCATTGCGGTGCAGGCTGCCGGGGGACGAGACGAGAAGATACTGGCGAACTACTTCCCGCTCGTGCTTAAGCCGAACGTCAGATCTTGGCTCATGCACTTGCCGGAGAACTCTATTTCTTCTTGGGCCGACCTGTGCCATCAGTTTGTCGGCGCCTTCACGGGTGGCCACAAGCCTCATGGCCAGGAAAGTGATCTCCATATACTTGCCTAGAAGGAAGGAGAGTCCCTGCGAAAGTACATCCAGAGATTCAGCCGCGTCCAGCACAACATCCCGGACATCCACCCTGCCGCGGTTATTAGCGCGTTCCATCAGAACGTGCGTAACCGCCGGATGAGGGAGGATATGGCGATGTGCAAGATACGAGACGTCAGTGAGCTTTATGCCCTGGCCGACAGGTGCGCACGCGCTGAAGAGGGGAGGAGACTCCCCGGAGAGGATGATGGAGCAGGAGGAACGGACAGTGAGGATGCCGCCCCGGCAAGGAAAAACCGGCGGCGGAACAACAATAAAAAGAAGAACAAGGAAGTACTAGCTGTCGAGCAGTCCGGCGAGGAGGCAGGCGCCAAGAAAGCTCAGGCTGGTGGCTCCGGCAAGGAAGCTGCCACTGTAGCCGCCGCCGACAAGCAGGACGGCTCCGACAAGCAGTACTGCAAGATCCACCGCACCAAGGGCCACGATCTCCAGAACAGCAAGAGGGTCGAATACCTCGTCGAACAGCAGAAGGCTGAGTACGAGCGACGCAACAAAGAGAAGGCCCAAGGAGGCGGAGGAGAGTCCGGCAAGAAGCGGCCATTCAATGGCCGGGGAGGACGCCGCGGCAAGGCCAAGCAGCGACAAGGAGATAGACCTCCCCGTGGCCGCGACAAGGACGAAGACGAAGATGACGACGAGGACATGGACGACGGAGACAACAGCGAGCAGGAGTTCCAGAAGGCCACAGAAGTCCTGTGCGTCGATGGAGGTGCCTCTCTGCAAACTTCCCACCGCCAACTCAAACAATGGGTGCGGGAAGTTAATGCAGCTGAGCCACCCGTCGAGTCACGCAAACTCCTAAAATGGTCCAGCACGCCCATCATCTTCGACATTGAGGATCACCCTGACCGCACAACAGCGGTCGGGTGCTTGCCGATGTTGGTTTCGCCAACCATCCGCAACCTCATGGTCACCAAGATGCTGGTTGACAGCGGGGCCGGTCTGAACCTGATCTCCTCCGCTGTAGTCCGAAAGCTACAGATCCCCGACAGCGAGCTCGAGGAAACCGGAACTTTCCAAGGAATCAACCCGGGGAGGAGCAAGCCGAAGGGGAAGATCACACTGCCAGTAACCTTTGGCGGAGAGCTGAACTTCAGGAATGAGAGGATCACCTTTGACGTTGCCAATATCCCATTGCCATACAATGGGATACTTGGCCGTCCGGCGCTTGCCAAGTTCATGGCAGCCTCTCACTACGCTTACAACATGCTCAAGATGCCAGGGCCGATAAGCATCATCTCTGTCCCCAGCGACAAGAAGGACGCGCTTATCTGCGCCGACAAGATCTACCGGGACGCAGCAGCTGCAACAGATAGCAAAACACTTGCCGCTGAAGCTCCCGGGGGGAAGAACAAGACGAAGTCCGGTAAGAGCTCTGGGGCCCACTCCAGCAAACGCACCTCTTCGGAGTGCTGCGCTGCCGTCGAGGACGCACCATCGAGCTCCACCGGCAAGTGCAAGAAGGGAATGGCAGCTCCACCTGCAACCAAGAAGGTGTCCGCCAAGGAGGACGGCACTAGTGGTACTTTCACCATCAGTGCCACGCTCGATCCTAAATAGGAAAGCGCGCTCGTTGCTTTCCTGAGGGCGAATGTTGACGTGTTTGCATGGCAACCGTCTGACATCCCTGGCGTTCCCAGGAAAGTAATTGAGCACGAGCTTGCCGTTTGTCCTCACACGCGGCCCGTCAAGCAGAAGGTCAGAAAGCAAGCGGTGGAGCGCCAAGAGTTTATTGCCGAGGAAATCAAGAAGCTGGAAGCGGCAGGCCTTGTTAGAGGTGTACTTCATCCCACGTGGCTGGCCAACCCTGTTGTCGTGCGCAAAGCTAATGGGAAGTGGAGGCTTTGTATAGACTTCACTGATGTGAATAAAGCTTGTCCCAAAGATCCATTTCCCTTGCCGCGCATTGACCAGATCGTTGACTCCACGGCTGGATGCGAGTTGCTTTCATTTCTTGATGCATACTCCGGATACCACCAGATATTTATGGCTGAAGAGGATGAAGAGAAGACCGCATTCATTACTCCATGTGGCACTTACTGCTTCATACGCATGCCCTTTGGATTGAAGAATGCAGGTTCGACATTTGCAAGGGTGGTCCACACTGCTTTTGAGCCACAGATACACAGGAATGTAGAAGCTTACATGGATGATATAGTGGTCAAGAGCAAGGACAAAGATACCCTGATTCAAGACCTAGATGAAACTTTTGCAAATCTGCGCAAGATACAACTCAAGCTTAACCCCGAGAAGTGCGTGTTCGGAGTCCCCTCCGGCAAGCTTCTCGGGTTCTTTGTGTCCCAGAGGGGGATTGAAGCCAATCCCGACAAGATCAAAGCCATCGAGCAGATCGAAGCTCCGAGGCGCGTCAAGGATGTACGAAGGCTTGCCGGCTGCGTGGCTGCTCTCAGTAGGTTCATTTCTAAGTCTGCGGAACGCGCCCTGCCGTTTTTCAAAATCTTGAAAAAGGCAGGTCCAATGAAATGGACTCCGGAAGCGGAGGCAGCGCTGCAAGACTTGAAAGGGTACCTATCCTCCACTCCAATACTTGTCGCACCTAAGCCGCAAGAGAAGTTGCTGCTGTACTTAGCAGCAACCAATCAAGTGGTTAGTGATGCGTTAGTAGCGGAAAGGGAGGCAGATGAGGAGCCCACATCCCAGGCAAGCACATCCAGCGACAAGCAGGGGGATTCCCCGACATGCTCTGGCCCCGACAAGGATGAGTCTGCGCAGATGCAAGAAGAAGTGCGAAAGAAGATGGTGCAGCGCCCAGTTTATTTTGTCAGTTCCCTCTTGCAGGGGGCTAGGTCAAGATACTCTGGGGTGCAGAAGCTGCTTTTCGGCCTCCTCATGGCCTCGAGAAAGCTGCGCCACTATTTCCAAGCACACGAGATAACAGTGGTCACTCGCTTTCCGCTGAAAAGGATATTGCAAAACCCAGAAGCAACAGGCAAGATTGTCGAGTGGGCACTGGAGCTGTCAAGCTTTGGCCTCAAGTTCGAGTGTACTTCAACTATCTAGAGCAGAGCATTGGCAGAGTTCATAGCGGAATGGACACCAACGCCAGATGAAGAAATTCCAGAGACAAACGTCTCCGTCAAAGAAGCGAGCAAAGAATGGGTAATGTACTTCGATGGAGCCTTCTCGCTGCAAGGCGCCGGTGCTGGTGTGCTGCTTGTCGCACCCACCGGAGAACACCTCAAGTACGTTGTCCAAATGCACTTTCCCAAGGAGCAAGCAACAAACAATACTGTAGAGTATGAAGGTTTGCTTGCTGGCCTCAAAATTGCGGCAGAACTTGGGATCAAGAAGCTGATTGTGCGGGGAGATTCGCAATTGGTTGTCCGACAAGTGAATAAGAGCTACCAGAGCCCATTGATGGAAGCTTACGTCGATGAAGTGAGAAAGCTTGAAGAGCACTTTGAAGGCATACAGATGGAGCACGTTCCAAGAGCTCAAAATGACGTCGCGGACGGCCTGTCAAAGTGTGCTGCACTAAAGCTACCTGTGGAACCAGGGATCTCTGTGCTCAAGCTAACTCAACCATCTGTCACACCATCAATTGGGCAAAACAAGAAGAGAAAGTTGGTCTCCGGCGACTACTTGCCGGCGGATCTTCCTGAAGTCGCCGCCAAGGTCCCCAAGATCAACGACCGAGTTGCTGAGGAACAGTCTGCTCCTGCGGACCCTAGGGTTCGTACAGTTGAAGCAGGCGTTCCCGACAAGTCTTGCCCCGGCAGGCTTGCCGGGGAACGTCCAGCTCCGGCCGAGCCGCAGGTTCTTGCCGTAGAAGCTGACGTTCCCGCAGCAGTACTGATGCCTTTAGTCCTTGTTGTTCAGCCTCAGGCTCCAGCATGGACGCAGCAAATTGTCCATTTTCTTCAAACTAGAGAACTTCCCGAAGATCCAGAAGAAGCAGAGAAAATAACCAGGCAGTCAAGTATGTACCAGTTCGTCGGCAATGAACTATACAGAAGAAGATTGAAGTGCATTCCCCGGGAAGATGGGCAAAAGCTGTTGGCAGAGATACATGGAGGCATATGTGGCCACCACATTGGCGCAAGAGCACTTGCCGGGAAGGCGTTCCGGCAAGGTTTCTTTTGGCCAGAAGCCCTTCAAGATGCAACTGCACAAGTAACCAAGTGTGAAGCGTGCCAGTTCCATGCCAAGCAAATACATCAGCCATCTCAAGCTCTCCAGACGATCCCTTTGTCCTGGCCCTTTTCGGTCTGGGGCTCGACATCCTCGGCCCCTTTCCCCGCGCAGTCGGGGGCTTTGAGTACTTGTACGTCGCCATCGACAAGTTCACAAAGTGGCCGGAAGTGGAACCAGTGAGAAAGGTGACCGCACAGTCAGCAGTCAAGTTCTTCAGATCAATTGTTTGCCGTTTTGGAATCCCTAACAGGATCATTACCGACAACGGCACACAATTCAAAACTCGCACCTTCATGCAATACGTCCAAGACCTTGGCGCCAAGGTCTGCTTCGCTTCTGTTGCTCACCCGAGGAGCAATGGTCAAGCGGAGAGGGCGAACACTGAAGTGCTGCGCGGACTCAAGACAAGAACTTTCGACAGGCTGCACAAGTGCGGAAGAAACTGGATTGAGGAGTTGCCGGCGGCTCTTTGGTCAATCAGGACGACACCAAATCGAGCCACTGGACAGACACCCTTTGCTCTTGTCTATGGAGCAGAGGCAGTTCTCCCCACGGAACTCGTATACGGGTCGCCTCGAGTGCTCGCTTACGATGAGCTCGAGCAAGAGCAGCTGCGGCAAGATGATGCACTGCTCCTCGAGGAGGACCGTCTTCAGGCTGCTGTACGAGCTGCTCGATACCAGCAAGCTTTGCGCTGCTACCATAGCCGCAAAGTTAAGGCCAGAAGTCTTGAGGAAGGCGACCTTGTTCTTCGGCGTGTTCAGTCCGCCAAGAATTCCAACAAGTTGACGCCGAAGTGGGAAGGCCCTTATCGGGTGAGACAAGTCACAAGGCCCGGCGCTGTCCGCCTTGAGACCGAAGAGGGCTTACCGGTGAGCAACTCCTGGAACATTGAGCACCTTCGCAAGTTTCACCCATAAGGCGCGGTTGCCGTGATCCGCTCCGGCAACCACCTTTTGTACAAGTCTTGCCGCTGTTGCATGTAAACCTTTGTACAAAGCCGGGCGCAGATCCCGTGCATCAGTAAAACTTTTGTGCCCCGCACAACTTGTCGTTTTATGCCTTATCATTTTTCTAGCATGCATTATCTGACACTTTGTGCAGCACACACCCCAGGTAAGCAATAACGAGCCATAAAGCCCCATATTTGTGTTTCCTCCCTTTTTCTTTTCACTCAAGCAGAAGAAGTTTCCCTCGCGCACAAGTTTGCCGGGGGAGAAGGAGACAGTGGTATGGACCAAGTGTCGTTCAAGAAAGGAAATCCTCGCCTTGCCGGGAAGCAAACAACTCACAAAAGCTAAGTTGCCAAAGTTTGAGCATTAAGATTTTTAAACTTTTTGAAGTTATCTTCCTTGAACGACCACACTTTGTATGGAAAACCTGTGCGCGGAGGAACCTACCCGTGGCTAGCCACGCCCTTACTTTGTTTCGAGCACGCTCAACGGCTTAAGTGTGCTGCGACAAGTGTCGCGCCCTTACTTCGTTTTCGAGTTCGCTCAACAACCTAAGTGTGCTGCGACTAGCTACGGCAAGGTTTCTTGCCGGTAGCGGCGTTGCCAGCAGGCTACTGAAGTCCCGCACTTAGCGCTCGCGGCAAGGGTTCCTTTGCCGGCAAGTTCCCTAAAAGCGTAGGTTAAAAGCATACAAAGTAAAGGAGTCGAACAAAGGAAATAACACTGCATTGACTACCCAAAATAAAGTTATATTACAAGATGACTTGACCCTGTTCTAATAAACTACTGTCCATGACTTAATTGGCAGCGACAAGGGAAGCAGAAAGAAAGCGGCCTAGTCTGCACGGTCACCATCAACTCTCTTGATCTTGCCCACCTTGGCCACGATGGGAGCGACAAGAGCCTTCAGCGCCTCTTGGTCGGCGTCGGGCTGCAAGGTCCAGAGGACGTTGTCGAGGTTGATCCCGGGGTTGCGGTAGACTATCTTCGTCAACACTCTCTCCACGACTCCCGTGCAAAGCCTGCGTGCCTCGTTCGCAAGCTGCGTGGGGATCCTCTCCCGGAGCTACTCAAGAGCCGGCGCCACTCCCCTGAAGAATAAGCTCAGCTTGGCGCTGTGAGGGAGGTTCGCGTCGGGGGAGTACCCGAGGTGCTATGTCCCCAGCCCCGCCATCTCCCTGTCGATGTCAGCGGCGGCGGCAACAAGCTCCTCGGTCCACTGCTCCACCGTCTGCCTGAAGTTGTTTTGCGTGAGGGCGGCGCTGTCCAGCAGTGCCCTCTCAGCCCGGAGGTCCTCCTTCAGCTTCATCTCCCGGTTCCTGGCGCTGTCAAGTGATGCAGTGAGGGTGGACAGCTTCAACTCCAAGTCCGCAACAGAATCCTTGGCGATGGCGAGTTCCTTGCTCTTGTTGGAGAGACGGACCTGCAGTTCCGAGTGGCTGTGGGCGTCTTTCTCCCTCTCCAATGTGAGCGCGGCAACCTTCTCCTCGCTCGTCCTCAAGTTGAGCTCCAACTGTGCCACCCTCGCCTCCAAGTCTCTCTAGGCGGTCTCTGCGGCTGCAGCGGCATCCCTCGCTTCCTGCAGAGCCCCGCCAAGGGACTGCTCGCGCGCGGTAAGGTCGTCCTCGTGGCTATCGAGGTCGACCTTCCGCTGCCTCAACTCACCTTCCCACCGAGACAGGTCTTCGGCGGCAAGCCGTTGCTGCTCCTCTGCTTCGGCCTTTTCGAGGATGAACGCCTGGTGCACCTCGGCGAGCTGCTCCCGCTCCTCCGCCAAGGACCGGAGGGCCGCCTGGTTGGCGGCCCGGAGCTCTTCGGCGCGTTTCTCCAAGTCGACGCCCGTCTTGGCAGCCAAAGCCTCTCGGGACTCCAGCTTGGCCTGCCTGGCGCGGTACAGGGCCAGAAGCCGGCGCAGAAGCTGCTCCTCCTCGGGCTCGCTGCTGCTGCCGGGCGCGTCGACAAACTTCAACCCCGCGGAGGTGAGGACTTCTCCATCGAAGACCTCCCCCTCCGCGGGCGCCCTTGACGTAGAAGCCCACGGGATCTGAATGAAGACCCCGTTCCCAGCCTCCAAGTAGGCACCGGTTCCCGCCGCGGCAGCGGCAGGGTCGGCGGTCGGCGCAGCGTCAAACGCTCCTGCGGCCTCAGGGCCGTCAGTGCGACCGCCGGTCCCCTCCTCGGCTACCGCGTCGGCGTCCCTGGTTGCCTCTTCGACGGCGGGCTCCTCGGTGCCAACCGCCTCCCCGGTGGCCGCGGCGCCACCCGTGTTGCCGCGCGCGGCCTCCTCGGTGGCGGCCTCCGTCTCCATGGGCTCTGGAGCGGACGAGTCTGAAGAGAAGAAAAAGAAAGAAGAATGGTCAAGCAAATATCCAAAAAGAAAAATTCAAGAAAGATAGAGTTCAAGGGTTACCTGCGCGGGCCTCTTCATTGACGGGGTCCCTCGCCGGGGAGTTCTCCCTCGGTGGCGTGATAGTGGCCCCCGCCGGCGGAGGACCGCTGGCGCCTTCCCTTGGCGGGGTGCCCACCCTTGGCGGGGTGCTCGACCTTGGCGGGGTACTCGCCCTTGGCGGAGTACCCGCCCTTGGCGGAGTGCTCTCCCTCGCCGGGGAGCTCCTCCTTGGCGGGGAGGTTGAGATGAGCGGCTCGTCGGGAGCAGCCTCTTGGAGCTCCTGAGGCTGCGGCTCTACTTCTGCACAAATCAGCAAACAAGCAAGACATTAGCAAGGATAGGAAGCCCACGCGCGCCCGACAAGTAAAGAGCGAACAGAAGACTTACGCTGCGGGCTGCGCTGGGGGCTGCCCTGCGGGGCATCTGGCTGGTCCGGCAAGCTCGTCGCCGGCGCATCCCCTGCTGCTGCGACGGGCTCGTCCTTGAGGTCGACCACCGGGATCTTGGCCCTCTTCGCCACCCTTTGGGCCAGGGTCTTGGAAGACAGACATCAAACAGAATCAGACAAACAAGATTGAAGACAAGAACAGCAAATTGAAGAAAACAAGAGTTGCTTTACTTACTCTTCCTCCTCCTCCTCGTCGGAACTAAGGACGGAGAAGTCGAAATCTGCCTCGCGCGTCCCGGCACGAGGAGCTGGAGGAGTGGCCTCCCTCGGGCGCTTGGCGGGTGCTGGAGCGGTGGTCTGAGAAGATCCCGCTCCGATTGTCGCCGAGGCCTGAGGGGCAGAAGGAGCGGTGGAGCCAGTGCTGGAAGATCCTCCTCCAGCCGCTGATGAAGCGCGAGGCGCCCCCTTGACGGCCTTGCTCGTCGTGGTGGCGCGCGTTGAGCGGCACTGCGGCTGCTGGCCCGCCGGCTGCCTCGCCGTGTCTGCGGCCTTGCGGAGACGCTTCTTTGGTTGAGGCGGAGGACTTGGCGGCGGCGGTGAACTTCCCGAGGATGAAGAAGAGTCAAGGTTCAGAGACCCGCCCGAGTCTTCGGCGGACTCGCTTGATTCGGCGCCCTCCTCGGCGGGCTCACTCGACTCTGTACCCTGCCCGGCAGCCTCGCTTGTCTCGGCAGGTTGCCCGGCAGGCTTCAACAATTTGAGGATCTCTTCCTCCTCGGCCCGACTCACCGCATTCGCTGCATCTGCCTCCTCCAAGGTATACCCAAATTCACCTGCAGCCTCGACTGCGGCAGCCTCCTCCAGCCTGGTGGCAATGTAGGCCATTTCCCGGTCGGTGGTGTCGCGGGTGAGGCCTTTCTTCTCGTCGGGATTGATGGGCAGCTCCACCAAGTTATCGAAGAATGTTTGCATGGCTTCATCAGAAGGCGCCAGCCAAGTGGGGTCAATCCCATGGGAGTCACACAACGGCATTGCCGCGTGGATAGCGCTGAGCGATGAGTTGTTGCACAGCGGGACTACGCCCCGCGGCAACGCAAACCACTCCGGGTGCTTGGCGTCGTGCTTGAACAGCTCACGGAGCATCCCTTTGAGCTCCAGGACAGTGAAATTATAGTTGAGGCCTGGACGCAGCCTCATACAGTCTACCGCATTGCCGAAACCCAAGCAGGCCTCTTCCTCTCCTGCAAGGGAGCGATGCGCCGGCGAAGGAAATCTGCTCCGACAACCCCTATAGTGAGTTTGGCTTGCCGGAGGCGAAGGATCCTAGTGATGGCTATCTTCAGCTTCTCGTCCTCGGGGGCCAGGTCACTCCAATTGTTGCCGCGCGCTATTGCAGTTCGGCGCGGGGAGGTGAACTGCTCCGGGGCATCCTCCATGATCCAGCACCAGTTGGCCCTCCACTCGTCCCACTTGCCGCGGAGTTCCCCAGTCAAGTATGCCTGTTTCTTACGAAGCCTGAAGATCCAAGAAATCCCACCAGACAGAGGGGACCCAGACTCTACTCGAGGTGTATAATAATGGCGGAAGAGGGCTACATTGGGGTGGACTCCGACAAAGTTCTCGCATAGATGTGCGAAAACGGCCATGGTCAAGACTGCGTTCGGGGTGAAATCAAGAAGATGAAACCCGTAGGTGTTCATAACGTCGAAGAAGAATTCGGAGTATGGAGGGCAGAGTCCGCAATGGAAGAACAGGGCGAAATAGGCGTACCCTCCCGGAAACATGTCGCAGGCTTCGGCGGGAAGTACCCTGGTGCGCGGGTGAGCTTTCGTCTCCCTCGACCAGAAGAGGTAGAACTTGTCCTTCAGCTCCCTCGCGCCGAGCCTCGGCGGGAAGACCACCATCTTCTTCCGCATTGCTGCTAATTTCTGCGCCCGGTCGGTCTTCGCGGCTTTCGCCTTGTCGCCCTTCGGGGCCATGGCGGGGACGGCGAGGGAGGTCGATGGCGCTGGAGAGGCTGGCGGCAGCGGAAGAAGGGCGGAGCGCTGCTCTCTTTCGACCTTCGGGGAGGAGGAGAGCGGCGGGGGTTTCTGGAGGTTGAAGACGCAATGAAGCAATGGGAGAAACTGCCCCTGTTTCCTCTGCTTTTAAGGGGGAGAGGGGGACGTTCCGCATTTTCCCATTAAAGAAACAGGCCACGATCTCTCCCACGACGCCGCAATCGACGCGTGCCGTTAGGGAGGGATGAGGCGGATACGGAGTGGGCTACGGCGCGCCGTGGGCCGCGAGTGCCCGTGCACTGTTTTGGGCCTGGCCCAACAGCGCTCGGCACCGTGTGTGGCCCAGGCCCGGGGGCTCCTGTCGGTGTACTAAAGTAGGGGTACCTTAGTATCCCGACTTGTGCACGGGCAGTAGCAGCGTCCCGTGGCAGGGCTTGCCACGCGCCCGCCAAGGCCCGCTTTGGTTCCTTTGGAGCCATTCAAGAACAAAGTATTCAAGTTAAGAAACAAGACCCCGGCAAGAGGAGCTTGCCGGGAAGGCCGCTCCAGGCTCAAGACCACCCCTTTTAGCAAAAGACCCTGGCAAGAGGAGCTTGCCAGGAAGGCCAAAGCAAGGCATTTCAGAAGACTTGCCGTGGCGCATCGCGCGCCCCGGCGAGGCCAGGAGAGCAACAAGCTTCCGGGCGCGGCAAGGTAGCGACCACGGCAAGGCGCTTGTCGCGGCAAGCTTCCACTGTGTGCCCGCGCTCCACCTCATCTGGCCACGCGTCTCCCTGGGGCCCTTCCAGGGGCACGTGGCGGAAGGCTGTGCAGCCTGGGGGACACGGTGGCAAGCCACGATGACGAGACCACCGTCGTGGCGAACGGAGACGCCCGGACAGACGCTTTTTGCACTATTTGGGGCGACGGCGACGGGCATTCAATGCCCTTGTCCCCCACCGTCAGGGTTAGGTACAAAACACTGTACATACACTGTTACAACTACCACCATTTTTACATTTTTACCCTCACCTACGTTGCCACCTGTCGGTGACCCCTTTGACCTATAAAAGGAGGCCCATGCACAACGTAGAGGGGGTTCCGATCTCCGATCACTCTCACGCTCGGTGTAGCTAGCAACCAGTACTGTAGCTCTTCTTGCTCCCGAGCCAAGAACACAATACAAACCAAGGCAGGAGTAGGGTTTTACGCATCCGTGCGGCCCGAACCTGGGTAAACTACTCGCGTGCTCGCCTCGATCCGCTCTTCGTGCACCCTCCGCTCCCTTGCTGTACCGAAAAGGGGCTCCGGTCCCATAGGTGTTCGTGGGCGATCAGTTTCCCCGACATTGGGGCTCCGGAGAGTGGAGATCGTCGCCATCGTCATCATCAACCTTCCTCCATCACCAATTCCATGATGCTCACCGCCGTGCGTGAGTAATTCCATCGTAGGCTTGCTGGACGCTGATGGGTTGGATGGGATCTATCATGTAATCGAGTTAGTTTTGGTAGGGTTTGATCCCTAGTATCCACTATGTTCTAAGATTGATGTTGCTATGACTTTGCTATGCTTAATGCTTGTCACTACGGCCCGAGTGCCATGATTTCAGATCTGAACCTATTATGTTTTCATGAATATATGTGTGTTCTTGATCCTATCTTGCAAGTCTATAGTCACCTACTATGTGTTATGATCCGGCAACCCCGAAGTGACAATAATCGGGACCACTCCCAGTGATGACCATAGTTTGAGGAGTTCATGTATTCACTATGTGTTAATGCTTTGGTCCGGTACTCTATTAAAAGGATGCCTTAATATCCCTTAGTTTCCAATAGGACCCCGCTGCCACGGGAGGGTAGGACAAAAGATGTCATGCAAGTTCTTTTCCATAAGCACGTATGACTATATTCGGAATACATGCCTACATTGCATTGATGAACTGGAGCTAGTTCTGTGTCACCCTAGGTTATAACTTCTACATGATGAATTGCATCCGACGTAATTTCCCATCACCGATGCAATGCATACGAGCTTTACCTATATTGCTTGCCGCTTATTTACTTTTCCATTGCTACTATCATAAAAGCTACAAAAGCATTATCTTTACTTTTATTGCTTCTACCACCACTATCATATTACCGTGCTACTAAACTATCTTGCTGCACATACTAAGTTTCCTGGTGTGGTTGAATTGACAACTCAGCTGCTAATACTTAAGAGTATTCTTTGGCTCCCCTTGTGTCGAATCAACAAATTTGGGTTTAATACTTGTGTAGTATCTGTTACTGTTCATGCTCAGGTACACAACGTCTAATAATACCATCTACTCCTTCTTTATAAAGATGTGGGTCATCCCAGAAGTAACGTCTCAAATCATAGAAGAACTTTTTCTTTTGCTGGTATGTGAAGCTAGGAGGTACAAACTTAGCAACAATATAATTAGCATAATCAGCATACCATGGAGCAGTACGAGAAGTATTTATGACAACTAATTGTTCATCACAAAAGCTATCACCAATAGGTTGTGGGTCATCAAGTATATTCTCTAGCCTAGACAAGTTGTCTACAACGGGGTTTTCAGCTCCGTTTCTACCAATGATATGCAAGTCAAACTCTTGCAGCAAGAGAACCCATCTAATAAGTCTAGGTTTAGCATCTTTCTTTTCCATAAGGTATTTTATAGCAGCATGATCAGTGTGAATAGTTACTTTAGAATCAACAATGTAAGATCTAAACTTATCACAAGAAAATACAACTGCTAATTTTTTTCAATAGTAGCATAATTTCTCTGGGCACTGTCTAGAGGTTTACTAGCATATTGGATAACATTCAATTTCTTATCAACTCTTTGTCCTAGAACATCACTTACAGCATAATCACTAGCATCGCACATAATCTCAAAGGGTAAATTCCATTCAGGAGGATGGACAATAGGTGTAGAGATCAATGCTTGCTTAAGTATTTCAAATGCTTCTAGACAATCATCATCAAAGACAAAAGGAATATCTTTTTGTAAGAGATTAGTCAGAGGCCTGGAGATTTTGGAAAAGTCCTTCATGAACCTCCTATAAAACCCGGCATGACCAAGGAAACTTCGTATACCTTTGATGTCCTTGGGGCACGACATCTTTTCAATAGCATCAACTTTAGCCTTGTCAACTTCAATACCTCTTTCAGAAATTTTATGTCCCAAGACAATGCCTTCATTAACCATAAAGTGGCACTTCTCCCAATTCAAGACAAGATTAGTGTCTTCATATCTCTACAAAACTCGATCAAGGTTGCTTAAGCAATCATCAAAAGAAGTTCCGTAAACGGAGAAATCATCCATGAAAACCTCAACAATCTTTTCACAAAAGTCAAAGAATATAGCCATCATGCATCTTTGAAAGGTAGCAAGTGCATTACATAAACCAAAAGGCATACGTCTATAAGCAAAGGTACCGAAAGGACATGTAAAAGTGGTCTTTTCTTGATCCCCTTTTGACACAGGTATTTAAGAGAAACCAGAAAAACCATCTATAAAGCAAATATGAGTATGTTTGGATAACCTTGCTAGCATTTGATCAATAAATGGCAAGGGGTAATGATCTTTCTTAGTAGCTTTATTTAACTTACGGAAATCAATTACCATCCTATAACCTATAACTATTCTTTGCGGGATCAATTCATCTTTATCATTAGGAACAACAGTCATACCTTCCTTCTTAGGGACACAATGGACAGGACTTACCCACTGGTTATCAGCAACTGGATAGATAATACCTGCCTCTACAAGCTTTAGTATTTCCTTCCTTACCACTTCTTTCATCTTAGGATTTAACCGTCGCTGATGATCAATAACCGGTTTAGCATTTTCTTCCAATTTTATCGTGTGTTGGCATAAGGTGGGACTAATGCCCTTAAGATCATCCAGGGTATATCCAATAGCAGCACGGTGCTTCTTCAGAGTTTTCAATAATTTTTACTCTTCCTGCTCTGAAAGGTTAGCACTAATAATGACAGGGTATATCTTTTTTCATCAAGATAAACATACTTAAGATTATCAGGCAAAGGTTTAAGTTCAAACACGGGATCACCCTTGGGTGGAGGAGGATCCCCTAGGATTTCAACATGCAAGTTGTTTTTCAATACGGGTCCCTAATTAAAGAGTATTTCATCTATTCCCCTTCTCTCATTCATATGCATATCCATTTCATGGTCTAGCAAGTATTGTTCTAAAGGATCATTAGGAGGCACAACAATAGAAGCAAGACCAATAATTTCATCCTTACTAGGTAGTTCTTTATCACGGGGTTGTCTATGAAATTTAGCAAAGTTAAAATCATGAGACATATCCCCTAATCCAATAGTAACAATATCTTTCACGCAGTCTATCTTAGCATTAACAATATTCAAGAAGGGTCTACGAATTATAATGGGACAAAATTCATCTTGTGGGGAACTAAGAATAAGAAAATCAGCAGGGTATTTAACCTCCCACACAAGACTTCAACATCGCTAACAATCCCAACTGGTGAAATAGTGTCTATATTAGCATGCTTAATAGTAACATCAATCCCTTCTAACTCAATAGGTTCAATATCATGCATAATTTCTTGATATAAGGTATGAGGGATTATGCTTGCACTTGCACCTACATCACATAAACCATGATAGCAATGATCTCCTATCTTAACAGAGATAACATGCAAGCCTACAATAGGTCTATGTTTATTCCTAGCATTGGGTTTGGCTATTCTAGCCGACTCTTCTTGGAGGTAAATAACATGTCCATCTAAATCTTCTACCAAGAGATCTTTAACCATAGCAACACTAGGTTCAACTTTAATTTGCTCAGAGGGTACAAGTGTTCTAGTATTACTCTTACGAACTACAACTGGAGCTTTAGCGTGATCCTTTATTCTAACAGGGAAGGGTGGTTTCTCAATATAAGCAGTAGGAACAATAGGATCAACATTATAAGTGATAGTCTTTTCCTCAACTTTAACAAGTTCAACTACTTTTACTTCAATAGGGGGATGGTATTTAAACCACTTCGCCTTGGGAAGATCAACATGAGTAGCAAATGATTCACAGAAAGAAGCTACTATCTCAAAGTCAAGTCCATACTTAGTGCTAAACTCACGGAAAACATCAGTATCCATAAAAGCTTTAACACAATCAAACTTAGGGGTCATACCTGACTCCTTAGCTTCGTCGAGATCCCAATCTTCAGATTTGCGTTTAATTCTTTCCAATAAATCCCATTTGAATTCAATAGTCTTCATCATAAAAGAGCCAGAACAAGAATATCGAGCATGGAGCGACTATTAAGAGAAAGCCGAGCATAAATTTTTTGAATAATCATTTCTCTTGAGAAATCATGATTGGGGCATGAATATAACATTGACTTAATCCTCCCCCAAGCTTGAGCGAAGATTTCTCCTTCGCGAGGCCAAATATTATAGCTATAATTACGATCACGATGAACCTGGTGCATAGGGTAGAACTTCTGATGAAATTCCAACTTCAGACGATTATAGTTCCATGATCCAATATCATCACATAGCCTAAACCATGTCAATGCATCTCCCTTCAAAGATAAAGGGAAGACCTTCTTCTTGATAACATCCTTGGGCATACCTGCAAGCTTAAATAATCCACAAACTTCATCCACATAGATTAGGTGTAAATTGGGATGGAGTGTTCCGTCTCCTTTGAAAGGATTATCAAGGAGTTTCTCTATCATTCCCGAAGGAATTTCAAAGCAAACATTTTCAGTAGGTGCAGTAGGTTGAGGAGCAACTCTTTGTTCTTCTGGTCAGGGTGATGATACCCCGAACAAGCCGCTCAAAGGATTATGAGCCATAGTAACAAGTGACAATAAATTTTAGCACACTATATAAAATTTTCCTTACCAAAGGCGCTTCACTACCCGGCAACGGCGCCAGAAAAGAGTCTTGATGACCCACAAGTGTAGGGGATCTATCGTAGTCCTTTAGATAAGTAAGAGTGTCGAACCCAACGAGGAGCAGAAGGAAATGATAGGCTGTTTTCAGTAAGGTATTTTCTGCAAGCACTGAAATTATAGGTAACAGATAATTTTGTGATAAGGTAATTGGTAGCAAGTGACAAAAGGTAAAGGTAAATAAGGTGCAGCAAGGTGGCCTGTCGGTGTACTAAAGTAGGGGTACCTTAGTATCCCGAACTTGTGCACGGGCAGTTGCAGCGTCCCGCGGCAAGGCTTGCCAAGCGGCCGCCAAGAACCTCCGAGGTCCCCTTGGGACCATTCAAGAACAAAGTATTTGAGTCAAAGAGACAAGACCCCGGCAAGAGGAGCTTGCCGGGAAGGCCACTCAAGGCACAGAATCACTCAAGACACGAGACCCCGGCAAGAGGAGCTTGCCGGGAAGGCCAACCAAGGCGCATCAAGAGAACTTGCCGCGACGCGCCACGCGTCCCGGCAAGGCCCGGTGAGCGACAAGCTCCCAGGCGCGACAAGATAGCGACCGCGGCAAGGCAGTTGCCGCGGCAAGCTTCCACTCAGTACCCACGCTCCAGCGCATCCACCCACGTGTCGCCCTGGGACCCTTCCAGGCGCACGTGGCGGAAGGCTGTGCAGCCAGGGGAACACGGTGGCAAGCGGCGATGACATGGCCACCGTTGTGGCGGACGGTGGCGCCCTGACGGTCACTTTTTGAACTGTTTGGGG
>LR738715.1:876389561-876403438 GCA_902687465.1 Secale cereale | reverse complement strand
TTTCCAAAATCTCCAGGCCTCTGACTAATCTCTTACAAAAAGATATTCCTTTTGTCTTTGATGATGATTGTCTAGAAGCATTTGAAATACTTAAGCAAGCATTGATCTCTACACCTATTGTCCATCCTCCTGAATGGAATTTACCCTTTGAGATTATGTGCGATGCTAGTGATTATGCTGTAAGTGATGTTCTAGGACAAAGAGTTGATAAGAAATTGAATGTTATCCAATATGCTAGTAAACCTCTAGACAGTGCCCAGAGAAATTATGCTACTATTGAAAAAAATTAGCAGTTGTATTTTCTTGTGATAAGTTTAGATCTTACATTGTTGATTCTAAAGTAACTATTCACACTGATCATGCTGCTATAAAATACCTTATGGAAAAGAAAGATGCTAAACCTAGACTTATTAGATGGGTTCTCTTGCTGCAAGAGTTTGACTTGCATATCATTGGTAGAAACGGAGCAGAAAACCCCGTTGTAGACAACTTGTCTAGGCTAGAGAATATACTTGATGACCCACAACCTATTGGTGATAGCTTTTGTGATGAACAATTAGTTGTCATAAATACTTCTCGTACTGCTCCATGGTATGCTGATTATGCTAATTATATTGTTGCTAAGTTTGTACCTCCTAGCTTCACATACCAGCAAAAGAAAAAGTTCTTCTATGATTTGAGACGTTACTTCTGGGATGACCCACATCTTTATAAAGAAGGAGTAGATGGTATTATTAGACGTTGTGTACCTGAGCATGAACAGTAACAGATACTACACAAGTATTAAACCCAAATTTGTTGATTCGACACAAGGGGAGCCAAAGAATACTCTTAAGTATTAGCAGCTGAGTTGTCAATTCAACCACACCAGGAAACTTAGTATCTGCAGCAAGATAGTTTAGTAGCACGGTAATATGATAGTGGTGGTAGCAGCAATAAAAGTAAAGATAATGCTTTTGTAGCTTTTATGATAGTAGCAATGGAAAAGTAAATAAGCGGCAAGCAATATAGGTAAAGCTCGTATGCATTGCATCGGTGATGGGAAATTACGTCGGATGCAATTCATCATGTAGAAGTTATAACCTAGGGTGACACAGAACTAGCTCCAGTTCATCAATGCAATGTAGGCATGTATTCCGAATATAGTCATACGTGCTTATGGAAAAGAACTTGCATGACATCTTTTGTCCTACCCTCCCGTGGCAGCGGGGTCCTATTGGAAACTAAGGGATATTAAGGCATCCTTTTAATAGAGTACCGGACCAAAGCATTAACACATAGTGAATACATGAACTCATCAAACTATGGTCATCACTGGGAGTGGTCCCGATTATTGTCACTTCGGGGTTGCCGGATCATAACACATAGTAGGTGACTATAGACTTGCAAGATAGGATCAAGAACACACATATATTCATGAAAACATAATAGGTTCAGATCTGAAATCATGGCACTCGGGCCGTAGTGACAAGCATTAAGCATAGCAAAGTCATAGCAACATCAATCTTAGAACATAGTGGATACTAGGGATCAAACCCTACCAAAACTAACTCGATTACATGATAGATCCCATCCAACCCATCAGCGTCCAGCAAGCCTACGATGGAATTACTCACGCACGGCGGTGAGCATCATGGAATTGGTGATGGAGGAAGGTTGATGATGACGATGGCGACGATCTCCACTCTCCGGAGCCCCAATGTCGGGGAAACTGATCGCCCACGAACACCTATGGGACCGGAGCCCCTTTTCGGTACAACAAGGGAGCGGAGGGTGCACGAAGAGCGGATCGAGGCGAGCACGCGAGTAGTTTACCCAGGTTCGGGCCGTACGGATGCGTAAAACCCTACTCCTGCCTTGGTTTGTATTGTGTTCTTGGCTCGGGAGCAAGAAGAGCTACAGTACTGGTTGCTAGCTACACCGAGCGTGAGAGTGATCGGAGATCGGAACCCCCTCTACGTTGTGCATGGGCCTCCTTTTATAGGTCAAAGGGGTCACCGACAGGTGGCAACGTAGGTGAGGGTAAAAATGTAAAAATGGTGGTAGTTGTAACAGTGTATGTACAGTGTTTTGTACCTAACCCTGACGGTGGGGGACAAGGGCATTGAATGCCCGTCGCCGTCGCCCCAAATAGTGCAAAAAGCGTCTGTCCGGGCGTCTCCGTTCGCCACGACGGTGGTCTCGTCATCGTGGCTTGCCACCGTGTCCCCCAGGCTGCACAGCCTTCCGCCACGTGCCCCTGGAAGGGCCCCAGGGAGACGCGTGGCCAGATGAGCTGGAGCGCGGGCACACAGTGGAAGCTTGCCGCGACAAGCGCCTTGCCGTGGTCGCTACCTTGCCGCGCCCGGAAGCTTGTTGCTCTCCTGGCCTCGCCGGGGCGCGCGATGCGCCACGGCAAGTCTTCTGAAATGCCTTGCTTTGGCCTTCCTGGCAAGCTCCTCTTGCCAGGGTCTTTTGCTAAAAGGGGTGGTCTTGAGCCTGGAGCGGCCTTCCCGGCAAGCTCCTCTTGCCGGGGTCTTGTTTCTTAACTTGAATACTTTGTTCTTGAATGGCTCCAAAGGAACCAAAGCGGGCCTTGGCGGGCGCGTGGCAAGCCCTGCCACGGGACGCTGCTACTGCCCGTGCACAAGTCGGGATACTAAGGTACCCCTACTTTAGTACACCGACAGGAGCCCCCGGGCCTGGGCCACACACGGTGCCGAGCGCTGTTGGGCCAGGCCCAAAACAGTGCACGGGCACTCGCGGCCCACGGCGCGCCGTAGCCCACTCCGTATCCGCCTCATCCCTCCCTAACGGCACGCGTCGATTGCGGCGTCGTGGGAGAGATCGTGGCCTGTTTCTTTAATGGGAAAATGCGGAACGTCCCCCTCTCCCCCTTAAAAGCAGAGGAAACAGGGGCAGTTTCTCCCATTGCTTCATTGCGTCTTCAACCTCCAGAAACCCCCGCCGCTCTCCTCCTCCCCGAAGGTCGAAAGAGAGCAGCGCTCCGCCCTTCTTCCGCCGCCGCCAGCCTCTCCAGCGCCGTCGACCTCCCTCGCCGTCCCCGCCATGGCCCCGAAGGGCGACAAGGCGAAAGCCGCGAAGACCGACCGGGCGCAGAAATTAGCAGCAATGCGGAAGAAGATGGTGGTCTTCCCGCCGAGGCTCGGCGCGAGGGAGCTGAAGGACAAGTTCTACCTCTTCTGGTCGAGGGAGACGAAAGCTCACCCGCGCACCAGGGTACTTCCCGCCGAAGCCTGCGACATGTTTCCGGGAGGGTACGCCTATTTCGCCCTGTTCTTCCATTGCGGACTCTGCCCTCCATACTCCGAATTCTTCTTCGACGTTATGAACACCTACGGGTTTCATCTTCTTGATTTCACCCCGAACGCAGTCTTGACCATGGCCGTTTTCGCACATCTATGCGAGAACTTTGTCGGAGTCCACCCCAATGTAGCCCTCTTCCGCCATTATTATACACCTCGAGTAGAGTCTGGGTCCCCTCTGTCTGGTGGGATTTCTTGGATCTTCAGGCTTCGTAAGAAAGAGGCATACTTGACTGGGGAACTCCGCGGCAAGTGGGACGAGTGGAGGGCCAACTGGTGCTGGATCATGGAGGATGCCCCGGAGCAGTTCACCTCCCCGCGCCGAACTGCAATAGCGCGCGGCAACGATTGGAGTGACCTGGCCCCCGAGGACGAGAAGCTGAAGATAGCCATCACTAGGATCCTTCGCCTCCGGCAAGCCAAACTCACTATAGGGGTTGTCGGAGCAGATTTCCTTCGCCGGCGCATCGCTCCCTTGCAGGAGAGGAAGAGGCCTGCTTGGGTTTCGGCAATGCGGTAGACTGTATGAGGCTGCGTCCAGGCCTCAACTATAATTTCACTGTCCTGGAGCTCAAAGGGATGCTCCGTGAGCTGTTCAAGCACGACGCCAAGCACCCGGAGTGGTTTGCGTTGCCGCGGGGCGTAGTCCCGCTGTGCAACAACTCATCGCTCAGCGCTATCCACGCGGCAATGCCGTTGTGTGACTCCCATGGGATTGACCCCACTTGGCTGGCGCCTTCTGATGAAGCCATGCAAACATTCTTCGATAACTTGGTGGAGCTGCCCATCAATCCCGACGAGAAGAAAGGCCTCACCCGCGACACCACCGACCGGGAAATGGCCTACATTGCCACCAGGCTGGAGGAGGCTGCCGCAGTCGAGGCTGCAGGTGAATTTGGGTATACCTTGGAGGAGGCAGATGCAGCGAATGCGGTGAGTCGGGCCGAGGAGGAAGAGATCCTCAAATTGTTGAAGCCTGCCGGGCAACCTGCCGAGACAAGCGAGGCTGCCGGGCAGGGTACAGAGTCGAGTGAGCCCGCCGAGGAGGGCGCCGAATCAAGCGAGTCCGCCGAAGACTCGGGCGGGTCTCTGAACCTTGACTCTTCTTCATCCTCGGGAAGTTCACCGCCGCCGCCAAGTCCTCCGCCTCAACCAAAGAAGCGTCTCCGCAAGGCCGCAGACACGGCGAGGCAGCCGGCGGGCCAGCAGCCGCAGCGCCGCTCAACGCGCGCCACCACGACGAGCAAGGCCGTCAAGGGGGCGCCTCGCGCTTCATCAGCGGCTGGAGGAGGATCTTCCAGCACTGGCTCCACCGCTCCTTCTGCCCCTCAGGCCTCGGCGACAATCGGAGCGGGATCTTCTCAGACCACCGCTCCAGCACCCGCCAAGCGCCCGAGGGAGGCCACTCCTCCAGCTCCTCGTGCCGGGACGCGCGAGGCAGATTTCGACTTCTCCGTCCTTAGTTCCGACGAGGAGGAGGAGGAAGAGTAAGTAAAGCAACTCTTGTTTTCTTCAATTTGCTGTTCTTGTCTTCAATCTTGTTTGTCTGATTCTGTTTGATGTCTGTCTTCCAAGACCCTGGCCCAAAGGGTGGCGAAGAGGGCCAAGATCCCGGTGGTCGACCTCGAGGACGAGCCCGTCGCAGCAGCAGGGGATGCGCCGGCGACGAGCTTGCCGGACCAGCCAGATGCCCCGCAGGGCAGCCCCCAGCGCAGCCCGCAGCGTAAGTCTTCTGTTCGCTCTTTACTTGTCGGGCGCGCGTGGGCTTCCTATCCTTGCTAATGTCTTGCTTGTTTGCTGATTTGTGCGGAAGTAGAGCCGCAGCCTCAGGAGCTCCAAGAGGCTGCTCCCGACGAGCCGCTCATCTCAACCTCCCCGCCAAGGAGGAGCTCCCCGGCGAGGGAGAGCACTCCGCCAAGGGCGGGTACTCCGCCAAGGGCGAGTACCCCGCCAAGGTCGAGCACCCCGCCAAGGGTGGGCACCCCGCCAAGGGAAGGCGCCAGCGGTCCTCCGCCGGCGGGGGCCACTATCACGCCACCGAGGGAGAACTCCCCGGCGAGGGACCCCGTCAATGAAGAGGCCCGCGCAGGTAACCCTTGAACTCTATCTTTCTTGAATTTTTCTTTTTGGATATTTGCTTGACCATTCTTCTTTCTTTTTCTTCTCTTCAGACTCGTCCGCTCCAGAGCCCATGGAGACGGAGGCCGCCACCGAGGAGGCCGCGCGCGGCAACACGGGTGGCGCCGCGGCCACCGGGGAGGCGGTTGGCACCGAGGAGCCCGCCGTCGAAGAGGCAACCAGGGACGCCGACGCGGTAGCCGAGGAGGGGACCGGCGGTCGCACTGACGGCCCTGAGGCCGCAGGAGCGTTTGACGCTGCACCGACCGCCGACCCTGCCGCTGCCGCGGCGGGAACCGGTGCCTACTTGGAGGCTGGGAACGGGGTCTTCATTCAGATCCCGTGGGCTTCTACGTCAAGGGCGCCCGCGGAGGGGGAGGTCTTCGATGGAGAAGTCCTCACCTCCGCGGGGTTGAAGTTTGTCGACGCGCCCGGCAGCAGCAGCGAGCCCGAGGAGGAGCAGCTTCTGCGCCAGCTTCTGGCCCTGTACCGCGCCAGGCAGGCCAAGCTGGAGTCCCGAGAGGCTTTGGCTGCCAAGACGGGCGTCGACTTGGAGAAACGCGCCGAAGAGCTCCGGGCCGCCAACCAGGCGGCCCTCCGATCCTTGGCGGAGGAGCGGGAGCAGCTCGCCGAGGTGCACCAGGCGTTCATCCTCGAAAAGGCCGAAGCAGAGGAGCAGCAACGGCTTGCCGCCGAAGACCTGTCTCGGCGGGAAGGTGAGCTGAGGCAGCGGAAGGTCGACCTCGATAGCCACGAGGACGACCTTACCGCGCGCGAGCAGTCCCTTGGCGGGGCTCTGCAGGAAGCGAGGGATGCCGCTGCAGCCGCAGAGACCGCCTAGAGAGACTTGGAGGCGAGGGTGGCACAGTTGGAGCTCAACTTGAGGACGAGCGAGGAGAAGGTTGCCGCGCTCACATTGGAGAGGGAGAAAGACGCCCACAGCCACTCGGAACTGCAGGTCCGTCTCTCCAACAAGAGCAAGGAACTCGCCATCGCCAAGGATTCTGTTGCGGACTTGGAGTTGAAGCTGTCCACCCTCACTGCATCACTTGACAGCGCCAGGAACCGGGAGATGAAGCTGAAGGAGGACCTCCGGGCTGAGAGGGCACTGCTGGACAGCGCCGCCCTCACGCAAAACAACTTCAGGCAGACGGTGGAGCAGTGGACCGAGGAGCTTGTTGCCGCCGCCGCTGACATCGACAGGGAGATGGCGGGGCTGGGGACATAGCACCTCGGGTACTCCCCCGACGCGAACCTCCCTCACAGCGCCAAGCTGAGCTTATTCTTCAGGGGAGTGGCGCCGGCTCTTGAGCAGCTCCGGGAGAGGATCCCCACGCAGCTGGCGAACGAGGCACGCAGGCTTTGCATGGGAGTCGTGGAGAGAGTGTTGACGAAGATAGTCTACCGCAACCCCGGGATCAACCTCGACAACGTCCTCTGGACCTTGCAGCCCGACGCCGACCAAGAGGCGCTGAAGGCTCTTGTCGCTCCCATCGTGGCCAAGGTGGGCAAGATCAAGAGAGTTGATGGTGACCGTGCAGACTAGGCCGCTTTCTTTCTGCTTCCCTTGTCGCTGCCAATTAAGTCATGGACAGTAGTTTATTAGAACAGGGACAAGTCATCTTGTAATATAACTTTATTTTGGGTAGTCAATGCAGTGTTATTTCCTTTGTTCGACTCCTTTACTTTGTATGCTTTTAACCTACGCTTTTAGGGAACTTGCCGGCAAAGGAACCCTTGCCGCGAGCGCTAAGTGCGGTACTTTAGCAGCCTGCTGGCAACGCCGCTACCGGCAAGAAACCTTGCCGTAGCTAGTCGCAGCACACTTAGGTTGTTGAGCGAACTCGAAAACGAAGTAAGGGCGCGACACTTGTCGCAGCACACTTAAGCCGTTGAGCGTGCTCGAAACAAAGTAAGGGCGTGGCTAGCCACGGGTAGGTTCCTCCGCGCACAGGTTTTCCATACAAAGTGTGGTCGTTCAAGGAAGATAACTTCAAAAAGTTTAAAAATCTTAATGCTCAAACTTTGGCAACTTAGCTTTTGTGAGTTGTTTGCTTCCCGGCAAGGCGAGGATTTCCTTTCTTGAACGACACTTGGTCCATACCACTGTCTCCTTCTCCCCCGGCAAACTTGTGCGCGAGGGAAACTTCTTCTGCTTGAGTGAAAAGAAAAAGGGAGGAAACACAGATATGGGGCTTTATGGCTCGTTATTGCTTACCTGGGGTGTGTGCTGCACAAAGTGTCAGATAATGCATGCTAGAAAAATGATAAGGCATAAAACGACAAGTTGTGCGGGGCACAAAAGTTTTACTGATGCACGGGATCTGCGCCCGGCTTTGTACAAAGGTTTACATGCAACAGCGGCAAGACTTGTACAAAAGGTGGTTGCCGGAGCGGATCACGGCAACCGCGCCTTATGGGTGAAACTTGCGAAGGTGCTCAATGTTCCAGGAGTTGCTCACCGGTAAGCCCTCTTCGGTCTCAAGGCGGACAGCGCCGGGCCTTGTGACTTGTCTCACCCGATAAGGGCCTTCCCACTTCGGCGTCAACTTGTTGGAATTCTTGGCGGACTGAACACGCCGAAGAACAAGGTCGCCTTCCTCAAGACTTCTGGCCTTAACTTTGCGGCTATGGTAGCAGCGCAAAGCTTGCTGGTATCGAGCAGCTCGTACAGCAGCCTGAAGACGGTCCTCCTCGAGGAGCAGTGCATCATCTTGCCGCAGCTGCTCTTGCTCGAGCTCATCGTAAGCGAGCACTCGAGGCGACCCGTATACGAGTTCCGTGGGGAGAACTGCCTCTGCTCCATAGACAAGAGCAAAGGGTGTCTGTCCAGTGGCTCGATTTGGTGTCGTCCTGATTGACCAAAGAGCCGCTGGCAACTCCTCAATCCAGTTTCTTCCGCACTTGTGCAGCCTGTCGAAAGTTCTTGTCTTGAGTCCGCGCAGCACTTCAGTGTTCGCCCTCTCCGCTTGACCATTGCTCCTCGGGTGAGCAACAGAAGCGAAGCAGACCTTGGCGCCAAGGTCTTGGACGTATTGCATGAAGGTGCGAGTTTTGAATTGTGTGCCGTTGTCGGTAATGATCCTGTTAGGGATTCCAAAACGGCAAACAATTGATCTGAAGAACTTGACTGCTGACTGTGCGGTCACCTTTCTCACTGGTTCCACTTCCGGCCACTTTGTGAACTTGTCGATGGCGACGTACAAGTACTCAAAGCCCCCGACTGCGCGGGGAAAGGGGCCGAGGATGTCGAGCCCCAGACCGAAAAGGGCCAGGACAAAGGGATCGTCTGGAGAGCTTGAGATGGCTGATGTATTTGCTTGGCATGGAACTGGCACGCTTCACACTTGGTTACTTGTGCAGTTGCATCTTGAAGGGCTTCTGGCCAAAAGAAACCTTGCCGGAACGCCTTCCCGGCAAGTGCTCTTGCGCCAATGTGGTGGCCACATATGCCTCCATGTATCTCTGCCAACAACTTTTGCCCATCTTCCCGGGGAATGCACTTCAATCTAACACCATTGAGTCTTCTTCTGTATAGTTCATTGCCGACGAACTGGTACATACTTGACTGCCTGGTTATTTTCTCTGCTTCTTCTGGATCTTCGGGAAGTTCTCTAGTTTGAAGAAAATGGACAATTTGCTGCGTCCATGCTGGAGCCTGAGGCTGAACAACAAGGACTAAAGGCATCAGTACTGCTGCGGGAACGTCAGCTTCTACGGCAAGAACCTGCGGCTCGGCCGGAGCTGGACGTTCCCCGGCAAGCCTGCCGGGGCAAGACTTGTCGGGAACGCCTGCTTCAACTGTACGAACCCTAGGGTCCGCAGGAGCAGACTGTTCCTCAGCAACTCGGTCGTTGATCTTGGGGACCTTGGCGGCGACTTCAGGAAGATCCGCCGGCAAGTAGTCGCCGGAGACCAACTTTCTCTTCTTGTTTTGCCCAATTGATGGTGTGACAGATGGTTGAGTTAGCTTGAGCATAGAGATCCCTGGTTCCACAGGTAGCTTTAGTGCTGCACACTTTGACAGGCCGTCCGCGACGTCATTTTGAGCTCTTGGAACGTGCTCCATCTGTATGCCTTCAAAGTGCTCTTCAAGCTTTCTCACTTCATCGACGTAAGCTTCCATCAATGGGCTCTGGTAGCTCTTATTCACTTGTCGGACAACCAATTGCGAATCTCCCCGCACAATCAGCTTCTTGATCCCAAGTTCTGCCGCAATTTTGAGGACAGCAAGCAAACCTTCATACTCTGCAGTATTGTTTGTTGCTTGCTCCTTGGGAAAGTGCATTTGGACAACGTACTTGAGGTGTTCTCCGGTGGGTGCGACAAGCAGCACACCAGCACCGGCGCCTTGCAGCGAGAAGGCTCCATCGAAGTACATTACCCATTCTTTGCTCGCTTCTTTGACGGAGACGTTTGTCTCTGGAATTTCTTCATCTGGCGTTGGTGTCCATTCCGCTATGAACTCTGCCAATGCTCTGCTCTAGATAGTTGAAGTACACTCGAACTTGAGGCCAAAGCTTGACAGCTCCAGTGCCCACTCGACAATCTTGCCTGTTGCTTCTGGGTTTTGCAATATCCTTTTCAGCGGAAAGCGAGTGACCACTGTTATCTCGTGTGCTTGGAAATAGTGGCGCAGCTTTCTCGAGGCCATGAGGAGGCCGAAAAGCAGCTTCTGCACCCCAGAGTATCTTGACCTAGCCCCCTGCAAGAGGGAACTGACAAAATAAACTGGGCGCTGCACCATCTTCTTTCGCACTTCTTCTTGCATCTGCGCATACTCATCCTTGTCGGGGCCAGAGCATGTCGGGGAATCCCCCTGCTTGTCGCTGGATGTGCTTGCCTGGGATGTGGGCTCCTCATCTGCCTCCCTTTCCGCTACTAACGCATCACTAACCACTTGATTGGTTGCTGCTAAGTACAGCAGCAACTTCTCTTGCGGCTTAGGTGCGACAAGTATTGGAGTGGAGGATAGGTACCCTTTCAAGTCTTGCAGCGCTGCCTCCGCTTCCGGAGTCCATTTCATTGGACCTGCCTTTTTCAAGATTTTGAAAAACGGCAGGGCGCGTTCCGCAGACTTAGAAATGAACCTACTGAGAGCAGCCACGCAGCCGGCAAGCCTTCGTACATCCTTGACGCGCCTCGGAGCTTCGATCTGCTCGATGGCTTTGATCTTGTCGGGATTGGCTTCAATCCCCCTCTGGGACACAAAGAACCCGAGAAGCTTGCCGGAGGGGACTCCGAACACGCACTTCTCGGGGTTAAGCTTGAGTTGTATCTTGCGCAGATTTGCAAAAGTTTCATCTAGGTCTTGAATCAGGGTATCTTTGTCCTTGCTCTTGACCACTATATCATCCATGTAAGCTTCTACATTCCTGTGTATCTGTGGCTCAAAAGCAGTGTGGACCACCCTTGCAAATGTCGAACCTGCATTCTTCAATCCAAAGGGCATGCGTATGAAGCAGTAAGTGCCACATGGAGTAATGAATGCGGTCTTCTCTTCATCCTCTTCAGCCATAAATATCTGGTGGTATCCGGAGTATGCATCAAGAAATGAAAGCAACTCGCATCCAGCCGTGGAGTCAACGATCTGGTCAATGCGCGGCAAGGGAAATGGATCTTTGGGACAAGCTTTATTCACATCAGTGAAGTCTATACAAAGCCTCCACTTCCCATTAGCTTTGCGCACGACAACAGGGTTGGCCAGCCACGTGGGATGAAGTACACCTCTAACAAGGCCTGCCGCTTCCAGCTTCTTGATTTCCTCGGCAATAAACTCTTGGCGCTCCACCGCTTGCTTTCTGACCTTCTGCTTGACGGGCCGCGTGTGAGGACAAACGGCAAGCTCGTGCTCAATTACTTTCCTGGGAACGCCAGGGATGTCAGACGGTTGCCATGCAAACACGTCAACATTCGCCCTCAGGAAAGCAACGAGCGCGCTTTCCTATTTAGGATCGAGCGTGGCACTGATGGTGAAAGTACCACTAGTGCCGTCCTCCTTGGCGGACACCTTCTTGGTTGCAGGTGGAGCTGCCATTCCCTTCTTGCACTTGCCGGTGGAGCTCGATGGTGCGTCCTCGACGGCAGCGCAGCACTCCGAAGAGGTGCGTTTGCTGGAGTGGGCCCCAGAGCTCTTACCGGACTTCGTCTTGTTCTTCCCCCCGGGAGCTTCAGCGGCAAGTGTTTTGCTATCTGTTGCAGCTGCTGCGTCCCGGTAGATCTTGTCGGCGCAGATAAGCGCGTCCTTCTTGTCGCTGGGGACAGAGATGATGCTTATCGGCCCTGGCATCTTGAGCATGTTGTAAGCGTAGTGAGAGGCTGCCATGAACTTGGCAAGCGCCGGACGGCCAAGTATCCCATTGTATGGCAATGGGATATTGGCAACGTCAAAGGTGATCCTCTCATTCCTGAAGTTCAGCTCTCCGCCAAAGGTTACTGGCAGTGTGATCTTCCCCTTCGGCTTGCTCCTCCCCGGGTTGATTCCTTGGAAAGTTCCGGTTTCCTCGAGCTCGCTGTCGGGGATCTGTAGCTTTCGGACTACAGCGGAGGAGATCAGGTTCAGACCGGCCCCGCTGTCAACCAGCATCTTGGTGACCATGAGGTTGCGGATGGTTGGCGAAACCAACATCGGCAAGCACCCGACCGCTGTTGTGCGGTCAGGGTGATCCTCAATGTCGAAGATGATGGGCGTGCTGGACCATTTTAGGAGTTTGCGTGACTCGACGGGTGGCTCAGCTGCATTAACTTCCCGCACCCATTGTTTGAGTTGGCGGTGGGAAGTTTGCAGAGAGGCACCTCCATCGACGCACAGGACTTCTATGGCCTTCTGGAACTCCTGCTCGCTGTTGTCTCCGTCGTCCATGTCCTCGTCGTCATCTTCGTCTTCGTCCTTGTCGCGGCCACGGGGAGGTCTATCTCCTTGTCGCTGCTTGGCCTTGCCGCGGCGTCCTCCCCGGCCATTGAATGGCCGCTTCTTGCCGGACTCTCCTCCGCCTCCTTGGGCCTTCTCTTTGTTGCGTCGCTCGTACTCAGCCTTCTGCTGTTCGACGAGGTATTCGACCCTCTTGCTGTTCTGGAGATCGTGGCCCTTGGTGCGGTGGATCTTGCAGTACTGCTTGTCGGAGCCGTCCTGCTTGTCGGCGGCGGCTACAGTGGCAGCTTCCTTGCCGGAGCCACCAGCCTGAGCTTTCTTGGCGCCTGCCTCCTCGCCGGACTGCTCAACAGCTAGTACTTCCTTGTTCTTCTTTTTATTGTTGTTCCGCCGCCGGTTTTTCCTTGCCGGGGCGGCATCCTCACTGTCCGTTCCTCCTGCTCCAGCATCCTCTCCGGGGAGTCTCCTCCCCTCTTCAGCGCGTGCGCACCTGTCGGCCAGGGCATAAAGCTCACTGACGTCTCGTATCTTGCACATCGCCATATCCTCCCTCATCCGGCGGTTACGCACGTTCTGATGGAACGCGCTAATAACCGCGGCAGGGTGGATGTCCGGGATGTTGTGCTGGACGCGGCTGAATCTCTGGATGTACTTTCACAGGGACTCTCCTTCCTTCTAGGCAAGTATATGGAGATCACTTTCCTGGCCATGAGGCTTGTGGCCACCCGTGAAGGCGCCGACAAACTGATGGCACAGGTCGGCCCAAGAAGAAATAGAGTTCTCCGGCAAGTGCATGAGCCAAGATCTGACGTTTGGCTTAAGCACGAGCGGGAAGTAGTTCGCCAGTATCTTCTCGTCTCGTCCCCCGGCAGCCTGCACCGCAATGGTGTAGATGCTGAGGAACTCCGAGGGATGGGTCTTGCCATCGTACTTCTCGGGTACGTCGGGCTTGAAGTTCTTCATGCTGGGCCACTGGACTTGCCGCAGCTCACGGGTGAATGCAGGGCAACCTGCCGCGTACGGCAAGTCGCCCGGTTCTCCGGGCGCGCGCATGTCAACAGCGGTCCCAGCGCGCTGGTCGAACTGTCGCCGCGCTTCTCTTCGACGCTCGATGCGAGTCCGAGCGTCTTCTTGTCGCCTGTCATCGAGGACTTGGCGTTGATCGCGGCGAGCCCGCGGATCCGACGACGCCGTGGAGTCGTCGTCGATGTTGATCCGGCGGGTCGGCGATTTCGGCCTTCGCGGCGGGGAGTGCACGGTAGTTGCACCCCCGGCGGTCTTGTCTCCATCAGCCCGCGCCTGGCTGACCTGCCGCGGTCGTGACGTCGCTGGCTGCTGCGGCGGGTCGTTGTTGGCGAAGGCGATGAGGCTTTGGATGGTGGCCCTCTAGTCGTCGGCCTTGTCTGCCGCTGGAGGGAAATCGAGGAGTAGCTGAGCTCGAGCTAGAGCTTCTGCCGGAGTGGAGGGGAGCGGTGGCGAGCGGTGCGAGGAGCGAGATATGCTCGGACTTCTAACAGCGTTAGAAGGAGCAGGATCTCGTCCCGGCGACCGCGCCTTGCTCGTGCCAGCACGTTGGTCTTGAG
>LR738715.1:876357872-876386766 GCA_902687465.1 Secale cereale | reverse complement strand
CTCCTACTGGTGCTTTTTGATAAGAGGGTGATGACTCTGCATAAAAGTAAATAGATAGGCCCTTCGCAGAGGGAAGCGGGGATTTTTAGAGGTGCCAGAGCTCGATTTTTAGATAGAGATTGAATAACATTTTGAGTGGTATACTTTCATTGTCAACATAACAACCTAGAATCTCGATATCTCCCATGCTACGCACATTATAGGCGGTTCCCAAACAGAATGGTAAAGTTTATACTCCCCAAATCACCAACAAGCACACTCCACGGCCAGCCGAATCCATGGGTTACCGTCCAAACAAGCAACAGCCCTGGGGGAGTTTTGTTTAATTATTATGATTTTGAGCATGGGACTGGGCATCCCAGTTACCAGCCATTTTCTCATGAATGATGAGCAGAGTCCACTCATCGTGAGAATAACCCACCTAGCAGGGAAGATATAGACAGCCCTAGTTGATACATGAGCTGTTCGAGCATACAAAACAGAATTTCATTTGAAGGTTTAGAGTTTGGCACATACAAATTTACTTGGAACGACAGGTAAATATAGCATATAGGAAGGTATGGTGGACTCATATGGAGCAACTTTGGGGTTTATGGAAGTGGATGCACAAGCAGTATTCCCGCTTAGTACAGGTGAAGGCTAGAAAGAGATTGGGAAGCGACCAGTTAGAGAGCAACAACGGTCATGAACATGCATTAAAATTAATCAACAATGAATGCAAGAATGAGTAGGATATAAATCACCATGAACATAAATATCGTGAAGGCTATGTTGATTTGTTTCAACTACATGCGTGAACATGTGCCATGTCAAGTCAATTAAATCGTTCAAAGGAGGATACCACCCATCATACCACCTCACAACCATTTTAATATCATGTTGGCACGCAAGATAGACCATTATAAACTTTCAGCTAATTAAGCATGGCATAAGCAGCTATGATCTCTAATTGTCATTGCAAACATGTTTCATTCATAACAAGCTGAATCCAGAATGACGAGCAATCATATTTTCAAAAACAAAAGAGGTCAAGTTCATACCAGCTTTTCTCATCTCAATTAGTTCATCATATATCATCCTTATTGCCTTTCACTAGCACGACAGAATAGTGTGGAAAATAATAATAGTGCACGTGCATTGGACTAAGCTGGAATCTACAGACATTTAATACAAGAGAGAAGACAAGGTAGTATGGCTCAAGATTAAATCAACAACAAAGCATATGAGAGCCACTAAGCATTTTGATCATGGTCTTCTACTCTTAACCCATAAAGAAAAGAAAACTATTTACATGGGAAAGCTCCCAACAAGCGAAAGAAGAACGGGAAATCTTTTTGGGTTTTCATTTTTAGTTACTACTACAAGCAAAGAAAGTAAACTAGCTAGAAGTTACAACTGATAATTTTTTGTTTTTCTGGGTTTTTCTAACACACAAGAAAAAAATACTAAGAAAATAATTTAAACTAAACATGGATGGTACAGTGAAAGAGTGTGAGCAGCGACAGCTAGAATAAGTGTGAACATGAAAGTAAGTCGGTGAGAAACACGTACTCCCCCAAGCTTAGGCTTTTGGCCTAAGTTGGTCTATGGCCAGTACTAGCCTGACGGATATCCAAAGATGTAGTTGGGGTCGTACTGAGATGCAGAAGATGCTGCTTGCTGAGCTGCAGCTCGAAGGCGGGCTGCCTCCGTCATGTTGTAATGGGCATTCGCCTCCTCCACAGTTATAGTGTATCTCCCCTTTTCCTGAAAGTTAAACAAAGTAGGGGCAGGAAGAACAATAGGGATGGCATGTTGCCGGTTAAAGATTAGTCGATATTTGAGAGTTTGATTATCCCACTCTATAAACTGGTGACTAGCCATAGCATTACAGTCTAAATAAGCAGCATGTAAAGGTTCATCATACGGATGCACAGACACACCAAGATAGCGGGCTATGCGAGTAGCATAGATCCCACCAAATAAATCTCCATACAAACCATTATGGTGTAGTCTACGTGCAACAATAGCTCCCAGATTATATTGCCTATCACCTAGTACAGCACTCCTGAGAATGCTGAGATCAGGGACACACATGTGACAGGCTTCATCTTTACCATTTATGCATCTACCAATAAAGAGAGCAAAGTAACGAATAGCAGGAAAATGTATGCTCCCCGTGGTGGCTTGTGTGATGTCCCTGGATTCTCCCACTGTAATACTAGCAAGGAATTCTCTAAATTCAGATTTACGAGGATCACTCATACTGCCCCATAGTGGGAGCTTGCAGGCTTCATTAAAATCCTCTATGTCCATGGTATAAGATTTATCATAAAGATCAAATAGGACAGTGTGAGAATTATGCGAAGACAAAAATTTAAACCTTCTCACAAAGCTATCAGTTAAGCCACGGTGTTGGAGGCACTTATCTTGCATAAAGTCCTCGAGGTCGGCGTTACGCACATATGCGTAAAATACATCTTTAATGCCCGCTTGACTCATAAATTCATCTGGCGGCCATTCACAAGGCCGTACATCAGCATCCCTCAATGGTTCATCGTCCGGCTCATGGAACGCGAGCCTCGGTTCTTGCTTCCTTGAAGGACCACCTTGGAAGTTTTTCCTAGACATTTTTCTGAAATTTTCTGAAATTTTTAGTAACTCACAATAAAAGTTAACCAAACTCAACAAGAATGATAACAACGACTCCTATAAGTGTCTAGAAGCTATATCATGCATTAGAACTACTTGGGACCAAGCAAATTTGACTTGCAAGCTCAAGAACAAGGTCACCACAATAACACAAATTTGCAACAAATAAAGCACTAGAACAAAAACTAATTGGACCAATGGAGGAGTCACATACCAAGGAACAATCTCCCCAAACAGTTTGGTGAATGGTGCTTTGAGCAAGGAGATCGAAAATGGCTGCAAAATGAGCTAGAACTCGGGTTTGAGCTGGTTGGGCATTTTTTGGGGAGGAAGAAGAAGAGTATGGGTGAATGGATAAGTGGAGGGGGGCCACGTGGTGCCCTCGAGGCAGGGGGCGTGCCCTGTGCCCTCGAGGCCACGTGCTGGCTCCCCTCGCTATGTGTTCTGTGCCATATTTTCTTAAATATTCTAGAAAAAATCATATTTCATTTTCATGGCATTTGGAGAACTTTTATTTTCAGGATATTTTTTATTGCACGGATAAGTCTGAAAACAGACAGATAATGTTATTTTTCTTTTATTTAACCTAATTAACAGAAAGTAAAAGGAGGGTACAGAAGGTTTGTGCTATCTAGATTCACCTATCCCATGTTCATCAAAAGGAATCCATTAACAAGGTTGATCAGGTCTTGTTGAGAAACTCTTTCCGAGTAACATGAAACCGGAGAATTTTCGAATAACACTATGTGACCTCAATGGGGATATGTATGTCCCCAACAATAAGTATGTCATATGCCTTCTTGATAGTAGGAATAGGAAACTCAAAACTTCCAATAGTGATGGTTGAAGTTTTTCCAATATAATTGATACTATAAACCTGAGGTTGTTTCCTCGGAAAGTGTACCGTATGCCCATTACCATTGACATGAAAAGTGACATTGCCTTTGTTGCAATAAATAACAGCCCCTGCAGTATTCAAAAAAGGTCTTCCAAGAATAATAGACATACTATCATCCTCGGGAATATCAAGTATAAAAAAGTCCGTTAGAATAGTAACATTTGCAACTACAACAGGCACGTCCTCAGAAATACCGATAGGTATAGTAGTTGATTTATCAGCCATTTGCAAAGATACTTCAGTAGGTGTCAGCTTACTCAAGTCAAGTCTACTATATAAAGAGAGAGGCATAACACTAACACCTGCTCCAAGAACTCACAATGCAGTTTTAACATAGTTTCTCTTAATGGAGCAAGGTATAGTAGGTACTCCTGGATCTCCTAATTTTTAGGCATTCCACCCTCAAAAGTGTAATTGGAAAGCATGGTGGAAATTTCTGCTTCAGGTATCTTTCTTTTGTTGGTAATAATGTCTTTCATATACTTGGCATAAGGATTTGTTTTAAGCACATCAGTCAAATGCATACGCAAAAAGATAGGTCTAATCATTTCAGCAAAGCGCTCAAAATCCTCATCATCGTTTTTCTTGGATAGTTTTGGAGGGAAAGGCATGGGTTTCTGAACCCATGGTTCTCTTTCCCTATCGTGCTTCCTAGCAACAAAGTCTCTCTTATCATAACGCTGATTCTTGGATTGTGGGTTATCAAGATCAACAACAGGTTCAATCTCTACATCATTATCATTGCTAGGTTGAGCATCATCATGAACATCATCATTAATATTATCACTAGGCTCATGTTCATTACCAGATAGTGTCTCAGCATCGGAAACAGATATATCATTGGGATTCTCAGGTGGGTGAGCTACAGGTTCACTAGAAGCATGCAAGGTCCTATCATTTTTCTTTTTCTTCTTTTTAGAAGAACTAGGTGCATCTATATTAGCTCTCTGAGAATCTTGCTCAATTCTCTTAGGGTGGCCTTCAGGATACAGAGGTTCCTGAGTCATTTTACCACCTCTAGTAACAACTCTAACAGCATAGTCATTATTCTTACTATTTAATTCATTGAGCAGATAATTCTGAGCCTTAAGTACTTGTTCTACTTGAGTGGTGACCATGGAAGCATGTATACTAATAAGTTTCAGTTCATCTTTAGCACTAGACAGATAATCACTCAAGCGTTCAATCCTATAAGCATTGTGTTGTAATTGTCTACCAACATAAGCATTGAAGTTTTCTTGTTTCACAATGAAATTGTCAAACTCATCTAAGCATTGGCTAGCAGACTTATAATGAGGAATATCACTTTCATCAAATCTATAAAGAGAATTTACCTTTACTACCTATGTCGGGTTATCAAGAGCATGTATTTCTTCAATAGGTGGTAAATTCTTAACATCTTCAGCTTTAATACCTTTTTCTTTCATAGATTTCTTTGCCTCTTGCATATCTTCAGGACTGAGAAATAGAACACCTCTTTTCTTCAGAGTTGGCTTAGGGGCTGGTTCAGGAAGTGTCCAATTATTTTCATTGGCTACATATTATTCAATAGTAATTCATCTTGTTCCACTATTCTTTCCCTGAAAACACAACCAGCACAACTATCCAGGTGGTCTCTGGAGGCATCGGTTAGTCCATTATAAAGGACATCAAGTATATCATGCATCTCAAGAGGATGATCAGGCAAAGCATTAAGTAACTGGAGAAGCCTCCCCCAAGCTTGTGGGAGACTCTCTTCTTCAATTTGCACAAAGTTATATATTTCTCGTAAGGCAGCTTGTTCCTTATGAGCAGGAAAATATTTAGGAGAGAAGTAATACATCATATCCTAGGGACTACGCACACAACCAGGATCAAGAGAATTAAACCAAGTCTTAGCATCACCCTTTAACGGGAACGGAAATAACTTAAGGATATAATAATAGCGAATCTTTTCATCATCGGTAAACAGGGTGGCTATATCATTCAACTTGGTAAGATGTGCCACAACAGTTTCAGACTCATAGCCATGGAAATGATCAGATTCAACCAAAGTAATTAACTCAGGATCAACGGAGAATTCATAATCCTTATCAGTGACACATATAGGTGAAGTAGCAAAAGCAGGGTCATGTTTCATTCTAGCATTCAAGGACTTTTCTTTCAGCTTAGCTAATAATTTCTTAAGATCATATCTATCATTGCAAGCAAGAAAGTCTCTAGCAGTTTCTTCATCCATAACATAATCCTCAGGCACAACAGGCAATTCATATCTATTGGGAGTAGTTTCATCATCACTTTCATAAATATCATCAACTCACTCTCCCTAACCTTAGCAATTTGTTCATCTAGAAATTCACCTAGTGGCACAGTATCAGGCATAGAGATAGTTTCATCATACATAGCAGAAGTAGCATCATCAAGAACATACGACATATCAGATTCAATAGCAGGAGTAGGTGTCGCAAGTTTACTCATAACAGAAGGAGAATCTAATGCAGAGCTAGATGGCAGTTCCTTACCTCCCCTCGTAGTTGAGGGTAAGATCTTGGTTTTTGAGTCCTTCAAATTCTTCATAGTGATAAGCAGATATAAATCCCAAGTGACTTAAAGAATAGAGCTATGCTCCCCGGCAATGGCGCCAGAAAATAGTCTTGATAACCCACAAGTGTAGGGGATCGCAACAGTTTTCGAGGGTAATGTATTAAACCCAAATTTGTTGATTCGACACAAGGGGAGCCAAAGAATACTCTTAAGTATTAGCAGCTGAGTTGTCAATTCAACCACACCTGGAAACTTAGTATCTGCAGCAAGATAGTTTAGTAGCACGGTAATATAATAGTGGTGGTAGCAGCAAAAAAGTAAAGATAATGTTTTTGTAGCTTTTGTGATAGTAGCAACAGAAAAGTAAATAAGCGGCAAGCAATATAGGTAAAGCTCGTAGGCATTGGATCGGTGATGGGAAATTACGTCGGATTTAATTCATCATGTAGAAGTTATAACCTAGGGTGACACAGAACTAGCTCCAGTTCATCAATGCAATGTAGGCATGTATTCCGAATATAGTCATACATGCTTATGGAAAAGAACTTGCATGACATCTTTTGTCCTACCCTCCCGTGGCAGCGGGGTCCTATTGGAAACTAAGGGTTATTGAGGCCTCTTTTTAATAGAGTACCGGACCAAAGCTTTAACACATAGTGAATACATGAACTCCTCAAACTATGGTCATCACCGGGAGTGGTCCCGATTATTGTCACTTCGGGGTTGCCGGATCATAACACATAGTAGGTGACTATAGACTTGCAAGATGGGATCAAGAACACACATATATTCATGAAAACATAATAGGTTCAGATCTGAAATCATGGCACTCGGGCCCTAGTGACAAGCATTAAGCATAGCAAAGTCATAGCAACATCAATCTCAGAACATAGTGGATACTAGGGATCAAACCCTAACAAAACTAACTCGATTACATGATAGATCTCATCCAACCCATCATCGTCCAGCAAGCCTACGATGGAATTACTCACGCACGGCGGTGAGCATCATGGAATCGGTGATGGAGGAAGGTTGATGATGACGATGGCGACGATCTCCACTCTCCGGAGCCCCGAACGGACTCCAGATCAGCCCTCCCGGTGCAGATCTTCTTGCAGATATTTTTTATATTTTCTAAAATAATTCTCCGTTGATTTTCAGGTGATTCCGAGAACATTTTATTTCTGCACAAAAACAACACCATGTCAATTCTGCTGAAAACAACGTCAGTCCGGGTTAGTTCCATTCAAATCATGCAAGTTAGAGTCCAAAACAAGGGAAAAGGTGTTTGGCAAAGTAGATACGTTGGAGACGTATCAGCAAGTGCCACGCTGAAGCTTATGGAGGGCACCATGCGGGAGATAGAACTGCACACAAGGTATTGCAATCCGTTTTTATTGGCCTAATCTCTTCAAGGATGCCCGTAAGTTTGTCTTATCTTGTGATGAATGTCAAAGAATTGGTAATATCAGTAGACGTCAAGAAATGCCTACGAATTATTCACTTGTTATTGAACCATTTGATGTTTGGGGCTTTGATTATATGGGACCGTTTCCTGCCTCTAATGGATACACACATATTTTAGTTGATGTTGATTACGTTACTAAGTTGGTAGAAGCTATTCCAACTAGTAGTGCTGATCATAACACCTCTATTAAGATGCTTAAAGAAGTTATTTTTCCAAGGTTTGGAGTCCCTAGATACCTAATGACTGATGGTGGTTCACACTTTATTCATGGTGCTTTCCGTAAAATGCTTGCTAAATATGATGTGAATCATAGAATTGCATCCCCTTATCACCCACAGACTAGTGGTCAAGTAGAACTAAGTAATAGAGAGCTGAAATTAATTTTGCAGAAGACAGTTAATAGGTCTAGGAAGAATTGGTCCAAGAAACTTGATGATGCATTATGGGCATATAGAACTGTAAACAAAAATCCTATCGGTATGTCTCCATATAAGATGGTTTATGGAAAAGCTTGTCACTTACCTCTTGAGCTAGAACATAAGGCATATTGGGCTATTAAAGAGCTAAATTATGATTTCAAACTTGCCGGTGAGAAGAGGTTATTTGACATTAGCTCTCTTGATGAATGGAGAACCCAGGCCTATAAGAATGCCAAGCTGTTTAAAGAAAAAGTTAAAAGATGGCATGAAAAAAGGATACAAAAGCGTGAGTTTAACGTGGGTGATTATGTATTGTTAGACAACTCTCGTTTAAAATTTTTTGCAGGAAAACTTCTCTCTAAAAGGGAAGGACCTTAAGTTATCGAGGAGGTCTATCGATCCGGTGCCATAAAAATCAACAACTTCGAGGCACAAATCCGAAGGTGGTGAATGGCCAAAGAATCAAACATTATATCTCAGGTAACCCTATAAATGTTGAAACCAATGTTATTGAAACCGTAACCCCGGAGGAATACATAAGGGACACTTTTCAAAACGATTCAGACTCCGAAAAGGAAGAGCTACGTGGTACGGTAAGTAAACTGATTCCAGAACAGTTCTAAAGACAAATTTTCACCATTTTGGAATATTTAGAAAAATAGAAAAATAAGTGGCAGTCCGGAAGAGACATGAGCCGTCCACGAGGGTGGAGGGCGCGCCCCCTTCCCTGGGCGCGCCCCCTGCCTCGTGGGCAGCTCGTGTGCCTCCCGAACTCCGATTTCTTGTATGTTACTCCTTTTTGGTCGGTAAAAATTCATTATATATACTCCCAAAGGTTTTGACCTCTGTATCACACGAAATCCTCTGTTCTTGTTTCGATTTGTTTTCTGCTAGGGTTAACGAAGCCAGGCACCATGTCGTCTCCCTCCTCCAACAACGAGGGCAACGATGCTTGGCTAATGAAGATAGATCTGAAGAGGGAAGGACCTAAGGAGATCAACAAGAAGAAGAAGATCAAGAAGGAGGTGGAAGATCCGGCTCCGGCATTGGGAGAAGAAGACATCCATCAATCTCTTCCCAACCTCTTTACCTCAACTGAGTTTGGAGCTTTCAAGATGATTGAGGTAGCTCAAATTCGAAACAAGCATCTCACAAGTGAAAATATTTTGTTGAAGGAATATATAGCTGCACTCAAAGGTATTTTCTGCAAGCTGGAGGATCTCCTACGCTCGATATATGATGATCCGGTGTCACAACTTTCAACTCCATCATCACCACCCCCGAAGAAGGAGACATATTTATATGGGTATGGGCACTCCCCTTGGCAACTGTCAAGCTTGGGGAGTGACCCCGGTATTGTATCACCATCACTCCTATCTTTACCTTTTTTCTTAGTTCGATCCTTTTGGTAGTATCTTGATCTAGTAGAATAAAGCTAGCATGATCTAGTTGTGAGCTTTTGCTTTATGATCTTTACCCTTTATAATCGAGTCCGTGAGCTATATAATAAAGATTAGTGTTGAGTCAAGGGCTTGATTTCCTCACTTGGGTCGTGATAAAAAGAAAGAAAACATAAAGAGTATCAAAGAGATCATATTGATCTTATGTGAAGTAATGACTTCACATATAAAGCTTTATCCGATCTTGTGATATGGAAGTAATAAAAGCGACAGACTGCATAATAAAGGTCCTTATCACAAGTGGCAATATAAAGTGACATTCTTCTGTGCTAAGACTTTGTGCATCCAACCACAAAACACATGACAACCTATGCTTCCCTCTACGAAGGGCCTATCTATTATTCTTGCCTTATAAGTGTCAAGGTGAAATTCACCTTTCCTTTTTACATTTTATCCTTTGGCAAGCACATTGTGTTGGAAAGATCCTGATATATATACCCACTTGGATGTAAGTTTTCATGATCTATTATTGTTGACATTACCCTTGAGGTAAAAGGTTGGGATGCAACACTATAAGCCCCTATCTTTCTCTGTGTCCAATTAAAACTCCATAACAATAAGTATTGCGTGAGTGTGAACAATTGTGAAAGACTATATGATAGTTGAGTATGTAGGCTTGCTGAAAAGCACTTATATTGACTCTTTCCGATGTTACGATAAATTGCAATTGCGTCAATGACCGAGATCAACGTTTGTTAGTTTTCAATGAAGTTTCTGATTCATGCTTGATATTGTGAATGAATTATTACATTAGCATAAGAATCAAATGACATTATATATATGTTGTTGTTATAAGAATGATCATGATGCCCTCACGTCCGTATATTATTTTTATCGACACCTCTATCTCTAAACATGTGGACATATTTTTCGATATCGGCTTTCGCTTCAGGACAAGCGAGGTCTAAGCTTGGGGGAGTTGATACGTCCGTTTTGCATCATGCTTATATGTTGATATTTATTGCATTATGGGCTGTTATTACATGTTTTGTCACAATACTTACGCATTTTCTCTCTTATTTTACAATGTTCACATGAAGAGGGAGAATGCCAGCACCTGGAATTCTGGGCTGGAAAAGGAGCAAATTCTGGAAACCTATTCTGCACAACTCCAAAAGCCCTGAAACTTCACAGAACCCTGTTTCTAAAAATATAAAAATTATCTGGCAAAAGAAGATCACGAGGGGGGGCACCTGCTGTCCAAGAGGGTGGGGGTGCCCCCCCTCCCTCTGGACGCGCCCCCTGTCTCGTGGGCCCCCGAAGGCCCCACGATGCCCATCTTCTCCTATATGAGGTGTTTTGACCTAGGAAAAATCATAAGGAGGCTTTTGGGACCAGTCGCCGCCGTTTCGAGGTGGAACCTTGGCGGAAACCAATCTAGGGCTCCGACAGAGCTGTTCTGTCGGGGATACTTCCCTCCGGGAGGGGGAAATCGTCACCGCCGTCATCACCAACAACTCTCCCATCTTGGGGAGAGCTATCTTCATCAACATCTTCACCAGCACCATCTCCTCTCAAACCCTAGTTCGTCTCTTGTATCCAATCTTTGTACCCAAACCTCAGATTGGTACCTGTGGGTTGCTAGTAGTGTTGATTACTCCTTGTAGTTGATGCTAGTTGGTTTATTTGGTGGAAGATCAAATGTTCAGATCCCTTATGCATATTAATACCCCTCTTATCCTGAATAATATTATGTCTTGTGAGTAGTAACTTTTGTTCCTGGGGACATGGGAGAAGTCTTGCTATTAGTAGTCATGTGAATTTGGTCTTCGTTCGATATTTTGATGAGATGTATGTTGTCTCTCCTCTAGTGGTGTCATGTGAACGTCGACTACATGACACTTCACCATTATTTTGGGCCTAGAGGAAGGCATTGGGAAGTAATAAGTAGATGATGGGTTGCTAGAGTGACAGAAGCTTAAACCCTAGTTTATGTGTTGCTTCATAAGGGGCTGATTTGGATCCACTTGTTTCATGCTATGGTTAGGTTTACCTTGATACCTCTTATGTAGTTGCGGATGCTTGCATTAGAGGTTAATCATAAGTGGGAGGCTTGTCCAAGTAAGGACAGCGCCCAAGCACCGGTCCACCCACATACCAAATTATCAAAGTACCGAACGCGAATCAGATGATCGTGATGAAAACTAGCTTGACGATAATTCCCATGTGTCCTCGCGGGCGCTTTCCTTCATATAAGAGTTTGTCCAGGCTTGTCCTTTGCTACAAAAGGATTGGGCCACCTTGCTGCACCTTATTTACTTTTAGCTTTTCTCACTTGCTACCAATTACCTTATCACAAAACTATCTGTTACCTATAATTTCAGTGCTTGCAGAAAATACCTTACTGAAAACTGCCTATCATTTCCTTCTGCTACTCGTAGGGTTAGACACTCTTACTTATCTAAAGGACTATTATAGATCCCCTACACTTGTGGGTCATCAAGACTCTTTTCTGGCGCCGTTGCCGGGGAGTAAAGCACCTTTGGTAAGAGGAATTTGGTAAGGAAAAGTTTATATAGTGTTCTGAAATTTATTGTCACTTGTTACTATGGCTCGTAATCCTTTGAGGGGCTTGTTTGGGGTATCTTCACCCCGACCAGAAGAACAAAGAGTTGCTCCTCAACCTACTGCACCTACTGAAAATGTTTGCTTTGAAATTCCTTCGGGTATGATAGAGAAACTGCTTGAAAATCCTTTTACAGGAGACGGAACACTGCATCCTGATTTACACCTAATCTATGTGGATGAAGTTTGTGGATTATTTAAGCTTGCAGGTATGCCCGAGGATGTTATCAAGAAGAAGGTCTTCCCTTTATCTTTGAAGGGAGATGCATTGACATGGTTTAGGCTATGTGATTGTCGGGGAAACTGGTCGCCCACGAACACCTATGGGACCGGAGCCCCTTTTCGGTACGGCAAGGGGGCGGAGGATGCACAAAGAGCGGATCGAGGCGAGCACGCGAGCAGTTTACCCAGGTTCGGGCCGCACGGATGCGTAAAACCCTACTCCTGCCTTGGTTTGTATTGCGTTCTGGGCTCGGGAGCGAGAAGAACTACAGTGCTGATCGCTAGCAGTACCGAGCGTGAGAGTGATCGATGATCGGAACCCCCTCTACGTTGCGCATGGGCCTCCTTTTATAGGTCAAAGGGGTCACCGACAGGTGGCAACGCAGATGAGGGCAAAAACGTAAAATGGGTGGTAGATGGAACAGTGTTTGTATAGTGCTCTATAGCTAACTCTGACGGCAGGGGACAAGGGCATTAAATGCCCGTCGCCGTCGCCCCAAACAGTGCAAAAAGCGTCCGTCAGGGCGCCACCGTCCGCCTCGACGGTGGCCTCGTCATCGCAGCTTGCCACCGTGTACCCTTGGCTGCACAGCCTTCCGCCACGTGCGCCTGGAAGGGCCCCAGAGCGACGGGTAGGTGGATGTGCTGGAGCGCGGGTACCTAGTGGAAGTTTGCCGCGGCAAGCGCCTTGCCGCGGCCGCTATCTTGTCACGCCCGGAAGCTTGTCGCTCTCCGGGCCTTGCCGGGACGCGTGGCGCGTCGCGGCAAGTCTCTTGAAATGCCATGCTTGTCCTTCCCGGCAAGCTCCCCTTGCCAGGGCCTTGCGCCAATGAAGTGGTCTTGAGCCTTGAGTGGCCTTCCCGGCAAGCTCCTCTTGCCGGGGCCTTGCCTCTTTAACTTGGATACTTTGTTCTTGAATGGCTCCAAAGGAACCACGGAGAATCTTGGCGGCGCGCGGCAGGCCCTGCCACGGGGCGCTGCAACTGCCCATGCACAAGTTTGGGATACTAAGGTACCCTTACTTTAGTACACCGACAGGAGCCCCCGGGCCTGGGCCATACACGGTGTCGAGCGCTGTTGGGCCAGGCCCAAAATAGTGCACGGGCATGCGCGGCCTGCGGCACGCCGTATCTCGCTCCGTATCCACCGCGCCCCTCCCTAACGGCACACGTTGATCGCGGCGTCGTGGGAGAGATCGTGGCCTGTTTCTTTAATGGGGAAATGCGGAACGTCCCCTTCTCCCCCCTTAAAAGCAGGGGAAACAGGGGCAGTTCCTTCCATTCGCCCGTTGCTTCTTCATCCTTCAGAAACCCCCGCCGCTCCCCTCCTCCCCCGAAGGTCGAAAGAGAGCAGCGCCCCGCCCCCTCATCCACAGCCACCAGCATCACCAGCGCCGTCGACTTCCCCCGCCGTCCCCGCCATGGCTCCGAAAGGCGAGAAGGCGAAGGCCGCGAAGTCCGCCGAGGCGCTGCGGCTAGCATCAATGCGGAAGAAGATGGCGGTCTTCCCGCCAAAGCTTGACGCGGAGGAGCTGAAAGACACCTTCTACCTGTTCTGGTCGAGGGAGACGAAGGCGCATCCGCGCACCAAGGTACTCCCCGCCGTAGCCTGCGAGATGTACCCGAACGGTTACGCCTTCTTTGCCCTGTTCTTCTACTGCGGGCTCTGCCCGCCCTATTCCGAGTTCTTCTGCGATGTCATGAACACATATGGATTCCACCTCCTTGACTTCACCCCCAACGCCGTCTTGACCATGGCCATTTTCGCACATCTGTGTGAAAATTTTGTTGGAGTTTACCCCAATGTAGCTCTTTTCCGCCATTACTCCATACCTCGAGTCGAGGCGGGGTCACCTCTGTCTGGCGGGATCTCTTGGATCTCTAGGACCCATAAGAAAGAGGCTTACTTGGCGGGGGAGCTCCGCGGCAAGTGGGATGAGTGGAGAGCCAACTGGTGCTGGATCGTAGAGGATGACCCGCAACCATTCACTTCCCGGCGCCAAGCTGACGTAGTGCGCGGCAACGACTGGAGCGACCTGGCCCCTGAGGACGACAGGCTGAAGATAGCCACCACCCGGATCCTTCGCCTCCGGCAAGCCAGGCTCACTGTTGGCGCAGTAGGAGCAGACTTTCTCCGTCGCCGCATCGCCCCCTTGCAGGAGAGGAAGAGGGCCGCCTGCGAGTTTGAGAACGCGGCAGACATCATGAGGCTGCGCTCGGGCCTCAATTACAATTTTACCGTCCTGGAACTCAACGCGATGCTTCAAGCACTGTTCAAGTATGACTCCGCCCATCCTGAGTGGTTCGCGTTGCCGCCAGGCGTAGTTCCGCTGTGCAACAGCTCGTCGCTCAGCGCCATCCGTGCGGTGATTCCGCTGTGCGATTCCCACGGGATCGACCCCACTTGGCGGGAACCTTCCGACGAAGCTGTGCAAACATTCTTCGATAACTTGGTGGAGCAGCCAGTTGATCCTGACGAGAAGAAGGGCCTCACCCGCGACACCACCGACCGGGAGATGGCATACATCGCCACCAGACTGGAAGAGGCAGCGGCAGCCAGGGCCGCGGGCGAGTTTGGGTATACTATGGAGGAAGCGGAGGCGACAAGCCTCATCGAGGAGGAAGAGCTTCGCAAAGCGGGAAAGCTTGTCGGGCGACTCGCCGGGACAAGCAAGCCCACCGAGCAAGGCGCCGAGTCGAGCGGGCCCGCCGAGCAGGGCGTCGGGTCAAGCGATCCTGCCGAGGACTCGGGCGGCTCGCTGGACCTCGGCTCTTCATCTTCGTCCTCGGGCAGCTCACCGCCGCCGGCAAGTCCTCCAACTCAAACAAGGAGGCGCCTCCGCAAGGCCGCAGACGTAGCGGGGCGGACGGCGGGCCAGCAGCCGCAGCGCCGCCCGACACGCGCCACCGCGACGAGCAAGGCCGCCAAGGGTGCGCCTCGTGCTTCAGCGACAAAAGGAGGGGGATCTTCCCGGGCTAGCGCCCCTGCTCCCGCTGCTCCTCGTGCTTCGGTGACAACCGGAGCGGGGTCTTCCCAAACCACCGTCCCTGCTCCCGCCAAGCGGCCGAGGGAGCCCACTCCTCCGCCTCCCCGCGTCGGGGTGCACGAGCCGGACTTCGACTTCTCCACGCTCAGCTCCGACGAGGAGGAAAAAGAGTAAGTCTTCTTAATTCTTATACTTCTTTGATTTGCTATTGTTTCTTGTCTTGTATCTCTGAACCTGTTTTTCTTCCAGAACCTTGGCCCAAAGGGTGGCGAAGAGGGCCAAGGTCCCGGTGATCGTCATCGAGGACGAGCCCGCCGCAACAGCAGGGGGTGCGCCCGAGACGAGCTTGCCGGACCTGACGACCGGTCTTCGGAGCAGCCCCCAGCGCAGCCCCCAGCGTAAGTGTAGTTCACTCTTCCGCTTGTCGGGTGCGCGCGGGCCTTCTATCCTTACTGATATTTTGTTTGTCGACCTGTGCAGGAGCGGAGCAGCAGCACCAGGAGCGTCAGGAGACTGCCCCTGACGCGCCGCACGTCTCGACCACACCGCCAAGGGGGAGCTCCCCGGCAAAGGAGAACACCCCGCCAAGGGTTAGTACCCCGCCAAGGGCGAGCACCCCGCCAAGGGCGGGCACTCCGCCGAGGGCGAGTACGCCGCCAAGGGATGGCGCCAGCGGCCCTCCGCCGGCGGGAGTTACCACCACGCCGCCGAGGGAAAGCTCCCCGGCAAGGAACCCCACCGAGGAGGAGGCCTGCGCAGGTAAACCCTTGGACTTTTCTCCTTTCGATTCTTCTTTTTTTGGATATTTGCTTGACTATTTTTCCTCCCTTTTCTTTTCTTTTGTCAGACCCGTCTGCAACAGAGCCGATGGAGACGGAGGTCCCCGCCGAGGAGGACGCACGCGCCCACACAGGCGACGCTGCCGCCGCCGAAGGGGCGGCTGCTGCTGACGAGCCCACCGCCGATGAGGCTGCCAAGGCCGCTGGCGTGGCAGCTGAGGAGGGGTCCGGCAGCCGCACTGACGGCCCTGAGGCCGCAGGAGCGTCAGGCGCTGCGCCGGCCGCCGATCCCCCCGCTGCCGCGGCCGAGCCAGGCGCCTATCTGGAGGCCGGCAATGGCGTCTTCATCCAGCTCCCATGGGCGTCCATGTCCAGGGCGCCCATCGAGGGGGAGGTCTTCGACGGGGAGGTCCTCGCCTCCGCCGGACTAAAGTTTGTCGACGCGCCAAGCAGCAGCAGTGAGCCCGAGGAGGAGCGGCTTCTGTGGAGGCTTCTGTCCCTTTACCGCGCCCGGCAAGCCAAGCTGGAGTCCCGAGAGGCTCTGGCCGCCAAGGCGGGCGCTGGCTTGGAGAAGCGCGTAGAGGAACTCCGGGCCGCCAACCAGGTGGCTCTCCGATCCTTGGCGGAGGAGCGAGAGCAGCTCGCCGAGGCGCATCAGGCGTTTATCTTGGAGAAGGCCGAAGCGGAGGAGCAGCAACGGCTTGCCGCCGAGGAGTTGTCCCGGCGAGAAGGCGAACTAACGCAGCGGAAGGTCGACCTCGATAGCCACGAGGACGAACTTGCCGCGCGTGAACAGTCTCTTGGCGGAGCTCTGCAGGAAGCGAAGGATGCTGCTGCGGTTGCCAAGACCGCCAAGAGGGACTTGGAGGCGAGAGTGGCGCAACAGGAGGCCAACCTCAAGACGAGCGGCGAGGAGGTTGCCGCACTTAAGCTCGAGAGGGAGAAGGACGCCCACAGCCACTCCGAGCTGCAGGTCCGCCTCTCCGATAAGGGCAAGGAGCTCGCCGTCGCCAAGGACTCCATCGCCGATCTGGAGCTGAAGTTGTCCACGCTCGCCACGACGCTTGATGGTGCCAGAGAGCGGGAGGCGACCCTGAAGGAGGAGCTCAGGGCCGAGAAGGCGCTGCTGGACAGCGCCGCCATCTCCCAGAACAACTTTAGGCAGACCGTCGAGCTATGGACGGAAGTCCTTGTCAACACCGCCGCGGACATCGACAAGGAGCTGGCGGAGCTGGGGGCGGAGCATCTCGGGTACTCCACCGACGAGAGCCTCCATCCCAGCGCCAAGCTTACTCTATTCTTCAGTGGTGTGGGGACGGCCCTCCAGCAGCTCCGGGAAAGGATCCCAAAGCTGCTAGCGGACGAGTCGCCCAGGCTCTGCGCGGGGGCCCTCGAGAAGGTGTTGATGAAGATAGCGCACCGCAACCCAGGCCTCAACCTCACCAACGTCCTCAGGACCCTGCCGCCGGACGTTGACCAGGAGGCGCTCAAGGCCCTTGTCACGCCTATCGTGAACAAGGTGGGCGGCATCAAGAGGGTCCAGGGCGACCACGCGGATTAGTCTTGTTCACTTTCTTCTTTCCTTGTTGCTGCCAACCATGTTATGAACAATAGTCTATTAGAACTACGACAAGTTGCTTTGTAATATAACTTTATTTTGGGTAGTTAACGCATCGTTATTTCCTTTACTTGACTTCCTTGCTTTGTATGCTTTTACCCTACGCTTTTAGGGAACTTGCCGGCGTAGGGACCTTTGCCGCGAGCGCTGAGTGCGGAACTTCAGCAGCCTGCTGGCAACGCCTTTGCCGACAAGAAACCTTGTCGCGACTAGTTGCAGCACGCTTAAATTGTTAAGCGGGCTCGGAAACAAAGTAAGAGCGCGACACTAGTCGCAGCACACTTAAGCTGTTGAGCAAACTCGAAACAATGGTAAGGGCGCAACTAGCCATGAGTTGGTTCCTCCGTGCACAGGTTTTCCATACAAAGTATGGTCGTTCAAGGAGGATAACTTAAAAATTTAAAATTTTGATTGCTCAAACTTTGGCAACTTAGCTTTTGTGTCGTCTGCTTCCCGGCAAGGCGAGACTTTCTTGGACGGCACTTGGTCCATACCACCATCTTCTCCTCCCCCCCGGCAAACTTGTGCGCGAGGGAAACTTGTTTTGCTTGAGAGAAAAGAAAGAAGAGAAAACAGAGATATGGAGCCTTGTGGCTCGTTATTGCTTACCGGGGATAGGTGCTACACAAAGTGTCAGATAGTACATGCAAGAAAGTAAAAAGGGCATGAAATGACAAGTTGTGCGAGGCACATAAGCTTTACTGACGCACGGGGTCTGCGCCCGGCTTTGTACAAAGGATTACATGCAACGGCGGCAAGACTTGTACAAAAGGTGGTTGCCGGAGCGGATCACGGCAACCGCGCCTCACGGGTAAACTTTGTGAAGATGCTCAATGTTCCAGGAGTTGCTCACCGGTAAGACATCTTCGGTCTCTAGGCGGACTGCGCCGGGCCTAGTGACTTGTTTCACCCGATTAGGGCCTTCCCACTTCGGCGTCAACTTGTTGGAATTCTTGGCGGACTGAACGCGCCGAAGAACAAGGTCGCCTTCCTCGAGACTTCTGGCTTTAACTTTGCGGCTATGGTAGCGGCGCAAAGCCTGCTGGTAGCGAGCAGCTCGCACAGCAGCCTGAAGACGGTCCTCCTCAAGGAGCAGCGCGTCATCTTATCGCAGCTGCTCTTGCTCGAGCTCATCATAAGCGAGCACTCGAGGCGACCCGTATACGAGTTCCGTGGGGAGAACTGCCTCTGCTCCATAGACTAGAGCAAAGGGTGTCTGCCCGGCGGCTCGATTTGGTGTCGTCCTGATCGACCAAAGAGCCGCCGGCAACTCTTCGATCCAGTTTCTTCCGCACTTGTGCAGCCTGTCGAAAGTCCTTGTCTTGAGACCGCGCATCACTTCAGCATTTGCCCTCTCCGCTTGATCGTTGCTTCTCGGGTGAGCAACAGAAGCGAAGCAGACCTTGGCGTCAAGGTCTTGGACATATTGCATGAAGGTGCGACTTGTGAATTGCGTACCGTTGTCGGTGATGATCCTGTTAGGGATTCCAAAACGGCAAACAATTGATCTGAAAAACTTGACTGCTGACTGTGCGGTCACCTTTCTCACTGGTTCCACTTCCGGCCACTTTGTAAACTTGTCGATGGCGACGTACAAGAACTCAAAGCCCCCGGCTGCGCGGGGAAAGGGGCCGAGGTTGTCGAGCCCCCAGACCGAAAATGGCCAGGATAAAGGGATCGTCTGGAGAGCTTGAGCTGGTTGATGTATCTGTTTGGAATGGAACTGGCACGCTTCACACTTGGTTACTTGTGCAGTTGCATCCTGGAGGGCTTCTGGCCAAAAGAAACCTTGCCGGAACGCCTTGCCGACAAGTGCTCTTGCGCCAATGTGGTGACCACATATGCCTCCATGTATCTCTGCCAACAGCTTCTGTCCATCTTCCCGGGGAATACACTTTAGTTTCACACCGTTGAGTCTTCTTCTGCACAGTGTGTTGTCCACGAACTGGTACATACTTGACTGCCGGGCTACTCTTTCAGCTTCTTCTTGTTTTTCGGGAAGTTCTCCTGTCTGGAGAAAACGGACGATCTGCTGCGCTCATGCCGGAGCTTGTGGCTCGACGACAAGTACTAAAGGCACTTGTGCTGCTGCGGGAGCGTCAGCTTCCACGGCAAGAACCTGCGGCTCAGCCGGAGCTTGACGTTCCCCGGCAAGCTTGCCGGAGCAAAACTTGTCGGGAACGCCTGCTTCAACTGTACAAACCCTAGGGTTTGCAGGAGCAGACTGCTCCTCAGCAATCTTGTCGTTGACCTTGGGGACTTTATTAGCGGCGGCTTCTGGAAGCTCTGCCGGCAAATAGTCTCCAGAAACCAACTTCCTCTTCTTGCTTTGTCCAGTCGAGGATGTTACGGATGGTTGAGTTAGCTTGAGCACAAAGATCCCTGGTTCCACATGTAGCTTTAGTGCAGCACACTTTGATAGGCCATCTGCGATGTCGTTCTGAGCTCTTGGAACGTGCTCCATCTGTAAGCCTTCAAAGTGCTCTTCAAGCTTTCTCACTTCGTCGACGTAAGCTTCCATCAACGGACTCTGGTAGCTCTTGTTCACTTGGCGGACGACCAACTGCGAGTCACCCCGCACAATCAGCTTCTTGATCCCATGCTCTGCCGCGATTCTGAGGCCGGCAAGCAAACCTTCATACTCTGCAGTATTGTACGTTGCTTGCTCCTTGGGATAGTGCATTTCGACGACGTACTTGAGGTGCTCTCCGGTGGGTGCGACAAGCAGCACGCCGGCACCGGCGCCTTGCAGCGAGAAGGCACCGTCAAAGTACATTATCCATTCCTTGCTTGCTTCTTTGACGGGGATGCTCGTCTCTGGAATCTCTTCGTCTGGCGTTGGTGTCCATTCCGCTATGAACTCTGCCAATGCTCTGCTCTGGATAGTTGAAGTACTTTCAAACTTAAGTCCAAAGCTTGACAGTTCTAGTGCCCACTCGACAATCCTGCCTGTTGCTTCTGGATTTTGCAATATCCTTTTCAGCGGAAAGCAAGTGACCACTGTTATTTCATGTGCCTGGAAGTAGTGGCGCAGCTTTCTCGAGGCCATGAGAAGGCCGAAAAGCAGCTTCTGCACACCAGAGTACCTTGACCTAGCCCCCTGGAGAAGGGAGCTGACAAAGTAGACTGGGCGCTGCACCGTCTTCTTCTGTACCTCTTCTTGCATCTGCACAGATCCGTCCTTGTCGAGGCCAGAGCTTGTCGGGGAAGCTCCCTGCTTGTCGCTGGATGTGCTTGTCGGGGCCGCTGGCTCATCGTCTGCTTCCCTTTCCGCTACTAACGCAGCACTAACCACTTGATTGGTTGCTGCTAGGTACAGCAGCAACTTCTCTTGTGGTTTAGGTGCGACAAGTATCGGACTGGAGGACATGTACCTCTTCAAGTCTTGCAGCGCTGCCTCTGCTTCCAGAGTCCATTTCATTGGACCTGCCCTTTTCAAAATTTTGAAAAACGGCAGGGCGCGTTCTGCAAACTTAGAGATAAACCTGCTGAGAGCAGCCACGCAGCCGGCAAGTCTTCGCACATCCTTGACGCGCTTTGGTGCTTCGATCTGCTCGATGGCCTTGATCTTTTCGGGGTTGGCTTCAATCCCCCTCTGGGATACAAAGAACCCGAGAAGCTTGCTGGAGGGGACTCCAAACACGCACTTCTCGGGGTTGAGCTTGAGTTGGATCTTGCGAAGATTCGCAAAGGTTTCATCTAGATCTTCTATCAGAGTCGCCCTGTCCTTGCTCTTGACCACTATATCATCCATGTAAGCTTCTACATTTCTGTGTATTTGTGGCTCAAAAGCTGTATGGACAACCCGTGCAAATGTTGAACCCGCATTCTTCAACCCGAAAGGCATGCGTATGAAGCAATAAGTGCCACATGGAGTAATGAATGCGGTCTTCTCCTCATCTTCTTCAGCCATAAAGATCTGGTGGTATCCTGAATATGTATCAAGAAATGAAAGCAACTCACATCCAGCCGTGGAGTCAACAATCTGGTCAATGCGCGACAAGGGAAATGGGTCTTTGGGACAAGCTTTATTCACATCGGTGAAGTCAATACAACGCCTCCATTTCCCATTTGCCTTACGCACGACAACAGGATTGGCCAACCACGTGGGATGGAGTACACCTCTGACAAGGCATGCCGCTTCCAGTTTCTTGATTTCTTCTGCGATAAACTCTTGGCGCTCCATAGCTTGTTTTCTAACTTTCTGCTTGACGGGCCGCGCGTGAGGACAAACGGCAAGCTTGTGCTCAATCACTTTCCTGGGAACACCGGGGATGTCAGACGGTTGCCATGCAAACACGTCGACGTTCACCCGCAGGAAAGCAATGAGCACGCTTTCCTATTTAGGATCAAGCGTGGCACTGATGGTGAAAGTACAACCAGTGCCGTCCTCCTTGGCGGACACCTTCTTGGTTGCGGGTGGAGCTGCCATCGCCTTCTTACACTTGCTGGTGGAGCTCGATGGTGCGTCCTCGACGGCAGCGCAGCACTCCGAAGAGGTGCGTTTGCCGGAGTGGGCCCCAGAGCTTTTGCCGGCCTTGGTCTTGTTCTTCCCCCCGGGAGCTTCAGCGGCAAGTGTTTTGCTATCTATTGCGGCTGCTGCGTCCCGGTAAATCTTGTCAGCACAAATAAGGGCGTCCTTCTTGTCGCCGGGGACAGAGATGACGCTTATCGGGCCTGGCATCTTGAGCATGTTGTAAGCATAATGAGAGGCCGCCATGAACTTGGCGAGCGCTGGACGGCCAAGTATTCCATTGTAGGGTAACGGAATATCGGCAACGTCAAAGGTGATCCTCTCAGTCCTGAAGTTCAGCTCTCCGCCAAACGTCACTGGCAGCGTGATCTTCCCCTTCGGCTTGCTCCTTCCCGGGTTGATCCCTTGGAATGTGCCGGTTTCTTCGAGCTCGCTGTCGGGGATTTGGAGTTTCCGGACCACAGCGGAGGAGATCAGGTTCAAGCCGGCCCCGCCGTCGACTAGCATGTTGGTGACCTTGAGGTTGCGGATGGTTGGTGAAACCAACATCGGCAAGCACCCGACCGCAGTTGTGTGATCAGGGTGGTCCTCAATGTCGAAGATGATAGGCGTGCTGGACCACTTCAGAAGTTTGCGCGACTCGACGGGTGGTTCTGCCGCATTAACTTCCCGCACCCACTGCTTGAGTTGGCGGTGGGAAGTATGCAAAGAAGCACCTCCGTCAACGCACAGAACTTCTGTGGCCTTCTGGAACTCCTGCTCGCTATTATCTCCATCATCCATGTCTTCGTCGTCGTCTTCGTCTTCGTCCTTGTCGCGGCCACGGGGAGGTCTATCTCCTTGTCGCTGCTTGGCCTTGCTGCGGCGTCCCCCGGCCGTTGAATGGCCGCTTCTTGCCGGACTCTCCACCACCTCCCTGGGCCTTCTCCTTGTCGCGTCACTCGTACTCAGCTTTCTATTGCTCGACGAGGTACTCGACCCTTTTGCAGTTCTGGAGGTCGTGGCCCTTGGTGCGGTGGATTTTGCAGTACTGCTTGTCGGAGCCGTCCTGCTTGTCGGCGGCTGCCACAGCTTGGCAGTTGGTGCACGCGGCAGCCTCCTTTCCGGAGCTGCCAGCCTGGGCTTTCTTGGCGCCAGCCTCCTTGCCGGACTGCTCAACGACTAGTACTTCCTTGTTTTTCTTTTTCCTGTTGTTCCGTCGCCGGTTCTTCTTTGTCGGGGCGGCATCCTCACTATCTGATCCCCCTGCTCCTGTATCCTCTCCGGGGAGTTTCCTCTCCTCCTCAGCGCGTGCGCACTTGTCGGCCAGGGCATAAAGCTCACTGACGTCTCGGATTTGGCACATCGCAATCTCCTCCCTCATCCTGCAGTTACGCACGTTCTGGTGGAACGCGCTGATAACCGCGGCAGGGTGGACATCCGGGATGTTGTGCTGGACACGGCTGAACCTCTGGATATATTTACGCAGGGACTCTCCTTCCTTCTAGGCAAGTATGTGAAGGTCACTCTCCTAGCCATGGGGATTGTGGCCACCCGTGAAGGCGCCGACAAACTGATGGCACAGGTCGGCCCAAGAAGAAATGGAGTTTTCCGGCAAGTGCAAGAGCCAAGATCTAACATTTGGCTTGAGCACTAGCGGGAAGTAGTTGGCGAGTATCTTCTCGTCTCGTCCCCCGGCAGCCTGCACCGCGATGGTGTAGATGCTGAGGAACTCCGACGGATGAGTCTTGCCGTCGTACTTCTTGGGTACGTCGGGCTTGAAGTTCTTCATGCTGGGCCACTGGACTTGCCGCAGCTCACGAGTGAACGCAGGGCAACCTGCCGCGTACGGCAGGTCGCCTGGTCACCCTGGCACTTGCATGTCAACGGCGGGCCCAGCACGCTGGACAGATTGACGCCGCGCTTCTCTTCGACGCTCGATGCGAGTTCGAGCGTCCTCTTGCTGTCGGTCGTCAAGGACTTGGCGCTGATCGCGGCGAGCTCGCGGATCCGACGACGCGGTGGAGTCGTCGTCGATGTTGATCCGGCGAGTCGGCGATTTTGGCCTTCGGGGCGGGGAGTGCACGGTGGTTGCACCCTCGGCAGTCTTGTCGCCATCAGCCCGCGCCTGGCTAACCTGCCGCGGCCGCAACGTGGTCGTCTGCTGCGGAGTGTTGCCGTTGGCGTAGGCGATGAGGCTCTGGATGGTGGCCCTCCAGTCGTCGGCCTTGTCTGCCGCTGGAGGGAAATCGAGGAGCAATTGAGCTCGAGCTAGAGCTTCTGCTGGAGTGGCGGGGAGCGGTGGTGAGCGGTGTGAGGAGCGAGATATGCTCGGACTTCTAACTGCGTTAGAAGGAGCAGCGTCTCGTCCCGACGACAGCGCCTTGCTCGTGCCAGCATGTTGGCCTTGAGCGTCCCGCGAACCGCCAGCTTGACCTTGGCCCAGCAAGCGTATGGTACCTTGTGTACCACGTCGCTGCCGGTCCCGCGCTTCCTGAGAAGGGCGCGGTGCATGTACGGACGCTGAGGCCTTGGAGTGCGCCCGATCGTCCGTCTTGTCCTTGGACTTGGCGGCGCCGTGAGTTTCCTCACCGACGTCTGTCCTTCCGCCGGCATTTATCCCACCAGCCGTTGGCTCTGGTGGCGGTGGGAGCGACGCGGACGGCCCTGCTGCCTCCGAAGCCTTCTTCTTCGGCGGCATGTTGATGAAGATGTTGACGAAGATTCCGCTCGCGTGAACGCCGGATCAGGTTCGCACAAACTCGACACACCCCCTACCTGGCGCGCCAAAGATGTCTGGGAAACTGGTCGCCCACGAACACCTATGGGACCGGAGCCCCTTTTCGGTACGGCAAGGGGGCGGAGGATGCACAAAGAGCGGATCGAGGCGAGCACGCGAGCAGTTTACCCAGGTTCGGGCCGCACGGATGCTTAAAACCCTACTCCTGCCTTGGTTTGTATTGCGTTCTGGGCTCGGGAGCGAGAAGAACTACAGTGCCGATCGCTAGCAGTACCGAGCGTGAGAGTGATCGATGATCGGAACCCCCTCTACGTTGCGCATGGGCCTCCTTTTATAGGTCAAAGGGGTCACCGACAGGTGGCAACGCAGATGAGGGAAAAAACGTAAAATGGGTGGTAGATGGAACAGTGTTTGTATAGTGCTCTATACCTAACTTTGACGGCAGGGGACAAGGTGTGAGAATCCGGAATTAGCTTCCAGACCCTCCTGTGTATATTTGTCAACCCCGGGATCATTGTTGACAACACAGCGAAATGATATCATTGCACAATACGTAAAAGTATTACAAGTAGTATATTTGTCACAAGACATACCTAGCGAATTGTCTCATGACATTTACTATGAGAAAACAGCGGAAAGTACAATGCGTAGCGACTCCATCTCAGCCACAGGCAGTCGATGTAGTCCACGTGACCTCACTCCTACGGATCACCATAGTTGTCTTGGTCATCACCTTTGTCTTCATGAAACTCTGTTGTCAACATAATTATTGCCATGAGTACATTACGTATTCAACATGCCTCCCATGGGGAAGGTCCTAACAACTACATGTGGCTTCAAAGGAAGGTTGTATGGCTCATTTGCATAAAAGCTAATTTTGTTTGGAAAACATATAGCAGTTGGATAATAGCAGTTTTAGATGGAAACATGTTTTGTCTCCGGAATAACTTTCATCAAAGTGAGGATCCTCGATCAACTCACACTCTTCACAGGTTCCAAGAATAGGGGAAAGAGGGAATAAGAAAGACAGGTCCTGTATGTCAAGAAAGATTCATGTGCCGTCCATGACCGTGGACACGGCTATTCGAATAGTTTTACACTCTGCAGAGGTTGTACACTTTACCCACACAACACAATCCCGACTTGTTGCCACTAGCCGTCGCTAGCGTAGTACACCATTTGGTATACCGGCAGGGAGATTGTGACGAGGTCTTTCATTAGACCAAACTTACTGTGCCAAGCCCACTAGGTTTCAACACGGAAGTAACCGCAGTTCACAGTCCGAGCCCCCTTTTGTGCCGAGGACACTCCTCGCAAGGCAGCTATCCCATCTGCGGTACGACAATGACGACAATAAGAATGAGCTAACTAATTAACCAAGCCAGTGCCCATATAGCATGTGGCTGTACTGTTATCACAATCTTCAAATCCAAGACTTATTAGGCCTCATGCGGCACGGACGACTGATTGCCCCCTCCAACTCGTGAAGGGCGGCCAATCGCTCCTTCAATCCTTGATTCAGCTGTCGCCCGCGCCAGTATTCAGATGGTAAGTTTCACCCAGAGTAGAAGAGAGTAGAGAAGGTCAACAAGGTCAACCGACCTAGCTCAGCGAGCTCATCAACAAGTTCCAAGTGTCAATGATCCGAAAATCATTCAAATAAGGACCTAAAATAATAAGCATGGCTAAGCATTTCTACTCTACCGGAATAATATATAATTCTACTCAGGTGTCAAGTGAATAGGCGACAAGCGGATCAAGGCATGTGTCAATCGACACGCTAGCTACGAGATTAAAAAATCATGCATATAGTAACCATAAAACACAATGCAATTTTGTAAACATAGGATAAGTATGATCAAAGAAGGAGGCATGCCTTCGTTGTTGAGTCCTTCTTCGGTAACCTGATTCTGTCCATATCCAACATCGTCGTCACTCCCTACTCGTCGTAACGATAACAACAGACAAACAATAAATACCAAAGCAATGGCAAATCCAAATAACATCCAAAACAAATTAAGAGTAGATGTATAGCAAGATATTGATCAGATGGAAATTCAAAATGAGGTAGCATGATCGGGTGGTGAGGGAGATGATTCAATGAAATGACATGGTTCGGTTGACATGACTAAAGAAGGCTTAGCGATCAAGACTAACGTTCTAGTATGAATTGTTCTACTAAGCAGTAGTAGTGGCCTCTACACATCTGAGCTAAGGTATAGGAAACTACTACATAACAAAGGCAATTGCATCAACACATATGAAAAGAAACCATCCTATGCATTTAACTACGCAATCACAACAGGACATGATAAAGGTAAAAGTTAACCACAAGTAAATATTTGAATATAATCCAAATATTTATAATGGTCAATAGTAGTCAAACATATACATCAACTATAATAACTGAAAAGACAATAGTTCATAAGGCAAACAAACAACCATTAGAAATCATACTAGTAAGCAATGAAACATCATACAACAACATGAATTGAGTTGGATCTAGATTCTATCCTAAAGCAAAACTAAAGAAAATAGGATCAACTTCATTATATCAAACCAATTTATTCCTCAACCAAATAGAAAGAAACTATGCAAGACATGAATAAATGAATAACAACTGTCCTAGACATAACAGAGTAATAGATGATAACGCAACCTCATCCTCCTAGAATCAATAGCAGAGCATGATTACAAGTAGCAATTAACCACAACTAAGTAATAACACACATCTCATGCAAAGCATATAAGTAGATAACTACGAAGAGGTCTTATCCAATAACACAAGCTTCACACATATGACTTATCATGAGAAGATGCTAAACTAGGACATGGTCTTAACAATAGCTAACACTAATGACCACTAGCAAATATAATATCACCACATGCTTAAAATAACCAAGCATGATGCACACACTAAGTGTATCCTCAAGCACAACTCTACTAACATGAAAGGTACACCATCCTATGCATGTGATGAACTGTGGCAACAAGTATGAATCAGTCATAATAATACCTTAAGAGAAGTTAAGCAATATAAGCAACACACAAATAACTATAACACACGAAGTATAATAAGCGAGCATGGCTTGGTGTCTAGTCTTAGGTATACCACAAATGCAATAGTAATTAAGTTAAACTAAATATAACGAACGCTAGTCATATAACAATGAATTGCCATGATAAACTAATATTAAGTATAAACATGGATGATCATCACACGAGATACCACACAAGGATACCAACACAATACAATACAATTTAAGTCATAACTATAATATAACTTAATTGATACGAGTTAATCTAATGTCACACATGGCATTAACACACAACTCTATAATTTTAGTTATGACACATAAGCACGTTGAGTAAGCATACTAGCATGTAAGCAAGTAATAATAGATCGTGGCATCAACAACATCAAGCTATGAAATATCATAGCACGAATAACAAAGATGACTTGCATTACAACTTACACTTGCAATGAAATAGGATACAGAATTACACATGATATCATCATGCTACTAAGCATGATCAACTATCATCCTAGGATAATTAATAATTCATAAACAAGTTATTTGCTAGAAGCATAAACCATATGCAACAATATAAATCTAAAATATGAACCAACTATGTAATCTAGGATGATGAGATTTACAAAACCAGAGGAACAACTACACTATAATGCAACAAGGAACTATATTGGATTTGTTCTAGGGTAACATAACACTTCATTTGACAATTAGAACATAGCATAAAGAAATTTATTCAACAACATGTATTATAAGTAGATACACATATAACATAGACACCGCACGATTGTAGTCTATCATCACATGTTCAACATGGCATAGAATTATCTATACAATAAACTTAAGGTATAGTCATGATAAACAAAAACTAAAGAGTCAAATATTAATTCTTCCTTGATTAAATAAATAAAAGCAACTCCTAAAACATTTCTAAACAATTATAAACATGGTGAACATCCACCAAAATTGGCACACACATATAACACATGACTACACAATGATATTTTGTAACTCAAACAAAATCTACATTTAATAAACAAAATACTAAACAGGACAATCATTTACAGATTTCAATACACGAGCATAAAATACAACTATAC
>LR738715.1:876314417-876354467 GCA_902687465.1 Secale cereale | reverse complement strand
GGAAAGTACAATGCGTAGCGACTCCATCTCAGCCACAGGCAGTCGATGTAGTCCACGTGACCTCACTCCTACGGATCACCATAGTTGTCGTGGTCATCACCTTTGTCTTCATGAAACTCTGTTGTCAACAAAATTATTGCCATGAGTACATTACGTACTCAACATGCCTCCCATGGGGAAGGTCCTAACAACTACATGTGGCTTCAAAGGAAGGCTGTATGGCTCATTTGCATAAAAGCTAATTTTGTTTGGAAAACATATAGCAGTTGGATAATAGCAGTTTTAGATGGAAACATGTTTTGTCTCCGGAATAACTTTCATCAAAGTGAGGATCCTCGATCAACTCACACTCTTCACAGGTTCCAAGAATAGGGGAAAGAGGGAATAAGAAAGACAGGTCCTGTATGTCAAGAAAGATTCATGTGCCGTCCATGACCGTGGACACGGCTATTCGAATAGTTTTACACTCTGTAGAGGTTGTACACTTTACCCACACGACACAATCCCGACTTGTTGCCACTAGCCGTCGCTAGCGTAGTACACCATTTGGTATACCGGCAGGGAGATTGTGACGAGGTCTTTCATTAGACCAAACTTACTGTGCCAAGCCCACTAGGTTTCAACACGGAAGTAACCGCAGTTCACAGTCCGAGCCCCCTTTTGTGCCGAGGACACTCCTCGCAAGGCAGCTATCCCATCTACGGTACGGCAATGACGACAATAAGAGTGAGCTAACTAATTAACCAAGCCAGTGCCCATATAGCTTGTGGCTGTACTGTTATCACAATATTCAAATCCAAGACTTATTAGGCCTCATGCGGCACGGACGACTGATTGCCCCCTCCAACTCGTGAAGGGCGGCCAATCGCTCCTTCAATCCTTGATTCAGCTGTCGCCCGCGCCAGTATTCAGATGGTAAGTTTCACCCAGAGTAGAAGAGAGTAGAGAAGGTCAACAAGGTCAACCAACCTAGCTCAGCGAGCTCATCAACAAGTTCCAAGTGTCAATGATCCAAAAATCATTCAAATAAGGACCTATAGAATAATAAGCATGGCTAGGCATTTCTACTCTACCGGAATAATATATAATTCTACTCAGGTGTCAAGTGAATAGGCGACAAGCGGATCAAGGCATGTGTCAATCGACACGCTAGCTACGAGATTAAAAAAGCATGCATATAGTAACCATAAAACACAATGCAATTTTGTAAACATAGGATAAGTATGATCAAAGAAGGAGGCATGCCTTCGTTGTTGAGTCCTTCTTCGGTAACCTGATTCTGTCCATATCCAACATCGTCGTCACTCCCTACTCGTCGTAACGATAGTAACAGACAAACAATAAATACCAAAGCAATGGCAAATCCAAATAACATCCAAAACAAATTAAGAGTAGATGGATAGCAAGATATTGATCAGATGGGAATTCAAAATGAGGTAGCATGATCGGGTGGTGAGGGAGATGATTCAATGAAATGACATGGTTCGGTTGACATGACTAAAGAAGGCTTAGCGATCAAGACTAACGTTCTAGTATGAATTGTTCTACTAAGCAGTAGTAGTGGCCTCTACACATCTGAGCTAAGGTATAGGAAACTACTACATAACAAAGGCAATTGCATCAACACATATGAAAAGAAACCATCCTATGCATTTAACTACGCAATCACAACAGGACATGATAAAGGTAAAAGTTAACCACAAGTAAATATTTGAATATAATCCAAATATTTATAATGGTCAATAGTAGTCAAACATATACATCAACTATAATAACTTAAAAGACAATAGTTCATAAGGCAAACAAACAACCATTAGAAATCATACTAGTAAGCAATGAAACATCATACAACAACATGAATTGAGTTGGATCTAGATTCTATCCTAAAGGAAAACTAAAGAAAATAGGATCAACTTCATTATATCAAACCAATTTATTCCTCAACCAAATAGAAAGAAACTATGCAAGACATGAATAAATGAATAGCAACTGTCCTAGACATAACAGAGTAATAGATGATAATGCAACCTCATCCTCCTAGAATCAATAGCAGAGCATGATTACAAGTAGCAATTAATCACAACTAAATAATAACACACATCTCATGCAAAGCATATAAGTAGATAACTACGAAGAGGTCTTATCCAATAACACAAGCTTCACACATATGACTTATCATGAGAAGATGCTAAACTAGGACATGGTCTTAACAATAGCTAACACTAATGACCACTAGCAAATATAATATCACCACATGCTTAAAATAACCAAGCATGATGCACACACCAAGTGTATCCTCAAGCACAACTCTACTAACATGAAAGGTACACTATCCTATGCATGTGATGAACTGTGGCAACAAGTATGAATCAGTCATAATAATACCTTGAGAGAAGTTAAGCAATATAAGCAACACACAAATAACTATAACACACGAAGTATAATAAGCGAGCATGGCTTGGTGTCTAGTCTTAGGCTTACCACAAATGCAATAGTAATTAAGTTAAACTAAATATAACGAACGCTAGGCATATAACAATGAATTGCCATGATAAACTAATATTAAGTCTAAACATGGATGACCATCACACGAGATACCACACAAGGATACCAACACAATACAATACAATTTAAGTCATAACTATAACATAACTTAATTGATACGAGTTAATCTAATGTCAAACATGGCATTAACACACAACTCTATAATTTTAGTTATGACACATAAGCACGTTGAGTAAGCATACTAGCATCTAAGCAAGTAATAATAGATCGTGGCATCAACAACATCAAGCTATGAAATATCATAGCACGAATAACAAAGATGACTTGCATTACAACTTACACTTGCAATGAAATAGGATACAGAATTACACATGATATCATCATGCTACTAAGCATGATCAACTATCATCCTAGGATAATTAATAATTCATAAACAAGTTATTTGCTAGAAGCATAAACCATATGCAACAATATAAATCTAAAATATGAACCAACTATGTAATCTAGGATGGTGAGATTTACAAAACCAGAGGAACAACTACACTATAATGCAACAAGGAACTATATTGGATTTGTTCTAGGGTAACATAACACTTCATTTGACATTTAGAACATAGCATAAAGAAATTTATTCAACAACATGTATTATAAGTAGATACACATATAACATAGACACCGCACGATTGTAGTCTATCAGCACATGTGTGATGGGCCTCGAACCCCTCGTTGGTTACCCCAAGTGGAAGGTGTAAGATGCAGTAAGTAGAAGTGTTTTCCCTTAGCAAAGATGCCAAGGATCGATTCCCAGAGACTCCTAGGTTCAACAAGTAGGTGTCAATTGCTACGGCGCCAGATTAGTAGCAACCAACGTGGACCTGCACACAGATACAAATAACTTTGCTCGCAACGAGTACAGAGAGGTTGTCAATCCCTCCGGCCTTGTAGTTCACAAAGGGTTAAAAGCAATGATAGTAGTGATAGATAGTTTTTGCAATAGTAAATAATAACGGGAAATAAATAGCGGATGTGATCAATGATGGTAATATGGACCGGAGTCTCATGATGTTCACTAGTGATGTCTCTCTCCCAAAAGACGATAAAACAGCTATGTGAGGTAAACAAATTACAGCTGGGCAATTGACAGGACCACGAACGCAAACCAATGCTGACTACATTGCAAGAAAGGTTGAGGTTCAAAGCATGGGCGGTACGCCAAAGTAAGTAGACCGAAATCCATCAATATCTACTACTAATCATCCACCTTGAGATATCTATCCAGAACATCTCGCTGGTATTAAGTTGCGAGTCCCACCCATAGTGTAAACTCAATGCAACAGACAACTGCATTAAAAGAACTTTGCGTAAAGTAAACAATCCTTGCACCCGCGGGCACAAGCACCGTTGTTTTCCCCCTTGTGTCAACAACACATCCCCTAGACTCATGTTTCTGTCACTCAAGCTAGTCATCGAGGGGCATGAACCCACAATCAAGCATAACGTTCCCTCTTGGAGTCACTACCTACTACTCGGCCAAAGCAATAAGTAACAACGGAGAACATGCAAGAATTACTTATGAACTAAAATATAAAAGAGGTGAATCAAATATATTACTCAAGATCAATCTGAACATAATCTCATAATCCATCGGATCCCAGCAAACTCAACATAGCAACAGCATAAGGATTACATAGGTGCCTCGATCATGTAGGGCAGCTCACGAGGACTAATTAGTGAAGCACAAGAACGGGAGGAGAACATCACATAGCTACTGGTCATGGACTCATGGTCCAAGGGAGACTACTCACGAGTCATCCGGGAGGCGTCCATGGTGGTGGAGAAGCTCCCGGTGGTGATCCTCCCCTCCGGCAGGTTGCCGGGAAGAGTTCTCCTGGTGCTCCCGATCTTGGAAGCGGCGGCGGCGGCGGAACAGAGATGGGATCGCGAAAAGAAGTCCTCTCCTGAGGGTTTCGGAGGTCCCTCTAAATATATGCCAAAGGGGGCCACCGGACGGGCTTCGGGGGGCCCAGGCGCCCCCCCCCCCGGCGCGGCCCAGGGGGGGCGCGCCCACAGGGCGCCTGGAGCCCCTGTGCCCCCCCAGGCTGCCCTTCGGAGGCAGTGTCGTTCCCGGATCGCTGATTTTTTATATAATTTTTCTGAATTTTTCTGTGCAGTTCTCGAAACGTGAAAACCTGAAATACAAAAACAGCCGAAAACAGAAACTGGCACTGGGGTGCACTGGATTAGTAAGTTAGTCCAAATATGATCAAAAGTGTATGGTGTATGAATATCATAGCAATATCACCCAAAAGTGGCATGGAGCAAGCAGAAATTATAGATACGTTTTGGACGTATCAACATCCCCAAGCTTAATTCCTGCTCGTCCTCGAGTAGGTAAATGATAACAAGAATAATTTCTGTGGTGACATGCTATTAACCATATAGGACTTTCTCATAGTCATATGACAAAAGCTTATTGAGACAATTATTCTAAAGTAATTAAGTTGTCTCAAGAAAAAATCACAAATGACTGAAAGTTTTACAACATGAAACTGAAACATCAAAAAGATTTGCAATGAACATGATGTGCAAATATGATAAAGTGATATCTAGCTTGCCCCCTTTAGTGAGGCAAAATATAAGTGCAGGGGCACCTTCAAGGTTTAAGTGATGACTAGATACAATCATTTCAGAATAAACGATATCACAATCATGCAAAAGACAATGCTACTTTGGGACAATGCACATTACACTCAGAATGACAATCATGCTCTGAGTAGTTGGTGCTTCAACATAAAAGTAAGAGAACGGTTAAGTGCTAGAGCTTTTTATTTGAAAACATGGAAGCAATTGTGTCAACGGTAAAAGTACTTCATATTTGTCATGCATAAAACATCATATAAGTTGCAAGCCTCATGCATCGAATACCAATAGTGCTCGCTCCTTGTCCTAATTAGCTCGGATCCCCATGGGTTATCATTGCATTGCATATGTTTTAACCAAGTGTCACAAAGGGGTACCTCTATGCCACCTGTACAAAGGTCCAAGGAGATAGATCGCATTTGATTTCTCGTTTTTGATAGATCTCAACTTGAGGACATCCATACCGGGACAACATAGAAAATAGATGATGGACTCCTCTTTAATGCATAAGCATATTCTCATAAGAGATTGAGGATTAAGGTCCAAGCTAAAACTTCCACCATGATGCATGGCTTTGGGTGGCGGCCCAATGTTCTTCTCTAACAATATGCATATTAATTCAACCCACGGTAAATCACCCTTACTTTAGACAAGACGAACATGCATAGCAACTCACATGATATTCAACAAAAGTGTGACAGTTGATGGCGTCCCCAGAAACATGGTTACCGCTCAGCAAGCAACTTATAAGAAATAAGATACATAAGCAACATATTCTTTACCACAATAGTTTTTAGGCTACTTTCCCATGAGCTATGTATTGCATGGTTAATTTGCTTAGTGCAGGTGGAGGTTAGCAAAAGACTGGGAGCGACCAACTAAAAGAGCTATGACGGTCATAATCATGCAGAGCGACAAAGCAATATTGAATCAGGCATGGTAGTTATATCGCTACTTAGAAATAAAAGATCATCAAGGCTTGACAGACTTTCTTTACAGTCTTGAACATGCGTGAGCATACGCCAAGTCAATCAAAATAAATTCTTGAAGGAAGATATTACTAAACCATACCACATCATAGGCAAACAAACCAAGTTGGTACTCCAATAACACATTGGGAACCCCCCAGCTATTTGAGATTAACCAAAAGAAAACCTGAACTACTAAGCACCATCATGAAAGTAGCATCTTTATCATAGACACATTAACCCATGCAACGGAAGCAAACTCTCTTAATAAGGTGAGCATGGTAATTAAAGAGAGTTCAAGCAACCAACTAAATAAAAGCTCTTGAAAAGATAAGCATGAATACTAAGAGCAGAGTATGATAGTAGCTATTAAAAGACAAAGAACACACACAACATAGATAGACATGAAAATTCTATGTAATGTTCTAGGTAGAGGTGGAGCGTGTTTCTCTCCGACATAAAGGAATGCTGAGTTCCGACTCGTTATGAAAAACTAAAAATAAAACTAAAAGCAAGACGCTCCAAGCATAGCACATAACACATGAAGTGATAAAAATATAGCGAAACGAAAGACGAACTGATAATGTTGATGGAGAAGGGGATGCACGGGGGCATCCCCAAGCTTAGACGCTTGAGTCTCCTTGAATATTTCTTGGGGGTGCACGGGGGCATCCCCAAGCTTGAGCGCTTGACACTCCTGAATCTTTTTATCATCTTCCCTCACACACTTGAAAACTCCCTTCATACACAACTCATCATAATCTGATTAGCGAGGTTAGTACCCTTAATAAAATAATTATACCTTGCTGGAAATAAGGATATTCTTGAAGTTGTACTATTTCTCAAGATTGCCAAAAGGTTTTTGCAAAGAAAAAGCAAGTTCTTAATTTGCAAAGTGAAGGTAAGGCAAAACAGGACAGAATATGTGAAAAACAGAACAGTAGGCAGTAATTGACCTGTTCGGGATACTTCTGTAACTCAAATCAAAAAAAACTCAGAACTGACGCACGAAAGACAATTATATAGAGAACGCTGTCGAAAAAATTCAGACCAAAAAGATGATCTGGTGATTTTATACGAATTTTTCTATCCAAGGACAGAATCTGTTTCCTGGACAGCACCTCACAACTTTTGAACTTTCTAGCAATCAGAGGCTATACTTGGCACAAATATGAAAAGCAAAGATACAATGATGATGCTACAGAAGTAAACAACATCAAGACTCAACAAAAGCAAAAATTTTATTCATGTGGGCTGTCTCCCAAAAGCGCTTTCTTTTATGCCTTTAAGCTAGGCATAATGCATAGATCAAGTTTTATCAAGAGTAAAAGAATAGCTAGCCCGTACAACGGACTCAAAAGGTAACTTGATCTTCTTTCGAGGGAAGTGTTCCATCCCTTTCTTGAGAGGAAACTGAAACTTTATATTACCCTCTTTCATGTCAATGACAGCACCAACGGTGCGCAAAAAGGGACGTCCCAAAATGATTGGACAAGAAGGATCACATTCCATATCCATAATAGTAAAATCAACGGGCACATAATTATCATTGACGACAATAAGAACATCGTCGATCCTCCCCAAAGGTTTCTGTATGGAAGAATCAACGAGACGAACACCAAAAGAACAAGAATCATAAGGTTTCAATTTAAGCATATCATATATCCTTTTGGGCATAACAGAGGTACTAGCACCAACATCACATAATGCATAACAAGAGAAGTCATTCAAATAAATTTTTATCATAGGATCCCAACCATCTTCTAGCTTTCTAGGTATGGAGGCTTGTACTCTAAGTTTCTCCTCCCTAGCTTTGATAAGAGCATTAGTGATATGCTCTGTGAAGGCAAGGTTAAGCGTGCTAGTGCGGGGATCTCTAGACATTTTGTGAAGGAAATCAATACCTTCGGTAAGAGTGCAATTATCAAAATCAAGGTCACGAGCATCAAGTAAGGTAGTAGTGGTGTCCTTAAGGTTCACCTGTTTGGTAGCTTCTAAAGTCATAGCATCACCATTAATAGGTCCATTGGGACCAGGAGTACATTGGGTGCTAAGAGTGTGAACATTCTCAATAACTTGGATAGTAGCAATAGTGTGGTGGGTAGGAAGGCTCTTAATTCTTTCCTCTTCCTCCCTTTCTCTAGCCCATCTTTCTTTAAGCTTAGCCATCATCCTAATGTTTTCATTAATTTGCACTTGAGTAGCATTAATAGGGATGACTTCCCTCTCCTTAAGAGGAGAAGTTTCAATTTTTAGCAATTTTACCTCATTGGCTAAGTGGTCTACCTTAAAAGAAAGATCATCTAGTTTATGTAGTTTCTCTTCTACATTCTTATTAAAGGCTTTTTGGGTAGTGATGAAATCTCTAAGCATAGTTTCTAGTTCAGTAGTGGAGTTCTTGGTACTAGGATAAGCATTGTTGTTCACATAAGAGTTAGAGTGGAACGGTCTAGAATTGTTACCAAAGTTACTCCTATAAGCATTGTTGTTAAAATTGTTTCTAGAGATAAAGTTAACATCTACTTGTTCTTGAGCAATCAAAGAATTTAAAGGAACATCACGAGGATCAACAGTAGGTTGCTTCGAAAGTAGAGACATGATCAAGTCAACTTTTTCATTGAGGGAGGAAATCTCCTCGACAGAGTTTACCTTCCTACCTGTTGGAGCGCGTTCGGTGTGCCATTGGGAATAGTTGGTCATCATCTTATCGAGAAGCTTTATGGCAGCACCAAGTGTAGTTGACATAAAAGTTCCTCCCGCGGCTGAATCTAACAAGTTCCGCGAGGTAAAGTTCAAGCCTGCATAAAAGGTTTGGATAACCATCCAAGTAGTCAAACCGTGAGTAGGGCAGTTCTTGATAAGAGACTTCATACGTTCCCAAGCTTGGGCAACGTGTTCATTATCCAATTGTTTAAAATTCATTATGTTACTTCTAAGTTGGATAATTTTAGCAGGTGGATAGTATTTTCCGATAAAAGCATCTTTGCACTTGTCCCATGAATCTATGTTATTTCTAGGCAAAGACTGAAACCAAATTTTAGCTCCTCCTCTCAAAGAGAAAGGAAAAAGCTTAAGCTTAACAATATTACCATCTATTTCTTGGTACTTTTGCATATCACAAAGTTCTACAAAGTTGTTCAAGTGTAAAGCAGCATCATCTCCAGCACCGGAGAATTGTTCTCTCATGACTAAGTTAAGCAAAGCAGGTTTAATTTCATATGAAGGTGCTGAAGTGGCAGGTGTAGTGATAGGTGTGCTGATAAAGTCATCGTTGTTGTGACTAGTGAAGTCACACAACTTGGTGTTCTCGGTGGAACCCATACTAGCAAGCAAGCAAGATAACTATTTTTGTGATTTTCAATAAAAGGAACTAAAGTAAAAAATGATAGGTAAACTAACAACACTAAAAAGCAAAGGTAAAAGATAGCATGCAACTCCCCTATCCTGAAGAGTGGAGTCCCCGGCAACGGCGCCAGAAAATACTCCTTGAATGGCCTCGAACCCCTCGTTGGTTACCCCAAGTGGAAGGTGTAAGATGCAGTAAGTAGAAGTGTTTTCCCCTAGCAAAGATGCCAAGGATCGATTCCCCAGAGACTCCTAGGTTCAACAGGTAGGTGTCAATTGCTACGGCGCCAGATTAGTAGCAACCAACGTGGACCTGCACATAGATACAAATAACTTTGCTCCCAACGAGTACAGAGAGGTTGTCAATCTCTCCGGCCTTGTAGTTCACAAAGGGTTAAAAGCAATGATAGTAGTGATAGATAGTTTTTGCAATAGTAAGTAAATAGCAAAAAGTAAATAGTGGATGTGATCAATGATGGTAATATGGACCGGAGTCTCATGATGTTCACTAGTGACGTCTCTCTCCCAAAAGACGATAAAACAGCTATGTGAGGTAAACAAATTACATCTGGACAATTGACAGGACCACGAACGCAAACCAATGCTGACTACATTGCAAGAAAGGTTGAGGTTCAAAGCATGGGCGGTACGCCAAAGTAAGTAGACCGAAATCCATCAATATCTACTACTAATCATCCACCTTGAGATATCTATCCAGAACATCTCGCTGGTATTAAGTTGCGAGTCCCACCCATAGTGTAAACTCAATGCAACAGACAACTGCATTAAAAGAACTTTGCGTAAAGTAAACAATCCTTGCACCCGCGGGCACAAGCACCGTTGTTTTCCCCCTTGTGGCAACAGCACATCCCCAAGACTCATGTTTCTGTCACTCAAGCTAGTCATCGAGGGGCATGAACCCACAATCAAGCATAACGTTCCCTCTTGGAGTCACTACCTATTACTCGGCCAAAGCAATAAATAACAACGGAGAACATGCAAGAATTACTTATGAACTAAAATATAAAAGAGGTGAATCAAATATATTACTCAAGATCAATCTGAACATAATCTCATAATCCATCGGATCCCAGCAAACTCAACATAGCAACAGCATAAGGATTACATAGGTGCCTCGATCATGTAGGGCAGCTCACGAGGACTAATTAGTGAAGCACAAGAACGGGAGGAGAACATCACATAGCTACTGGTCATGGACTCATGGTCCAAGGGAGACTACTCACGAGTCATCCGGGAGGCGTCCATGGTGGTGGAGAAGCTCCCGGTGGTGATCCTCCCCTCCGGCAGGGTGCCGGGAAGAGTTCTCCTGGTGCTCCCGATCTTGGAAGCGGCGGCGGCGGCGGAACAGAGATGGGATCGCGAAAAGAAGTCCTGTTTCGAGGGTTTCGGAGAGTCCTTTAAATATATGCCAAAGTAGGGCACCGGGGGACTCTCGGGGGCCGAGGCGCCCCCCCGGCGCGGCCCAGGGGGGGCGCGCCCACAGGGCGCCTGGAGCCCCTGTGCCCCCCCCAGGTTGCCCTTCGGACGCAGTGTTGTTTCCGGTTCGCTGATTTTTTATATATTTTTTCTGGATTTTTCTGGGCAGTTCTTGAAACGTGAAAACCTGGAATACAAAAACAGCCGAAAACAGAAACTGGCACTGGGGTGCACTGGATTAGTAAGTTAGTCCAAATATGATCAAAAGTGTATGGAAGTGTATGAATATCATAGCAATATCACCCAAAAGTGGCATGGAGCAAGCAGAAATTATAGATACGTTTTGGACGTATCAACATCCCCAAGCTTAATTCATGCTCGTCCTCGAGTAGGTAAATGATAACAAGAATAATTTCTGTGGTGACATGCTATTAACCATATAAGACTTTCTCATAGCCATATGACAAAAGCTTACTGAGACAATGATTCTATAGTAATTAAGTTGTCTCAAGAGAAAATCACAAATGACTGAAAGTTTTACAACATGAAACTGAAACATCAAAAAGATTTGCAATGAACATGATGTGCAAATATGATAAAGTGATATCTAGCTTGCCCCCTTTAGTGATGCAAAACATAAATGCAAGGGCACCTTCAAGGTTTAAGTGATGACTAGATACAATGATTTCAGAATAAACGATATCACAATCATGCAAAAGACAATGCTACTTTGGGACAATGCACATTACACTCAGAATGACAATCATGCTCTCAGTAGTTGGTGCTTCAACATAAAGGTAAAAGAAAGGTTAAGTGCTAAAGCTTTTTTTTTATTTGAAAACATGGAAGCAATTGTGTCAACGGTAGTAGTACTTCATATGTGTCATGTATAAAACATCTTATGAGTTGCAAGCCTCATGCATCGAATACCAATAGTGCTCGCTCCTTGTCCTAATTAGCTCGGATCCCCATGGGTTATCATTGCATTGCATATGTTTTAACCAAGTGTCACAAAGGGGTACCTCTATGCCACCTGTACAAAGGTCCAAGGAGATAGATCGCATTTGATTTCTCGTTTTTGATAGATCTCAACTTGAGGACATCCACACCGGGACAACATAGAAAATAGATGATGGACTCCTCTTTAATGCATAAGCATATTCTCATGAGAGATTGAGGATGAAGGTCCAAGCTAAAACTTCCACCATGATGCATGGCTTTGGTTGGCGGCCCAATGTTCTTCTCTAACAATATGCATATTAATTCAACCCACGGCAAATCACCCTTACTTCAGACAAGACGAACATGCATAGCAACTCACATGATATTCAACAAAAGTGTGACAGTTGATGGCGTCGCCAGAAACATGGTTACCGCTCAGCAAGCAACTTGTAAGAAATAAGATACATAAGCAACATATTCTTTACCACGATAGTTTTTAGGCTACTTTCCCATGAGCTATGTATTGCATGGTTAGTTTGCTTAGTACAGGTGGAGGTTAGCAAAATACTGGGAGCGACCAACTAAGAGAGCAATGACGGTCATAATCATGCAGAGCGACAAAGCAATATTGAATCAGGCATGGTAGTTATATCGCTACTCAGAAATAAAAGATCATCAAGGCTTGACAGACTTTCTTTACAGTCTTGAATATGCGTGAGCATACGCCAAGTCAATCAAAATAAATTCTCGAAGGAAGATATTACTAAACCATACCTCATCATAGGCAAACAAACCAAGTTGGTACTCCAATAACACATTGGGAACCCCCCAGCTATTTGAGATTAACCAAAAGAAAACCTGAACTACTAAGCACCATCATGAAAGTAGCATCTTTATCATAGACACATTAACCAATGCAACGGAAGCAAACTCTCTTAATAAGGTGAGCATGGTAATTAAAGAGAGTTCAAGCAACCAACTAAATAAAAGCTCTTGAAAAGATAAGCATGAATACTAAGAGCAGAGTATGATAGTAGCTATTAAAAGACAAAGAACACACACAGCATAGATAGACATGAAAATTCTATGTTATGTTCTAGGTAGAGGTGGAGCGTGTTTCTCTCCCACATAAAGGAATGCTGAGTTCCGACTCGTTATGAAAAACTAAAAAGGAAACTAAAAGCAAGACGCTCCAAGCATAGCACATAACACATGAAGTGATAAAAATATAGCGAAACGAAAGACGAACTGATAGTGTTGATGGAGAAGGGGATGCGCGGGGGCATCCCCAAGCTTAGACGCTTGAGTCTCCTTGAATATTTCTTGGGGGTGCATGGGGGCATCCCCAAGCTTGAGCGCTTGACACTCCTGAATCTTTTTATCATCTTCCCTCGCACACTTGAAAACTCTCTTCATACACAACTCATCATAATCTGATTATCGAGTTTAGTACCCTTAATAAAATAATTATACCTTGCTGGAAATAAGGATATTCTTGAAGTTCTACTGTTTCTCAAGATTGCCAAAAGGTTTTTGCAAAGAAAAAGCAAGTTCTTAATTTGCAAAGTGAAGGTAAGGCAAAACAGGACAGAATCTGTGAAAAACAGAACAGCAGGCAGTAATTGATCTGTTTGGGATACTTCTGCAACTCAAATAAAAAAACTCAGAACTGATGCACGAAAGACAATTATATAGAGAACGCTGTCGAAAAAATTCTGACCAAAAAGATGATCTGGTGATTTTATACGAATTTTTCTATCCAAGGACAGAATCTGTTTCCTGGAGAGCACCTCACAACTTTTGAACTTTCTAGCAATCGGAGGCTATACTTGGCACAAATATGAAAAGCAAAGATACAATGATGATGCTAGAGCACTAAAAAACATCAAGACACAACAAAAGCAAAAAATTTATTCATGTGGGCTGCCTCCCAAAAGCGCTTTCTTTTATGCCTTTAAGCTAGGCATAATGCATAGATCAAGTTTTATCAAGAGTAAAAGAATAGCTAGCCCGTACAACGGACTCAAAAGGTAACTTGATCTTCTTTCGAGGGAAGTGTTCCATCCCTTTCTTGAGAGGAAACTGAAATTTTATATTACCCTCTTTCATGTCAATGACAGCACCAACGGTGCGTAAAAAGGGACGTCCCAAAATAATTGGACAAGAAGGATCACATTCAATATCCATAATAGTGAAATCAACGGGCACATAATTATCATTGACAACAATAAGAACATCATCGACCCTCCCCAAAGGTTTCTTTATGGAAGAATCAACGAGACGAACACCAAAAGAACAAGAATCATAAGGTTTCAATTTAAGCATATCATATATCCTTTTGGGCATAACAGAGGTACTAGCACCAACATCACATAATGCATAACAAGAGAAGTCATTCAAAAAAAAATTTATCATAGGATCCCAACCATCTTCTAGCTTTCTAGGTATGGAGGCTTCTACTCTAAGTTTCTCCTCCCTAGCTTTGATGAGAGCGTTAGTGATATGCTCTGTGAAGGCAAGGTTAAGCGTGCTAGTGCGGGGATCTCTAGACATCTTGTGAAGGAAATCAATAACTTCGGTAAGAGTGCAATTATCAAAATCAAGGTCACGAGCATCAAGTAAAGTGGTAGTGGTGTCCTTAAGGTTCACTTGTTTGGTAGCTTCTATAGTCATAGCATCACCATTAATAGGTCCATTGGGACCAGGAGTACATTGGGTGCTAAGGGTGTGAACATCCTCAATAACTTGGATAGTAGCAACAGTGTGGTGGGTAGGAAGGCTCTTAATTCTTTCTTCTTCCTCCCTTTCTCTAGCCCATCTTTCTTTAAGTTTAGCCATCATCCTAATATTTTCATTAATTTGTACTTGAGTAGCATTAATAGGGATGACTTCCCTCTCCTTAAGAGGAGAAGTTTCAATTTTTAGCAATTTTACCTCATTGGCTAAGTGGTCTACCTTAAAAGAAAGATCATCTAGTTTATGTAGTTTCTCTTCTACATTCTTATTAAAGGCTTTTTGGGTAGTGATGAAATCTCTAAGCATGGTCTCTAGTTCAGTATTGGAGTTCTTGGTACTAGGATAAGCATTGTTGTTCCCATAAGAGTTAGAGGGGAACGGTTTAGAATTGTTACCAAAGTTACTCCTATAAGCATTGTTGTTAAAATTGTTTCTAGAGATAAAGTTCACATCTACTTGTTCTTGAGCAATCAAAGAATTTAAAGGAACATCACGAGGATCAACAGTAGATTGCTTCGAAAGTAGAGACATGATCAAGTCAACTTTTTCATTAAAGGAGGAAATCTCCTCGACAGAGTTTACCTTCCTACCTGTTGGAGCGCGTTCGGTGTGCCATTGGGAATAGTTGGTCATCATCTCATCGAGAAGTTTCGTGGCAGCACCAAGTGTAGTTGACATAAAAGTTCCTCCCGCGGCCGAGTCTAACAAGTTCAGCGAGGTAAAGTTCAAGCCTGCATAAAAAGTTTGGATAACCATCCAAGTAGTCAAACCGTGAGTAGGGCAGTTCTTGATAAGAGACTTCATACGTTCCCAAGCTTGGGCAACGTGTTCATTATCCAATTGTTTAAAATTCATGATGTTACTTCTAAGTTGGATAATTTTAGCAGGTGGATAGTATTTTCCGATAAAAGCATCTTTGCACTTGTCCCATGAATCTATGCTATTTCTAGGCAAAGACTGAAACCAAATTTTAGCTCCTCCTCTCAAGGAGAAAGGAAAAAGCTTAAGCTTAACAATATTACCATCTATTTCTTGGTACTTTTGCATATCACAAAGGTCAACAAAGTTGTTCAAGTGTAAAGCAGCATCATCTCCAGCACCGGAGAATTGTTCTCTCATGACTAAGTTAAGTAAAGCAGGTTTAATTTCATATGAAGGTGCTGAAGTGGCAGGTGTAGTGATAGGTGTGCTGATAAAGTCATCGTTGTTGTGACTAGTGAAGTCACACAACTTGGTGTTCTCGGTGGAACCCATAGTAGCAAGCAAGCAAGATAAATATTTTTGGGATTTTCGATAAGAGGAACTAAAGCAAAAATGAAAGGTAAACTAACAAGACTAAAAAGCAAAGGTAAAAGATAGCATGCAACTCCCCTATCCTGAAGAGTGGTGTCCCCGGCAACGGCGCCAGAAAATACTCCTTGATGGGCCTCGAACCCTTCGTTGGTTACCCCAAGTGGAAGGTGTAAGATGCAGTAAGTAGAAGTGTTTTCCCTTAGCAAAGATGCCAAGGATCGATTCCCCAGAGACTCCTAGGTTCAACAAGTAGGTGTCAATTGCTACAGCGCCAGATTAATAGCAACCAACGTGGACCTGCACACAGATACAAATAACTTTGCTCCCAACGAGTACAGAGAGGTTGTCAATCCCTCCGGCCTTGTAGTTCACAAAGGGTTAAAAGCAATGATAGTAGTGATAGATAGTTTTTGCAATAGTAAATAATAACGGGAAATAAATAGCGGATGTGATCAATGATGGTAATATGGACCGGAGTCTCATAATGTTCACTAGTGATGTCTCTCTCCCAAAAGACGATAAAACAGCTATGTGAGGTAAACAAATTACAGCTGGGCAATTGACAGGACCACGAACGCAAACCAATGCTGACTACATTGCAAGAAAGGTTGAGGTTCAAAGCATGGGCGGTACGCCAAAGTAAGTAGACCGAAATCCATCAATATCTACTACTAATCATCCACCTTGAGATATCTATCCAGAACATCTCGCTGGTATTAAGTTGCGAGTCCCACCCATAGTGTAAACTCAATGCAACAGACAACTGCATTAAAAGAACTTTGCATAAAGTAAACAATCCTTGCACCCGCGGGCACAAGCACCATTGTTTTCCCCCTTGTGGCAACAGCACATCCCCTAGACTCATGTTTCTGTCACTCAAGCTAGTCATCGAGGGGCATGAACCCACAATCGAGCATAGCGTTCCCTCTTGGAGTCACTACCTACTACTCGGCCAAAGCAATAAGTAACAACGGAGAACATGCAAGAATTACTTATGAACTAAAATATAAAAGAGGTGAATCAAATATATTACTCAAGATCAATCTGAACATAATCTCATAATCCATCGGATCCCAGCAAACTCAACATAGCAACAGCATAAGGATTACATAGGTGCCTCGATCATGTAGGGCAGCTCACGAGGACTAATTAGTGAAGCACAAGAATGGGAGGAGAACATCACATAGCTACTGGTCATGGACTCATGGTCCAAGGGAGACTACTCACGAGTCATCCGGGAGGTGTCCATGGTGGTGGAGAAGCTCCCGGTGGTGATCCTCCCCTCCGGCAGGGTGCCGGGAAGAGTTCTCCTGGTGCTCCCGATCTTGGAAGCGGCGGCGGCGGCGGAACAGAGATGGGATCGCGAAAAGAGTTCCTGTTCTGAGGGTTTCGGAGGGTCCTTTAAATATATGCCAAAGTAGGGCACCGGGGGAGTCTCGGGGGGCCCAGGCGCCCCCCCGGCGCGGCCCAGGGGGGGCGCGCCCACAGGGCGCCTGGAGCCCCTGTGCCCCCCCCAGGCTGCCCTTCGGACGCAGTGTTGTTTCCGGATCGCTGATTTTTTATATAATTTTTCTGGATTTTTCTGGGCAGTTCTCGAAACGTGAAAACCTGAAATACAAAAACAGCCGAAAACAGAAACTGGCACTGGGGTGCACTGGATTAGTAAGTTAGTCCAAATATGATCAAAAGTGTATGGAAGTGTATGAATATCATAGCAATATCACCCAAAAGTGGCATGGAGCAAGCAGAAATTATAGATACGTTTTGGACGTATCAATGTGCAACATGGCATAGAATTATCTATACAATAAACTTAAGGTATAGTCATGATAAACAAAAACTAAAGAGTCAAATATTAATTCTTCCTTGATTAAATAAATAAAAGCAACTCCTAAAACATTTCTAAAGAATTATAAACATGGTGAACATCCACCAAAATTGGCACACACATATAACACATGACTACACAATGATATTTTGTAACTCAAACAAAATCTGCATTTAATAAACAAAATACTAAACAGGACAGATTTCAATACACGAGCATAAAATACAACTATACGTGGTAACACAAACTGACGAGCTGACTCAATACGTATTACTATTTAACAATTAAAACAAGAGTAAAACAAATTTAGTAAATCATATACAACTCATACGATTATAAAATAATTAGGAGCTACTCCTAAGCATATCATGAACATATGAAAATTAACATATCAACAGTAAAGTTTCACCGAACACAAAACACACTTGGATTCTATACAAGACGACTAAGATAAAATATATATTAAAACACGCTTTACCAAACTAACAAACTTCACCGCGGGTTTATCGTGTCCATAAGAAGGATTTCACCTATTGGGCCTGAGATCATCCGGTAAACAATTATGACGGAAACGTGACTATGCCATCGGATGGCTTCCATTCACGCATTGGCGCAAGCAACGACATAGATGGGTTGCATAGTGATGTCTACGAGATGTACTGTACGATGTTGAACATGTGTACAAAAAGAATTGAAGAGTGGCTCACCGGGTTTGAGGAACGATGAGATGAACCCGACGAACGGATTCGAAGAAATTGTGCAAAATAAAACATGTGTGGTCGATCGACGGTGTGGAAGAAAATGTTGGCGTGCTCAAGTATGCGAGACGAAGAAGATAACGCAGATGGAGCCATCAGACTAGTCCCCGTGACAACGGCGGCGACCCAAGTGGTGGCAGCGGCACGCCTCCGTCATGTGCGCGGCCAACTATTACCATAGGCTGGAATTAGTTGTCCAGGAGGTAGGTTATATATGGTAAAGTATGTATATCGAAGGAATTAGATAGAGGCTCACCGAGTTTGATGCAACGGTGAGATGAACTTGACGAACAGTGTAGACGTACATGCAGAATTCTTCGTGTGTGATCAACAAAACGCGTTCCTTCTTCTCTGAATGGATTCGAGGCATGGAGAGGGATCTTCTGGCGCAAGGAAACGGATGGGGATGGCCTCATTCATCGCGGTCGAACGCCGGTGTCCATGGAGCACCATTTCTTTGGAGTGTTCTGGAGAGAAGGAGGAAGGAAGATGCATGAGTTTCTGCGGGGTGTAAGAGGAGGCGGAGGCGCACAATAAGGAGAGGCTGCTGTTTTGGAAACCGATGGAATTTATGGGAATGAGGGAGGGATGCTTCTCTTGTGTAGGTGTGCACGTGGCTGTAGGTTTCTTCTCTGTGCATCAATGAAACGTACAGAGGAAGGAGAAGAGGTTTCTCTCGGTGGAAGAGATGAAGAGTGGAGAGAAATAGGAAGGGATGAGGAATTAAAGGAAGGTGCACATGTTTCCTATTTGTAGGTGTATGTGTGACTGATTCTCTTCTTTGCAAGGTGAATGTACAGAGAAAAGATTGAGAGGGGTGCTCCTTCGGCTGGGTAATGGGTCAGATCAACTAGGCCCATGGGAAGTAAGGAAATAGGAAAAAAAACAAAGAGAAAAAGTTGTTGGGTTGCAGCCCAAGAGAAAGAAAAAAAATTAAAAGAAATAGAGAGATGGTTGTCCATAAAACAATAGTGAGAATACAGAGAAGATATGCAACTATGCATGCTGCATAGTTGTGAGAGATAGCTAGGTTGGAACGCATGTATTGGTGAGAGAGAAAGAAATTGATTTTCTCTTAGGAAAACTAGAAAAGTAAAAGAAGCTCAAACAAATATCGAATGAATATTAGAATGAAACAATCAAAGAAAATTCAAAGGCGCGTATTTTAATATGCCGAAGAAGAGAAAATAAAGCCCGACTAAAAGAGAGGTAAACTCAAATTTTAATTTTGGTTGGCATTAGTTCAAATTAAATCTTCCAAATTATAAAACTCCAATTTAAACTTTGTTAACAAATAAAACAATGAAATTTTCTGGCCCAACTTTTTAGAAAACTTTTTCTTAAACATTCCGAGAATCGGGATGTTACACAAGGGCATTAAATGCCCGTCGCCGTCGCCCCAAACAGTGCAAAAAGCGTCCGTCAGGGCGCCACCGTCCGCCACGACGGTGGCCTCGTCATCGCAGCTTGCCACCGTGTACCCTAGGCTGCACAGCCTTCTGCCACGTGCGCCTGGAAGGGCCCCAGAGCGACGCGTAGGTGGATGTGCTGGAGCGCGGGTACCTAGTGGAAGTTTGCCGTGGCAAGCGCCTTGCCGCGGCCGATATCTTGTCGCGCCCGGAAGCTTGTCGCTCTCCGGGCCTTGCCGGGACGCGTGGCGCGTCGCGGCAAGTCTCTTGCGCCAATGAAGTGGTCTTGAGCCTTGATTGGCCTTCCCGGTAAGCTCCTCTTGCCGGGGCCTTGCCTCTTTAACTTGGATACTTTGTTCTTGAATGGCTCCAAAGGAACCACGGAGGAATCTTGGCAGCGGGCGGCAGGCCCTGCCACGGGGCGCGGCAACTGCCCTTGCACAAGTTCGGGATACTAAGGTACCCTTACTTTAGTACACCGACAGTGATGATATTGGATCATGGAACTATAATCGTCTGAAGTTGGAATTTCATCAGAAGTTCTACCCTATGCACCAGGTTCATCGTGATCGTAATTATATCTATATTTTTTGGCCTCGCGAAGGAGAAAGCATCACTCAAGCTTGGGGGAGGCTTAAGTCAACGTTATATTAATGCCCCAATCATGAGCTCTCAAGAGAAATGATTATTCAAAAAATTTATGCTCGGCTTTCTCTTAATAATCGCTCCATGCTCGATACTTCTTGTTCTGGCTCTTTTATGATGAAGACTATTGAATTCAAATGGATTTATTGGAACGAATTAAACGCAACTCTGAAGATTGGGATCTCGGCGAAGGTAAGGAGTCAGGTATGACCCCTAAGTTTGATTGTGTTTAAGCTTTTATGGATACCGATGTTTTCCGTGAGTTTAGCATTAAGTATGGACTTGACTCTGAGATAGTAGCTTCTTTCTGTGAATCATTTGCTATTCATGTTGATCTTCCCAAGGAGAAGTGGTTTAAATACCATCCCCCTATTGAAGTAAAAGTAGTTGAACATGTGAAAGTTGAGGAAATAACTATCACTTATAATGTTGATCCTATTGTTCCTACTGCTTATATTGAGAAACCCCCCTTCCGTGTTAGAATAAAGGATCACGCTAAAGCTTCAACTGTAGTTCATAAGAGTAATACTAGAACACCTACACCCTCTGAGCAAATTAAAGTTGAACCTAGTGTTGCTATGGTTAAAGATCTCTTGGTAGAAGATTTAGATGGACATGTTATTAACCTCCAAGAATAGTCTGCTAGAATAGCCAAACCCAATGCTAGGAATAAATATAGACCTATTGTAGGCTTGCCTGTTATCTCTGTTAAGATAGGAGATCATTGCTATCATGGTTTATGTGATGTAGGTGCAAGTGCAAGCACAATCCTTCATACCTTATATCAAGAAATTATGCATGATATTGCACCTGTTCTGTTAGAAGGGATTGATGTTACTATTAAGCTTGCTAATAGAGACACTATTTCACCAGTTGGGATTGTTAGAGATGTTGAAGTCTTGTGTGGGAAGGTTAAATACCCTGCTGATTTTCTTATTCTAAGTTCCCCGCAAGATGAATTTTGTCCCATTATATTTGGTAGACCCTTCTTGAATAATGTTAATGCTAAGATAGACTGTGTGAAAGATATTGTTACAGTTGGATTAGGGGATATGTCTCGGGATTTTAACTTTGCTGAATTTTGTAGATAACCCCTTGATAAAAAACTACCTAGTAAAGATGAAATTATTGGTCTTGCTTCTATTGTTGTGCCTCCTAATGATCCTTTAGAACAATACTTGCTAGACCATGAAAATGATATGCATATGAATGAGAGAAGGGAAATAGATGAAATATTCTTTAATCAGGGACCCGTATTGAAAAACAACTTGCATGTTGAAATCCTAGGGGATCCTCCTCCACCCAAGGGTGATCCCGTGTTTGAACTTAAACCTTTGCCTGATAATCTTAAGTATGTTTATCTTGATGGAAAAAATATATATCCTGTTATTATTAGTGCTAACCTTTCAGAGCAGGAAGAGTAAAAATTATTGAAAACTCTGAAGAAGCACCGTGCTGCTATTGGATATACCCTGGATGATCTTAAGGGCATTAGTCCCACCTTATGCCAACACATGATAAAATTGGAAGAAAGTGCTAAACCAATTATTGATCATCAGCGATGGTTAAATCCTAAGATGAAAGAAGTGGTAAGGAAGGAAATACTAAAGCTTCTAGAGGCAGGTATATATTATCTATCCAGTTGCTAATAACTAGTGGGTAAGTCATGTCCATTGTGTCCCTAAGAAGGGCGGTATGACTGTTGTTCCTAATGATAAAGATGAATTGATCCAGCAAAGAATAGTTACAGGTTATAGGATGGTAATTGATTTCCGTAAATTAAATAAAGCTACTAAGAAATATCATTACCCCTTGCCATTTATTGATCAAATGCTAGAAAGGTTATCCAAACATACTCATTTTTGCTTTATAGATGGTTATTCTGGTTTCTCTCAAATACCTGTGTCAAAAGGGGATCAAGAAAAGACCACTTTTACTTGTCCTTTCGGTACCTTTGCTTATAGACGTATGCCTTTTGGTTTATGTAATGCACCTGCTACCTTTCAAAGATGCATGATGGCTATATTCTCTGACTTTTGAGAAAATATTGTTGAGGTTTTCATGGATGATTTCTCCGTTTACAGAACTTTTTTGATGATTGCTTAAGCAACCTTGATCGAGTTTTGCAGAGATGTGAAGACACTAATCTTGTCTTGAATTGGGAGTAGTGCCACTTTATTGTTAATGAAGGCATTGTCTTGGGGCATAAACTTTCTGAAAGAGGTATTGAAGTTGACAGGGCTAAAGTTGATGCTATTGAAAAGATGTCATGCCCCAAGGACATCAAAGGTATACGAAGTTTCCTTGGTCATGTCGGGTTTTATAGGAGGTTCATAAAGGACTTCTCCAAAATCTCCAGGCCTCTGACTAATCTCTTACAAAAAGATATTCCTTTTTTCTTTGATGATGATTGTCTAGAAGCATTTGAAATACTTAAGAAAGCATTGATTTCTGCACCTATTGTCCAGCCTCCTGACTGGAATTTACCCTTTCAGATTATGTGTGATGCTAGTGATTATGTTGTAGGTGTTGTTCTAGGACAAAGAGTTGATAAGAAATTGAATGTTATCCAATATGCTAGTAAAACTCTAGACCGTGCCCAGAGCAATTATGCTACTACTGAAAAATAATTTTTAGCAGTTGTATTTGCTTGTGATAAGTCTAGATCTTACATTGTTGATTCTAAAGTAACTATTCACACTGATCATGCTGCTATCAAATACCTTATGGAAAAGAAAGGTGCTAAACCTAGACTCATTAGATGGGTTCTCTTGCTGCAAGAGTTTGACTTGCATATCATTGATAGAAAGGGAGCTGAGACCCCCTTTGCAGACAACTTGTCTAGGCTAGAGAATATACTTGATGACCCACAACCTATTGATGATAGCTTTCCTGATGAACAATTAGCTGTCATAAATACTTCTCGTACTGCTCCATGGTATGCTTATTATGCTAATTATATTGTTGCTAAGTTTATACCTCCTAGCTTCACATACCAGCAAAAGAAAAAGTTCTTCTATGATTTGAGACATTACTTCTGGGATGACCCACATCTTTATAAAGAAGGAGTAGATGGTATTATTACACATTGTGTACCTGAGCATGAACAGGAACAGATCCTACGCAAGTGCCAAGCCGAAGCTTATGGAGGGAACCATGCGGGAGATAGAACTGCACACAAGGTATTGCAATCCGGTTTTATTGGCCTACTCTCTTCAAGGATGCCTGTAAGTTTGTCTATCTTGTGATGAATGTCAAAGAATTGGTAATATCAGTAGACGTCAAGAAATGCCTATGAATTATTCACTTGTTATTGAACCATTTGATGTTTGGGGCTCTGATTATATGGGACCGTTTCCTGCCTCTAATGGATACACACATATTTTAGTTGTTGTTGATTACGTTACTAAGTGGGTAGAAGCTATTCCAACTAGTAGTGCTGATCATAACACCTCTATTAAGATGCTTAAAGAAGTTATTTTTCCAAGGTTTGGAGTCCCCAAATACCTAATGACTGATGGTGGTTCACACTTTATTCATGGTGCTTTCCATAAAATGCTTGCTAAATATGATGTGAATCATAGAATTGCATCCCCTTATCACCTAGAGACTAGTGGTCAAGTAGAACTAAGTAATAGAGAGTTGAAATTAATTTTGCAAAATACAGTTAATAGGTCTAGGAAGAATTGGTCCAAGAACTTGATGATGCATTATGGGCCTATAGAACTGCATACAAAACTCCTACGGATATGTCTCCATATAAGATGGTTTATGGAAAAGCTTGTCACTTAACTCTTGAGCTAGAACATAAGGCATATTGGGCTATTAAAGAGCTCAATTATGAATTCAAACTTGCCGGTGAGAAGAGGTTATTTGACATTAGCTCTCTTGATGAATGGAGAACCCAGGCCTATGAGAATGCCAAGCTGTTTAAAGAAAAAGTTAAAATATGGCATGACAAAAGGATACAAAAGCGTGAGTTTAACGTGGGTGATTATGTATTGTTATACAACTCTCGTTCAAGATTTTTTGCAGGAAAACTTCTCTCTAAATGGGAAGGACCGTACGTTATCGAGGAGGTCTATCGTTCCAGTGCCATAAAAATCAACAACTTTGAAGGCACAAATCTGAAGGTGGTGAATGGCCAAAGAATCAAACATTATATCTCAGGTAACCCTATAAATGATGAAACCAATGTTATTGAAACCGTAACCCCCGAGGAATACATAAGGGACACTTTCCAGAACGATTCAGACTCCGAAAAGGAAGAGGTACGTGGTACGGTAAGTAAACCGTCTCCAAAACAGTTCTAAAGACAAATTTTCACCATTTTGGAATATTTAAAGTAGAAAAATAGGGGGCAGTCCGGAAGAGACACGAGCGCTCCACCAGGGTGGAGGGCGTGCCCCCCTTCCCTGGGCGCGCCCCCTGCCTCGTGGGCAGCTCGTGTGCCTCCCGGACTCCGATTTCTTGTATGTTACTCCTTTTTGGTCGGTAAAAATTCATTATATATACTCCCGAAGGTTTTGACCTCTGTATCATGCAAAAATCCTCTGTTCTTGTTTCGAGTTGTTTTCTGCTAGGGTTAACGAAGCCAGGCACCATGTCGTCTCCCTCCTCCAACAACGAGGGCAATGATGCTTGGCTAATGAAGATAGATCTGAAAAGGGAAGGACCCGAGGAGCTCAACAACAAGAAGAAGATCAAGAAGGAGGTGGAAGATCCGGCTCCGTCATTGGGAGAAGAAGACATCCATCAATCTCTTCCCAACCTCTTAACCTCAACTGAGTTTGAAGCTTTCAAGATGATTGAGTTAGCTCAAATTCGAAACAAGCATCTCACAAGTGAAAATATTTTGTTGAAGGAATATATAGCTGCACTCAAAGGTATTATCCATAAGCTGGAGGATCTCCTAGGCTCGATATATGATGATCCGGCGTCACTACTTTCAACTCCATCATCACCACTCTCGAAGAAGGAGACATAATCATATGGGTATGGGCACTCCCCTTGGCAACTGCCAAGCTTGGGGGAGTGACCCCTGTATCGTATCACCATCACTCCTATCTTTATCGTTTTTCTTAGTTCGATCATTTTGGTAGTATCTTGATCTAGTAGAATAAAGCTAGCATGATCTAGTTGTGAGCTTTTGCTTTATGATCTTTACCCTTTGTAATCGATTCCGTGAGCTATATAATAAAGATAACTGCTGAGTCAAGGGCTTGATTTCCTCACTTGGGTCATGATAAAAAGAAAGAAAACATAAAGTGTATCCATGAGATCATATTGATCTTATGGGAAGTAATGACTTCACATATAAAGAGTATGATGAATAAAAGTTGTTTAGGGTTGACAAACTTAGCTTTGGTCATCGTCGCAATTAATAGGAAGTAATAAAAGAAGAGAGGCTTCACATACAAATATACTATCTTGGACATCTTTTATGATTGTAAGCACTCATTAAAATATGACATGCTAAAGAGTTGATGTTGGACAAGGAAGACAACATAATGGTATGTCTTCTTATATCTAAAATAAAGTATATTGTCATGGATCATCCAACATGTTGAGCTTGCCTTTCCCCCTCATGCTAGCCAAAACTCCTCGCACCAAGTAGACATACTACATGTGCTTCCATACACCCTTAAACCCATTTTTGCCATGATAGTCCACCATACCTACTTATGGATTGAGTAAGATCCTTCCAAGTAAGTTGTCATGTTGCAAACTCGCTAAAATATGTCTGATTTATTAGTGTCGAGGAAATAAGCTTTATACAATCTTGTGATTTGGAATTAATAAAAGCGACGGACTGCATAATAAAGGTCCTTATCACAAGTGGCAATATAAAGTGACGTTCTTCTGTGCTAAGACATTGTGCATCCAACCATAAAAACACATGACAACCTATGCTTCCCTCTACGAAGGGCCTATCTATTATTCTTGCCTTATAAGTGTCAAGGTGAAATTCACCTTTCCTTTTTACATTTTATCCTTTGGCAAGCACATTGTGTTGGAAAGATCCTGATATATATACCCACTTGGATGTATGTTTTCGTGATCTATTACTGTTGACATTACCCTTGAGGTAAAAGGTTGGGAGGCAACACTATAAGCCCCTATCTTTCTCTATGTCCGATTAAAACACCATAACCATAAGTATTGTATGAGTGTGAACAATTGTGAAAGACTATATGATAGTTGAGTATGTAGGCTTGCTGAAAAGCTCTTATATTGACTCTTTCCGATGTTACGATAAATTGCAATTGCTTCAATGACCGAGATCAAAGTTTGTTAGTTTTCAATGAAGTTTCTGATTCATGCTTGATATTGTGAATGAATTACTACTTTATCATAAGAATCATATGATAATATATATATATGTTGCTGTTATAAGAATGATCTTGATGCCCTCATGTCCGTATTTTATTTTTATCGACACCTCTATCTCTAAACATGTGGACATATTTTTCGATATCGGCTTTCGCTTGAGGACAAGCGAGGTCTAAGCTTGGGGGAGTTGATACATCCATTTTGCATCATGCTTATATGTTGATATTTATTGCATTATGGGCTGTTATTACATGTTTTTTCACAATACTTATGCCTTTTCTCTCTTATTTTACATGGTTCACGTGAAGAGGGAGAATGACGGCAGCTGGAATTCTGGGCTGGAAAAGGAGCAAAGTCTGGAAACCTATTCTGCACAACTCCAAAAGCCCCGAAACTTCACAGAACTCCGTTTCAGAAAATATAAAAAATATCTGGCAAAAGAAGATCACGAGGGGGGCCACCTGCTGTCCACGAGGGTGGGCCCCCCCTCTCTGGGCACGTCCCCTGTCTCGTGGGCCCCCCGATGCCCATCTTCTCCTATATGAGGTGTTTTGACCTGGAAAAAATCATAAGGAGGATTTCGGGACCAGACACTGCCGTCTCGAGGCGGAACCTTGGTGGAAACCAATCTAGGGCTCCGGCAGAGTTGTTCTGCCAGGGATACTTCCCTCTGGGAGGGGGAAATCGTCACCGCCGTCATCACCAACAACTCTCCCATCTTGGGGAGAGCTATCTTCATCAACATCTTCACCAGCACCATCTCCTCTCAAGCCCTAGTTCATCTCTTGTATCCAATCTTTGTACCCATGTTGGGGAACGTAGCAGAATTCAAAAAAATTCCTACGCTTCACAAAGATCAATCTAGGGAGTCATCTAGCAACGAGCATAAAGGAGTGCATCTACATACCCTTTGTAGATCGCGTGCGGAAGCGTTCGAAGGAACGTGGATGATGGAGTCGTACTCGTCGTGATCCTCGTCACCGATGATCCCAGCGCCGAATGGACAGCACCTCCGCGTTCAACACACGTACGGTACAGTGACGTCTCCTCCTTCTTGATCCAGCAAGGGGGGAGGAGAGGTTGAGGGAGATCCAGCAGCACGACGGCGTGGTGGTGGATGCAACGGGAAAATTTGCAGGGCTTCGCCGATGCCCTGCGGGAGGAGTTGGAGGTGTGACGGGGGGGAGAGGCACCAGAGGCTTGGGGTGCGGCTGCCCTCTCTCCCCCCCCACTATATATAGGGGGCCAGGGGGCGCCGGCCCTAGGAGATCCAATCTCCTAGGGGGGCGGCGGCCAGGGGGGTGTCTTGCCCCCCAAGGCATGGGGAGGCGCCCCCACCCCCTAAGGTTTTAACCCTAGGCGCATGGGGGGGCATGTGGGTGCGCCAGCCCACTAGGGGCTGGCCCCCTTCCCCTTACAACCCACGGGGCCCTCCGGGTTGGGTGGCCCCACCCGGTGGTCCCGGGACACTCCCGCTGACCCTCGGAACTCTCCCGATGGCCGAAACTGGACTTCCTATATATCATTCTTTACCTCCGGACCATTCCGGAACTCCTCGTGACGTGCGGGATCTCATCCGGGACTCCGAACAACATTCGGGTTTCCGTGTGCATGTATCTCTACAACCCTAGCATCACCGAACCTTAAGTGTGTAGACCCTACAGGTTCGGGAGACACGCAGACATGACCGAGACGACTCTCCGGTCAATAACCAACAGCGGGATCTGGATACCCATGTTGGTTCCCACATGTTCCTCGATGATCTCATCGGATGAACCACTGTGTCAAGGATTCACTCAATCCCGTATGTCATTCCCTTTGTCTATCGGTACGGTACTTGCCCGAGATTCGATCGTCGGTATGCCCGATACCGTGTTCAATCTCGTCATGGCAAGTCTCTTTACTCGTTCCGTAATCCATCATCCCGTGACTAACTCCTTAGTCACTTTGAGCTCATTATGATGATGTCTTACTGAGTGGGCCCAGAGATACCTCTCCGTCATACAGAGTGACAATATCCCAGTCTCGGTTCGTACCAACTCAACAGACACTTTCAGAGATACCCGTTGCGTACCTTTATAGCCACCCAGTTACATTGTGATGTTTGGCACACCCAAAGTATTCCTACGGTATCCGGGAGTTGCACAACCTCATGGTCTAAGGAACAAATACTTGACACTGGAAAAGCTTAAGCATTACGAACTATACGATCTCGTGCTAGGTTTAGGATTGGGTCTTGTCCATCACATCATTCTCCCAATGATGTGATCCCGTTATCAATGACATCCTATGTCCATGGTGTTGTAGGGTGGAACCCTAGGTGGAGATCTTTCACGAATTGGAGGGGAATCCCCAAGAACAAGAAGGACACAAGGGAAGAACACAAGAGAAACACTCAAGAACAAGTCCAATCACACATCCCCTAGACTCACAAACACATGAGATCCACAAGGTACACGAACAATCAAAGGGAAATAAGATACATGGTAGAGTTCATCCCAATCCTATGAGGAGAGAGGTCTTGATAATCCACAAGGATTCTTCTCCCTTGGGAGGTCTTGCATCCACTAGGGATCTTCTCCAAGGTGGAGGTCTTGGCCTCCAATGGAGTAGTCTCACTCTCTCAAGAGGAGAAGGTAGGAGCAAAGCTCACATACAAATGAGCTATCATATTTGCTAACCCTAGAAAGGAGGTGGAGGTGGTCTATTTATAGTCTAAGCCACGAAGGGGTAAGTGGCGAGGGATACAAGGCCAAAGGTCGACGGTTGCACACAGGCAAGGCGGTAGTACCGGACCTCGGGCGGTAGTACCGCTTGTAAGCGGTAGTACCGCCCGTTCCGGACTGGACATGCCATTCTCTTCCGTCTTCGCTTCCACGCTTCCCTCGCGGATGGTGTAGGCGTTCCTTGGCGCTTACGCTCCTCCTCGCCGTCCGTGAAGCTCCGACAATACCTATGCATGCACACGAGTGGAGTGTCAAGTAGTATACCATCCTCGAAAGGGTCAAGTGAGCACGTGTAAAGGAGAAGATTCACCTTTATGTATGAGAAGTAGATGGCGCACGTGTCACTTGCCAAATGGGATCTTGACATGGTGATGTCCGTAGGATGCTCCGCATCACATGGTCAGGAAACCGTGACCATCTGTTGATCAACGAGCTAGTAACTAGAGGCTTACCAGGGACACGTTGTGGTCTATGTATTCACACATGTATCGCTGTTTCCGTACAATACAATTCAAGCATGAATAACAGACAATTATCATGAACAAGGAAATAATAATAATCCTTTTATTATTGCCTCTAGGGCATATTTCCAACAGTCTCCCACTTGCACTAGAGTCAATAATCTAGTTACATTGTGATGAATCGAACACCCATAGAGTTCTGGTGTTGATCATGTTTTGCCCGTGGAAGAGGTTTAGTCAACGGGTCTGCCACATTCAGATCCGTATGCACTTTAGAAGTATCTATGTCTCCATCTTGAACATAATTTCGGATGGAGTTGAAACGGCGCTTGATGTGCTTGGTCTTCTTGTGAAACCTGGGCTCCTTGGCAATGGCAATAGCTCCAGTGTTGTCACAGAAGAGAGTCATCGGGCTTGACGCGCTTGGAATGACTCCTAGGTCGGTGATGAACTCCTTCATCCAGACTCCTTCTTGCGCTGCTTCGCAAGCAGCTATGTACTCCGCTTCACATGTAGAATGCGCCATGACGCTCTACTTGTAACTGCACCAGCTGACTGCTCCACCATTCAAAATATACACGTATCCGGTTTGTGACTTGGAGTCATCCAGATCTGTGTCGAAGCTAGCATCGACGTAACCCTTTACGACGAGCTCTTCGTCACCTCCATAAACGAGAAACATGTCCTTAGTCCTCTTCAGGTACTTTAGGATGTTCTTGACCGCTGTCCAGCGTTCCATACCGGGATCACTTGGGTACCTCCCTACCAAACTTATGGCAAGGTTCACATCAGGTCTGGTACACAGCATGGCATACATGATAGAACCTATGGCTGAGGCATAGGGAATGACACTCATCATTTCTCTATCTTCTGCCGTGGTCGGGGACTGAGCCGTGCTCAATCTCATACCTTGCAAAACAGGCAAGAACCCCTTCTTGGACTGATCCATATTGAACTTCTTCAATATCTTGTCAAGGTATGTGCTTTGTGAAAGACCAATGAGGCGTCTTGATCTATCTCTATAGATTTTGATGCCTAATATGTAAGCAGCTTCTCCAAGGTCCTTCATTGAAAAACTCTTATTCAAGTAGGCCTTTATGCTCTCCAAGAATTCTATATCATTTCCCATCAGCAATATGTCATCCACATATAATATGAGAAATGCTACAGAGCTCCCACTCACTTTCTTGTAGATACAGGCTTCTCCCCAAGTCTGTATAAAGCCAAATGCTTTGATCACATCATTAAAGCGAATATTCCAACTCTGAGATGCTTGCACCAGCCCGTAGATCGAGCGCTGGAGCTTGCATACCTTGTCAGCATTCTCTGGATCAACAAAACCTTCCGGCTGCATCATATACAGCTCTTCCTTGAGGAAACCATTAAGGAATGCCGTTTTGACGTCTATTTGACATATCTCATAATCATAGAATGCGGCAATTGCTAACATGATTCGGACTGACTTCAGCATCGCTACGGGAGAGAAAGTCTCGTCGTAGTCAATCCCCTGAACTTGTCGATAACCATTAGTGACAAGCCGAGCCTTATAGATGGTCACATTACCATCCGCATTTGTCTTCTTCTTAAAAATCCATTTATTCTCTGTGGCGTGCCTATCATCGGGCGAGTCCACCAAAGTCCATACTTTGTTTTCATACATGGATTCTATTTTGGATTTCATGGCTCCAAGCCATTTATTGGAATCCGGCCCCGCCATCGCTTCTTCATAGTTCGAAGGTTCACCGTTGTCTAACAACATGATTTCCATGACAGGGTTGCCGTACCACTCTTGTGCGGAACGTGTCCTTGTGGACCTTCAAAGTTCAGTAGTAACTTGATCTGTATCTTCATGATCATCATCATTAACTTCCTCCCTTGTCGGTGCAGGCACCTCGGGAACAATTTCCTGCGCTGCGCTACTTTCCGGTTCGGGGGGGGTGACTGTCACCTCATCAAGTTCTACTTTCCTCCCACTCACTTCTTTCGAGAGAAACTCTTTCTCTAGAAAGGATCCATTCTTGGCAACAAAGACCTTGCCTTCGGATCTGAGGTAGAAGGTGTACCCAATCGTTTCCTTTGGGTATCCTATGAAGACGCATTTTTCCGATTTGGGTTCGAGCTTTTCAGGTTGAAGTTTCTTGACATAAGCATCGCAACCCCAAACTTTCAGAAACGACAGCTTAGGTTTCTTGCCAAACCAAAGTTCATACGGTGTCGTCTCAATGAATTTCGACGGAGCCCTATTTAAAGTGAATGCAGCAGTCTCTAAAGCAAATCCCCAAAAAGATAGCGGTAAGTCGGTGAGAGACATCATAGATCGCACCATGTCCAACAGGGTACGATTTCGACGTTCGGACACACCATTACGCTGAGGTGTTCCGGGCGGTGTCAATTGTGAAACAATTCCACAGTTCCTAAGGTGCGTGCCAAATTCATGACTTAAATATTCACCCCCACGATCCGATCGCAAGAACTTTATTTTTCTGTCACGTTGATTCTCAACCTCATTCTGAAATTCCTTGAACTTTTCAAAGGTCTCAGACTTGTGCTTCATCAAGTAGACATACCCATATCTACTCAAGTCATCTGTGAGGGTGAGAACATAACGATAGCCTCCGCAAGCCTCAACACTCATTGGACCGCACACATCGGTATGTATGATTTCCAATAAGTTGGTTGCTCGCTCCATTGTTCCGGAGAACGGAGTCTTGGTCATCTTGCCCAAGAGGCATGGTTCGCATGTGTCAAACGATTCATAATCAAGAGACTCCAGAAGTCCATCTGCATGGAGCTTCTTCATACGTTTGACACCAATATGACCAAGGTGGCAATGCCACAAGTATGTGGGACTATCATTGTCAACTTTACATCTTTTGGCATTCACACTATGAATATGTGTATCATCACGATCGAGATTCATCAAAAATAAACCATTGACCAGCGGGGCATGACCATAAAACATATCTCTCAAATAAATAGAACAACCATTATTCTCGGATTTAAATGAGTAGCCATCTCGCATCAAACGAGATCCAGATACAATGTTCATGCTCAAAGCTGGTACTAAATAACAATTATTAATGTTTAAAACTAATCCCGAGGGTAGATGTAGAGGCAGCGTGCCGACGGCGATCACATCGACCTTGGAACCATTCCCGGCGAGTCTCCGCTTATTCCGCAGCTCCTGCTTTGAGTTACAAATGTGAGAAACTGCACCGGTATCAAATACCCAGGAGCTGCTACGAGCACTGGTAAGGTACACATCAATAACATGTATGTCACATATACCTTTGACGTTGCCGGCCTTCTTGTCCGCAAAGTATTTGGGACAGTTCCGCTTCCAGTGACCCATTCCCTTGCAATAAAAGCACTCAGTCTCAGGCTTGGGTCCATTCTTTGGCTTCTTCACGGCAATTGGCTTACCGGGCGCGTCAACTCCTTTGCCGTCCTTCTTGAAGTTCTTCTGACCCTTGCCCTTCTTGAACTTAGTGGTTTTATTGACCATCAACACTTGATGCTCTTTCTTGATCTCCACCTCTGCTGATTTCAGCATTGAATACACCTCGGGAATGGACTTCTCCATCCCTTGCATATTGAAGTTCAACACAAAGCTCTTGTAGCTAGGTGGGAGCGACTGAAGGATTCTGTCAACGACCGCTTCGTCAGGGAGATTCATTCCCAACTGAGACAAGCGGTTGTGCAACCCAGACGACGTGAGTATGTGCTCGCTGACATAACTGTTTTCCTCCATCTTACAGCTGTAGAATGCGTTGGAGACATCATATCTCTCAACTTGGGCATGAGCCTGGAAAACCATTTTCAGCTCTTGGAACATCTCATATGCCCCGTGGTGCTCGAAACGCTTTTGGAGCCCCGATTCTAAGCTGTAGAGCATGCCGCACTGAACCAGGGAGTAATCATCACAACGCGACTGCCAAGCGTTCATAACATCTTGGTTTGCCGGGGCGGGAGCGTCACCTAGCGGTGCTTCTAGGACATAAGTTTTCTTGGCAGCTATGAGGATGATCCTCAGGTTACGGACCCAGTCCGTATAGTTGCTACAATTGTCTTTCAGCTTGGATTTCTCTAGGAACGCGTTGAAGTTGAGGGTGACATGAGCGTGGGCCATTTGATCTACAAGACATATTGTAAATAATTATACTAAGTTCATGATAATTAAGTTCATCTAATCAAATTTTAATGAACTCCCACTCAGATTGACATCTCTCCAGTCTTCTAAGTGATACATGATCCGAATCGACTAGCCCGTGTCCGATCATCACGTGAGACGGACTAGTCATCAACGGTGAACATCTTCATGTTGATCATATCTTCTATATGACTCATGTTCGACCTTTCGGTCTTCCGTGTTCCGAGGCCATGTCTGTACATGCTAGGCTCGTCAAGTGAACCCTAAGTGTATTGCGTGTTTAAATCTGGCTTACACCCGTTGTATGTGAACGTTAGAGCCTATCACACCCGATCATCACGTGGTGCTTCGGAACAACGATCCTTAGCAACGGTGCACAGTTAGGGGGAACACAATTCTTGAAATTTTCAGTGAGAGATCATCTTATTTACTACTGTCGTTCTAAGTAAACAAGATGCATAAATATGATAAACATCACATGCAATCAAATAAAGTGACATGATATGGCCAATATCATCTTGCTCCTTCGATCTCCATCTTCGGGGCACCATGATCATCTTTGTCACCGGCATGACACCATGATCTCCATCATCATGATCTCCATCATCGTGTCTTCATGAAGTCGTCACGCCAACTATTACTTCTACTACTATGGCTAACGTTTAGCAATGAAGTAAAGTAATTACATGGCGTTATTCAGTGACACGCAGGTCATACAATAATTAAGACAACTCCTATGGCTCCTGCCGGTTGTCATTTTCATCGACATGCAAGTCGTGATTCCCTATTACAAGAACATGATCAATCTCATACATCACATATATCATTCATCACATCTTATTGGCCATATCACATCACATAGCACATGCTGCAAGAACAAGTTAGACGACCTCTAATTGTTGTTGCAAGTTTTTACGTGGCTTCTATAGGTTTTCTAGCAAGAATGTTTCTTACCTACGCCAAAACCACAACGTGATATGTCAATTTCTATTTACCCTTCATAAGGACCCTGTTCATCGAATCTGATCCGACTAAAGTGGGAGAGACAGACACCCGCCAGCCACCTTATGCAACTAGTGCATGTCAGTCAGTGGAACCAGTCTCACGTAAGCGTACGTGTATGGTCGGTCCGGGCCGCTTCATCCCACGATGCCGCCGAATCAAGATTTGACTAGTAATGGCAAGAGAATTGAACAAAATCAACGCCCACAACTTGTTTGTGTTCTACTCGTGCAAGATGCTACACAAAAACCTAGCTCTGATACCACTGTTGGGGAACGTAGCAGAATTCAAAAAATTCCTACGCTTCACCAAGATCAATCTAAGGAGTCATCTAGCAACGAGCATAAAGGAGTGCATCTACATACCCTTTGTAGATCGCGTGCGGAAGCGTTCGAAGGAACGTGCATGATGGAGTCGTACCCGTCGTGATCCTCGTCACCGATGATCCCAGCGCCGAACGGACGGCACCTCCGCGTTCAACACACGTACGGTACATCGACGTCTCCTCCTTCTTGATCCAACAAGGGGGGAGGAGAGGTTGACGGAGATCCAGCAGCACGACGGTGTGGTGGTGGATGCAACGGGAAAAGCTGCAGGGCTTCGCCGATGCCCTGCGGTAGGAGTTGGAGGTGTGACAGGGGGAGAGGCGCCAGAGGCTTGGGGTGCAGCTGCCCTCTCTCCCCCCCCACTATATATAGGGGGCCAGGGGGGCACCGGCCCTAGGAGATCCAATCTCCTAGGGCGGCGGCGGCCAGGGGGGGTGTCTTGCCCCCTAAGGCATAGGGAGGCGCCCCCACCCACTAGTGTTTTAACCCTAGGTGCATGGGGGGGCCCATGTGGGTGCGCCAGCCCACTAGGGGCTGGACCCCTTCCCCTTACGGCCCACGGGGCCCTCCGGGATGGGAGCCCCACCCGGTGGACCGCCGGGACCCTTCCGGTGGTCCCGGGACACTCCCGGTGACCCCCGGAACTCTCCCGATGGCCGAAACTGGACTTCCTATATATCATTCTTTACCTCCGGACCATTCCGGAACTCCTCGTGATGTCCGGGATCTCATCCGGGACTCCGAACAACATTCGGGTTTCCGTGTGCATGTATCTCTACAACTCTAGCGTCATCGAACCTTAAGTGTGTAGACCCTACGGGTTCGGGAGACACGCAGACATGACCGAGACGACTCTCCGGTCAATAACCAACAACGGGATCTGGATACCCATGTTGGTTCCCACGTGTTCCTCGATGATCTCATCGGATGAACCACTGTGTCAAGGATTCACTCAATCCCGTATGTTATTCACTTTGTCAATCGGTACGGTACATGCCCGAGATTCGATCGTCGGTATGCCCGATACCGTGTTCAATCTCGTCATGGCAAGTCTCTTTACTCGTTCCATGACTAACTCCTTAGTCACTTTGAGCTCATTATGATGATGTCTTACCGAGTGGCCCAGAGATACCTCTCCGTCATACAGAGTGACAATATCCCAGTCTCGGTTCGTACCAACTCAATAGACACTTTCGGAGATACCCGTTGCTTACCTTTATAGCCACCCAGTTACGTTGTGACGTTTGGCACACCCAAAGTATTCCTACGGTATCCGGAGGTTGCACAACCTCATGGTCTAAGGAACAAATACTTGACACTGGAAAAGCTTAAGCATTACGAACTATACGATCTCGTGCTAGGCTTAGGATTGGGTCTTGTCCATCACATCATTCTCCCAATGATGTGATCCCGTTATCAATGACATCCTATGTCCATGGTCAGGAAACGGTGACCATCTGTTCATCAACGAGCTAGTAACTAGAGGCTTAACAGGGACACGTTGTGGTCTATGTATTCACACACGTATCGTTGTTTCCGTACAATACAATTCAAGCATGAATAACAGACAATTATCATGAACAAGGAAATAATAATAATAATCCTTTTATTATTGCCTATAGGGCATATTTCCAACAACCCAACCCTCAGATTTGTACCTGTGGTTGCTAGTAGTGTTGATTACTCCTTGTAGTTGATGCTAGTTGGTTTATTTGGTGGAAGATCATATGTTCTGATCTATTATGCATATTAATACCCCTCTGATCATGAACAATATTATGTCTTGTGAGTAGTTAGGAGAAGTCTTGCTCTTAGTAGTCATGTGAATTTGGTCTTCGTTCGATATTTTGATGAGATGTATGTTGTCTCTCCTCTAGTGGTGTCATGTGAACGTCGACTACATGACACTTCACCATTATTTTGGGCCTAGAGAAAGGCATTGGGAAGTAATAAGTAGATGATGGTTTGCTAGAGTGACAGAAGCTTAAACCCTAGTTTATGCGTTGCTTCGTAAGGGGCTGATTTAGATCCACTTGTTTCATGCTATGGTTAGATTTACCTTAATACTTCTTTTGTAGTTGCGGATTCTTGCGTTAGAGGTTAATCATAAATGGGAGGCTTCTCCAAGTAACGACAGCACCCAAATACCGGTCCACCCACATACCAAGTTATCAAAGTACCGAACGCGAATCAGATGATCGTGATGAAAACTAGCTTGATGATAATTCCCATGTGTTTTCGGGAGCGCTTTCCTTCATATAAGAGTTTGTCCAGGCTTGTCCTTTGCTACAAAAAGGATTGGGCCACCTTGCTGCACCTTATTTACTTTTACCTTTTATCACTTGCTACCAATTACCTTATCACAAAAGTATCTGTTACCCATAATTTTTGTGCTTGCAGAAAATACCTTACTGAAAACTGCCTATCATTTCCTTCTGCTCCTCGTTGGGTTCGACACTCTTACTTATCAAAAGGACTACGATAGATCCCCTATAGTTGTGGGTCATCAGTATCTCTGGGCCCTCTCGGTAATACACATCATAATAAGCCTTGCAAGCAAATGACTAAAGAGTTAGTCACGAGATGATGTATTATGGAACGAGTAAAGAGACTTGCCGGCAACGAGATTGAACTAGGTATTCAGATACCGACGATCGAATCTCGGGCAAGTAACATACCGATGAGAAAGGGAACAATGTATGTTGTTATGCGGTTTGACCGATAAAGATCTTCGTAGAGTATGTAGGAGCCAATATGAGCATCCAGATTCCGCTATTGGTTATTGACTGGAGATGAGTCTCGGTTATGTCTACATAGTTCTCGAACCCGTAGGGTCCGCACGCTTAATGTTTGATGATGATCGGTATTATGAGTTTATGAGTTTTGATGTACCGAAGGTAGTTCGGAGTCCCGGGTGAGATCACTGATGGCTTCTCGCCCCTCATTGGTTACCCCAAGTGGAAGGTTTGAGATGCAGTGTAGCGGAAGTTTTCCCTTGGCAAAGATACCAAGGATCGATTTCCCTGAGACTCCCAGTTTCAACAAGAAGGTGTCAACTGCTAACGGCGCCAGATATTAGCAATCAACGTGGACCTGCACACAGATACAAATAACTTTGCTCCCAACGAGTACAGAGAGGTTGTCAATCCCTCCGGCCTTGTCGTTTACAAAGGATCAAACGCAAGTGATAATAGTGATAGGTATTGCTGCAAATAGTAAATAAAAAGCGGAAAGTAAATAGCGGATGTGATCAGTGATGGTAATATGGACCGGGGTCCCATGATGTTCACTAGTGATGTCTCTCTCCCAAAAGACGATAAAACAACTATGTGAGGTAAACGAATTACAGCTGGGCAATTGACAGAACCATGTGCGCAAACCAATGCTAACTATGTTGCAAGAAGGGTAGAGGTTCAAAGCATGGGCGCTACGCCAAGGCAAGTAGACAGAAATCCATCTGCATCTAATACTAATCATCCACCTTGAGATATCTATCCAGAACATCTCGCTGGTATTAAGTTGTGAGTCCCACCCATAGTGTAAACTCAAAGCAACAGACAACTGCATTAAAAGAACTTTGCGTAAAGTAAACAATCCTTGCACCCGCGGGCACAAGCACCGTTGTTTTCCCCCTTGTGGCAACATCACATCCCCTAGACTCATGTTTCTGTCACTCAAACTAGTCATCGAGGGGCATGAACCCATAATCAAGCATAACGTTCCCTCTTGGAGTCACTACCTACTACTTGGCCAATGCAATAAATAACAACGGAGAACATGCAAGAATTACTTACGAACATAAATATAAAAGAGGTGAATTAAATATATTACGCAAACACAATCTGAACATAATCTCACAATCCATCGGATCCCAGCAAACTCATCATAGCAACAGCATAAGGATTACATATGTGCCTCGATCATGTAGGGCAGCTCAAGAGGACTAATTAGTGAAGCACAAGAACGGGAGGAGTGTTGGGGAACGTAGTATTTTAAAATTTTCCTACGATCACGCAAGATCTATCTACCAGATGCATAGCAACGAGAGGGAAGACTGTGTCTACGTACCCTCGTAGACCGGAAGCGGAAGCGTCATGTGACGCGGTTGATGTAGTCGAGCTTCTTCGCGATCCAACCGATCAAGTACCGAACGTACGGCACCTCCGCGTTCAGCACACGTTCAGCTTGATGACGTCCCACGAGCTCTTGATCCAGCTGAGCTTCACGGGAGAGTTTCGTCAGCACGACAGCGTGGTGACGGATATGATGTATCTACCGGCACAGGGCTTTGCCTAAGCACTGCGACGGTATGACCGAGGTGTGTTTCTGTGGAGGGGGGCACCGCACACGGCTAGAACAATTCAACTTGTGTGTCTTTGGGTGCCCCCCTGCCCCCGTATATAAAGGAGCAAGGGAGGAGGGCTGGACGGCCTCCTATGGTGCGGCTAGGGCAATCCTACTAGGAATAGGATTGCAATCCTATTCCTAGTAGGAGTCCACCAAGAAGGAAGAGAGGGAAAGGAAAAGAGGGAGAGGTGGCGCCCCC
>LR738715.1:876262671-876310324 GCA_902687465.1 Secale cereale | reverse complement strand
AAATATTTAGGAACGGAGGGAGTAGATCGGAGGGGGTATATCAGCTGGGGACATGGATTAGTTCTAGTTATGCATTTCATTTCATTCATCGCTTACTAGGAAAAATAACATTTTTGGCCCTTGGAATTTGGCCCCCATTTTTCTCATCCTAAATGTTTGAAACTGACAGTTGGCCATCAGAGGGGATCCTAAACTTCCAACGAGTACACAGCCAATTTTCTATCTAATCGACCAAAGTAACATGGAAGCCACCGTGCCAATAAATCAGAATAATTCCACATTTCATTCTTCCAAATCTTCCATATTCTTCTCCTTTTTGTTCCCCTCACATCCTCCAGACAGTGCTCCTCGCCCTATTCGAGCTCCTTGCTGACAGCGCCCCCCTATGGGTCCTTTTCTTTTTTCCCTTTTTTCTTGTTGGCTTTGTGCATCCAAGTTGTGCGAGGGCGGGTGTGTAGTCGTTGTGGTTGTGTTTATATCTACTTGATGGGACATTATGAGTCAAAAAAGAGTGCACTTTACTGAAAAAACCATACCTTCAGTACCATGACTGTATAACTTCTTGTTTTAACTGATGAAATTGATGATCACTTGGTGGGAATCCCCGCCTATGCAATTATGTTGCTTCGCAATTTTATTCTGCTCCTTTGCCCACGTCGTTTGATTCTGATAAAAAAAAATAGGGTTGTAGTACTGTCTTTTAGACATGAATTTTACAACCATTTAGTTCAGATAGAGGAGTTTGTCATTTCTGGTCACTCACTCTCACTTTTGGTTTCTTTTCTTGCAGTTACTTGGTCTTGGTTGATGATGTTTGGTCCGCAGCAACGTGGGAACAGATCAGAAAGTCACTTCCTTCAAGTAATAAGCGCACCAGAATAATAGTTACTACACGCTTTCAAGCTGTTGCTACAAGACGTAGAGGGGAAGAAGGTGATCATACTCGTAAAGTCTCCCCTCTTGGTGTTGAAGAATCCGAGAGGCTATTTAAGCAGGCCTTCTTTGAGTCCAAAGGTAGTGAGGTTGATAAGGTTCCAAAGGAAGTCTGGAAGATGTGCGGGGGACTGCCGTTGGCCATAGTTATCATGGCTGGTCACGTAGCCTGCAACCCAAACAAATCAGCGGCCGAATGGTCAAAGGTCTGCAAATCTCTATTTCCAGAGTCGGGGAAGGATCATGGGAAAGAAGGTGGGAGAGACCTTACCCAGGAGGAAGTTGGTAGGATTGTTAGTCATTGCTACAATGACATGCCTGCTGACATCAAGACTTGCTCTCTGTATTTGAGCATATTTCCAAAGGGCCAGAAAATCAGCAGGAAGCGTTTGACAAGGCGATGGATAGCTGAAGCGTTCGTTGCTGAGAAGCAGGGCCTGAGTGTGGAGGATGTCGCAGAGACATATTTCAATCATCTCATAAGAAGGAAGATCATCCGACCAGTGGAGCACAGCAGCAATGGGAAGGTGAAGAAATGCATAGTCCACGACATGGTCCTTGAACACATTGTAGCGAAGGCAAGTGAAGAGAATTTCATCACTGTGATTGGTGGTAACTGGCTTATGCAGCTACCTAGCAGCAAGGTCCGCCGGCTGTCCCTCCAGGAAAGTGATTCCAAACGTGCAAATGATACAGAGAAGATGAACCTGTCTCATGTCCGGTCACTGACCATGTTTGGGAGCTTGAACCAGCTGCCTTCCCATTCATTCAAGTTTGGAATTGTGCAAGTCCTGGATCTTGAAGGCTGCATGGGTTTCAAAGGGCATCATACGGAGGAGATATGCAAGATGCTCCTTCTCAAGTATCTCAGCCTCCGAAGAACTGACACTAAACAGCTTCCAAAGGCGATTGGAAAGCTTGAGAACCTCGAGACTCTGGACATTAGAGAGACAAGTGTTGTTGTGTTGCCTAAAACCGTATGCCAGCTTGAACGGCTGGTGAACATACTTGGTGGGGATAAAAGAACAAGAAAGGCATTGAAGCTTCCTGAAGAGTTGAATAAGAAGAAGAAAATGAAGGCCCTGCGCATACTGTCAGGGATTGAGATTGTTGGGGGATTGGCGGACCTTCATCATCTGACTGAGCTGAGGAAGCTTGCCATCTACAAGCTGAGCACAATGAGTGACGATCCGAGTTTCAAGGATTTAAGCTCCTCCATCGAGTACCTTGGGGGCTACTCTCTGAACACCCTCATTATTGACGACGAGTCATCCAAGTTTATCAATTCACTGGATGATCTGTCATCACCACCAAAATTCCTTGTCGCCCTTGAGTTATCTGGCAAGATGGTTCAGCTCCCCAGCTGGATCACACAACTCGGTGCTCTCACCAAGCTGACCCTTTCAGTAACAGCTCTCCGGACAGATAACTTGCGGCTCCTTAGCAAGCTAGATGCACTGTTCTCCCTCACCTTCTCATTCAGGGCAGAGAAGCAGGATTCAGAGACGCTGACCATTCTGGCAGAAAACAAGCTGTCGTCCGACGGGGAGATCACAGTCCCAGATGCTGGTTTCAAGAGCCTTAAGCTTCTTCGCTTCCTTGCTCCTCTGTTGCCAGTACTGAGCTTTTCGAAGAATTCCATGCGAGAGCTGGAAAGGCTAGAGCTGCGGTTCAGCATGCTGGAGGGGCTTTATGGCGTGGAAAACCTTGCAGGACTCAAGGTGGTGCATCTGACGTTGGAGGACAAAGAAGGCGAGCATATGACGAAAGAGGTGCAGCACGAGGTGGAGGCAGCAGTGAAGAGGAGGAGCGATGGCAAGGCACCCAAGATAATCCTCGATCAGTGACCGATCCAAAGTAAGTGCCCAGCTGTGGTTCTTTGCGAGCCTGTAAGCTTGGAATCATTGCTCACTAACTCTCTTGGCTGTTGTCAGATATTTTGACGCTGCTGCTGCTCTAATCACTCGAAGAAGGAAGGATGGTAGTGTGAAAAGAATGATGGTGCTTCATCTCGTGTTTGTGTGTGTGCGCGCGCTGTGCAAGTTTGTTCATCAGTTAAAAGGATGTTGTAATTCTCGTTGACCGCAGATGTTGTTGTGAACTTCATGCAAAGACAATGGCCGTGTTTTTTATTTGTACTCATCTCTGGACATCTGATGCCAGAAGTTACAAACTGTTCAACGTGTTGTAGTGAAAGATGCTGAGAATTCCTGTCCATGGTTTCTGTACTGATGTAATTTTGTAAAGCGGCAGCGGTATCTGTGGTTTCTGTATTGATGCAGGGAATCGGCATCAAAGGCAGCATCTGTTAGATGGCACTGCAAGAAACGAATCTGGTGAAGTGGCTGCTACTCTGTGCAGTGCAGTGTGGGCTTGTGGCGCTGATCGAGAAAGGAAGCTGCTGCTGCCTGGAGTTGAGGCTGGTGTCGTGTCGGTGGACCGTCGGAACAGAGAGCTTGGCTGGCTGAGGCCTGAGAAAGCTGAGCCTGGAGGCTGCAGCACACCACACCTGGGAATGGGATAGATAGAAAAGAAAACAGGGGAGAATGACGAGAACCTACAGTAGTAGTGGGTACTGATGTATCCTTCCTCCCACCGTATGTAATGGCTGATGTGGATTGAGATTCATTGGGGCGGGCGGGCAGCAGGCCAGGTGCAATGGTTCGGCGTTCATTGGTGGCACGCACGTCAGCCTCTGCCTCCGAGGAAGAAAGAAGGAAATTCGGTCGATCCCCTGAAAGGAAACTCATCTACAATATTGAATTTAAACTAGTCTATAAAAACTACAAACAGCATGCACCAAATTCATGTACATACCTTGCAAGCGTTTTCTCGAACACCTCATGGGCGCCGAGCGGCAATGGGTGGCCGGGCGTTGCTCGTTGAAGGAATGGCACCCTCGACGGGCGGCGGCGACTAGAGGGAGGTAGAGGAAGCAGCGGCAGCACGGGGATCGGCCGGAGCGAATGGGGAGGTGCGGGCGGCGGCGCCAGCGCCTGGATATGGCGGTAGGTGGAACTCGCGGCGCGGGCGCTCGAGTGTGCAGCGCGTGGGAGCGGGCATATGAAATAAGCGGCGCACGATGCCGTTTCGCTCCGCGCGCTGAACCATTTATGCCGCACGCTCGTTTTTTTGCTGTTTTATTCAGCGTAGCTTATTTAACGCGTATATTAGAGATGTTCTAATGTGGTAGTGGGTCATTGAGTACGTAGGGAAATATGTATATACGGTTGGCATGATGGCATGCCAGCCGCCCAGGAGCCAGAGTCTCGGGCCTGCCCAACCCGTCGTACGTAACCAGTTGAGTTGTGCCATGAGAAAAGCCTCGGAAGCATCCAAACGGGGGAACGGGAAAAGAAATTAGGAGAGGTTGCTCTCGTCCTCCCGCTTCGAGCATCACCCTTAGCACCGGCAGGCAACAGTACAACGTGACGCGACGGCGCCGGGGTGGCAGAGAGAAAGTCCCTGCATCAAGTGAGGAGGTGGAGGATGACAAGTTGCCACCCCGGACCAAAAATACAGACAGACGATCGATCGAGGACAAGATCCAATTTGCATCTGAGCGAGTTGATAAAAATAGAGGCAACACATGCTCCTCCTCCTAATGGCATGTACAATGATCGATAAGATAGTCTTATCTTAAGTTTTGCATGTAAATAAGAGATGACAAAAAAATATGTCTACAATGTGTCATCTTTTAACCTTATCTTTAAAAATTAGTTGTTTATGATGAGACAAAGTATGCTAAAAGAACATCTCTTGTCTTCTCTTAAATAAGAGAAAGACATCTTAAATAAGAAAAGACAAACCTTCTCTTATGAATTCTCTCTCCTCCACCTCATCATTTATCCTATGTGACACTCTTAAGATAAAACCACTGTACATGCCCTAACCCTGTCTACCAAATGGTGCATGCATGCCCCCCCGCTCTCTTCTCCCTCACTCATCAAAGAATCGATTCTCTTGTGCATGCATGCCGTGCCGCCGGCCAGCGCTTTCCCCTACCTACCTTCCGTTGGCCCTCGGCCTTTTCGCCGCCGGGGGCAGGCAGGCAGGCGACATGACGGATGCCTACTTGATTGCCTAGTGTGGATTTGATGGATCATTGGGCAGCCTGCCTGCCAGCCTCCAAGAAAGGGAAATTAATAAAAGGCAGCAAGGAAAAGAAGCTATTAACGGCGTAGTGCAGCACTGGCTATGTAGTACGGAAACATGGATATTCGATGCCACGCCCATGAATCCTCCGGCCTGCCCAACCCAACATACCGGTTGTACCACGAGAAAAGCGGCGGTGGAAAGGCTCACGCCAAAGCATCCAAACGGAGGCACGGGAAGAGGTTGACACGAACCAACTATGATGAGATAATGACGGCCGCGCGGGGCTCCTCCTCCCGCTTGGAGCATCTCATTATACGGGAACGTGATGCGAAGGCGGGGAGATCCGCAAGAAAGCGATCGAGTGAGGTGGTGGAGGATGACAAGCTGGAGCCACCCCGAACAGATGATGGACAGACAGACGGTCGACGGCGCGCGAGTAGATACAAATAAGAGGCCACGCTACTCTTCATGCTGCATTCTCGTCTCTTTCTCTCTTTCCAGTCCAGGCATGCACGCACGGGTGTCGATCTGTCATCCATGCGCCGCCGAGGAGCAGGAATCACACACCGCTAGCTTGAACAAGACCAAAGGCGTCCGGGCCGGTAGATCACCGCCACCGGTGTCTTGGATTTCCATCTTCTTGCACATGGAGTATACAACCGCTGTTTCTTTGCTTTGTCCCCTTTTGATCAAGAGCGTGGCTAGGTCTCAGTTGATTGAGATTTAATCCAGTCTCATTCAAGTTACATAACATGTAGGACTAAGAGAGAAAAAAAGTGATTTTTTTTACATAAATCTTAACGTAAGATCTCACGGATATAGCATTGACCGAGACTTTGTTAAGTCTCAGCCGACTGAGTCTTAGCAAGATTGTTTGATCAATAATGACCAGCATTTTCATCAAAGAAAAAGAGATCATCCAGTATTTAATTATTATTTCTTTAATAAGGGGATCTAGCTAGCTTGTTGGCGATGGTTAGATCTGATGTTGATGTGCTTGGCCACATTCTCCTCGCATAATGACCCGAAATTTAATACTAACATGATTGAGAAAGCTGCCGCCAATCGAAATGTCCCCATTCCTCTGGAAATATAATACAAGGAAAAGGTAGAGTATCTAATCGGTGCAACAGTTTGTTTGTTCCATGCCAGTTCGGATGATGATGATTGAATGCTAGCACATCAAATGTGCTGGCTGTGTCAGCACGGTGGCGTACTGTCGCGTAGCATCTGATCTGGCTATAGGAAGGACATCCTAGTCCCAGATAAACAACAAGATCAATAAGAAAACCACGGATTGAGAAAGTTGAGCAATGCGCGCGGGTGCAGTGTACCGGTGAGAATTAAGGAAGCTTCTGGGATTCAGGCCAGTTGCTTTGGTCCGTTGGATGGCTGGTTGGCCGCGATTATCTTCTCTTTGCTGTTATGGGCAGGCAGGCCACTTGTGAGTTGTGTGATGCCTAGTGTGGATTGGACATTCATTGGGTACCAATCGAGATTGGTGTGCAGACGAAAGTAGATGCACGATATGCAGCCGACAATTATATCAAATGGTGGAGCTGTGATGCTGCAGTTCATTACCAAGTGGCTGGCTTGATAAGCTGCCAACAATAAATGAATTGCAATCAAGTTGCTCCCCTATTCGTGGTGCAAAAAAGTGGTGATGGATACTCCCTCCATTCTGAAATACTCCATCCGTAAACAAATATAAGAGTGTTTAGATCACTAACGTGGTAATCTAAACACTCTTATATTTCTTTATAGAGGGAGTACTTGACGCGGTTTAGTTGAATGTACACGGATCGTTAAGGGTATATATGGCACCGAAATATGGATATTCGATGGGCAGCAGGATACCTAAGTTCTAGTAGTACGTACTTACTAACTTTGTAAGCATGTAATTTAATAGTACTATCAGAAGAAGAAGATAAACGTCAGAGGGTGGGTGAGAGTGAGTATGGCAGTTATCGGGAAAGCGGTTGCATAGCGGCGAAAAATGGTCAGGCTGCTGCACGCACCGAAAAAAGTATTTTTACCGGTGGCGGGAGGTACCGGCGCACAATCCGCCGTCCATCCTGTTTCATTCAGATTCATGTTGTCAGACTCAGTATATATTGTAAACTGAATCCCACTGTTATACCCAGTGAATACAACTGCATACGTGAGACAAAACAGTGTCTGACAACTTTTTGTAGGAGAGAGACAGAGAGTTAGAATCGAGAGCTGTGCGCTGCATGCATTATCTGTCTCTCCATACAAATGACTTGTACTTAATTTTATCCTTATATTTTGCATGATTGATATCTGTTAAATGAAATATCCATTTTTGAAACTGTTTATATATTTGGAATCGTGATGACAAGATCTTGAGAACAAGATCAATCTTGGATATATTTAAACTTCTTTTTATTTTTTATATTTCAGTTATCTTTGAAATGACTTTCATAAAACACAAAGTTGTTTCGCTGTGAAATGATATTTATTTCACACATTTTAAAAGATGGATTTAGGCTCATTCAAAAATAATTTACTTATTTTCAAAAGATGGATTTAGGCTCATTCAAAATTTATTTCACACATTTTAAGAACTCGTTTCATCAAACAACCGATTTCACTCATTTGATAGAAATGATTTCAGTCGTTTCAATGGAAAGAAAAACATGTTTTAATAATTTTCGAAAGCTAATTTCACTCTTTTGATACTCAATGCAAAGAACTGATTTCAATTATTTTGAAAATCCTATTTCACACAACTCAAAAGTTTATCAATTGGAAAACAATTTCACTCGCTTCATAAAACAGATTTCGCTCAATTATAAAATTGCAACTTCACTTATTTCCAAACATTGAATTCACTGAATTAAAATACGTATTTCACTTATTTCAGAAAGCCGATTTCAATCATTAGAACAAACTCATTTGTTTCACTCATATGAACAAAATAATTTTACTCACTTGTGGAAAGATATTTCACTCAGTTGAGAAAACAGGTTTCAAAATTGATTTCACTCGATGCAAAAGAACTGATTTCAATTATTTCAAAAAACTTATTTCACACAATTCAAAAAGTTATCAAATGGAAAAAAAAATCACTCACTTCATAAAACAGATTTCGCTCATTGATAAAAATACAATTTCACTTATTTCAGTTGTTTCAAAATAGTGATTCCCCTCATTACAAAAGATAGATTTCACTCATTTCACTAGTTTCAGAAAACACATTACACTCACAATATACAGAAACAATCAAATTCACATGTTTTGAAAGAACACGTTTCACATATTTTCACTCATTTCGAATAACAGATTTCACCCGGTATGTGTGAAATTAGACGTAAAATTTAAATGTGTTTGAAATCTATCCAATATTGATCTTGTTCTAAAGATCTTAGTGTCACGAGTTCAAATGTATAAAATATTCCAAAAATGAAATTACTTTTTAAAAGATATAAACGATTGGAAATGTCAAACAGAAAATACAAGCCATGAATTTACGGGATGGGAGATGAGACAGATGGGTCGCTTTCATGCATTTGGAGGAGGGAGCGGATGTCTCATGCATGCATGCATGGGAGGGACCTACACATGATGTGACGTAATTGTGGATACGGACATGCAAAGTTGAAATAATGATGTGGGCCATCAAACCACACGCATCTCAAACTTGACCAACGATGGATGCTTGACCGGTACCTCCCTCCACCGGTAAAAAGAGATTTGCGCTGCACGCACGTACGGTAACCGAAGCAGCACGCACGCGCTCCGGCAAGGAATATCTCTCCATCCAAACGGCGTGGTCGTCTTCCCCGGACCGGACGGAGCGCCATGCCACGCGACCGTCGCCAACGAAAGAAAGGAGGTCGGCAGAAAGGAAGGCCGGCAGAGAGAAAGCGACCAAGGGAAGGAAGGAGAAGGCCAAGTTGGAACCGGCAAGCCAGCCCACAAGATCCAATTTCCATGTGTCGCGTCGCGTCTCCTCCTGGACCAAGCGCAGATGGGCGAGCCGATAAATACAGGACAGGACGGGGCAGGACAGGCATCCTCCTCCACTTCTTCTATGATCTATCACCACCGCCGCCGCTGCCTATTCCCTGTCTCGCCCCTGCCGGCCGCCTCCTCGCCCTTCATTGCCGCCGCCGCCGCTCCTCCTCGCCCGCCCCAGGTTCGTCGGCGCTCCCCCTCCTTGGAAGCTTCCTTATTACCAAATGGCGCCTGCATCTGCATGGCATGCCATTGGCTTGCTGCAGCGGCGGAGGCGGATCTATCTGCCCGCCTCCGCCATGCAGATATGTTAGATGCTTCCGATTCCGAATATGCTTCCCTCATCCCTCCCTTTCTTGGACTTTTTGGCCTTTACACATCTCCATTTGTTTATAATTTAATTATACAAGGGGGCCTGGTTGGCCACCGCTAGATCCTTCGCCGCCTTCTCATCATCGTATACATATAATACTCCGCCGCACCGCATCGCGCCGCCGCCGCCGCCGGAATGGTCCCCACCGCCGGTCGGCCAAGAAAGAAAGGGGAACGAAAAGAAACAGAGTGGCCGCCACAGGTTCCATTCAGGCTGTGGTTGTTGGTTGCAGAGTACTGCACCGCTGTAAAAACAGAGCAGCAGTTCCATTTCCATGGCGGTTCAGACGGTGATTCAACACCACACCAAATGAAATGGCCTGCGTTTGCTTGCTCTTCAGAAACCATGGTAGTATCAAGATAAAACTCAAGAAATAGTAAAGAGTCAAGTACAGGTGGGAAAGTTGCGAATCAGCACTGCAACTGCCCACTCTTCGCTGGATTATACCATGGTGGTACTAATTCATTGCTTGATTTCTGCTGGGCAGAAATGGAGGCCAGTTCCAGCACTGCTCTGTATCCGCAGCGCCGCTGCAAAAACATATACCTGGTACGCTACTACCCACCCAACACCACAGTTTTCACTTTTCACCAACGAACCAACCTCTAGGGAAGACGCAAAGAACGTTCCATCTGATCAACCGTAACCAACGCTGCGTGCTGCAGGTGAGGCATGCCCAGGGTATCCATAACGTGGAAGGCGACAAGGATCACAGCGCCTACAAATCGCCTGCGCTGGTCGATGCTCACATCACCCCTTTGGGCTGGAGCCAGGTAAGATTTCCCGCTTCCTTTTCCTTAGGTTTTTTTAACGTTGGTGTCAAAAAAAGGTGCACGCTGTTGCATGAGTTCCTTTCTGCTTCCTGGTCCTGACACATAATAATGTTGGTGTCGCTCGAGTTTTTTTTTATTTTCATGTGGCATTTTCAAGCTCCATGGGTGCTGATTTGCATGCGTTTGCAGGTTGATTGCCTGCGGGAGCATGTGAAGAAATGTGGTCTGGCGAAAAAGATCGAGTTGGTTGTTGTTTCCCCTCTAATGAGGTATATATAGTTTTCCTTCACCTTCTGGCCTTCTTCTTCATGATTTCAGTGTTCTGGAAGATCTTCTTCTAAGCTTGTTATGTTCAACTGAATCAATCTCACAGGACTATGCAGACTGCAGTGGGAGTCTTTGGCGGTGGGAACTGTACTGATGGAGCAAGTGCATCACCATTGATGGTAGAAGGTGCTGGGCACAGTGGACGTCAGGCGATTTCGAGTTTGGACTCCCCACCGTTTCTCGCAATCGAGGCCTGCAGGGAGCGCCTGGTAATTCCCTCTCCTGAAGGACACAATTAAAACAGAGCAATCATTTTGTTACCAAATACTCTTCATTTAGTGCCTCATTTTAATTTTATTTAAAAATGCAGGGTGTTCATCCCTGTGACAAGAGGAGCAGCATAACAAAATATCGCACTCTCTTTCCTGCCATTGATTTTTCCCTGGCAAGTACCTAGTGTTGCTAGTTCACGAGTTCAGTTTCAGAGACGGTGTCTCGATAGTTTTTTTAATATATATGTGTGCTCGCGCTTTTTACAGATAGAGAATGATGAAGATGTTCTTTGGGAACCCGATGTCAGAGAAGCAATTGACGTTGTTGCTGCCAGAGGCATGAAGTTCCTTGACTGGTAATTTTCCTTTCTAAGATTGATTAGTTTCTTTTCACTATTCTGTTGAAAAATACTACTAGCCTGATGATCTGTTGTATAAACATAAAACACAAGTAACTCGATAATATTCATCTGCACGCCCTCTATCACTCTTGGTTATATTTTCTTTGTCATTCCAAATAATTTGTTCACCCAAACAAGAGATTTATTCACTACTCTCCCGGCCTGGCAAGATTTATTCACTACTTTCATGTATGGACATATATCTTACTTTATCTGTGTAACACTTGTTGCATGTTTTAGAGAAAAACTAGAACCGGTGATGAAGGCTTGTGCACTGCCTTGGGTAATACCCTCTGCCACTACACAATGCTTCCTCTGATTGCTTGTTTATCGTATACCAATGAGTTATCACCGATTAACTATTTAACATTAGAAAGTCCTAATGCTGGAGATTTATGCGTAGCATGTATTGAGGAAGACAAACCTCAGATTTTAGATGACATGTTGAGTCAACCAGTAACTTCATTTTGGCGGCCGGATTAAATTAAAACTAATCTCTTGATCTGCTTGCAGGTTATGGACAAGAGAAGAAAATGAGATAGCTATTGTCACCCATAGTAGTTTCTTGGATTTCACCTTAAACATGTACAGTAAAGAGTGTCATCCAACCATAGCAGAGGATATGCGCAAGCGGTAAGTGTTTTTATTTTTCCCTTCTTTATTGTCAACCAATCAATCAACAATATTCTGCAAGGGCCGTAAAATGTTGCTAACTCTGACTTGGTTATATGCAGATTTGCAAACTGCGAGCTCCGATCGATGGTGTTGGTTGACAGAAGGTCAGTTCTTCGTTTTGCTTCAGTGCTTATGTTGCAATTGATGGCCTTTTTATAATGTGGATTTGCTTCGCAACGTTGCAGTAAGCTTGGATCAGATACCCCTACATGCGATTTCCCTGGGAAGATACCGGCCGGACTCGATCTGCCTAGTGATGTGGCAGACAAGAAGCACATTGAAGAAGCTAGCAATGGGAACCGAGGAGCGGTCGGTTGTCTAGAGCACACACACATGAGCTCGCCCAGTCGCCTCATTTCTACCTAACAACGTAGAGTCAAGGGAGGGAACTTCCCCCCTTAATCACATTTGTTTGTCTTGAAGAATCTAGAAAGAACTGAGACTCTTGGCCTTACAATGGTCAAGTTTCAGTAGCATGATTGATATTGAAGCGAATATAAGCGACACCTATGGATAGGATTTATCATCTGTCACTCTGGAGTATTATTAGAACAATTTGTTATGTTCATTATCTGATATGTTGTTGGAACACATACCCAAATTCATGGGAATAAGGATGATTAGTTGTACATTTACCCCTCCCTTTGATCTAAGACATTATGTCATATTATAGTTTCGGACTCTTGCTCCTTCTCACATTATTTCCCTTCAGCTTAGAGCCTCTTTGGATTGAAGGGAATTTATAGGGATTTCCCAGATTCGAATCCATAGGATATTTTTTGCTATGGAAGGATTTGGATCATAGGATCTGGGTAACCAGATTCTTCTGTAATACATTCATGCGCTCTACATTCCATAGGAACAAATCATTTTACTCATTTCCCTTTAAGAAGTCCCAGTGCACTTGTGGGTCTCTCTCTACTCTTTCTCATCAATCCTCTAAAAGTTTGTGTGTTTTGTGTGTGTGCGCGCGCGCCATCCAAAGCAGGCTCTTACAAAATTTCTGTGTATGAAGTCTTCTAGGGCGTGTGCCACCTCAAATACGTGTTTTTCTCTACTTCTACATTTTTTTTTCAATTTCCTGCAGTCCAAAGAGGGCCATTTCCTTTTATTAGCTTAATTTTTTCCGAAACGGTTTTATTAGCTTTAATAATGGTACTTTTTTATATGATGCGCTAGGAGTGTTTTGAATCTTGTGTTAGTTATTGTTGTTTTTTTTTTCAAAAAAAAATACTACCAGTGTGGCACACACATTTGCGTTGTATTTACCAGTATTGTTGTTTCTGAATTGAGAATGTCTTTATAAAATTGTAAAATGATATATAGTATTACATGAAAAAAAAGGAAATGATGAACACAAAATGGCACAGTTCTACATGACCGGGCACGTCCTATACCTTTTAGGGGCCGACGTTGACGTTCTTCACCACCTTCTCATCATATATACTACCCTCTCTGTAAAGAAATATAAGAGCAATTAGACCACTTAATCCGATGGATAATACTCCGCGGCATCGCCCCGCCGGAATGGTCTCCTCCGTCAAGAAAGGGAATGAAAGAAACAGGGCATCTGGACAGCTAGCTTTCTGGGTGTGGTTGGATGCAGATTATTGTATAAAAGTCAAAACAGACTAGTAGTCCCATTGTTTGTTTTATTCATGGCAGTACAGATGATGATTCAACACTACACCAAATGAAATCGGCCGTGTTTCCCCCCCAACTTGCATGTAAACGTTGTCCAAACTTGTGTCCCCACTCTCTATGATATGCTGATCTAACAGAAAAAGTACTACCTGATTTGTTTTAGTGCCACGCCACAAAGTCATCCAGTCCTTGAACATTCAGCGGAATCTGAAGAATTTGGTGAGCATCCACAGAGAAGAAGTTTTCATAGATCAGCTCTTCATCCCAGAGTCCAGTATGAGGGTCAATGAGCTCTTCTACCTTTGATAACAAGACATGTCCTCTAGGAGTTAGAACCTTTCGGTTATTGCTTGTAGGGATCCAAGGTGTTGAAATATGAGATGGGCCTACAGCCCATATGACAATTTCAGATTTGACCTCTAAGGGCCCATGTAGGTGGCATGACAAAGTGGTGGGAAGTTTAGTCCCACCCCGGAAGTGGAAGGAGAGTTGGAGTGGTTTATAAGGGATTCTCTCCCTCATGCTATTGGAGCTTGAGAAGAGATGAGGGTCTCGCGCACTCCTCCTCCTCCGCGCCGCGTCGCGGGTTGCGGATCGTGGGCTACCGACTTGGACGTGGGTTCAGCTCACGTCTCTTCACGCGCGGCCGCACATATATATGAGGGGCGAATAGGTTTTTGGGAAGCGAATGCTCGCCGTTCGTCTACTTCCTCTACGTCCCCGTCGCCCTCGTCATCACCATGGCCATCGACGCCGAACGTGCCGCCGCCGAGAAGATCGAAGCCGACAAGAAGGCAGCCGAGGACGCTGCTGCCGTCACCGCCGCCGCGGCCTCTGCATGGCCTACTGGAGGGTATAACTCGTTTATCCCGCTCCTACTGTTTTCTGTTTCAGGCATGCTAGCGTTATACGTAGATCTGTCTACAATTAGCGTAGTACGTGCTTGCATGATTGAATATCAGTATGCGGTTGTTTGTGTCAATGCCATGCTAGTAGTTAATTCTTGGATTAAATTAATCGGAAAATTGCCTATTTACCCAGCACAAGGATCTGTCCATATGTTTATATTTTGCCCAGTACCAACACGCCATATACATCCCCTTTTAAAAGTTTGGATTCCTGCAACAAAACTCTGCCACGTATACGATGAACCGCTCTTTGGGCCTGCCTTTAGGATATCACCATCTGGAAAATATTTTACGCCAAGAACACGAGCACACAAGAATCCGGGTTTTGGATTAGTCGCGAACACTGCTTTGCTAATATAGCAAGGTTAAAGCTATATAGGTCCCTAAATCCAAGTCCTCCCATTTTCTTCAGTATGCACATCTTCCACCGCGCCATCTAGTGCATTTTTTTTCCTGTTCATCATCTCCCCACCAAAAACCTGCGATTTCATCAGTGATAGCCTTGCAAATACCCAATGGAAGGTTAAATACTGACATGGCATAGGAGGGAATTGCTTGTGCCACTGCTTTAAGCAAGGTCTCCTTCCCTCCCAGGGAGAGAATTTTTTCCTTCCATCCCTTTATTCAGTGACACACTCTATCAACAAGGTGCTGGAAGCAGTCACTTCTGTCAACTCCAACCATGGTTGGTAACCCAAGGTACTTGTCAGTCAAAGCCTCAGTTAATATATCAAGTGTAGTACAAATATTTTCTCTTACCATGACTGCTGTATTGGGGCTAAAAAATATACTGGATTTACCAGTGGATAGCAATTGTCCCGAACTCTGGCAATACACATCAAGAACCTTTTTCGGAGTAATAGCACTTTCCAGGTTTGCCTCAAGATTAAGCTATCGTCTGCAAACAGCAAGTGTGAAACTGAAGGTGCATTTCTACAAACTTTCACTCCTTCCAAACCCCCATTTTCTTCTTCCTGCGAAAGCATACTCGATAGTCCTTCAGAGCAAATTAGAAATAGGTACGGGGACAGTGGATCACCGTGCCTCAATTCCACGAGATGGTATTAATTCATTTGTTTCATCACCATTAACTCTAATTTTGTATCTTACTGAAGAAACGCATTCCATCATTAACTCCACCCATTGCTCATGAAACCCCATCCGCTGCATCATTGTCTTCAGAAAGCCCCATTCTACCCTGTCATATGCTTTGTGCATATCTAACTTGACGGCACACAAACCCACGGATCATGTGTTTTTTTTCTTTATACCATGGAAGCATTCATAGGCCACAAGCACGTTATCTGTTATGAGTCTCCCAGGTACAAAAGCAGTTTGGGTGGGTGAGATAAATTCTGGTAGTATCTTTTTCAACCTATTAGCCAACATCTTTGATATGATCTTGTAGACAACATTGCAAAGGCCGATAGGACGGTATTGCATAACTGTTTCTGGTACCTGAACCTTTGGAATTAGGACAATGTTTGTTGAGTTCCAACCTTCAGGAATTTTCCTTGAATTAACAGCTTCTAGGACTTCTTTTGTGAGCTCGTCACCAATTATGTGCCAAAACCGCTTAAAGAATATAGCATGCAAACCATCCGACCAGTTGGCTCTCCCTAGCTTTTCAATTTGCACAGGCAACTCTTTCATTTTCAACCTGTTTTCCACCGAAGACGGTTTTCGCGCCAATCGTTCAAACTCCCGTTGAGCCTTCCTGATCCGTGCTCTAAACGTCATCTACTATCTTTGTAATTTGAACTGCAAAAACTAAAGAAGCGATCTAAACGCCCGGTAGTGCAGTAGTATTTCTTAACGGCCGGAGTTTTGCCAGCCTGCTATATTTTCCATGCTGCCAAACATCATGTGCTTGGTCGCTTGGAACTTGGAACAGACAGATTGGTCGACCGCGATTCTATTCTTTCGTGTGGGCGGGCAGGCAAGGCGCCACTGTAATGTCTCGTTGTGGACTGATATTCATCGGAAACATGGATATCCAGTACAGTAGAAAAATGAAAAGAATTTAGAGCATCTTCAACAGGCGCGTAACATGCGGCGCGCTAAATAATTTTTACAACACCAAAATAGCTTCTTTTTGCGCGCAGCAGAGCGATGGCTCCAGCGATCGCTGTAAAATATTGCGCGCGCGAGCAGCCAGTGCTGTAAAAAACGGCACACGCGAGCACTCGGTACAACCATGCAGCACATACGAACAATATGAAATACAATATATAGACAAATAGCATAGTTCAACAACAACACCACAAACTAGTCCATACGATACAAATAAAATTAAATAAAAACGATACTATGGTGCAAATATACAAGAAACTACTCCTCGTTGTCGTCCTCCTCCTCGATGGTGTAGTCCGACGACAGAAACACGTCGTCCGACCGAGGTTCGCACCGCGCTATCGCCAGTGCCTTCCGCCCACGCCTGTCCACCCGTTCCGCGGCTCGCAGCGCCCTTCCCTGCGCCCAAAAGTTGTTCTCGACGGTGACATCCTTCGGGAAGCGCTGGCGCCACTCCGCCATGGCGTACTCGTCCGCCTCAGCGATGAGAAGGCGGCATTCCCGCCTACACTGTATGCGGCGGCCCTTGTTGGTGATGAGCCGCGACGAAGGCGCGAGGTCCTGCGCCTGCTGGCGCGTCTGGGTCCGAGAAATTCATCTGCTAACATGGCCGGTTGAGGTGCTACGCCGCCGCGTCGTCCGTGCGGGCGGCCTAGTGGGTGGCCTCGAACGTCCTGAGACTGAGACGTACATCACTGGAGCGGATCTCTGCGTAATACATGCTGGAGGGGCGGACCCGAACGCTGCGGTAGCCGGAGCTGATCCGGGGGCGCGGTGGCATGTCGGCGGCGGGGGAGAAGGCGCGACGGTGTCGGGAGAAGGGCGCGGCAGCGGTGGCGGGGCGCTGAAGGCGAGGAAGAAGGGGACGGCAGGGAAGAAGGAGGTGCTGGAGTGGCGGTTGGCGGGCTCATGCGTGCGGGTTTTGTAGAGCGCGCCGGAGGCCGCGCGCACACATCTTTTTCCTGCGCCTGCTGAAGCGTGCCAAACCGCTCCCGCGCGCTAAAACTTGCTTTGCACAGCTGTTGGAGATGCTCTTAGTAATGTGGTGGGAGAAAAGGAGGGATATTGAACACCGAAATATGGATACTTCGGTCAATAATGTTATTGCTATATGTCGGTTCCATATTCATTTCCTTGGCTTGTGCTTCATGAACTCTCGATATTTTTTTTACAGTTTTGTTAAGTCTCAATCGACTTAGACTTCGCTATGTCTCAGTTGATGCTATATTCCATTGATCATGCACGAAGACTTGTAGAAAATATTTCTTTTCAGTTTTTCTTTTTTCTTCTTATATATTATATCACTTGACTTAGACTTGATTAAGTCTCAGCCGACCGAGACATAGACATACCATTTTTTACCATGCTATATCCCGTTCAACGGTTCAAGTGCTATATAGGAGTATATAGGTTGGCTGATCGAGCCAACTAACTAAGCTCCAATATAATGACGATGGAAACCACACATCTGGGTCTTGAGCTCGTGTGCTACGCTTTCCTCTGCGTCGTCGTCGTCACCATACTTGTCAAGCTCAGGCTCAGACGCAGCGCCGGCCTCCTGAACCTGCCTCCCGGCCCATGGGCGCTGCCGGTGATCGGCCACATGCACTTGCTGGCAGGCGCCCTGCCGCACCGAGCCATGCACAGGCTGGCGCGGCGGCACGGCCCCGTCATGCTCCTCCGCCTCGGCCACGTCCCCACGCTGGTGCTCTCCTCCGCGGAGGCGGCCAGGGAGGTGATGAAGGTCCACGACGCCGCCTTCGCCAACCGGCCCTTGTTCGCCACCGCCGACGTCTTCACCTACGGCGGCGAGGACATCTCCTTCGCGCGCCACGACAGCCGCCACTGGAAGGCCCTCCGGGCGCTCTGCACCGTGGAGCTGCTGAGCCCTAGGCGCGTCCGCTCGTTCCGCCCCGTCCGGGAGGAGGAGGCGGCGAGGCTCGTGTCGTTCGTCGCCGCCGCAACCTTCCCGGTCGCCGTGAACGTCAGTGAGATGCTCAAGGTGATGATGAACGACGTGGTCATGAGGGTATCCGTCGGCGACCGGTGCCAGCAGCGGGCGGTGTACCTCAAGGAGTTGGACAGGGTGGTGGAACTCATGGCCGGCTTCAATCTGACGGACCTGTTCCCGGCGTCGCCCCTTGCGCGGGCGCTCGGCGCCGGCTCCATGAGAGCGACGTGGAAGGTTCGCGAGAGGATCCAGTCTATCATGGACGCCATGGTCGAGGACCACAAGAGGGAGAGCGCCGGCCATGACAAGGAGGACATTCTCACCACTCTGCTACGGTTCCAGAGAGACGGCGGGATGGGTGGCATCACCCTCACCAACGAAAATGTCAGCGGCGTCTTGTTCGTAAGTCACCATGGATCATCTCCACCTAGCTATGTTCATCCTCTTGCACTGCATCTGCACATATACATGATCAAGTGCTGAATTTTTTGTCAACAGGACATCTTCTGTGCGGGGTCGGAGACGACGGCAACCACAACTATCTGGGCTATGTCAGAGCTTATCAGGAACCCGCGGATAATGGCCATCGCACAGTCTGAAGTGCGGCGACTGCTCCATGGCAAGACCAAGGTGGCCGAGGCGGATATCGAGGGCCAGCTCCACTACCTCCAGATGGTCATCAAAGAGACCTTCAGGTTGCACCCCCCGGTGCCGTTGCTCCTCCCGAGGCTGTGCACGGAGCCGAGCAAGATCATGGGCTACGACGTGGCTCCGGGCACCACCGTGTTCGTGAACGCGTATGCGATCGGCAGGGACAAGAAGAGCTGGACGGACGCAAGTGAGTTCAAGCCCGAGAGGTTCGAGGGCGAGAAGGTGGACTATGGTGGTACGGACTTCAGGTTCCTCCCCGGTGGCGCTGGCCGGAGGATGTGCCCCGGCATGATGTTTGGTGTGTCCAACATTGAGATTGCTCTCGCGAGCCTTCTCTATCACTTCAACTGGAGGCTCCCCGACGGCAGGAACGCGGAGGAGCTTGATATGACCGAGACGTATGGGATCACGGCTCGTCGGAAGACTGACCTCTTGTTGGAAGCTACTATTCCTATGCCTTAGTATCTTATCTACTGTGTCTCTACCTTTTTACACACTGTTTTCTTTATGAGCGATGCTACACGTACAAACAATTTACAGGTGCATATGGCACACACAAATTTAGGAGTGTACACGGAAGTGTGATTTGTGGACAGGATTATTGGCGTACTATATGCAAGCGTACATGCATTGAGATTGTGTACGTGGTGACTTTTTTTTTACACGTAAATTAGTTCATGTAAATAGACGATGTCGTACATACAAACACACAAAGGTACTCCAACATTTTATATTGTGGGATAGAGGGAGTACTATATGTGCATAGATTTTGAACACAAAAAAAACGTACATTGTGTTGGAGCTGCATCCTCTCGGCCCCTCTTCTTCTCTCTCAAACTTCTCTCTTCTTTTGATAGAAATTTTCAATCTATTTATCAATTATGACCAGGTCTATGGAGCACCTAACGACGACTACAAGCATTGGAACGAGCCGAAGGCGCGCCGCCATCATCGTCCCTTTATCACCGGAGCCGGGCAAACCTTATTGTAGTAGATAGTTAGGAAGTCGTCGTGCTAAGGCCCCAAAGGATCAGCACACCAGAGCAGCAACCATCGCCAATGAAAAGAGTTGTAGATCGAAAAAATGAAACCTGAGACCACATGGACGAACATGAACAAAAACTGGATCCAAATAAATTCACCGAAGACTAGCACTCACCGAATCCCATGAGATCCGACGGAGACACACCTCCACACATCCTCCGACAATGCTATTCGCACCATCGGAGCGGGGATAGGATGTGGGAGACATTATTGCTATCGAGGGACATCGCCGCCACCACACAACCCCAACCAAGACGTTCAACCTAGCAAAAATGAGAACGGGGTCCCTCCCACCGGTGGGGGGGGGGGCGAGATCCTCCGCACCTCCATAGGCCAAAGGCCATCGGAAGCCGGGCGGATCCGCGGCGGCGCCGACAGAAGGAGGAAGGAGACTTTTCTTGAGGAGGAGGAAAGACTTGTGCCAACCCGCTTTTTCTCAAACTTCTCTCTTCTGTCTCTTCTGGCATGGTTTCTCTCACACAAGAACACACAATGCCAGGACACACACCCACATTCAACGAAGGAAGATGAACACAAAGACTTTGTCAAGAGACACTTTCCTTGGGAGTGTTTGACAAAAAACTACAACTTTAGGGGTTGCATCTCACTAAACTATCACTTTTTAAAAAGTAACTGGAAACTACCTTTTTTTAATTTTGTGACTGAAAACTACCATTTTAAGATAATGGCCAGTTTAGACAATTTAAACGCATTTATGATAGGCGAAGCCCGTCTATCAGGGCTGACATGGCAGGAAAGTCAACTGCGTTATTCCGAACCGCTAAGTTGACCGTTATGATAGGTGGACCCCACACATCAGTGATGGGCCTCTAACCCCTCGTTGGTTACCACAAGTGGAAGGTGTAAGATGCAGTGTTGTGGAAGTTTTTCCCTTAGCAAAGATGCCAAGGATCGAATCCCCAGAGACTCCTAGGTTCAACAAGTAGGTGTCAACTGCTAACGGCGCCAGATATTAGCAATCAACGTGGACCTGCACACAGATACAAATAACTTTGCTCCCAACGAGTACAGAGAGGTTGTCAATCCCTCTGGCCTTGTAGTTCACAAAGGATTAAACGCAAATGATAGTAGTGATAGATAATGTTTGCAATAGTAAGTAAAAGCGAAAAGTAAATAGCGGATGTGATCAATGATGGTAATATGGACCGGAGTCTCATGATGTTCACTAGTGATGTCTCTCTCCCAAAAGACGATAAAACAGCTATATGAGGTAAACAAATTACAGCTGGGCAATTGACCGGACCACGAACGCAAACCAATGCTGACTACATTGCAAGAAAGGTTGAGGTTCAAAGCATGGGCGGTACGCCAAAGTAAGTAGACCGAAATCCATCAATATCTACTACTAATCATCCACCTTGAGATATCTATCCAGAACATCTCGCTGGTATTAAGTTGCGAGTCCCACCCATAGTGTAAACTCAAAGCAACAGACAACTGGATTAACAGAACTTTGCGTAAAGTAAACAATCCTTGCACCCGCGGGCACAAGCACCGTTGTTTTCCCCCTTGTGGCAACAGCACATCCCCTAGACTCATGTTTCTGTCACTCAAGCTAGTCATCGAGGGGCATGAACCCACAATCGAGCATAACGTTCCCTCTTGGAGTCACTACCTACTACTTGGCCAAAGCAATAAATAACAACGGAGAACATGCAAGAATTACTTATGAACATAAATATAAAAGAGGTAGATCAAATATATTACTCAAGATCAATCTGAACATAATCTCATAATCCATCAGATCCCAGCAAACTCAACATAGCAACAGCATAAGGATTATATATGTGCCTCGATCATGTAGGGCAGCTCACGAGGACTAATTAGTGAAGCACAAGAACGGGAGGAGAACATCACATAGCTACTGGTCATGGACTCATGGTCCAAGGGAGACTACTCACAACTCATTCGGGAGGCGTCCATGGTGGTGGAGAGGCTCCCGATGATGATCCCTCCCTCCGGCAGGGTGCCGGGAAGGGTTCTCCTGGTGCTCCCGATCTTGGAAGCGGCGGCGGCGGCGGAACAGAGATGAGATCGCGAAAAAGAGTTCCCGTCCCGAGGGTTTCGAAGGAAGCTCTAAATATATGCCAAAGGGGGGCACCAGACGGGGCTCGGGGGGCCCAGGCGCCCCCCCGACGCGGCCCAGGGGGGGGGGGCGCCGCCAGGGCGCTTGGAGCCCTGGTGCCCCCCCCCCGGCTGTACTTCGGGCGCAAGGAAGTTTCCGGGACACTGATTTTTTATATAATTTTTCTGGATTTTTCCTGACAGTTCTCGTAACGTGAAAACCTGAAATACAAAAACAGCCGAAAACAGAAACTGGCACCGGGGTGCACTGGATTAGTAGGTTAGTCCAAATATGATCAAAAGTGTATGGAAGTGTATGAATATCATAGCAATATCACCCAAAAGTGGCATGGAGCAAGCAGAAATTATAGATACGTTTTGGACGTATCAACATCCCCAAGCTTAATTCCTGCTCGTCCTCGAGTAGGTAAATGATAACAAGAATAATTTCTGTGGTGACATGCTATTAACCATATAGGACTTTTTATAGTCATATGACAAAAGCTTATTGAGACAATGATTCTATAGTAATTAAGTTGCCTCATGAGAAAATCACAAATGACTGAAAGTTTTACAATATGAAACTGAAACACCAAATAGATTTGCAATGAACATGGTGTGCAAATATGATAAAGTGATATCTAGCTTGCCCCCTTTAGTGAAGCAAAACATAAATGCAGGGGCACCTTCAAGGTTTAAGTGATGACTAGATACAATGATTTCAGAATAAACGATATCACAATCATGCAAAAGACAATGCTACTTTGGGACAATGCACATTACACTTAGAATGACAATCATGCTCTCAGTAGTTGGTGCTTTAAAAGAAAGAAGGTGGATTTTTTATTTTGAAAACATAGAAGCAATTTTGTCAACGGTAGTAGTACTTCATATGTGTCATGCATAAGACATCCTATAAGTTGCAAGCCTCATGCATCGAATACCAATAGTGCTCGCACCTTGTCCTAATTAGCTCGGATTTCCATGGGTTATCATTGCATTACATATGTTTCAACCAAGTGTCACAAAGGGGTACCTCTATGCCACCTGTACAAAGGTCCAAGGAGATAAATCGCATTTGATTTCTCGTTTTTGATAGATCTCAACTTGAGGACATCCATACCGGGACAACATAGGAAATAGATGATGGACTCCTCTTCAATGCATAAACATATTCTCATAAGAGATTGAGGATTAATGTTCAAGCTAAAACTTCCACCATGATACATGGCTTTGGTTGGCGGCCCAATGTTCTTCTCTAACAATATGCATACTCATTCAACCCACGGCAAATCACCCTTACTTCAGATAAGACGAACATGCATAGCAACTCACATGATATTCAACAAAAGTGTGACAGTTGATGGCGTCCCCAGAAACATGGTTACCGCTCAGCAAGCAACTTATAAGAAATAAGATACATAAGCAACATATTCTTTACCACAATAGTTTTTAAGCTACTTTCCCATGAGCTATGTATTGCAAAGTTAGTTCGCTTAGTACAGGTGGAGGTTAGCAACGAGGGAAAACACTTCTACTTACTGCATCTTACACCTTCCACTTGGGGTAATCCAACGAGGGGTTCGAGGCCCATCAGCGTCCTACTATACTAGAGTCGTTTATGGCGTCGCTCATCTCGCCCTACTCTCTGTCGCCCTCCTACTGTACTGACGCTGCAATGGCGAGCACACTTCTTTCTTGTGTCCTCTGCCTCCGTGCGCACTGCAGTTCGTCGCGCCGCCGACGGGGTCGATCATCTTGGCCTCCTCTCGGCCTCCTCTCTCTCGCCCCCCTACACTGGAGTCCTTTTCAGCGTCGATCATCTTGGCCTCCTCTCTCGTCCTACTGCACGGACGATACCATGGTGCGAGCACTGCATTCTCCTCCTCTGTCCATTGTCTTTACGCGAGCACCGCAACTAGTTCGCCGACGATGTCGCTCGCCGTGCCACTATCCACCGCAGTCGCCATGGTCTGGCGCCACGGTCACTATCCACCGCAGTCGCCATGGTCTGGCGCCACGGCCACTATCCACCGCAGTCGCAATGGTCCGGCGCACACTGCATTTCTTCTCCCCCTTCCTCTGCTAGCTCTTAACCCTGTGTGCTAAGTGCAAGTACTAGCTCTTAATCATACCCCATGCGGGGAACCAAACATCGTGTAGTGGTATGCGCCGAGACCATGTAGGCAACGAAACAATGTGCCAAAGTTAATCCCCTAATACAGGAGTCCATATACAAGCAACCAAACAACTTGCAGATGTCGCATATGAGGTTGTTTTAATAGAGCCAGGCTGAGTGAAGCAGGGTATGCAACGTAGGTATTGTAGCTGAGGGCAACCAAACACGCACCTAGTACTTGCCACAATATGGGCAATCGTGGCGCCGGACAAGAAAACGGGGACAAGAAAACGACGCGGTGAGATACTTCTCGATGGATGGATAGAACGGAGGTGGGGACGCATAGCTAAAAAAGAAAAAGAAACAAAAAAATCACCTTGCCCCGATCAGCGGCAGTCCGAGCGTTGCTGCATGTGATCGCGTAGTCCGTCGAATCTCCACAAGTTTTTTTTGAGGGAACGACCAGATTTTATTCATCGAAAACCACAGATAGTGGGATACAAGTTTGGTCATGAGGTTGGTCAAACCATACATGAGGACCGTGCTGAAGCCTACGAGAATGTTTGGCGAAAGCATGTGCTTCATAATTAGTAGCACGACTCTCAAAAATAAAGTTCGATTAAAATGCAAAGACCTAGACTTAATCTCTCTGATTATTGCTCCACTGCTCCCCCTCGCCTCGTTACTGATGTCATTCACCGCCTGTTTGAATCAGAGGCTATCACCACGTTGTGAATATTTAGGTCAGCCGCTAAAGCCAGCGCTTCCCTACATGCTATCACCTCCAACGTAGCTGGGTCATGCATTCCCTCTATGACAAGGGCTGAGCTACCCATGTAGTTTCCCGCTCCATCCCTGCATACTTCCATGGTTGAACCCCTTCTGGTGAAGTGAACTCCTGCATCAACCTTAATCTTGCAATACCCAGGCGGTGGTGCTTTAGGTCTTCTCGCCGGCTCATCTCTGGGAGCAACTGCTGCTTGAGCTTGAGGTTCACAACTTCCTTGATCATGTTCAGTTCCTGAAGATAGCGGTTAATAAAACTGCATATCGCATGTGGGCTCTGGAAGATCCCTTCATGAATGGCTTTACGTCTCGCAGCCCATATCGCCCATAAAATAACCGAGAGCTTGACAAACTGCTCATGGGGAAGAGCCTCTATATGTGTAAATAACCATTGTTTTGCATTCGGTCCAGTGGTCGTCGCAATCACTTGTGCCAACTCCTCATCTACCAATGCCCAGGTGCACCTAGACATGGTGCAATCAATCAAAGAATGTTTCCAGGAGTCCTCAGCTCCGCAGAAGCCACACGAGCTCGAGTTTGCCATGTGCCGATGTGCCCGCCCGTCATTAGTGGGAAGAGGTTGTTTTGATAAGCGCCATAAGAACATGCTGATCTTGCCTGGGACTTGGGTCCTCCACATAGTATTCCACAGCGTTGCTTCCTTCGTCGAAGACGAAGGCCCTGGCGAGCCTTCCAGCCATGCCTCCCTTCGCTGCCGTGTCGCCACCATCATGTTGTAAGCAGAACGAACTGTAAAGTTGCCGCTTTTCTCAAAATGCCAGCACCAGAAGTCCGGAGTATTGCGAGTACATATAGGGATGCTCATTATCACATGTGCATCCATTGGCATGAACACTTCCGAAATCTTCTGTCTGTCCCATGAGGCCGTGGTGGCGTCGATGAGTTCAGAAACCAGGTATGGTGGATTTGGGGAGATACAGCCATAGGGCTTCATCATCTCGTCCCTAGGGAGCCAATTGTCATCCCAAACACTTGTTGATTCTCCGTTTCCAATGCGCTTTATCAGTCCAATCTTCAAAGTATCTCTACCTTCCACCAGCGCACGCCAAACTTGACTCGGGTAACCCCCTAGTGTTGCCTCCAGAATAGTAGAGTTAGGATAATAGATGCTTTTTAGAATTCTCGCACTAAGGGAGTCTGGGTTCTGTAAAAGTCTTCAAGCTTGCCGTGCCAACATGGCCAAGTTGAATAACTCAAAATCCTTGAACCCTAGACCCTCCATGCTCTTTGGCTGTGTCATAGTTTTCCAAGAGACCCAATGCGGCTTACGACTGCCATCCTTGCTTCCCCACCAAATTTCCTTACTAACAAGTGCTTTTACGAAATCTGTAAGGCATGCCATGTGGGCCAGCAGCATTCTGGTAATAAAAAAACTACAGGCCAGGATGCAATGTCACGTCAGGTGCGATCTACCGCAACCACGAATCCCTATTTTCCTTACGTAGTAGCCAGGCGCTGCTCCCGGAAAAAAGTTCATTTTAAATCTTAGGCAAGATTTTTTTATGAGCAGTGAACCCCACATGCCATAGACACAATAAGTGTGGCAAGATTTTCTTAGGCAAGCCAAAGTGTGGCTAACAATTTAAGCAACTATGCACGGGGGAGTTTTCGTTCTTAAGTTTTTTCCCCTACGCCTAGGCTAGGGTTTCTCTCCTCCCTGGCGATCCTATCGCCAGAGAGTCCTTGCCCACCTCCGGGAGGTTTCCCCCGCTTGGAGCAGTGCGATCGGGACCTGCGCTACGCGCCCTGAGGGTCGTGCGCTCCCCCCGGCAAACGATGGCGGATGCTATGTCTAGGACCAGTGGAGACGGCGGCGGCACCGCCGGGAGATCGGATCTGGACGAGTTCATGGAGCAACTCAACCTAGAGGACGAGGAGTTCGACGATCTAGTGATTGAGGAGAACGATCCGGTGATCAATGAAGGAGTTCGTTGGCTAGCCCTAGCTAGGGTTCATACGGAGAAAAGCTTCAGCCCCACGGCCTTTTACAGAGAGATGCGGGCAGCTTGGAACCCGGCGAAACAGGTGAGGTTCAGACCCGTCGGTCCAAATCTGTTCGTCGTTCAAGCGGACTGCCTTGGAGATTGGGAGAGGATGGTGGAACAAGGGCCATGGCTATTCAGAAACTGGGCAGTTCTCATCTGCCCGTACGATGGGTTTACCAAGGTGGAAGAGGTTCCCATGCTCTTCATGCCGATCTGGCTTCAAATACATAAATTGCCTGATGGGTTTTGTAAACAGCATATTGTGGAATCGTTGCTGAGGAAATCTGGAGAAATTTTGGATATGAGATTGAACGGAAACACCCGAGGTGATTACGTGAGGGTTAGGGTTCGGCATGATATTCGCCGACCCTTGACAAAATTTGTCAGCATTGTTAGAGCAGAGGCAAGACAGGTCTACTTTGTGCGTTATGAGAAGCTTGCGCACTTTTGCAGCGTCTGTGGACTAATTGGGCATGATTTTAAAGAGTGCGGCACTGGGATTCATGAGGTAAAGGATATGAAGTATGGCAATTGGCTGTATGCAGATGGACCAAACAAAGCAAGAGCGGATGAACAAGGTCGAGGCAATGTCAAACAGAAGCAGCAAAGTACCCCAACAAAAGAGAAGGCAAAGGGTAATACCCTGGACCCGGATCTGGTCGACACGGCGTCTAGCCCGTCGAAGTCAGGGGCCGGGGATATGCGCGTTGATCCGCCAGCGAGGAAGAGATTGGCCATGGATAGTGCGGAGAAGGATCCCCCCATCATCCCTGGTGCTCCTCTGGCTCTTACTCAAGGTCTGGGGGAAGATGGAGGGGACCAGACCTCACCTAGCAATAGTTCAAACAGCAAAAAAGCAAGAATCGAACCCCTTGAGGGTTCTATTGAGAGATCGGCGGCTTCCCTCGAGGAAGACCGCCGGGCACAATGAGTCTCCTAATGTGGAACTGCCGGGGGGTGGGGAACCGCCGGACAGTTCGCGAGGTGTTGGCCCTCTCTAAAGCCAATTCCCCGGGGCTGATTTTTCTTTCAGAAACACGTCAAGCCTCAAGTCAAATGGAGAAGCTGAGAAGGAGACTCAATATGAAGGGTTTTGTTGGAGTATCTAGTGATGGCCTCAGTGGGGGGCTAGCTTTATTTTGGGACGAGAATCTGCAAGTGTCTGTGCTAGACTCTTGTGCGAGGTACATTGATGTGAGAATTGTGGATAATACCAATGATAAAACGTGGAGAACTACATTTGTATATGGCGAGCCGAGGGTAGAGAACAGACACCGCATGTGGGGTGCTTTATCAGGGCTCCGGGCGATCTCGGCCGAGCCGTGGCTGGTTTGTGGGGACTTTAACGAGGCAATGTGGCAACATGAACACTTTTCTCGGTCGCAACGTTCTGAAAGTCAAATGCTCCTCTTTCGGGTATGTCTGGAAACTTGCGATTTGATGGATTTGGGTTTTACCGGAACCCCGTTTACATACGATAATGGACAGCAGGGGGAGAGGAATGTTCGTGTCCGTCTGGATAGAGCATGTGCGGATGATGCGCTGAAGGAGTTATTTCCGTTTGCGCAAGTGGTACACTTGGCGTCTTCATGCTCAGATCATGTACCTATCGTGGTTAGACTGGCACATGCGGAACCAAGACGAAACTGTAGGATCGAAGAAGTAGGTCTAGAGGGGGGGTGATTAGACTACTTGACAAGGTAAAAATTCTGCCTTTTGGTTGTGCACAGTTTTAGGCAGTTTTGCAATGAAGATCAAGTCAAGTAACATACTACACATGCAATTCTAGAGTATGGGCAGCGGAAAGTAAATTGCATATATAGTAAATGGAAGTGGAGAAGATCAAACGCAGTTTGGTGACACGGAGATTTTTGTCGTGGTTTCGATAGGTGGTGCTATCGTACATCCACGTTGATGGAGACTTCAACCCACGGAGGGTAACGGCTGCGCGAGTCCACGGAGGGCTCCACCCACGAAGGGTCCACGAAGAAGCAACCTTGTCTATTCCATCACGGCCTACGCCCACGGAGGACTAGCCTTACTCGGGGTAGATCTTCACGAAGTAGGCGATCTCCTTGCCCTTACAAACTTCTTGGTTCAACTCCACATCACGACGGAGGCTCCCAAGCGACACCTAACCAATCTAGGAGGCACCACCCCCAAAAGGTAATAGACGGTGTTGATGATGATGAACTCCTTGCTCTTGTGCTTCAAGTGATAAACTCCCCAACACTCAACTCTCCTCACTGATATGGCTGTGGTGGAAGAAAGATTTGAGTGGAAAGCAACTTGGGAAGGCTAGAAATCAAGTTTCATATGGTAGGAATGGAATGGCTTGATCTCAACACAAGGGTAGGTGGTTCACTTCTCAGAAAGTGTATGGTAGAAGTGGTGGTACTTTCTGATGGCTCTCCTCACGAATGAGGAGGGGGTGGAGGGGTATATATAGCCTCCACACAAAATCCAACCGTTACACACACATTTGACCAATCTCGGTCAGACCGAAGTGAAAACTCGGTCAGACCGAAAGTTCAAATATAGTGAACGTTGGGATTTTCGGTGGGACCGAAAATACCATCTCGGTGGGACCGAAAGTGCATCTGATATGAACGTTGGAGATTTCGGTGAGACCGAGAAAGAAAACTCGGTTGGACCGATTTGAGAAAAGACAGGAACATGCCAAAATCGGTTAGACCGAAAGTTGATTATCGGTGAGACCGATTTGAGCCAAGACAGAAGCTTGTCCATCTCGGTGAGACCGATAATACAAACTCGGATATTCCGATATGATGTGAAGTGGTTACAGAAGGTTGGCAGTTCAGTTTCGGTGAGACCGATCTCAAACTCGGTGGGACCGATTTTTCTAGGGTTTGGAATATGGCAGAAGTGGTTCATCTCGGTGGGACTGAGTTGGAAGAATCGGTGTGACCGAGATGTTAGGGTTTGTAGAAATAACTTCATCTCGGTGGGACAGAGTTGGTTTGACCGAGATTACTTATGGGTGTGTGTTAAGTAGTGAATAGTGCTGATAGTTGAAGGAGCTAAATCACTAAGCACTTTGAGCAACCAGATCATCAACACAACCTCATCCCCTTTTAATAGTATTGGCTTTCCTATGGACTCAATGTGATCTTTGATCACTAAACCAAAAATGGAGTCTTGAGCTTTTGCCAATGCTTGTCTTAGCATTTGAGGGGTCCACTTCCTCAATCATCTTGCCATACCAATGTGATTGGGTTTCCTGAAACATACTTGATAAAAGCATTAGTCCAACCACAAAGTATGTTGTCATTAATTACCAAAACCACCCGGAGAGCAAATGTGCTTTCAATCTCCCCCTTTTTGGTAATTGATGGCAACACACTGAAATTATATTGAACGAGACATCAAAGCTTATTAAAAGAAAGACAGGATTATCATGAAAGCTTTGACAAGCATGTAGTACACAGGCTCCCCCTACAAGTGTGCAAGATTTTCATAGATTATGGTTTTGGACTACCACAAGCACACAAGAGAGATAAGCAAGATGTGCTACATGCAGCTTGGCTATATGCATCAGAGCAGAAGAAAAGGAATTGAGTGATAATGCATATGTGCATGGTGATCTCTTGCAAACAAGTATTTACAAGCAAGTCCACCATCATGCACATTCTGCAAGATGCATATACTTACCTTGAGGTTCCTTGGCATTTGTACCTGAAGGGATAAACTTGAGAAAACAAGGTTAGATAACACAAGAGTATTCCTTCAACCAACTGCAAGAACATCAAGAGTACCAAGCCAGGGAGGACATGTATAAAGAGTGTCTCATATTGAGCACAGGCTTGAATCAGCAAACATGTCTCCGAAGCTAAAAGATTTTCAATGAACTCTGAGAGATTTTGCTTTTCATAGGATATCAATTGACGATTCCTCTAAGTCTTCTCCCCTTAAGCTAAAAGATTCCATGAGATACCAATTGTGAGTAAGATGCCAATTGTGAGAACAAGGGGTGTGATGTAAAAAGCAAAATCAAACGAAAGATGCCAATTGTGATGTCCAATGTAAAACACGACAAAGCTTTGATGTGATTCTCTCCCCCTTAAGATGAGATTGCTTTTCTTCTTCCCTTAAGTCTTCTCTTCTCCCCTACTCCCCCTATTTCCCCTAAGTTCTCTCCCCCTTTGACATCAAGTGCCGAAAAGGACAGTAAACTAGGTAGGACAGGAAAGATGGAAAGAAAGAAAGAAAGAAAGAAAGAAGTGGGATCCTTAAGAATCACAACGGGACAAACAAGAACATTCATAGAGAAACAATTTGAGTCCAAATTTGAGTCCTCTCCCTCTTTAAGATTTAAGTTTGAGTGGAGCTGCAGAAGGTGATGTCCTGGAAGATAAATCCAAGGAAACACAGAAATAATCCAGCTCACTCTACGAGGGATGTTTCAAAGGATTTGCAATGAATTTGTAAAAGATTTTCAGGGAATTGATCAGAGTCATAAAAAGATTTCCAGAAGGATATTCACAAAGAAACATAAGAAAAGAAATAAAAGGATTCCTAGATGAAGTTTTTTTTTTTTTTTGTAAAGGAAAACTCAATGAGAGAACATAAGAGAAAACAGAAAAACTCCAAAAGCATATGTACTTCATCTAGATAAAGGTCAGCGACAAAGTCACCTATGTTTGAGTATATTGACTTAGGAGTCAAATGAAGACATTTGATCATAGGTCATACTCATCGTTTAAGCTCAAAATGGGGTTGCCATTTTTCGATTAAGCATTTGATGTGATCACATCTTATGAAGCTGCTTGTACTCATGACTTTGAGTAAAGCTTCTCAAAGATGTGAAGAACATACCTTGGGTTTGTTGTTGCTTTACTCATGTAGGTAAGCTTGATGTAGGTGCTCATTGAATGTGAAGTTGGAGCGCCATTTCTACTTGTGTAGTTCATCTTCCTACATGGGTTAGGCAAGCAAGGAAATATTCGAGGATATCCAAGATGACAAGAGTGAAATACTAGATGTATAAGATGTCAAAAAGGATATGTGGAATTTTGTTCCTTGAACTCAACATCCCAAAGGGCTAGATACTTGGTCAATGACAAGATTACTCATGATTTGAGTGTGTGATAATCTTGTGGAATGTAGATCATCCAAGTACCTGCAAAGAGTTAGATGCAATACAAGGAGGCAAATGTGTCCAAGACATATGATCATCATCATAAGAGAAATATCAAGGATTAGTCAAGAGGCTCATGCCTTGCATGCATCAACGGAGTTATCACTCCAAGTTTGAAGCATCAATGATGTTCAACTCACTCCTCAAGCGACAAAACACTTTCTCATCAAGAGGTTTTGTAAAGATATCAGCAAGTTGTTTGTCAGTACGAACATGCTTAAGATTAATATCACCCTTGGCAATGTGATCACGAATAAAATGGTGACGAACTTCAATATGCTTTGTTCGAGAGTGTTGCACAGGATTGTGTCCAATCTTGATTGCACTCTCATTGTCACAAAGCAAGGGAACACGTCTCACATGTATCCCATAATCTTTAAGCGTTTGTGTCATCCATAGTAATTGAGCACAACACGAACCAGCAGCAATATATTCTGCTTCGGCAGTGGATAAAGATACCGAATTTTGTTTCTTGGAGGACCAAGATACAAGGGATCGACCAAGGAATTGACATGTACCCGAAGTTGACTTTCTATCAACCTTGTCACCGGCATAGTCCGAGTCGGAATAGCCAACAAGATCGAAAGAGGCTCTCTTAGGATACCAAATGCCAAAGTTTGGTGTGTGTATCAGGTATCTCACTATCCTTTTAACAGCTTTAAGATGACATTCTTTAGGAGCTGCTTGATATCGCGCACACATGCATACACTCAACATTATGTCAGGACGAGAAGCACAAAGATACAGTAGAGAACCAATCATAGAACGGTAAACCTTTTGATCAACGGGTTCTCCATCTTTAGTCAAGTCATTATGTCCACTAGTAGGCATGGGGGTACTCATACCTTTGCTTTCTTGCATGTTGAACTTCTTGAAGAGATCCTTGGTGTACTTTGTTTGTGAGACAAAAGTACCCTCCTTAGATTGCTTGATTTGCAACCCAAGGAAAAATTTGAGTTCACACATCATGGACATTTCATACTTCTCTGACATGAGCTGTCCAAACTTCTTGCTAAAATGGGGGTTAGTTGAACCAAAGATAATATCATCAACATATATTTGGCACACAAATAGTTCACCATTAACCCTTTTTGTGAACAGCGTTGAGTCTATCTTTCCAATTTCAAAGCCTTTTTCAAGAAGAAAGCTAGTCAAGCATTTGTACCAAGCTCTAGGGGCTTGTTTAAGACCATAAAGAGCTTTATGCAACTTGTAAACATGATTAGGCTTTTTGGGATTCACAAAACCAGGAGGTTGTTTTACAAATACTTCCTCCTCAATTTCACCATTTAGGAAAGCACTTTTGATATCCATTTGATAGAGAGTAATATCATGATGATTGGCATAAGCAAGAAGGATGCGAATGGACTCAAGTCTAGCAACGGGGGCATAGGTCTCACCATAGTCCATACCTTCGACTTGTGTGTAACCTTGAGCTACGAGACGAGCCTTGTTGCGGATGACTTGTCCATCTTCATCTTGCTTGTTCCGAAACACCCATTTGGTTCCAATGATGTTTTGATCATCGTTGGGCTTCTCTACCAAAGTCCACACCTTGTTCCTCTCGAAGTTGTGTAGTTCTTCGTGCATAGCGTTCACCCAATCCGGGTCTTCAAGTGCTTCTTCTACCTTCATAGGTTCAATACTAGAGATAAATGAGTAATGCTCACAAAAGTTAGCTAAGCGAGTTTTAGAGCGAGTAATTCTCCCGGAGTTGATGTCGTTCATCATTTGTTCCACGGGATGATTTTTCTTGACTCTTGCTCGGACTCGAGATAGCTTTTGTTGATGTTGTGGCTTAGCTTCCTCATCATCTTCATCTTCTTCTTCTTCTTCTTCATTGTTGTTGGTGTTGTCTTGAGGCGGTGGAGAAGGAGGTTGTGGTGGATCTTCTTGTTGCATTTCCTCATCTTGGTGAGTTCCACTTGTGGAGGCCTCCATGTTGCCTTGAGGTTCATCTCGCTGTGAGGTAGGTGGCTCCACATATGTAGATGAGGTACTCTCCTTCACCTCCATGGGGCGGATCTTTCCAATAGATAAATCTTGGATAGCTTCCGATGGGTCCTTGTCTCCTACATCAATAGGCATTTGCTCTACTTGCGAGCCATTAGATTCATCAAACTTCACGTCTACCGTCTCTTCAACCTTTCGGGTGAAATTGTTGTAGACACGGTAGGTGTGGGAGTTTGATCCATAACCAAGAAGAAAACCTTCATGAGATTTAGGAGCAAATTTAGATCGACGATGCTTATCAAGGATATAACATTTTGAACCAAAGACACGAAAGTATCCCACTTGGGGTTTGTTACCGGTGAGAAGCTCGTATGATGTCTTGCCAAGGAGCTTATGAAGATAAAGCCTGTTGATGGCATGACAAGCTGTCTCGACGGCTTCTCCCCAAAAATGCTTCGGTGTCTTGTACTCATCAAGCATCGTTCTTGCCATCTCTATGAGCGTCCGGTTCTTCCTCTCAACAACTCCATTTTGTTGAGGAGTGTACGTAGCCGAGAACTCATGTAGAATTCCTTCCTCATCGAGAAAAGAGTCTACATTGGCGTTCTTGAACTCCGTTCCATTGTCACTCCGAACTTTCTTGATCTTCACCTCAAATTGATTTTGGGCCTTTTTGGCAAAGGTCTTGAAGATCCTCTGAACCTGCGATTTATCATCAAGGAAAAATACCCACGTAAATCTGGAATAATCATCAACTATAACTAGACCAAAGGAGTTACCACCAAGGCTTTTGTAAGCATTGGGACCGAAGAGATCCATATGAAGAAGCTCAAGCGGTCTCCTTGTGGTCATGATGTTTTTCACGGGATGACTTCCACCAACTTGTTTTCCTGCTTGACAAGCACTACAAAGTCTATCTTTGTCAAAGAAAACATCTTTAACACCAAGAATATGATCACCTTTGATTAGCTTGTCAAGGTTACGCATACCAACATGTCCTAGCCTTCTATGCCATAACCAACCTTTAGAGGATTTAGCAATGAAACAAGCTCTAGGTTGGGCTTTCTTAGTGAAATCAACAATATATAGATCACCTCTACGAATACCAGTAAAAGCCATGTTTTGATTATCACGACGAAAGACTTGGCAATCTACTTTGGTGAATAGCACATTGAATCCAAAGTCAGCTAATCTAGACACGGAAAGTAAATTGTATCCAAGAGATTCAACAAGCATGACATTTTGAATAGAGCTATCATGAGATATGGCCACCTTACCAAGGCCAAGTACCTTACCCTTGGAGTTGTCTCCAAAAGTCACATACTTGCGTGGACCATCGTTCTTTGCAAGCTCTCGAAACATGTCTTTGTTTCCGGTCATGTGATCGGTGCATCCACTATCAAGAATCCACTCTTTTCCACCGGACATGTAGTCTCTCAGATTTGCCATGAGATTGAGACTCTTCATGACCTTGTCTAGCTCGGTGTCCGAATCGGAATAATCATCGTCTTGCTCATGCTCATCATCATATTGACCCATAGATTGTTCATCATCAACACCTAGGTCAATTTGATAAGTACTTGCATTAGTTTGGTTAATGGAATAATCTTCGGAATGCAATGCAAGAGCATTTCTAATGATAACATTGATAAGACCGGGATCACCCTTCTTTTTCATAAGATCACGAAGCTCAAAGAAGCATTTATCAAAGTTGGGATCATTGGGGTGCAACCTATCAAATTCAATAGTCTTGTGTAGAATTTCATCAAGACTTCTCAAAGAGTAGTCCGGATAAAGTTCTTCCAAGAACTTCCATATAGCATAGGCACACTCAAAGTTTGTAACAAGATTAAGCAAGTCATCAGGTAACCCTTTTATGATGAGATTTACAGTTCTAAGGTTACGAAGCAAATCAAGCTCTTCATCCATGGTAGGGTGCAAGGGATCAAATGGAGGCACATAGGGGGTCTCAACATATTTGCACAAATTGTACATTTTAAAGATACTAAGCATTTCAGACCTCCAAGAGTTATAGAACCTTCCATCAAGAACAGGCACTCTATGGCTAACACTCCCATCCGTAGACACGTCCATCTTCCTCCAATGGTGTGTAAACCAAAGCAATGGAGACCAAAGCTCTGATACCAATTGTAGGATCGAAGAAGTAGGTCTAGAGGGGGGGTGATTAGACTACTTGACAAGGTAAAAATTCTGCCTTTTGGTTGTGCACAGTTTTAGGCAGTTTTGCAATGAAGATCAAGTCAAGTAACATACTACACATGCAATTCTAGAGTATGGGCAGCGGAAAGTAAATTGCATATATAGTAAATGGAAGTGGAGAAGATCAAACGCAGTTTGGTGACACGGAGATTTTTGTCGTGGTTCCGATAGGTGGTGCTATCGTACATCCACGTTGATGGAGACTTCAACCCACGGAGGGTAACGGCTGCGCGAGTCCACGGAGGGCTCCACCCACGAAGGGTCCACGAAGAAGCAACCTTGTCTATTCCATCACGGCCTACGCCCACGGAGGACTAGCCTTACTCGGGGTAGATCTTCACGAAGTAGGCGATCTCCTTGCCCTTACAAACTTCTTGGTTCAACTCCACATCACGACGGAGGCTCCCAAGCGACACCTAACCAATCTAGGAGGCACCACCCCCCAAAAGGTAATAGACGGTGTTGATGGTGATGAACTCCTTGCTCTTGTGCTTCAAGTGATAAACTCCCCAACACTCAACTCTCCTCACTGATATGGCTGTGGTGGAAGAAGGGTTTGAGTGGAAAGCAACTTGGGAAGGCTAGAGATCAAGTTTCATATGGTAGGAATGGAATGGCTTGATCTCAACACAAGGGTAGGTGGTTCACTTCTCAGAAAGTGTGTGGTAGAAGTGGTGGTACTTTCTGATGGCTCTCCTCACGAATGAGGAGGGGGTGGAGGGGTATATATAGCCTCCACACAAAATCCAACCGTTACACACACATTTGACCAATCTCGGTCAGACCGAAGTGAAAACTCGGTCAGACCGAAAGTTCAAATATAGTGAACGTTGGGATTTTCGGTGGGACCGAAAATACCATCTCGGTGGGACCGAAAGTGCATCTGATATGAACGTTGGAGATTTCGGTGAGACCGAGAAAGAAAACTCGGTTGGACCGATTTGAGAAAAGACAGGAACATGCCAAAATCGGTTAGACCGAAAGTTGATTATCGGTGAGACCGATTTGAGCCAAGACAGAAGCTTGTCCATCTCGGTGAGACCGATAATACAAACTCGGATATTCCGATATGATGTGAAGTGGTTACAGAAGGTTGGCAGTTCAGTTTCGGTGAGACCGATCTCAAACTCGGTGGGACCGATTTTTCTAGGGTTTGGAATATGGCAGAAGTGGTTCATCTCGGTGGGACTGAGTTGGAAGAATCGGTGTGACCGAGATGTTAGGGTTTGTAGAAATAACTTCATCTCGGTGGGACAGAGTTGGTTTGACCGAGATTACTTATGGGTGTGTGTTAAGTAGTGAATAGTGCTGATAGTTGAAGGAGCTAAATCACTAAGCACTTTGAGCAACCAGATCATCAACACAACCTCATCCCCTTTTAATAGTATTGGCTTTCCTATGGACTCAATGTGATCTTTGATCACTAAACCAAAAATGGAGTCTTGAGCTTTTGCCAATGCTTGTCTTAGCATTTGAGGGGTCCACTTCCTCAATCATCTTGCCATACCAATGTGATTGGGTTTCCTGAAACATACTTGATAAAAGCATTAGTCCAACCACAAAGTATGTTGTCATTAATTACCAAAACCACCCGGAGAGCAAATGTGCTTTCAGAAACAAGTATGTTCCTAGGTATGAAATCATGTGGGAGAGACACCCAGGCCTGGGAGCGGTGATAGCGGAAAGCTGGGATAGAAGTAAACCGAACGGGCACCTTGGGTCAGTTCGGGATGCACTGAAAGACATGATGCAAAGGCTTCGAGCATGGAGTAAAGATCACTTCGGGCATGTCATATCAGAGATTGAAAAACTGCGCACTGAGCTATCGAATCTGCAGTTACAAGATGCGGATAGGAATGCCATAAAGCAAAAGATGTTTCAGCTGGACGAACTTCTGTACCGCGAGGAGATGTTATGGTTGCAACGATCACGCATCACGTGGCTCAAAGAAGGCGAAAGAAACACCTCTTATCTTCATCGCCGTGCCGTCTGGCGCGCGCGCCAGAATTACATCCAGCGTCTGAGACGGAGGGATGGGACCTGGTGTTCGGTTCCATCTGATATGGAGCTGCTAGCCACGTCGTACTTCAAGGAGGTGTTTACCAAGGACCCAACTCTCACCCCGGAGTCGGTCCTAGAGAATATAACACCTAAAGTTTCACAGGAAATGAATGATGCATTATGCGCGCAGTTTACTGAGGAGGAGGTGTCAAATGCGCTCTTTCAAATTGGGCCGCTGAAGGCACCAGGTACCGATGGGTTTCCAGCTCGATTCTATCAACGGAATTGGGCGGTTATGAAAAATGAGATCATAGCAGCGGTACTGGAATTCTTTACAACGGGGGTGATGCCAGAGGGCGTGAACGATACTGCTATTGTGTTAATCCCGAAAATCCCCTTCCCTAAGGAGCTTAAGGATTTCCGGCCAATAAGTTTATGTAATGTAATCTACAAAATCGTCTCCAAATGCTTGGTGAATCGCCTACGACCTCTACTAGCGGAGCTGATTTCAGAAAACCAGAGTGGCTTCATACCTGGTCGGCTTATTTCAGATAACTCAATCATAGCTTTTGAGTGCATTCATCATATCCAAACAATGAAGCTTAACAGCCCAGCGGCATGTGCATATAAGCTTGATCTATCAAAGGCATATGACCGTGTGGACTGGGATTTCCTGGAGATGGCCTTGGTCAAGTGGGGTTTTTCTTCAGTATGGATCACTTGGATCATGGCATGTGTGCGCTCGGTAACATATTCTGTGAAGTTTAATGGAAAGCTACTGGAGGCGTTTTCCCCATCACGGGGGCTTCGACAAGGTGATCCATTGTCTCCGTTTCTATTTCTTTTTGTTGCTGACGCCTTGTCTGCTCTCATCACCAAATCAGCTGAGGAGGGTAATCTGAGGGGTGTTACCGTTTGTCGAGGTGCTCCTGTTATATCACACTTGCTTTTTGCGGATGATACAATGTTGTTCTTTGAGGCTTCAAGCCAGCAAGCTAACGTTGTCAAAAGGTTGTTGAACACTTACACATCAGCGACGGGTCAACTTATTAACCCTGAAAAGTGTTCCATCCTCTTCTCGGACAACTGTGATGCGGCGGTGGCGGAGGAGGTGAAGGGCATATTGGAAATTTCGCAGCAGGTTTTTGAGGCCAAATATTTGGGTCTGCCGGTTCCAGAAGGAAGAATGCATAAAGGAAGATTTGAAACACTCCAAGAGAGACTACGTGCAAGGTTGATCGATTGGAGTGAACAATTTGTTTCGGTAGGCAACAAGGAAATTCTCATCAAAGCTGTCGCACAAGCCATCCCTACCTATGTTATGAGCGTATTCAGATTGCCGGCGTCGGTCTGTGATGATTTAACAAGAATGATGCGGCAATATTGGTGGGGAGTAGAAAATGGGAAAAGGAAGATGGCATGGCTTAGTTGGAAGAAGATGATAATACCCAAGTCGATGGGTGGCATGGGCTTTCGCGACATGAGAGCCTTCAACCAGGCCTTACTTGCTAAACAAGCATGGCGGTTATTGGACTGTCCAGAGAGCCTATGTGCAAGACTCCTTAGAGCAAAATATTTTCCCCATGGTAATCTGTTGGATACGGTGTTCCCGGCGAGCTCATCCGCTGTGTGGAAAGGAATTGTGCATGGGCTGGAACTGGTGAAGAAAGGCATTATATGGAGGGTGGGGGATGGTACCCTGATCAGAACTTGGCGTGATCCATGGATCCCAAGGGGACACAGTTTGCGACCAATTACACCAAAGCGCAATTGCAGGCTAAACTGGGTTGCTGACTTTTTGAATGAACATGGTGCTTGGGACGAACAACAGCTAAGAGAACATTTTTGGGACATGGATGTACGGGAGATTCTCAAGATCCGAACTTCGCCGAGGAATGGACAGGACTTCATAGCCTGGTTCCCAGAGAAAAACGGACAATTTACAGTACGAAGTGCATATCGGCTGGCTACATTGGGTACCAACCCTAGTTCGATCGCTGCTGCAAGCGCCAATCCGACAGGGGAGAGGCCAGTCTGGCAATGTATATGGCAAGCCAAGGTACCTCTAAAAATGAGAATCTTTGCATGGAAGGTGGTATCGGGTGCACTGGCCACGAATGCATGCAAAAAATATCGCCATTTATCTACAAGGGATGCATGTCCTTTATGTGCGAAGGAGGAGGAGTCGAGTTTCCATGCACTAATAACATGCGATCATGCGCAGGAAGTATGGAGGAAGATGAGGGGGGTGTGGAGTCTACCGCACCAAGATCATCTACAGGACACAGGGCAAGACTGGTTATTGGATGTGCTGGCCAATTGCGATGTGCATATGAGGGAGTGTGTAATCATGTTGCTATGGCGGATATGGTCCTTACGATCGGATCTAACGCATGGGAAGGAAATACCTGATGTGGCGACAACGGTTACATATCTGCAGAGCTATATACAGTCCTTGGACCTATCCAGGAAGTTCTCTACGGAGGAGATCATCAAGGGCAAGATGCCTTGTGTTCGAGAGGAGCCAGCTGTGGTTCGGAAGAAATCCATCTCACTTCCTTGGCCACGGCCGCCGCAGGGTCAGGTGGCCCTGTCTGTAGATGGATCCTTCTTGCAATCAGATGGTTCAGCAGCGGCAGGTATGGTGTTGAGGAAGCATGATGGGAGCGTAATATTTGCGGCATACCGGTGTATCTTTAATTGCAATGAGGCCCTGGAAGCGGAACTGCATGCGATAATGCAGGGTATGGCTCTTGCTATCCAGCACAACGAGCTTCCTGTCATAGTTCAGTCGGATTCTTCCGTGGCCCTCTCCGCCTTAGTAGGCGACAGCTTATCCAGATCGGCCTACGGGCATCTAGTTTCGGAGATTCAACATCTTATGGTAGATAGAGTGTTTATTCCTTTGAAGATCAATCGTGTGCAGAATAGGGTGGCAGATTGTTTGGCCCACTATAGTCGTACAGAGAGCACCACTGCTGTATGGCTAGGACGAGGTCCGCCGTGTATTGAGGACATCTTGCCTCTTGATTGTAACCCTATGTTCTTGGAATAAAACTCTTTTACCAGCGCAAAAAAAAAAAAACAATTTAAGCAACTTACCCCGAAAAAAAAAACAATTTGAGCAACTCAAGTTAGGCAAGTGTGGCAATAAATAATGTGGTAACATAAGACAAACATAGTCACAATCCAAACAGCCCTTTAAACTCGTAGAGGTTGGATAAAATGAACCCCATGTTGAAATCCCTATCAATTGAACCCTAAATTATGCAATCCCGGGCTAAAATGAACCCAGGTTCGTTTCCAAACGGAGATCGTGGACGTAGCCGGAATTTGGTGCACCGCGAGGCGCACGTGAGGAAAAGACTGGGCCAGCCCAGTGACGCCCAGCTCGCTCTCCACGTCCTGTTCTAGCAAGGCCCAGCAACCTACAGAGAACTCGAAAAAAAAAACAGTCAGCTTAATAATTTTTGGGTAGCAAGATTTGAACTGACTTTGTTGTACAATGTGCGGAAAACAGTGCTATTTGACCCTTCGTTAGCTCACAGAAATGAAAAAGATCAGTAGAAACTCGAAAAAGTTCACAGAAAAAAGTGAGAAAATTCACGAATTTTGAAAAAACAATCAAAGATTTATTAAAAGTTCATGGATTTTAGAAATAAAATGTGAAGCCCTCAGGTTCTTTTTACGTAGGAAGCACCTCAAATAAAAAGGAAAAAAATAATGGTACGGATGGGTTTCGAACAAATGATGTACTGCTACTTGCCTCACCTGAAGACCACCGTCCAAGTATGGTTCTCGTTAGGGTTGCAGGACAAATTTTTATGTAGTATAAATGCGGAGAGAAAAATTTAAAGGCGAAATTAGATGACCAGCAAACTAATGTTCCCTTAATATAATTTCTTTATACATCCGGAAAAATTATACGCTTGTCTATTTTATTCACAGACATTGCTCATTTTTCGTATATATCCGAAATATTTTTATACACGTTCAGCATTTCCCAAATACATGATTAACAGTTGTTTAATATATATTTTTATGCCTATTTTTTCATAAACATTCACCCCCTTTGGTATTTAACATATGATTGACATTCTTTTTTCAAATACAAGTATGTGAAACTTTTTGCAAAAAATTGTTAACCATTTTTGGGATGGTACGAAACAATGTTCAAAACTACTTTACATTTCTGTACATTGTATACATTTTTAAAATGTCACGAACATTATTTTAAAATGCATGAACATTTTTCAAATGCAACATACATTTTTAAATTACATATATATAAATATTTACAATATTAAAATATATTTTGTAATGGCACGTACTTTTTTTTGTAACGCTTGACCATTTTTGAAATGTCACAAATGCCGAAATATAAGTGTAAACGAAAAAAAGTAAAATGGGTCAGCCCAGCGCGGAGGACGGGAGCACTCTGTGGCCAATACTGTCGCTCCCTGGCCCACTAGTCAGATGGATCCCCGTTGGCATTTTGTCAGTGTTCGATTTAGACCGGGATTGCATAGTTCAGTATGCAATCCACAGGGATTTCGGCGTGGGGGTTCATTTCGCCCAACCACTACAAATACAAGTTTGGTCTTGCGCACATTTGATACCTTCAATTGGCATCTTGAGGACTCTCTTATGCGTTGGTGCGATAGAAGAACCGACATGCGAAATCCGGACAGACGAGCAATGGCCTCCCTCACCATGCTCGTCTCTTGGACTCTTTGAAATGAGAGAAACGTCCGGGTGTTTCGCCACAAGAGTGCGCCACCGCCTATTCTTCTTCAAAATATTTTGCTTGAGGCCAACCTATGGGTGATAGCGGGTGCTAAGAAACTAGGGCGTATTGTTGTACGAGAGTAATTGCCATGCGGTTTATTTGTAGGGTCACTTGCAAACTGTCAAACTCTATTCTCCTCTTATTTAATGAATGAGGCAAATCTTTTGACTCCGTTTCACAATTTTTTTTTTGACTTTTTCCCTGCTCTTCTGTTGTCGTCGCTCCGTGTACCAAGCAAAACAGACCCAGATCAATACACCATTTGCTGAGGCCAGCTACACAAAGGAATCTAGCAACACAAGTCTTGAGGACAGCCAGATCAACCCGATGCATAATGATGTGCCACTAATTCCTGAGAAGAAGCAAACCTCTTAGGCCAACTATTACATCAAAGTTGATCTCACGTAAAGCTTTTTCAACTGGTCTGGTCACGCCAGTTTCCGGCCTTCAATTGCTGCGTTTACGCATCGGATCAATCTTTTATGGTCAAAATTATGATCTACTTCCTCTGTCCCAAAATATAAGAACGTTTTTAACACTACACTAGTGTCAAAAACGTTCTTATATTATGAGACGGAGGGAGTACGTACCAAAGAAGTACTGCGACCTGGACAAGTCCGACGAGAGGAGCGCTCTATGCAGTACAGATCCTCTGTTGTCTAAATACATCAGGTGATATACATCTAGTCTATTTTAGCACATATTAATTTTTTTTGAAATTTACTCTGGCCCTGTGTATTTTAAATGGACGACAGGTGTTCATTATAAAAGTGACGCCCTACCACGGATACGGAGCAAGCGCTAGCATCATCTGCACTGACGTCTACGTGTGCCGCCTGCTTTCTTTTTTCGAAACGAAGGCAAAAGATTTGCCTCATCGATTAATTAAGAAAAAGAGAATTATCCAATTAATTAATAGAAAATCAGGCGAAAATCGATACAAACAAACCACTCGTGAACTACTCACACAACATGTAACCCATGCCTGACGACCATACCCAACACCTAACGTCCACCAGCCCCCATACTATTACATCACAAAGACACTCGAACGAGAGTAAGCCACTGAACCTACGGTATGCTTGACGGACACGCACGCAAGCCACTGAACCTGCGGTACGATCTACATCAACATGTCGCGACCGACACGCGCGAACGTGCCGGCTTACAATACCATGACCGACTCACATATCCACGCCGACCTAAAATGTCGCAGCCGACTGGCGCAGCCGTACGTGTTGGCTTACAACGTCGCGGCTAACTTGTGCGTCCATGCCGGCTAACAACGCCGCGGCCCACTCGCGCATCCGCGCCGACCTACAACGTCCCAGCCGACTCGCGCGTCCTCGTCGACTTACAACGTCGCGGCTCACACGCCCGTCCGCGCCGACCTACAACGTTGCGGCCGACTCACGCGTCCATGCCGGCCTCCAACGCCGCGGCCGACTCGTGCGTCCTCACCGGCTTCCAGCACCACGACCGGCTCTACCGTCCGCACCGGCGTCTGCGCTGGCCTCCAACGTTGTGTTCGGCTCGACCTTTGTGCCCGCGCCCGCGCCGGCTTACAACGCCGTGGCCGACTCTCCCATCCGTGTTGGCTTACAACACCGTGGCCGACTCTCCCGTCTGCGCCGTCTTGCAACGGCGTGGTCAACTCTCTCATCCGCGACTGCATACAATGCCGCGGCTGACCCCCTCTTCTACATCAACACATCGGAGTCGCGCCTGTCTGCACGAGTTGCTCAGCGGACACGCGCAAGTCACCACCCCTGCACCCGGTCTACTCCACCTACACCGGATGGCTCAATGGGCAGGCGCATGCACAAGTCGCCGCCGATGTGGTTTGGTCAACTTAACAAGTCACCCGGTCGAACCATCGGCCGGGTTACTGACACGCGACTCATGCGGGATCATCTATAACCCACCGCGGTCGACCTCAACCTTTCGCGGGTTCACATCGCGTCATCAACGCTGAGGCATAAAAACAACTGGAGCGGTTGTTAGAAATTGCGAAAGTGAAAAGGAGCGGTTGAAGTTGGAGCGCATGTTAGAGGATCACAAAAAATTGTTGTACCCAAATTACGAAGATGACAAGAAAAAGCTGGGTACCACATTGAAATTTTTGCAATGATTTTGAAAAGTTGCTGAAAGTGATAAAGAAGATAGTTCCAAAGGATAACGAATTGCCCGACGGTACGTACGAAGCAAAGAAGGTTGTCTGCCCTCTAGAATTAGAGTTGCATAAGATACGTGCATGCCCTAATGACTGCATCCTCTACCGCGCTGAGGAGTACGAGAATTTGAATGTATGTCCGGTATGCGGTGCATTGCTCTATAAGATCAACCGCGATGACTGCTACTTCTCGAGCTTGCGTTGTATTCACTCGAAGAGGAAAGGATGATGCAGCATAGTAGCGTAAGTATTTTCCTCGGTTTTTGAGAATCAAGGTATCAATCCAGTAGGAGACCACGCACAAGTCCCTCGCACCTACACAAACAAATAAGAATTTCGCAGCCAACGCGATAAGGTGTTGTCAATCCCTTTACGGTCACTTACGAAAGTGAGATCTGATAGATATGATAGTTTGATATTTTTGGTATTTTTTATTATAAGAACAGAAAGTAAAAGCGGAAAAGTAAAGTATATTGTAGATTGATATGTTGAGAATAGACCCGGGGGCATAGTTTTCTCTAGTGGCTTCTCTCATGATAGCGATATTTTACGGCGGATAAACAAATTATTGTCGAGCAATTGATACAAAAGCGAATAATTATGAGACTATCTATGCATGATCATTATATATAGGCATCACGTCCGAGACAAGTAGACCGAAACAATTCTGCATCTACTACTATTACTCCACACATCGACCGCTATTCAGCATGCATCTAGTGTATTGAGTTCATAAGAACAGAGTAACGCCTTAAGCAAGATGACATGATGTAGAGGGATAAACTCAAACTCAGTGATATAAACCCCATCTTTTTATCCTCGATGGCAACAATACAATACGTGCCTTGCTGCCCCTACTGTCACTGGGAAAGGACACCGCAAGATTGAACCCAAAGCCAAGCACTTCTCCCATTGCAAGAACTATAGATCTAGTAGGCCAAACCAAACCAATAATTCGAAGATACTTGCAAGGATATTATAATCATAAATAAAGAGTTCAGAGAAGAGCCAAATATTTCTCATAGATAATCTTGATCATAAACCCACAATTCATCGGATCTCGACAAACACACCGCAAAAAGAGATTACGAATAGATCTCCTCGAAGACCGAGGAGAACTTTGTATTAAGATCCAAAGAGAGAGAAGAAGCCATCTAGATACTAGCTATGGACCCGAAGGTCTGTAGTAAACTACTCACAACTCATGGTGAGGTGATGATGATGATGTAGAAGCACTCCGTGGTAGATCCCCCATCTGGCGGAGCTCCGGAATAGGCCCCAAGATGGGATCTCACGGGAATAGAAGGTTACGGCGGTGGAACTAGGGTTTTCTCTTCTCTTCTAATGGTTTCGGGGTACATAGGCATATATAGGAGGAAAGAGGTCACCGGGGGGCAAAAGTGGGACCCACGAGGCAGGGGCGCGCCCCCCACCCTCGTGGGCACCACATATGCCCTACTCCGTGGTTCTCAAGTCTCCAGTGCGTGATTTTCTTCAAAAATATCTCTTCCGAAGGTTTCATTCCGTTTGGACTCCGTTTGATATTCCTTTTCTGCAAAACCCTGAAATATGCAAAAAAAAACAGCAATCTGGACTGGGCCTTTGGGTTAGTAGGTTAGTCCCAAAAATAATATAAAAGTGTATGACAAATCCCATTAAACATCCAAAACATCATAGATAATAGCATGGAACAATCAAAAATTATAGATAGGTTGGAGTCGTATCAATGACCTTGGTGATGTTGAGGGCGAGCGCCACAGGAAGAGGGTTCCTGCCAAGATGATGTGGTATGATCCTATAATATCACGGTCGAATTGTTTGTTCCAAAATAAAGAGCATGTCAAGTTGTTGCGATGGCACAAAGAAGACTGTAAGAAAGACGTGATGTTGAGACAACCCGCTGATGGGTCGCAGTGGAGAAAAATCAAAGAAATTTCACGGACTTTGCAGATGACGCAAGGAACTTATGATTTGGTCTAAGTACAGATGACATGAATCCTTTTGGGGAGCAGAGTGGCAGTCATAGCACCTGGCCTGTGACTATGTATCTATAACCTTCCTTCTTGGTTGTGCATGAAATGGAAGTTCATTATGATGCCAGTGCTCATACAATGCCCTAAGCAACCCGGCAACGATATTGATGTGTACCTAAGGACGTTAGTTGAAGAATTTTTACAGTTGTGGGATAAAAAATGTGTACGTGTGTGTGATGAGCACAAACAGGAAGAATTTAGGGAACAAATGCAACAGTCGAGACGTAGAAGTAGTAATAAAAGCGGGGAAAATCATTTCTCCAACTCGGAGAACAGGCAATGCAAT
>LR738715.1:876236194-876262610 GCA_902687465.1 Secale cereale | reverse complement strand
CAAGGTGATTCCCGATAAGGTAACCGACGTTGTTACAAACATTGGTATCAGTGTTGATCCACTCCTAGGCACCGAGGAAATCCCCCGTGGCCGATGTAGCATGGCAATATGTCCCCCGGGAAAACTCTGGTCAAACCTGAGCAGATCCGGCTTCTATCAACACAAATGCGAAGATTGCATGAATGGTACATGAAAGAAGTAAATAACGGGCGAGTGATGCTCATGGTGAAAGTCGAGTACGAGAATTACTTCTATGAAAACGAGCTATGCATTGAGTTTCCAGATTTTTTTTAGTTATACAATCAAGACTCACTGGACAAATCTATCATCAGTTGCTATTGTCTGTAAGTGATTTACTTCTGTAATTTAAGTCTCTAGCTCAGCTCGTTCATTGCATGTAATTATTCACTAGTAGAAAAAGGGCATAATGTTCAGCTCATTAGTCCCGGTTTGTAAATGAACCGACACTAATGTGACCATTAGTGCCGGTTCCAACAGTTAGCCGGGCGGCACATTAGTCCCGGTTCGTTTCGAACCTTCAGTACCGGTTCATGTCACGAACTGATACGTCTCCAACGTATCTATAATTTTTAAATATTCCATTCTATTATATTATCCTTCTAGGATGTCTTATGGGCTTTTATATACACTTTTATATGATTTTTGGGACTAACCTATTAACCTAAGGCCCAATGCCAGTTTATGTTTTTTCCTTGTTTTTGAGTTTTACAGAAAAGGAATACCAAACGGAGTCCAATTGACGAGCCAATGTTTGATGATTTTTTCTGGACCAAAAGAAGCCCCCGAAGCAAAAGAGTTGGGCCAGGGGAGCCACGGGCTGCCCTCGAGGGTGGGGGCGCGCCCTGAGAAGGTGGTGGCGCCCCCCTATCTCGAGGACAGCCCAGAAGCTTCCCTGACGTGGGACCTACGCCAAAAATTCCTATAAATACTGAAACCTTAGGAAATTAACCTAGATCGGGAGTTCCGCCGCCGAAAGCCTCTGTAGCCACCGAAAACCAATCTACACCCATTCCGGCACCCTGCCGGAGGGGGGAATCCCTCTTCGGTGGCTATCTTCATCATCCCGGCGCTCTCCATGACGAGGAGGGAGTAGTCCACCCTTGGGGCTGAGGGTATGTATCAGTAGCTATGTGTTTGATCTCTCTCTCTCGTGTTTTTGAGATGGCACGATCTTGATGTATCGCGAGCTTTGCTATTCTAGTTGGATCTTCTTCTCCCCCTCTACTCTCTTGTAATGAATTGAGTTTTCTCTTTTAAGTTATCTTATCGGATTGAGTCTTTAAGGATTTGAGAACACTTGATGTATGTCTTGCACATGTTTATCTGTGGTGACAATGGGATATCATGTGATTCACTTGATGTATGTTTTGGTGATCAACTTGCGGGTTCCGTGACCTTGGGAAATCTATGCATAGGGGTTGGCACATGTTTTCGTCTTGACTTTCCGGTAGAAACTTTGGGGCACTCTTTGAAGTTCTATGTGTTAGTTGAATAGATGTTTCTGAGATTGTGTGATGCATATCGTGTAATCATGCCCACGAATACTTGAGGTGACAATGGAGTATCTAGGTGACATTAGGGTTTTGGTTGATTTGTGTCTTAAGGTGTTATTCTAGTACGAACTCTATGATAGATTGAACGTTACTACGGACTCTTGAATAGATCTATCAGAAAGAATAACTTTGAGGTGGTTTCGTCCCTACCATAATCTCTTCGTTTGTTCTCCGCTATTAGTGACTTTGGAGTGACTCTTTGTTGCATGTTGAGGGCTAGTAATATGATCCAATTACGTTATCCTTGTTGAGAGAACTTGCACTAGTGAAAGTATGAACCCTAAGCCTTGCCTACTATCATTGCAATACTATTTATGCTCACGTTTACCACTTGCTACCTTGCTTTTTTTATATTTTCTTATTACAAAAACCAATATCTACCCTCCATATTGCACTTGTATCACCATCCTTTCGCCGAACTAGTGCACCTATACAATTTACCATTGTATTGGGTGTGTTGGGGACACAAGAGATTCTTTGTTATTTGGTTGTAGGGTTGTTTGAGAGAGACCATCTTCATCCTACACCTCCCACGGATTGATAAACCTTAGGTAATCCATTTGAGGAAAATTTGCTACTGTCCTACAAACCTCTGCACTTGGAGGCCCAACAACGTCTACAAGAAGAAAGGTGCGTAGTAGACATCACGAACCGGTTCTAAAGGGGGGGGGGGTGGCAGGCCTGTGTCAGGCTGGGGTCCCACGAGCGCATTTAGTATCGGTTCGTGTCACGAACCGGTACTATAGATGCACCTTTAGTCGCGGTTGGTATAACCAACCGGGACTAAAGATCATCCTATATAAACCCTTCGTAGAGCCCGAGCTCTCTGTTCTTCCCCTTTTCCTCTCCTCTTTGTTTTCTTCCTCTCCTCTCGAGCTCATCCTCCATTTTTGCCAAAATTTGTCAAGATTTGAAGGCACCTCATCCATCCAAGTGATCACAAAGGTTAGCAACTTTATCCTTTCATCTCTCATTGCTAGATTAGCTCTTGCAATTGTAGGTGCCCAGGCTCCTTACCTTTCCACCGTTAGATCGCATTTAGATGTGTGTTATTATATATATATATATATATAACAGAGTTGGTGATGATGGTGTGCCTGCCATCCTGCAATATAGGCCATCCGATCTATATCAGGCCGATAGAAAGGAAACTATGACAATTTTGCAAAAAGATACCCGCACTCCTCTGCACATTTGCAGATAAGGCATTCCCTCGTTCATCCTTATCTCCCACAGGATAAACTACTCATATAAATGCATCTTGATGTTCCGTGCAATGCACGGGCATCTTGCTAGTGTATATATATATATATATAGGGTGGGTCTATTCTCATAACACCCCTTAAGACCTTATTCTCCTAACAACAGGCTTATTCTCCTAACAACCCTCCTCGTCCACTCCCCGCCTCCTAGCGCCAGAGGCCCGACGCCCGCATCCTCCCCCACCCCTCCCCGCCTCCTAGCGCGGGAGCGCCTCGGCGGCCGGTGGCCAGCGTCCTCCCCCACCCCTCCCCCGCCTCCTCCACCTCACCGCCGCGTCGGCCCCCGTCCCGCGCCGCAACCACCAGCAGGCGCCGCACCACCACCCGACCCCCGACCCCGGCGAGCTCCTTCCTCTCCCCGGCCGCGCAGGCGCTCGTCCTCGAGCTCTCCGCCACGCCGCTCCACGCCCTCCCGGCCTTCCTCGCCTCCCGCCGCGACGACCTCCCACGCGCCGCCGACCTGCCGTCCCTGCTCAAGGCGCTCGAGCTCTCCGGCCACTGGGAGTGGGCGCTGGCGCTCCTCCGCTGGGCGCGCGCCGAGGGGGGCGCCGAGGGCATCGCGGCGCTCGAGATGGTCGTGCGCGCGCTGGACCGCGAGGGCCGGCACGACGCCGTCTGCGCGGTGCTCGACGAAATGCCGCTCCCTCCCGGCGCCCGCATGGACGTCCGCGCCTTCACCACCGTGCTGCACGCGCTCTCCCGCGAGGGCCGTTACGACCGCGCGCTCCGGCTCTTCGACGAGCTCCCCCGAGTTGTTTCGGCAGCATGCGCTCTTGCAGTTCACTCGGGGACGAGGTCCCTGACTTGGCGCCACCAGCAGGCTGACAGTGCATAAAAAAACCATTGCGGTTCACTTGGTGATCCAAAAACAAAAACACATCGGAAAAGCAGCTCACTTCTCAACACTTCTCAAAGTAAAAACGAATTTTGTGGTGTCTATGAAAGGTGTCTGGTTCATTTTGTGGTGGTTTGTTACGTAAGTGAACGTGCAGTGCACTTGGGTAAGAAAAAAGTCTGCTACGAAGGACTCCTCAGTATAGTTCATTTCGAACAAAATGCATTTAAAAACAAGTAAAAATGCAGTGCACTTTTCGTCTAAAAAAAGTCCATTGCAAAGGACTCTTTGAAGCTCACTTTGTTTCTCTCCCACGAAGTTGGCCATAAAAAACCCATTGCGGTTCACTTGGTGATCCAAAAACAAAAACACATCGGAAAAGCAGCTCACTTCTCAAACACTTCTCAAACGCGCGAAAAAACGGCTGCTGCCGTTCGTAGTCAGCCGCACGGTTTTCAAATTTAACTAAAAACCGTAAGGAATCTCAAAAACATTTCAACATATGAAAGTTGCGCCTCGTTCGTAGCTTTCCAACGGTATATTACACGCCTTGTTTTGACAAACGGTTAAAAAACTGGAGTTAAAACAGTACCGAAAATTTGAAAAAAATCGAAAAACACAATTCCGCGATTTAGTAAATTCAAAACTGCTCTTAAACCGTAGCGAATTAGAAAAAATAATAGATATGAAAAAGATGCGTGGCGACGATACCTTTCCAACGGTGTATCATATGTTTCGTTCCGACGAGCGGTTTAGAAAAAACCGCCAAAAAACGCTCGCTGCCATTCGTTGTGAGCCGCACGATTTTCAAAACTGCTCTTAAACCGTGCGGAATCTTGAAAAGTGTTCAACATGGCAAAGATGCGTCTACTCCATAGCTTTTCAACGGTATATTACACGCATAATTCCGATAAACGGTTAAAAAACTAGAGCAAAAAAGGTACCAAAAAAACAACACGTACAGTTTTTTTCAACATAAAGTTCGCTGGTCTCTGTGGTGCGGTGCGTTTAGCTCTCCAATGCAATTTTGCAATGCAGTTCGGAGTGTTATGAAAATATTATTCTCATAATGTTATGAGAAAAGACCGGCTGTATACAATATGTAGGCGTACGAGAAATTATATTATATATGCATAATGTGTATAATATGTAGTAGCGTAAAATATATTTGAAATGTAAAAGAATTGAATGGAAAACACAAAATGAAAAGAAAAAATAAACCATAAATCGTAAACCCAACACAAAATTCTTAGTCCCGGTTGGTGTCATCAACCGGGACTAAAGGTCCTCCAGCCCCCGACGCTAGCTCGCGGCCACGTGGAGGAACCTTAGTCCCGATTGGTATCACCAACCAGGACTAAAGGTCCTCCAACCCCCAGCGCATGCTCGCGGTCATGTGGAGGGACTTTAGTCCTGGGTTGTGGCCAACCGAGACTAAAGGGTCGGGACCTTTAGTCCCAATTTCGGTGTTCCGATTGATGACCCAGGACTAAAGGTCGTCGCCAACCGAGACTAAAGCCTCGTTTTCCACTAGTGTATCCCTCTTTTTGACCTATAGCATTATGTTAGATATGGTTTCCGACTCTTGTTTCTTCTCACATTTTTATCTGCAGCTTGGAGCCTCTTTGGACTGAAGGAATTTGTATGAATTTTCGATATTCGAGTCCATAGGATTTTTTTCCCCTATGGAAGCCATTTGGATCATATGATCGGGGCCCCACCAAATTCTTATGGAACACAATCACATGCCCTTTGATTCCATGATGCCCATATACTCCCTTGGTTCACAAATTCGAGATGTTTCGGATATTTCAATATGGGCTGCGCATGGACTAAAATTAGTGAACAAACACAGTAAAACATGTTTATATACATTAGATCCAGAAAAAAAGTTACAACGTCTTACATTTGGGAGCAGATGTAGTACTATGTCTTATGGAAGGAGCTATATTTTCCCATGCTGCCAAATATTATGCGATTGTGTTCAAAAATATATATTACTGTGATTGGTTGGTTTGTAATGGGAGCAGACAGATTGGTTGACCGCGATTCTCTCCTGTGGCTGTGGCTGTGGATGTGGGCAGGCCACTGGAATGCCTCGAGCGTTTGCAACACCGCCGAACCCATCATAACCACCACTTTTGCAGCTACCCGCCTCCACAAATGATGTGAAATAGCGTCCGTGACCAAAAATCAACTACAGCAGATGACGTACTCCTACCTATCTCTGTTTGATGAAGAAAAAAAAAACTGCAGCATCTCCAACAAATGATGTATATTTGCGGCACCACTAGCGGCTGCATTGGAAGAGAAAAAAAAAATGCGGCGAGAACCCAACCATGCGAACTTTCACCGCCACCTCCGAACCGGCCGATTCTCCACCAGCCACCGTGAACCTCATTGTGCCACCCTTTTTCAGCTTTCGCCGGGCTCGTCCCTGCCGTCGGATCCGCCACCAATCGGCATTTATTTTTCAATGTCGTTTTTCCACGTCGCTTGTTAAAAGCAGAAAAGTCGGGAGTCGGAAAATCTTGTCTCTTGGTCTACATATAATGTTGGGCCCTCTTATCTGGCTGGCGTTTTGATGATAGTCTGAGTTGGCAGTTTCTTCAAAACTGGAGAGAAGGCTCAAAACCGCCGTTCTCCAAAAAAAAAAATTTAAAAAAAAGTGCCGTGTTGTTCTTAAGAAGCTATCAGCTCTGATACAACTAAAAGTGAGAAAGAAAAACGTCGGAAACGGCATGCTCTCCCGACAAACGCGAGACAAGTAAGGTTTCGGGTAATTTAACACCGTTTGTTGGAAAGAGACCCCCGAAGGTTTCGGGGATGGACCCGAAAGCAGGTCGGCGAGAAGAAAGAAAGAAAGGGAGGGAGGGAGGGAGAAAGCGATGAAAGCGGTGGAGGAGGAGAGGAAAAGGAGGCGGAGGGACACGGCCAAACTGCTTCCCGTTGCCCTCCACGGCTCCACCCGTCGTCGAGGAGCGATTCGCAGCTGACTCAACGCTCGTGCAGGTGCAGCTGCCGAATCGAATTGAATAAAATTAAATTAAAATCGAGCTGACACGAGGCGCGATGCTGCCGAATCCTCCTCCTGCTTTTAGTCCCACCACCACCGCCCCGGCCCTCCGCCTCTGCCTCCCTATCTCGCCCCCCTCCTCCTTCGCCGTCGGGTCACGGGTTCCCCTCCGCCGCCGCCGCCGCCGCCGCGCTGCCCTCAGCGGCTGCCGCTGCTCCTCGTCCTCCTCCCCAGGTACGCCCGCGCTCCAGCCAGCCTCCTCCTTCCATCCGCCCTTCTTCTCCTCCTCTGCTTCCCCTCCCCCGTTGATTAATCCAACCCAACGGCGCGCTCTCTCCTCCCTTCCCCCCTCCCTCGCCGGAAGGAAAGACCGACCGACTGTCTTCCTCCTCTTCCGATTAATCGCAGAGGCCGGGCTCAGGAATCCCAGCGCCTCCTCCGTCCAGCCACCCGCCGCCCATCTTGTTCGCACCACTTCCCGGTCTCCCCCACCATCCCGGCCGCGCCGCGGCACCAGATCCCGCCGCACCACAGATGCTTCCCACCGAATATGCCGCTTATTTATGCTCCTCCACCTCAACACTTTTCATACAACACCATTTATCTATCTATCTACTGTATTTCTTATATTTATTATTAAGCAGATTTTGTTGGCAAGCGTTAGTCAGTCAGCCAGATCCCCTCTCCTTACGTGTCCATGCTTTGACACTAGCTGCCAACGTTCTTCACCGCCTTCTCATCATATACTAATCCGATATCATGCAACATACTCCCTCCGTTCCCAAATACACTGTCTTTATATAGAGATTCCAACAAGTGACTACATACGGAGCAAAACATCTGCCGCGTTGCTCCGCCGAAAACGATCTCCTTCGTCACATTACAAGATAACAAAACAGAGTAGTTGGAACAGGTTCATGTTTTTCTTTCTTTCTTTCACAGGAGGTTCATGTTTTCAACTTTATTAGTTTGACCCCACACCACATAGAAATGCTCCTCCGATATGCTTTAGGTCGATAGGAACCGCCGCGTTTAGCTCGTATAAACACCGCCAGCACGGCGCACATGCTCTCTGACTGACCAGTGGAGAATCAACGCCTTTTACTAGCATGTGATACGATTCTTTGGGCACGCACCAATACATGTACATTCCTACCATGTGAAAATGTTCCATTTCCACGAATCAACATACGTGCCATTCTGTGAAGCACGGGGTACAGCCCGGAAGTTGCGATTTTAGCTTAACTGCATGCTGCTGCTGCTGCAACTGTCTGTTCAGCTTAACTTTATCTGTCTAACTCGCCATGGACAGTAATAACATACAGTAGTAATTTGTTTCTTTTGGGCAGAAATGGAGGCCGGCGCTGGCACAGCTCTGTACCCCGCGCACCGATGCAAAACCATATACCTGGTACCACACATCATCAACTGTCGGTGACAAACCTGTAAGACAAATGCGAAAAAAAAAACTCAACATGATTCGCTGTAACCAATGTGCGCAGGTGAGGCATGCCCAGGGTATTCACAACGTGGAGGGCGAGAAGGATTTTGCAGCATACAAGTCACATGCACTGCTTGATGCTCAACTTACCCCTTTGGGCTGGAGCCAAGTAAGATTAATCGTTTCCTTTCCGTTATCCCCATTCATTTCAATTTCAAACACTGCTCTTAGCATTATCAGTTCTATGACCAACTAAGGTGATGATTTTTCTCAAATAATATTTAAGGCGAAAATACGTCTCTGATGTTCACATGAGTGTAACAGATGGAAGCACTAATGCTCTCTAGGCACATTAGAAAAGCCCCTTTCCATTCGTTTTGCCCTTTCACTGCCACAGGGTTGGATGGTAGCCTGTATTCCACTGTAATCTGTTGTGCTCATGGTATCAAGCCATTCATGGTACAATATTGTCAAACATTAAGATTTTTTACATAGAAAATGTGTAGATGTGGGATCATGTCATGATGCTTAGTTATAGAAGTTTCTGTAATTCAAGTGTTGGATACTCAATTCATTCACCTCGCATACTAACAGATCCTAATTGATGATGTTTAACCTTTATTTGGATGATGACATCTTCTGTCAAATGCATTTGTAGCAGTTAGCAATATTATCTATTATGGCAATGCTCAGTACTTTTTTATAGGGCTATTCTGCCAAGCTTTCATGGCTGAAATCCTGGAGAATACGTTTTCCTTACTAAATGAATCTTCACAGCATAGCAGCCATTTTACATGGGAAATCTTAGGTTGTTACACATGGTTCTTACTGCCGCCTTAAAAAAATGAAGTCCCCTGTGTTAGCATCAACGTCTCACTAAAGATATCAACCCTACTTGTATCAGAACACAATGACACCACCTTGTTTTGGATGACATTGAGATGCCTTTAGTTGATTCCTTTATGACTTTGACACATAATGTTGATCGAAATTTTGCCAAGTTGACTGCAGTTGTGTAATTAGTTGAGTTCCTTCTGGCTTTGACACATAATGTTGATCGAAATATCACTCAGTTTTTTTTTTCATGTTGCATTTTCAAGTTCCATGGATATTGACTTACATTCATTTGTAGGTTGATACCCTGCGAGATCATGTGACAAAATGTGGACTGGCAAAAAAGATTGAGTTGGTTATTGTTTCCCCTCTACTCAGGTATAGTTTTGCTTGGCCTTGATCTTTTTGTACGTAATTTCAGTGTTCCGGATCTTCTCCTAAGTTTTTTATGTTCAGATTTGGCATTGCATTAATGTTCTTTCGAGAAAATACAATGTTAGGCTTTCTAGCACTGCTTAAACCTAGACTAGGTTGATCTTCCAACCAGAATTTCCTTGACTGAACGTGTTAATTGTCTTTAGAAAAAAAAACATATTCTTTGAAAGGCCTGTAAATTATGTCAGTTAAGCATCTCCATGTATCAGCTATTTTGCTTGGGCCACGAGTCTTTCGGTTTTACCTTGGAATTATAGTTTCAGCACATTCCGTTATAGGTAGTGCATACCAAAACATGACTTCAGTCAGAGGAGCACTCAACTAGGCAGGCTCGTTTGGGCTTAGAGCCAGAACTGTTCAGCAGTGGCTTCATGGTTAGTAAAATTATGAGGTAGTACATCCTTGCACAGAATCTTGTCTTTTGCAACGGTCAAACAGAGTTTAGATTGGTTTCGTTGTACATGGACGAATATTCTTGTTGTCTGCAGTTCTTGCTACATGGTGCATAAAATCTACTAGTACAAACAAAATTCAGCTTGATCTATCTTTTACACCCTCAGTCACTCCCTCATGACAATAGCTACTCAATCAGTTTATTATTATATTTTTATCAGAACTCATGTGCTAAGGCATGGTATACATACAGTGCATTAACACTCTTATATTTGTTTACAGAGGGAGTAACTACTAATACTAAATGAGCCTCACAGTATTTCATTTGAACTAATCTCACAGGACTATGCAAACTGCAGTGGGGGTCTTTGGTGGTGGGAACTATACTGATGGAGCAAGTGCAACACCGTTGATGGTAGAGGGTGCTGGAAACAGTGAACGTCAGCTGATTTCAAGTTTGAACTGCCCACCGTTTCTCGCAGTTGAGGCTTGCAGGGAGCACCTGGTATATTCCTATCATTTGTGCAAAATAAATAAAAATTATCGTCATTTAGTGCCTCATTTACTTGGTTTGTAATAAATATTGACTATAATAACTTGTTCATCTTTGTACTTCTAAGTCAAATACCCTCATTTAAGAATTTGCATGCCTCTGTTTGTCTCTGCTTCTTTTGTATCAGTAATGCTCTGACAAATGTTCCTAACATTTCATTTTGTATTTGATTTTAAAATGCAGGGTGTTCATCCCTGTGACAAGAGGAGCAGCATAACAAAATACCGTACTCTCTTTCCTGCCATTGATTTTTCCTTGGCAAGTACCTACTGTTGCTAATTCACAAGAACATTTCATGACAGTATCTTGATGATTTTTATAAGATACGTGTGCTTGTGCTCTTTACAGATCGAGAATGATGAAGATGTTCTTTGGGAACCCGATGTCAGAGAAACAAACGAGTCTGTTGCTCTCAGGGGCATGAAGTTCTTTGACTGGTAATTTTCCTTTCTAAGATTGATTAATTAGTTTCTTTTCATTAATGTCTTGAAAATATAAGCCTGATGCTCTGGTCTTATGAATATGAAACACAAGTACCTCGATAATATTCACTGCATGCCCTATATCACTTTTGGTTATTTTCGGCATCACTCAAAATAATTTGCTCACCCAAACAAGAAATTTATTCACCATTTTCCCAACCTGACAGGAGTCCCATGTTCATAGCGAAAATTGTTATTTGCCTCACTTTCATATATGGACTGGAAGGCAAAAGCTGACATATATATATTACTTTATCTGTGTCAACACTTCTTGAGTGATTTATAAATAAGCTGGAACTGGTGATGAAGGATTGTTCGCGCATTGGATAATACCCTCTGTCCCACACAATGCTTGCTCTGATTGCTTGTTTCTAATATACCAGTGAGTTACCACAGAGTGATTTATTTGATATTAGGAAGTTCTAGATGCTGGAGATTTATGTGTGGCATGTATTGAGAAAGACAAACCTCAGATTAGATGACCCGTCGAGTTGACGAGTAATTTTGTTTTTGGTAGCTGGATTAAATTAAAACATTCCGCGGATATGCTTGCAGGTTATGGACAAGAGAAGAGAAAGAGATAGCTATTGTCAGCCATAGTGGTTTCTTGTATCACACCTTGAACAAGTACGGTAAAGAGTGTCATCCAACAATAGCAGAGGAACTGGGCAAGCAGTAAGTATTTCCCCCTTAGTAATCGTCAACTAATCAACCCACCATACCCTGTAAACTTGTGATGCAGTGAGAGCACAATATTTGCAATATGTAACTGTTGGAACTTGAAGCCATTGTCAAGTATAAGAAAATTGGACTAGTTTTTGTATCAGTATCAGTAGAAGGAAAAATAAATGTTTTATATTCTTTGTCTTGGGATAACATGACCTGATAGAGTTACTCTCCATAGAACTCTTTGTGTTGCATTCTCACTACAATGACTCTTGTGCTAGCCCTAAAATGTTTAAACCATTGTTGATGCCATCATCACAAGAGCATGTTGCTAACTTCTGACTTGGTTATATACAGCTTCGCCAACTGTGAGCTCCGGTCAATGGTCTTGGTCGACAGAAGGTCAGTTCTTCTTTTGCCTCAGCGGTTACGTTGCAGTTGACGCTTTGCTTTTTTATAATGTGGGTTTGCTTTGCAACGCTCGCTGCAGTAACCTTGGATCGGATACCTCTACATACAACTTCGCTGGGAAGATACCGACCGGGCTTGATATGCCCAGCGATGTCGCAGACGAGAAGCAGGCTGAAGAAGCTAGCAAGAACTGAGGCTGTCGAGCACATGGATGTCTTTGATTCTTTTATCAAACCTTGGTTCTGGCTGACAATGAACTGAGGTTAGATACTAAGCGACATCTACGGATAGGACTTGCCGTCTGTTGCTCCGGTATATGATGGGCACCACTGGTCATGTTTATCTGATTTGTTGTTTGAACACATACCCAAATTCATGGGAAATAAGGACTTGTACGCATACCCCTCTTTTTGAGAATGAGGACAATACATTGAACCCTAAATAGCATTTTAATAACATGTAAAATAACCGGAAATTGCTTTTGTAGGCCGAGCTCTATGGAGGCCTCCAAATGCAAAATTTGAAATTCATGAAAATCTATATTTTTACATTTCAGAAAGTTCTGAAAAAAGTACAGGGATAGATGAAGGCATAGTGCACAAGTATGTAAGCATAGAAGACAAATTTAGAGCTTTCTAACACATGCTACTATTCATCCTCCCAGACCTTGAATTTATCTTTCTTACAGGTTCCATTTCAATTTGAAATTTTATACACATACGCCTCACATCCTTGTTTACTTGTATAATTCTTTTTAGATTTTTTTTAAAACCATTTTTTTTTTTCAAAAACCTGCCTCCATGGAGGCAAGAGCCAAAACGTCATTATCGTAAAATAACATCATATTTAGATTCTAAGCATTTTCTAATCAAATTTCCTATATAACATGTTAAAATTAAACTTAGGGTATAAACATATATTTTTAAAAAGCATTAGATATAGATTGTGGGCTGATTAACCCAATTTTTCTTCAAATAGAAAAATATTTTTCTAGACTCATTTAAAACTGGACCGCGAGTTGATTTCAGAAAACGGCAGAGGACTTTTTGCAAAAAATAAAGTTGACAGACTTTCTCCCTTTATTAGTAGGTGTGTACACACACACAAAGGTTACCACGTCTATAAATATGTTCAAAAAAAATGATATTTGCATATGATTTCAGCATGAATTTCAAAATTGCATTCAAGGGTTGTGCTCAGATTTTTAATTCATATGCGATTTTTTTTTAATCTTGGCTGGACCTCCAAGAAAGATAAGGAGCCCCTCTACTTGCTTGTTGGGACAGAAAAACAGGTAGCTCATCACACACAAAAAACAGGTAACTCATGAATAAGCTAGGAGCCTAGGATAGCTAAATTCACTCCACCTCTCCGTTTCAAAAAAATTAATTCACTCCACCTCTCCGTTTCAAAAAATATATAAAAAATCACTCCACCTAATATCTGGACGGATTCTGTTCCTGAGGCTGTGATTTCATTGGTTGTAAATGATTCTACAATCCATCCCAATGAATGAATAAAGGAGGTGTTGATTGCAAGGAAAAGGAAGAAGAAGAAGAAGAAGAAGATCCAATGCGGGGAATAATGGTTCAATCGGCCTGCTCCAACCCGAGCGACATAAAGAGCATCTACAACTGGCAACCTTAGTTTTGGCTCCTAACAATTGCGGGTCAGTGTGTGTGGACATGTTCATTTTGAGTCCATTTTTGTCTATGTATATGTCCGGTCATATGCATACGATTGATTGGAACGGAGAAAGAAAAAAAGAAGAAGAAAAGACGAACCAATATACACACATGGTGGCTCCATAATAAGAGAGCAATGCTACACGTACAAACGTTTACATGCTTTTACAGGGTGGGTTAATTTTGATTGGTCAATAGGTGAGCGGGGCGGCCCACCCCCCTTAAAATCAGGGGGAGGAGGTTTGTGATTGGTTGTTAGATAGAAAATGCGTGTAAAAGCTTGTAAATCTTTGTATGTCTAGCATTTTTGATAATAAGACGAACACAAAGACAATTGGCATCTGATGAGTAGGCGAAAGAGAAACCCAATCAGATGCCTCTTCAACCGTAAAAAAATATCCAAGTGGAGGAGAGACGCTGGCGATGGGGCCGCGCGCGTGCTCGGCCTCCGGCTTTGCCAAGGGAAAATCAAAATCAAGCAGCCGAAGAGGACACCGCTGACGGCTTCCTCCACCACCACCGTCGCCGCCGCCGCCGCACTTGCTTTAGCTCCTCCTCCTCCTCAGGTACGGCCGCACCCCTCCCTCTTCCCCTCCCTCCATGGAAAGATCGATCCCCTGTCCTGTTTCTCGCGGAGGGCTCCCACCCCCCACCCCCTCCTCTTCCAAGCACTTACCTTCTCCTCCACCGCAGCGCCGGATCTCGACCGCGTGTTTGGGGATATTAGAGAAAGGAAATGGGAGTTCGCTAGGGGATTAGGCACGGGAGGTTGATTTCTACTCCCTCGGTTCCTAAATATAATTTTTTTTTTAAAATTCAGTATGGACTACATACAGTGCAAAATGAATGAATCACACTCTAAAATGTATCTACATACGTAAGTACATCTGTATGTAGTTTGCATTGAAATATCTAAAAAGACTTGTATTTAGAAACGGAGGGAGTCGTCCTAAACCCATGTTCCGTGTGCGGTGAGAGTTACTAGTGGGAATTTGAGAGCAAGTTTCATCCCACCTCAACTAACAGGAGGGAGACATACAGATTGTCGAAATGATTTTCCTTTGTCGCATATAACAAGAATATAACTATGGTCTGATTAATTACATTGTCTTTACCCGTCTAGTTCGTCGATGGATGATAATATAATTACTCGTTTGTGTTGGGCAGAAATGGAGGCCAGCGCCGTCGCAGCTCTGTATCCCGCGCACCGATGCAAAACCTTATACCTGGTACTACACTTTGAGCTGCTCTTTGAGTCTACCTTTTACCCAAGGATGCAGCATCGATTGATTATCGGTGACGGACCCGCAAGAGAAGCGTGAACAATGTTCAATCTGTTCCCGTGTAACCAATGTGCGCAGGTGAGGCATGCCCAGGGTCTTCACAACGCGGAAGAAGAGAAGGATATTATAGACTACACTTTACCTGAGCTGCTTGATGCTCAACTTACCCCTTTGGGCTGGAGCCAAGTAAGGTTTCTTGTTTTCTCTACATTGTCCCCATGCATTTCAACCGCTGCTCTTGGCATTATCGGTACTATGGCCAACTAAGGTGGTGTTTCTAGTCAAATATTTAAGGCGAAAATGTTTTTTTGATGTTCATTTCAAAGTCTTTTGTCTGCAGTTGTGTAATTAGTTGAGTTCCTTTCCGGCGCTGGCATATAATGTTGATCGAAATACCACTCACCTTTTTTTTTCATGTGGCATTTTCAAGTTCCATGGATGTTGACTAAAATGCATTTGTAGGTTGATTGCCTGAAAGAGCATGTGACGAAATGTGGACTAGCAAAAAAGATTGAGTTGGTTATTGTTTCCCCTCTAATGAGGTATAGTTTTCCTTGACCTTCTGGCCTTCTTGTACATTTTCAGTGTTCTGAATCTTCTTCTACGCTTTTTATGTTCACTTGAACCAATCTCACAGGACTCTGCAAACTGCAGTGGGGGTCTTTGGTGGTGGGAACTACACTGATGGAGTAGGTGCACCCCCATTAATGGTAGAAGGTGCAACAAACAGTGGACGTCAGCCGATTTCAAGTTTGAACTGCCCGCCGTTTCTTGCAGTTGAGGCCTGCAGGGAGCAGTTGGTATTTCCCTATCATTTGTTACAAAATAAATAAAAATGTCTTATTATTTAGTGCCTCATTTATGTTGGTTTGTGTTAAATATTAACTAGAATAGGCTATTTTCGCAGTTGCTAGAATAACCTGTTCACCTTTATTTTAGCCTCCAAGTCGAATACTCCCATTTGAGAATTTTGCGTGTCTCTTTATTTTCCATACGCGTCCCAAACTGGGAGCCGGGTTCCATTATATGCATAATGGAACAGAAGCCTCTGTTTGTGTCTGCTTCTCCCCTATCAGCAATGCTCTGTTGACAAATATTCTCAATATTTGATTTTGTATCTGATTATAAAATGCAGAGTGTTCTTACTTCTGACAAGAGGAGCAGCATAACAAGATACCGTACTCTCTTTCCTGCCATTGATTTTTCCTTGGCAAGTATCTACTGTTGCTAATTCACAAGAACAGTTCAAGACGCAGTGTCTTGATGGTGTTTTTAATATACGTGTGCTCTCGCACTCTTTACAGATAGAGAATGATGAAGATGTTCTTTGGGGACCCGATGTCATAGAAGCAAATGAGTCTGTTGCTGCCAGGGGCATGAATTTGTTTGACTGGTAATTTTCCTTTATAAGATTGATTAGTTTCTTTTCATTAATGTCTTGAAAATATAAGCCTGATGCTCTGCTTTTATGAACATGAAACACAAGTACCTTGATAATATTCATCTGCACGCCCTATATTACTTTTACAGGATTCCCATGTTCCTAAAGAATCATGTTATTTGCCCCACTTTTTTTTTTTTGAGGAATCACCGCTCGGGGGAGGGTCCCCACCTGTATATATAATTATATATATTACTCAAAGTGACCCAAGGGGCTTGGTGTTAGAGAGAAGTTACAAGGCCACGGAGATCTGTGAGGTGGGATAGTTGTGACTGGGCGGCCATCTTATCACTCGGTTCTTTAAACCGATGAGTCCAAAGTTCAAGTCACCACAAATACTTCGAACAGTGGTCGACTTGCTATGATTTTTATTCCTGAAGACGGTCAAGAGTCCCATATCTTCCATAGAATCGGTAGAAGAATCTCTGGCCAAATGCAAGTTTCAAAGGTCAGCCAGCGTCGAGGTAGCCCAATGAAGTGGCATTACATCGTGGGCAACCTGTGGCGGCTGCGCCAAACAAGATCTGCATGGCCACACTCATCTTCCTCATGCATAATAATACCATTGGCAGATTTTGAGGAGAATTTTTTGCCATGTATTGCTGCAGCTAGCATTGGTTAGCCAGTTATTTGCCCCACTTTCATGTATGGACTGGAAGGCAGGAGCTGACCATATATGTTACTTTACCTCCATCAACACTTGTTGCGTGATTTAGAGACAAATTGGAACTGGTGGTGAAGGATTGTGAACTGCATTAGATTTCACGTTAGGAAGTTCTAGATGCTGGAGGTTTATGTGTAGCATGTATTGACAAAGACAAACCCTCAGATTAGGTGACCCGTCGGATTGACCAGTAACTTTATTTTTGGTAGCTAGATGAAATTAAACTATTCGTCGCATGTGCTTGCAGGTTATGGACAAGAGAAGAGAAGGAGATAGCTATTGTCACCCACTGTGGTTTCTTGTATCACACCCTAAACATGTATGCTAAAGAGTGTCATCCAACCGTAGCAGAGGAGCTGGGCAAGGTGTAAGTAATGCATCCATTCCCCTTGCAACTGAGCAATCAACTCAAGAGAGCACACTATTTGCCAGATGTAACCGTTGGAACTTGAAACCATAGAAAGTATAAGCAAACTTGACTAGTTGTTCTTCTGGAAAAAGGAAAAAATCTTTTGTATTCTTTGTCTTGGGATAGATAACATGACCTGATAAGAGTTACTTGTTCAGAGAACTTCTTTTGTCTTGCAACCTCAGTAATCTAACTGGTACTTGGTTATTTACAGCTTCGCCAACTGTGAGCTCCGGTCGATGGTGTTGGTCGACAGAAGGTCAGTTCTTGTTTTGCCTCAGTGCTCACGTTGAGAGTTGATGCTTTGCTTTTTTATAACGCGGATTTGCTTCGCAACGCTCGCTGCAGGAACCTTGGACCGGATACCTCTGCATACAACTTCGCTGGGAAGATACCGGCCGGGCTTGATATGCCTAGCGATGTCGCAGACGAGAAGCAGGCTGAAGGAGCTAGCAAGAACTGAAGACTGTCGAGCACATGGATGTCTTTGATTCTTTTATCAAAACCCAAGTTCTGGCTGACAATGGTCAAGTTTGAATTGCATGCCTGAAATCGAAGAATAGACAATATGTGTCTCCGGAGTGTATGTTCGACATGATTCGTTATGTTATGTTTGTTATCTGAACACATACCCAGAATTTCATGGGAATAAGAATGATTTATATACTTGCCCCATATGCTTGGTAGACTTGGTCTGATGGAAACTTGGCAGATAGACTTGGTCAGATAGATAGCACATAGTTTTCCTCACCTATAATAGTGTTGTCATTTGGCTTATGAACCCTCTCTGTTTGACGGACATTGCTAGGGGCCATTTCATCGTCGTCGTGATCACAAGCTAGAGTATATAGGGTGAGCTTGTTGACGAGCTTCCAATTCCAAACAAGACGCGGCAGCAAATGGCCGCTGCCGTGAGCCGTTCCTACCAAATAGTAGTACACATCTTCATGCTCCTCTGCTGCTGCTCCATATGGTCTCCGCACCTGCCTCGTGCTACCTCCTCCATTTCTTTCACCTCCAACTTCTCCCGTCCCGACTACGACGCGCGGGACCTCGTTTTCCAGGGCGACGCCTACTACGACTCCCGGTCTCGGATGATCCAGCTGACCCCGAGCATCGGGAACAGCGTAGGCCGCGCGTTCCTCGCGACGCCCGTGCCGCTGTGGGATGCCGTCACCGGCGAGCTCGCCCGCTTCACCACCTCCTTCACCTTCCAAATCAAGGTGAACGATGCAAACAACACCGGCGACGGCTTGGCATTCTTCCTCGGGCATCATCCTCCGGCCAGCATTCCCAACTTCCAACGCGAGATGGGCGGCGGGAACCTCGGCCTCTTCAACAAGAGCGTCGGCACGGTCGCGACGGGCGATGACCGAGCCGTGGCCGTTGAGTTCAACACGTACTTGAACGACGCCTTCGACCCCAGCGGCAGCCACATGGGCATCGACATCAACTCCATCGTCTCACGGGCCTACACCAACGCCACCGTGCCTGGCAGGAACCTAACGTCCGGCCTCCCAATGACTTGCAACATCACCTACGGTAACGACACAAAAATCCTTGCAGCTCTTCTCCAGATCGGCGACACGACGTACCGCGTCAACACGACTGTTGACCTCAAGCAGTTCTTGCCTAATCGAGTGGCCATCGGCTTCTCCGGTGCCACTGGTGTGGTGGTCGAACTACACCAAATAGTTTCCTGGTCATTTGACTCCACCCTGGATCCGCCGCAGGAGAGCCCCGGGAGTCGCCCTCCTGCACCGACGACGACCCTGTCGCTAGCAGAGATAATAACTGGACCAGTTATTGGAGTCATTGCAATTGTGTGCATCTTTGTTGGCGTCCGTCGATGGCAGCTATTCACGAGAAAGAAGCATTACAGAGCTCTTGCCAGGGGCCTTGGGCCTATTGGTTATCATAGGTTGGCATGTGCAACCAACGAATTCGCAGAGGAAAACAAGCTTGGGCAAGGAGGTTCTGCCTCTGTTTATGAGGGCCAACTGGCAAGTCCAAGTAGACCGGTGGCGATAAAGATATTCAAGCAAACATCATCATGCGCGGGGAGGAAGGCGTTCGAGGACGAGCTCAAGATTGCGAGTCGGCTCAGGCATCGCAACCTTGTTGAATTGATAGGCTGGTGCTGCGATGGCCAGAGGAGCCTGGTTGAGTTTATATGTTGGTGGCGGGACGACAGGCACACACGTCTCTTCCTTGTGTATGAGCTTGTGCCACAAGGTAGCCTCGATCAACACCTACACGAGGGCAAGAGTTGGTTACCATGGTCCAAGAGGTATGCCTTGTAATTCCAGCTCGACAACATTTTTACATTCGCTTCATTCAACTCAGTTTTCTCTTACATACATAACATAACAATGCATGGTTACATTCTTTGACAAACAGGTACGAGATCATCCTCGACCTAGGCTCTGCGCTGCAATACCTCCATGTAGATTGCGAGCAGCAGCAACAGTGTATTGTACATGGTGACATCAAGTCCAGCAACGTGTTGCTTGGGTCTTCAAATGGTGCCAAGTTAGGTGACTTTGGATTGACAAGATTTGTTCACCAAGAAACCGGGTCAAAGACCACGGACCTTTTGCAGGGCACTTGGGGATACATAGACCCTGTGTTTCTCAACACAAGCCAGCGGAATAGGCAGTCAGATATCTACAGTTTTGGCATTGTCCTACTAGAGATGGTCTCTGGAAGGGACCCAACGGCGAGTCTCGATGGTATGCCTCCGTTATCGTCATGGGCAGTGGCGAATCTAGGAAGAAAATGAAGGGTAGGCTCAAGTGAACGGCGAGAAAACTAAGCTCTCTGTTGGAGAAAAAAATTAACCATCATGTCCTAATCTTGTTGTCAAAACAAGCTCGGAATTTCCCAAATTACTATTTTTTGGGCATTAACTATATGTTTTCTAGTATTTTTTTAAAATATATATGAAATTTTGAACCAAAATTTGAATGTATCTTGCAGAATAACCATTATCTCCCCATCTTGTTGTCCATATAAGTTGGAGGGATTACAATCATAGCAAAGGGAAGGGTATCTGGGTTCATATTAGTTGGGATAGGTTCAGGTTCAGCGTGGGGGGTACATACATGCATACTCATTTTTTGTACTTCTCTTTTTTGATTGCATTGGACACTAAATTTGTTAACAGTACATGAACTAGTAATTACACAGTAGATGGAGGCTGGGCATTCATTTGAGGTGACTGTTCGCTGTGCATGTCTTGATAATATATGTACTATTGAGCTGGGATGAAAGTAGTAGTAGTACTAGTAAAAAAAAATTGTTTTTTGGAGGGCAGGCTTGAGCCTGTTTAAGCCTGTCTAGTAGACTCGCCGCTGGTCATGGGTAAGGAGTTTGTACCACGACGATGCGATCCTCGAGGCTGCAAATGACAGGTTGATAGGCGGCGAGTCCAGTACCGAGCGACAACAAATGGAGCGCGTGCTACTTGTCGGGCTCTTGTGTGTGCATCAGGACCCGATCAGCCGGCCGTCCATCACGCGCGCCATGGATTCCTTGCGATCGGAGGACCTAAAACTGGACATCACTCCCTTGGCACCGATGACAATCTCCCTACCATAGCCTTTGTAGTCTAAAAACCACAAAGAAATACCATACATGTATTCAAGGGATACAAATTGAACAAGAATCATGTACTCCCTCCGTCCCAAAATTCTTGTCTTCAATTTGTCCAAATACGGATGTATGTAGTCACATCTTAGTGTTAGGTACTTTCCTATCTAGACAAAATTAAGACAAGAATTTTGGGACGGAGGGAGTACTAGAAAGTTGGATTTGTGCGTCAAATGATGGCCCCGCACACTTGAGTAGTGGCTAGATTTCTTGGATGCTAGTGCAAGTGTTGTTTTTAGTTTTTATATGATTTTCAAAACATATTTTATCCATTTTTATATTGATATGCTTGAGCCGGGATGCATCGGGGAATAGGAATCATGTACTAGAAAGCTGGATGTGTGCGTCAACTGATGACCCCACACGTTTGAGAAGTGACTAGATTTCTGCAACGCTAGTACAAGTGTTGTTTTTAGTTTTTATATGATTTTCAATGCATATTGTATCCATTTTTATATTGATATGCTTGTATGAAACTATAAATGATAATATCACAAGAAAATACACAACAGGTATAATAACAAAACTTTAATTATAAACATGAATATACTTTGCTTGTACATATATTGTGCCACCTCTTTATCTGACAGCCCCCGTATCAAACCATACAGAATAATGCATTAATCAATCAGCATATTATTTCTGTAAACTTGAAAGAAAAAACTTAGTTACACCTTGAGTTAGCATCATTTAGAAATGAATCTACCAATCATATTGTTTTTTGCATTTACTTGGCTGATTTGCCTCTAAGGCCTTGTACAATGCTAGATGCTTAGGGAGGTTAATTACACTTCTAAGTATCAAAATATAAGACGTTTTTATAGTCTACTTTTTTGCTTAATAAAGATACTTAAGACTTTTTTATAGTCTACTTTTTTTCCATTGTACAATGCTAGACAAGTTAAGTATCTTTATTATCAAAAAAGTAGCCTATAAAAACGTCTTACATTTTGAGACGGAGAAGTGTAATTAACCTCCGCATTATAATGTACAGACGGTTTTGCTAACTTTCGCATCCTTCCACTCATGTCCCTAAAAAATAATGTGTCGGTTGATGTTCTCTTAAAGAGATATATAGTGTAAACATCATCAGGGAAAGAATACAACTGTTCATTTGCAATCAGTTCTCTAACATTATACTTCCTCCGTCCCATAATATAAGATGTTTTTGCAAACTATGTTAACTTGCAAAAAACGTCTTATATTGTGGGACGTAGGAAGTATTCATTAACATGGCCAAGGATGACAGTCAGATCAGAGGACTTATCCCTCATCTGGTTGATGATGGTCGGTTTAGTCTTAGTACATGTTCGAACGGAGCCAATATGAACTTCACCTTTCATACTACGTGCTTGGAGTGTGATGACAGCGCAGAGTAGTTATCAAGATCCAGATCCCTGGGTTTATAATTGTTGTTTTCTATTAAAAAATGACCTTTAGGTCTGCGATGAGGCTGGTGCAATTTGTACAACATATCTAAATCATAAGATGTCACCTTAAACTGTGATAAACAGCAATAGCAACATAAGCACATACACATCGAATAGCGCAAACAACAATGGAGCAATAATAACCCAGACCCAGGGATGATTAGAATTCTGCAAACATGTGTGCTTATTTCTTATGATGAGACATTATTGACTTCACCACATCACAAGCAAACATCGAATAACAATCATCCACGTGCAGTTTCTACTTGAAGCGACAAATTTAAAAAATCCGCACAAGGGAAATGATACACCACACCACAGGATGTCATTATCTACATTTTATTGTTCTTCACCATCTCTTCCACGTCGAGCTCTACCGCCAAAACCGGCGAATCCTGGAACATGGCTACACGGCTGTCGCACACAAAGTAGGAACAAACATTTCAGCTCATGTCTACAGTACAGGTATATGACTTGATTCGGCACTGAATTTAACAAAGGGAGTACCTGTTGTCCACTGGGCCATGATCAACAGCAGTTCTTAAAGAGTATATAACTCTGCCAACAATATCAGTCATAGGGACCGGCCCAAATAGGCGGCTGTCCCTAGCTTCCTGCCACCAAAACAAATCACAAACAATTATGAAAAGACCTTTGCCTTCACTCGGTCACTATGAACACACTATGTATCTACGATGAGCATTTACTATTACTAATTGATGTACCACACCGTTGCCTTTAGCGATTGGTTATCTGAAGATCTCTACTGAATTCCAATATACTCATTCACTCAGTCATGCTCTATGCTTTATGTATCTACAATGGAGGATGTCCAATTATCTCGTACTTACGTAACTAAAACATAAATATATTCTAGTTGAAACAAGCCAATATAATTATTTACTACTACCTCCATTCCGAATTATAAGATGCTTTGGTTAGTTCAGTATGGACTACATACAGACTGAAATGAGTGAACTGACACACTATACATCCTATTCAGAAAGGAGTATTACTTACTGATGTATCATACCTTTGCCTTCAGTTCTTGGTTGTCCGCCATGACCCAGCATTCGTCCTTGTCAAGTACAAATGGCTCTTCATTCTCGTCAGTAGAGACCATCTCATAGCCTTGCACTGCAGCCAGTCGTCGGACAATTAAATCATCGGATTTCTCTGGGTCCTTCAACAAGACGATGTCCCCAACAAAGAGTTCTCTGTTGACACAATTTGATGCATAAACAGCACCAATATATCGAGATATCATTAAAGGTTTAATACCGACCCAATAGAAGATGCCAAACTTGACACAAATACACGGTAGTGCTACTTTTGAGATCAATCGGTTGATTTAAAAGGAAAGATCAGGTATCAGTCAGCTCAACACATGTCACATCGTGATACAAATTTGCATGACAATTAGACTTCATACAATTATTAACACAAACTATCACATTTTCTAAACAAACGGAAGATAAGACCAACAACAAAAGATAGTATCCAAAATTATATGCTCATACTGCATCTAAAGTTCTAAACACAATCATCATAAATGAAAGATCAGAGAATTATGATACATCTGAATAACAAGGACAGTGAAGGTATCACATTAGAAAAAACAGCTGATGAATACTGCAGGTAAAAACCTTTAAGTGCAGTTCCCACAAATTTGATTTCTTGTCCTTTTAAAACATCAGAGTTACAAGCTTGAGCACTGATGTTACTATTACTAGCATGAAACGTTGTTACAAGAGCAGATAAGCAGGCACTTATCAGTTCTGTACAGGATTCCAGTATATATTGGAGTTCAACTATTCTATCGGTCATTCAGATATTGTACAGGTTAACAAAAATTGGGACTGTGTAGAAATGGAGCCAAATGCTGTACATATATGGTCCAAGGCTAAGCCTATAACATATCCTATTTCCTGATTCAAATCCTTTTGGTCACCAATGAACGAGCTGTGTACAGCATCAGCCTGGTTCGAACTTCACGTACTGAATAAATTCACCACATGTGTTGCTGCAGCCAACGGCAAGGCAAAAAAGAGAACACACCACTATTAACTACTCCCTCCGTTCCTAAATATTTGTCTTTCTAGACATTCAAATGGACTGCAACATACGGATGTATGTAGACATATTTTAGAGTGTAGATTCACTCATTTTGCTTCGTATGTAGTCACTTGTTGAAATCTCTAGAAAGAGAAATATTTAGGAACGGAGGGATGTATGTAGACATATTTTAGAGTGTAGATTCACTCATTTTGCTTCGTATGTAGTCACTTGTTGAAATCTCTAGAAAGACAAATATTTAGGAACGTAGAGAGTATTTGTGAACACTGGTTTATTTATGGAAAATTTACCACAGGCTACCACCTCTATAAATATGCAAGAAAAAAGGGATTTTCACAGATAACTTTCAGCCTACGTTATAGAGTTGTGCTCAGATATGTTAACACATCATTATTATTTTCATCTTGTCTGGAACTTCCTTTTAAGAGGTTTCTATGTAGAAAAAACAGTTAGTACCGCAGTAAGGACCACTTTGTCATTTTGTAAATTTTTGTAAAACTGGAAATATATGTACCAACACAAAGGTACTCCCTCCGTTCCGTTTTACTTGTCATGGTTTTAGTTCAAACTTGAACTAAAACCACGACGAGTAACGGAACGGAGGGAGTACAAGTTAAGGATTCATGCACATCATCTCAGCCATCCAATCTAATCTAACAGCTCAAAAACTAAGTTGAATAGCTAAAAATATATCTCCACTGCACGTTTAATCTTGTGATAACACCATATCAATTACCATTGACGATCCCATTTTTCATTATAAAAGAAACAGCAAATACTAATGATGTTATGATTGTCGATTTTCCTCCCCATATGATGCATTGTTGTGAAATGTTATTATTGCCATATTATTCTTTTACTATTACTATAGTCATATAGCTGCAAAAACAAAATTCAGAGGGGAGTTTTACACCTAGTGGCATTATATTATTGTAAACATGGTTTATATATCAGCAAAATGTTCGCTGCACAATGGACATGCACGTGTATTTTTGATAGTAGTAGTTTGTTAAGATATGAGTATCTTCTGTAACTCTAGTAAATTATTTCTGCTTTTGGTTCTTAAAAAGAGGTTAACATGTCCACCAACAGGGTGAAGTTATTGCTCTGGATAGTTGTCGATTTGTTTGGGGGGCCATCCAGCAGCAAACTATATGGAGTAATGCTAGTTAACACTTTAGATAGAGATTGAACGCCATACTAGGAAAGTCTTGATTATGATTCCGGGTAGCATAGACTTCTTACCATACAGTGCAGAATGGAGGATTTAACAAGGCTAAAAGGTAAAAAAATATAGTTTTTTTTTAAAGAAAGGTTAAACATCCAAACAGTGATAATACTTAGGTTTTTATCTATGTTCATTTGAACCATTTTTTAGTCATAACTAGCTTACAGAAGTTCATTGAACAATTAATACAAATGTTAAGAAAAAACATGGACTGCTTCTAGGCAATAGCATGGTATAGATTAGCAAAAGGAAGATTACTTTGGGGATAAAGTGGCGAGCTTTCTGACGAGGACGGTTCCTCCGGTCGGAGCCACAACAGGGGCCATGGCTTCGCCCCCTTTGATCCACTGCGGGAAGGTGAGCTTGCCCTGGAAGAAGCTCTTCCAGATAGCATCAGTCATCTCGGTGCTGTTGATCTGCCCAACGGTGTACTTCTGCTTTGGAATGAGCAGAAACCAAAATGTAAATCCAAAGAGAAGAAATAATCACATATAAAGACCGCTCTACATCTAGTACTACATGATTCGGCCACAGTGAGCAAGGCGAGATACATAGGATTTTGACTGAGATTCTTCTTGCACATGATTTGGTTCTTGGATTAACTCAACGAGCTCTGAACTCGAGGGATTGTATGGCATGCGCGGATC
>LR738715.1:876221741-876236072 GCA_902687465.1 Secale cereale | reverse complement strand
AGGTGGGAAAGAGGGTACCTTCCAGGAGAGGGAGATGGAGTACTCGAACTTGTGGGCGGCGTAGCGGAACCATGTCGACAGCGAAACCATCCTGCTGCTCCTCGCCCTCTGCAGTGCCTCGCTCCGAGGACCTCGCTCTTCCTCCTCCGCCCGCTGTCCTGATCCCCTCTCTCCGGCTCGATTGGGACGGCGGCTACCGTTGCTGCTCCCGGCCGGAAACCCTGGAGCGCGGACGGGGGAGGGAGGGGGGCTGCCTGGCGGAGGGAGACCGGAGGGGGAGGAGGCGGCGACGGCGAGGGTGGGAGAGAGGGGATGCGACGAGGTGGGGGCGGGGTAGCTAGGGTTCTTCCTCCTCCTGATTTGGACTCGAAGATGACTGTCATAGAGTTGCGGGATGGGCCTAATTCACATTCCTATTGGGCTGGGCTCGTTCATGTTCTTTTCTCTTGGGCTGTGTGGGTTCGTGTTTTTTAAGGGGGGTTATAAGATTTTTTTTATGTCTCAAAAAAAAAGGTTATAAGTTTTTCTTTTTTGCACAACGCAAACTATTAGATTTCTTGCGATATACACAGACAGAGCTACCGGAAATTCACTTTGGGTCATAGATGTATATGCACCCATTGTCTAAATACACATTTTAAAAAGTTAATTTTTTTGAGAAAAAGTCCCGCGTGTAAATCTGGACATTACATGTGCCTGCACCAAGTTTCGATGAAATAGGATATTTTTTGTGGCTTGTGTAAAAAAGACAATTTTTAATACTTGATTACAGCTATTCACGAGGCATTTTTTTTATCTTTTTGTACATGCCACAAAAATGTCATTTTCACCAAACTTTTGTGTGCGAACATAGGATGTCCGGATGTACACACGGATTTTTTTTTAACATTTTGATATGTGTTTCTTTATACATATTTCATAATAGGTGTATCTACGCCTAGGAGTCAAAACGTCACTGTGGAATTTTCTTAAAAGGAGGCCAATGAAACATGTAAAGCATTGGAGAGGGGCATACATAAGAATTTGGACATTAAATTCATTAACTTCACATAATATTTAGGGGTAGTATGAGAATTTTTCACAGCATGTGGGGAGCCATGGCCCCAGCCCGCCTCGTGCCAGGCACCCTCCCTAGCGATAGTCATTGGATTTGGGGGTCTCCACATTCTTATTTTGTATGTAAGACTTATCGGCATGACCATCAGCTTATCCCGAAGCCTCGCGCAATCTCTACTGTTCTGGTTGATTATTCTTGCAAGGTTTTTAGGGACGCCATAATGTCTTTGTAGGCTGGGTGGCTGGGTCATGTTGACGAGCGGTCGATCATGAGGGATTTTTACCCATTGGGTTTTGAGAATCTAAGACATTTTTGTCGCCGATGCGAGCCACAATTCATAATAATGGTCTGTCTTTGTCTAGTTATGAAATCTAGCCATTTTGGTTGTTTTGAAATATCACGGTCACAAGGCCATTATCACATTCATATCAGGCCACGTCATCCTCATCATTCTAGTTTTTTTCGTGTGCATAGTCCTCTCACAACGAAATCTAAATATCACGCTGCAACATCAAATCACCGTTTTGCTCATTTTCATGAGTTGGTTATTGCCTAATTGGGAGCGTATTAAGGAGAAGCGCCTACACGCCACGTTAAGGCAGTTCAATGAAAAATGATCATGCCATGTACAGTAAGTCTTTTCCATCCGAGGGAAACATTTCTGGACTAGAGAATTTGTAGAAATGCATGTGTAAATATGCCCTTTGCCACCTGGAATTATCTTGGAAGCATGCTTATATTGGGTTACAGTTTGGTTCTTGTTCTGTAAGCCGGTCTGGATTCAATTCATTTGGCAACTAAGCGTGCATGTAAGGGGCGACGGTGATACAAATGTTTTTTAGGCAAATACTACCACCGTTCCCCCGCAAAATAAAAATAAAAGTACTCCCTCCGTTCCAAAAAAATTGAAGTCCTAGATGTGTCGTCCTAGGTCAAACTTTCTTGTACGAAAATATCCACAACATCAAACATACATTGTACGAAAATATACTTTATGATGAATTCAATAAAAACTAATTCAATGTTATAGATCTTGGTAAATTTTTTGTAGACTTGGTCGAACCTAAGGAAGTTTGACTTAGGATAAACCTAGAACTCTAAATTGAAACAGAAGGGGTAATACAAAAGATATATCTAAGAGGAAGACTCGACGCTGGTTGCCTGTTGCCCTGCTTGCGTGCTCGATGACCGGGAGGATCCGCGGCGGATGTATATGTATATCGCCGCCGCCATTGCGTAGAGCGCAATGTAGGCCAGGACGGGGAGGAGGAGCAATATCACATTCCTAGACGACTCCCACTTCTTGGTACTCCCTGCAGCGTAGGCCACAAGTAGGCCGAGCATGTCCAGCAAAATGGCCGTGTGGACCGGCCAGAGCGACCACTTGAGGTCCGTCTTGTGGAATGGCAGGCAGCGTTGCAGCCATTTGACGTCGTCGCTCAGCGTCAATGGCAGCAGCATGCAGTGGCGGAGCCAGGGGGGGACGAGCAGGGGCCAGGCCCCCCCCCCCCATCGATCGAGCGTAGACGTAACATTGACTAAGGAATTAGCAATACGATCATACGTACATACGTCTTGGCCCCCCCTATCTGAACGTCAAGTTTGGTAAAAGGAAAAAAGCCCATGTAAGAAGCCCACCAGCGGCAAGATTAAAAGATTGGCCTGGGGTTGCATTCTCCCGTGAGATCTCTTCTCCCGTGATGAGCGTGTTAGTGCGCACAAAATTAGTCGTTTCCATTCTGTGTCCTTGCCGTCCGCCCGCCTCTTCTCTCTACCTGCTGCTCAGGATCCGATTCATATGGCGAGGGCGTGACACAACGTGCTTCCCTGTCAATTCTTCCGGCTCCAACAAGCGAACTAGCCAAGGTTTAACATATCCATCAGTATATTTTTGGCTGGATTATTACTCCCTCCGTCCGGAAATACTTGTCATCAAAATGAATAAAAGGGATGTATCTAGATGTATTTTAGTTCTAAATACATCCCCTTTTGTCCATTTTGATGACAAGTATTTTCGGACGGAGGAAGTATATACTAATCTCTCTTAGTTTTATCCTTAAAAAATCTCTCTCAATTTTCATCTTGCATTAGTGTCGAATTTATACTGTTATGCATACGTTTTTTTTTTATTTGATTGCATGATCTGTGACACTACGATTCTATGAAGAGTTCATATCTTGTATGTGTCCTACTCCCTCCTAGCCTACAAAAACGTCATATATTTAGGTACGAAGGGAGTAGATATTATCGTAATTGTGATGCAAATTATCTTGTACGACTTTCTATTATTACAATTTGTTTTCCTAAGTTGAACTTACAGATTGTATGTATTGCATTTTTCTCCTACTTGGCTTGCCCCCCCCTATATCCAAATCCTGGCTCCGCCCCTGGCAGCATGACGATGGCGACGACGGACGCCATGAACGAAGTGGAGTTGCTGTACAGGAAGACGTCGTACCGGCGCTTGTTGATGTCGCGCAGGATGGGGTTGCCGGCGGAGTAGGCGGCGCTGTCCTCCTGCCACATGCCGCCCGCCGGCCTCAGGCCGCTCTGGTACGTCACGCTCGCCGCCAGGACCGCTAGCAGCATAAGGTACGCAAGCTCCTCGTCTTTCTCTTTATCAGGGTCTTCTTGTCCACGTGCTCGTCGTCGTCTTATTCTACATGAATTCTGACGGTTGTGCAGTAGTTGCGGAAGTACCAGAAGATGGCTACCTGCAGGGGTATGGAGGCCGACACCAATAATCTTACACGCACGGATTATTACGAAGTGCTTACGGATTTTTCTCTCTTACTAATCTATATCCCCCCTAGCAAACCAACCTGTGGTTGAGATAGTTAGGTGGACAATGGTATCCCCAACCCATCAGGGTTCAAATCCTGGTGCTCGCATTATTTCTGGATTTATTTCAGGATTTCCGGCGATGCGCTTTCAGTGGGAGGAGACGTTCCCGTCGACGACGAGGCGCCTACGGTGACTTCGTAAATCTCAAAATGATATGTCGGCTCAGTCTCTCGAAGGTGTTCATAGAGGTATGGTGTGCGTGTGTGCGTTCATAGAGGTGAGTGTATGCGCGTGTATATAAGCGCTTGTGTCTGTACTGATGCTAAAAAAAAAATCTATCTCCGCCCTAATTTTCAGGCGGAGTGGGGCCCATCCTCCCCCCCTTCTCCAAATCCCAAGCTCGCACGTTTGCTAGTCCGCCAATCCTGTAATCCTTCCCTCCGTGTGTGTAGCGTTACCCAGGCCAACACCACCACCACCAGCAGCGTGAGCATGTAGATGGAGGTCTTGAGATGGCGGGAGCTCCCGGAAGCGTATAGGCACCCATGAGCGCCAACATGCCCACTGCCATGCACACGTGGAGCGCGTAGGACCGTATTCCCGGCCTGTACAGCTTGCGGTTCACGAGGAGGAGGATGAGAGCCACCGACGCCATGAAGCTCGCCGCGTTGCGGTAGAAGAAGGTCTTGTAGCGATGCGGGTAGTTGTCGAGGAGGACCGGGTAGCTTGCATGGTGTCTAAGCTTGTCATCGCCCGCTTGCCAGAAGCCGCCCAGTGGGATCAGCTCGACTTGGTAGGTAAGTGTCGTGGCGAAGATGGCGATTAGCAACAACACCTGACGCTTGTCATCGTGTTGCTCCTTGCTTCGTCGCCCTCCTCCTCCTAGTACTACTACCGGAGAAGTGGCAGAGACATGACTGGCAGGAGGAGTAGAAAATGTAGTAGTAGCAGGAGCAGGAATAGGAACAGGTTCAACATCGACGTTCTCCTTCTTAAAATGTTGTACCGGCTCAGTATCTCATAGGTGCTCATAGGGATAAGGTGTACATTGATGCATTCATAGGGGTACGTGTATATGCGTGCATCTATGTTTGTTGTACTGTTTTAAAAATAATAATGTTTTTTTCTTCGGATGGAAAATAATAATAATAATGTTTCTGTAACGGGTGGATGGGTCATGGTGACGCCGTATGGCAATCGACAAAACGTTCTTGTGTTTGGTTGATCATGAGGGCTTTTAGACATTTTTGTGTTATGGGAATTTTGACATTTTTGTAGTCGATGTGAGGCACTATTCATAGTAATGTTTTTTTTTGGCAATATGAAATCTAACCATTTTGGTTGTTTTGATACACTACATAGGACATGCATGGTTTGGATGGGTTTTAGAAAGATTACGCTCGCAAGACCATTATCACATTCATATCATGCCAAGTCATCAAATCTCATCTTGTAGTGGGTTTTCGTGTGCATAGCCCTCTCGCGATGAAATCTAGAGATCACGGTGCATTGTCAACTAACCGTTTTGGCCATTTTTCGTGAGTTAGTCGTTGCCTTATTGGGAGCATACCGAGAACTGCCTACACGCGCTGACACAGTCCAATGACAAATGAGCATGCCATGTAGAGAAAGACTTTCCACCCCAATTCACTAAAAAAGACTTTCCACCAAAGAAAACGTTTTTTAAGGAGAAAGAAACATTTTCTCGACTTGAGAATTTTGTGGAAACTTATCTTGACAGCGTGTTTATATTCGGTCTAGCTGGTTTGTGTTAACTCTGTAATTAAGCCGGCCTCAATTTAATTCATACATCAATTAATCTTGTGTGTAAGGGTTGGCGATGACACAAATGCCTTGTCTCTATAATTTGCCACCACTAACAGTCTATGTACTCCCTCCGTTCCTAAATACTACGTATAAGTCTTTTAAGACATTTTAAATGAACTACAACATACGGATGCATGTAGACATATTTTAGAGTGTAGGTTCACTCATTTTGTTCCGTATGTAGTCACTTGTTGAAATCTCTAGAAAGACTTATATTTGGGAACGGAGGGAGTAGGAAAGAAAATGGCGGTGACGGATGCATGGTCACAAAAAAACACAACAATTCCATCCACATGATCAGAGCACCTCCTAATCAAGGCAGAAGCTGCGGGTTCGATATACAAGTTTTATTAGGTGAATATACAAGCTATCTAAGAGGGAGATTGTTGGTCGTCTTGCGTGCTCACCGACTGGGAGGATCTGCGCTTTTTGTTACAAACGTATATGTATATTGCCGCTATTGTTGCATAGAGCGCAATGTATGCTAGCACGGGGAGGAGGATGAATATAACATTCCTGGACGACGTCCATTTTCTGGTACTTCCTGCCGCATAGGCCACAAGGAGGCCGAGCATGTCCAACAAAATGGCCGTGTGGACCGGCCAGAGGGGCCAATTGCGGTCGGTGGTCGACTGGGACGGCAGGAAACGATGAAGCCACTTGAGGTCGGTCAGCGTGAACGGGAGCAGCATGACGATCGCGATGATGGACGCCATGAATGAAGTAGAGTTGCTGTACAGGAAGATGTCGTACCGGCGCTTGTTGATGTCGTGCAGGATCGGGTTGCCGGCGGCGTTGTCCTCCTGCCACATGCCGCCCGGTGGTCTCAGGCCGGTCTGGTATGTCACACTAGCGGCCAGGACTCCTAACAGCATGAGGTACTCCAACTCCTCGTTTTTCTCCTGACCGGGGGCTTCAAGACCGCGTGCTCGTTGCCGCCTTGTTCTAGATGAGTCATGATGGTTGTTTTTCCTGTAGATGCGAATGTACCAGAAGATGGCTACCTGCAGGGGTATGGAGGCCGACACCACGATCACCAGTGTCAACACATAGATGGAGGTCTTGAGATGGCGGGAGCTCCCGGCGGCGTAGGCACCCATGAGCGCAAACATGCCCACCGCCATGCACATGTGAAGCGCGTAGCACCGTATCCCTGGCCTGTACAGCTTGCGGTTCACGAGGAGGAGGATGAGAGCCACCGACGCCATGAAGCTGGCTGCGTTGCAGTAGAAGAAGACCTTGTAGCGGCGGGGGTAGTTGTTGAGGAGGATCGGGTAGCCCGCGCGGTGGCCAAGCTCGTCGTTGTCCGCTTGCCAGAAGCCACCCGGTGGGGTCAGCCCGGCTTGGTAGGTAAGTGCCGCCGCCAAGATGGCGATTAGCAACAACACCTGACGCTTGTCGTCGAGTTGCTCCTTGCTTCGCCGCCCTCCTCCTCCTAGTACTACCACCGGAGAAGTGGCAGAGACAGGACTGGCAGGAGGAGTCGAAAATGTAGCAGCAGAAGTAGCAGGAGCTGCGACATTCTCCTTCTCTCCTCCTAACGCGATATGGACGACGACGTAGGAGAGGACGAGGCAAGCCACCGCGACGACATAGATGGACGTGCTTGTATCCCTGGTGCTCCCGGCGGCATAGGCAATGACGAGGCCAATCAGGTCTAGCACCATGGCTGCCACCAATGTGCGGCGCTTGAGCAGGAACTTGCTCTGGACCATCATGACGACCACCAGAGATGTCACGAAAGCTGCCGAGTTGCTGTAGAAGAACACCTGGTACCGAGCAGGATGTGTTGTCCGGAGCACCGGGTGGCCGATCTTATGCCCATCTAGGTCATCTTGCCAGAGGCCGCCTGGCGGGTCCAGTCCTGCTTGGTAGGTGATGCTCACCGCGAAGCTAGCAAGTACCATAACGAAAAATCGAGTGTTTTTCAGGTCTGGATCCGTGAGAGCGCTGGCTCCTGCATATCAAGAGGTCTGGATCAATCGACCAATCATTCAATCAAGTACTAGCATCATATTAACCTACTCTTTCAAACTATAATTGATTAAGAAAAAGATGTGGTTAAACCTAGGTGTACTACACCCCCTATCCATGAATTTTCCTTTTTCTTTTTCTCCCAAACGAGACAAAATATGGACTTTAACCTTCTAGAGTCAACAAAACACTAGAGTTACTATGCGTGGAAATCAACCAGTTTTTTTTATCTCAGATAAATATATACAACAAATTTTTTGAGTAAGCCATTTTATTTCAAGTATTTATGTTGCATAAGAAAATTTGAAAGTACTTTTTTGTGACATATTTTAGTTCTAAAGTTCCGCTGATCTGGAAATTATGAAGTCCATATGTTTTCGGTAATGTTCTCAGGCGAACATCAGCTTGGAGGGGGATGGCAAGCGAACGCTTTTTCCTGAAAGTTTTAGTTGCTTCGTGAGATCAAACGGTGACCGTTTTAAGCAAAAAGAAAAAAAACCTTCTTGTGAAGAAACTGCCATGTTATTCTCAGAATTTGTAATCCCCTCTGAACTAAAACTGCCAGCGAAATTGTTCGAAATGGCACCCCCTCCCAGCGAACATTCGCCAGCTAAGAGGGTACTATCTTTTAGCTTTTGGGAGAAACGGAAGAGAGCACCTTCTATGTAAGATAGTTAGTTCGTAGCATAGATCTCAATGCGGTGTTGGATGGTAGAAATAATTCACATAAGTTTGCAGCAGACACATGTTTAGGAAATCCACTCTGAGAACTGTGTTTTTTCTCGGCTCTAGCCATACCTCAATTTTTTGGGGTCTAAGCGCCGACGAGATCTTTTTATGTCTAAGTTGGCGATTTGGTCTAATCTAATTAATCATGTCTCCATCTCGGAACGAACCTCACTAAGACATCGCACCAACTGATACATAAGATAATCGCAAGTGACATAGATTTAGCAAACTATACTTATCACGAGATAGCAAACTATACTTATCTAAAAGTCAGAGTGATTATGGTTTGTTATTTCTCACTAAACCGTCCAATCAAGATATTCTCATCTGTCTGTACCTATTGCACATATCCTACTGTTCAGATTAAAGGTTTTCTATTGCCGGTGACTTGCAAATCTCTCCACCTAAAAGATGCATATTGATGTTGCTCTAAATCAAACTTTGTAACTTCTTATTTAGTTTACAGGGAAAAGAAATCAGTAACTACAATATCAAATAAATACAGTTTTGAAGATATTTTCCATGGAGGTTATGATATTATTTGATGCCGTAAATGTTGATATTTTTCTCTATGAACTTGGTTGAAGTTTTCAAATTTTGACTTTGGACAGAAACTATATGTGGCAAAACCTTAAAGGTTATTAGCATTTGCAACAAAACTGAGCGTTCCAATTTCGAAGGCAGGATTCCAGATTGACACGAGAATTAGCAAAACATAAAAGAGAAACAAAATTAAGATGTAGAGCAAGTATGGACATACCTCCGGGAATCAAGTTCCCCAACCATCCGGAGAAATTATCACACATGTTCCTGATTGGCCAATAGAAGACATAGTTGAGAGCCAGCTGCAGGACTACACAGGCAGGAACGGCAGCGGCCAGGGAGAGGACCTTGATGGTATTGTCAGTCTCCCTGCAGCTCCCAGCAGCATAGGCGCCCATGAGGCCCATGAGCGCCACGGCGATGAAGCCGTAGACTGCCACGAAGCGCGCCTCGATGGTCCTGCTCAACTTCTTGTCCAGGAGCAGCAGGATGATGAGCAAGGAGGCGGCGAACGACGTCGTGTTGCAGACGAAGAAGGCCCGGTACCTCCGGAGCGCACTATCTTCCATGATCGGATCGCCGGCGACGTGAGGAAGGCGGGTGTCCTCCTTCTGCTGCTGGGTGCTGCTCCAGAAGCCGCCAGGTGGGTTCAGCCCGGCGGCGTAGGAGATGGTGACGGCGAAGGTCGCCAGCAGCATGAGCACCTCGATCTTCTCCTTCTCTTGGTACCCGTTTGGGTATCTAGGGGTAGGGGCTTCGCGGCGGAGGGGCATGCAGAGGTAGCAGACGAAAGCGTAGGTGATGTAGGCCAAGACGGGGCAAGCTAGCGCCACGGCCCAGATGGTGGTGAAGGTGTCATGGCAGGTCCCGGCTGCGTAGGAACCCATGAGCCCAAGAAGGTCGAGCACCATGACCACCCGCAGCACCACCGACCAGGCAGGGCTGTCCTTGCGCAGCATGACCAGGATGAGGCAGACCACGACCGACGAGGCGAGCGCGGTGCCGTTGCAGTAGTAGAAGGCGAGGTACCGGCGGTAGTGGATGTCCCGGAGGATCGGGTCCCCGGCGAGGGGGCCGTGCCCGTCCGCCTGCTGCGTCTGCCAGGCTCCCCCGGGCAGGTTGAGCCCGGTGACGTACGTCACCGTCGCCACCAGAGTGGTCAGCAGCAGAAGCTGCTCTTTCAGCTCGTACAGTTTTGTGTCTGAAATTGAATCTAGGTTGGACGTCACCATTTGATTTGCTTGTGGCGGCCGGGGTGGAGATGGGATATGCATGATCTTTTGCTAGATTATGGGAGCTCCTTGCGTTGCATAGCATTGGGTTTTATCAACTATGGTTAGTGGAGAAGGGGTCCATAAGTCATTTCTGTAGAAGGAGTCCGTAAGTGTAGCATTTTTGGGGTTTTATACATGGAAATGTCAACTTTGGTACAAATTAGTTGCTGCTAGCTAGTTTGTTTGTGTGACCAGACCACAAGACTTAACGATTTTTATACCCACAATGTCTTTTTCCTAGTTGGGACACATGATCCGACGACGACCACACTTGTGTTGCAGGCTTTCACAAATCACGTTCATCTTCCTGTCTCGCGCGCTTCATTGTATTTTACACAACGATGATTATACGTCTTTAAAATTGACTAAAGATGGAGACCATGTACCTGTCCTTGTAGAATTGTTGCTCAAGGTTGGCTTGTTGGAGTAGACAACTAATGAGATGCAAGTTGGCAGGTCGCATTTGCTGCGAATGATAAATCAACGAGTCGGTCGGTAGTCTTTTAAATTTATGATGACAAGAGCATCGCCAACAAATCTTTACTAAATTTATTCAAGTGGATAAACTTAAGAGTGCAAAGTAATGACCTCTCCAACAAGAGTAGACGCTAACATTTTTGTTTTCCACACGAAGCATGCTCTCTCCGGGTTGCATTACCAAAGATAACGGAACATGGTAGTCATAAACAAAGAGATAAAATGGAAATCAGAAAACCAATATCATGTTCGTCAAAAGCCGAGGTCATGCACAACTCATGTACTTATGAAATAGTCGTCATTCCTTGTTGCATTATTGGAGTGGGCAATTAATGAGATGCATGCTGGCAAGTCTCATGGGCTGGGGGATTTTATTAATTGAGAACCAACATCTGGATGTGGTTAGGAGGTGGTTGTACCCCTAGGGCACCAAGGGATAAAACTTTAGATTTAATTACCATTTACTTGGGTGAAGTTTAACACATTATTATGTGACTACATGTGGGTGCGTGTGTGACGACCTCATTTATAATATTACAAATTGGGGAAAATACATCCTACAACCGGGTGTAGTTACATCAACATCTCATATAGTACTGTCATATGGTAGTACTCCCTCCATTTCTTTTTACTTCGTGTATAAAATTTGGTCAAAGTCAAACTACACAAAGTTTGAACAAATTTATATAAAAAAATACGAACATCTACAATACTAAAACTATATGGTATGAAAGTACATTTGATGGTGCATATGATAATACTGATTTCATATTGTCAATATTGATATTTTTAATATAAAGTGAGTCAAACTTTACAAAGCTTGACTTCGATCAAACTTTATATGCAGACTAAAAAGAAATAAAGGGAGTAGAAATACATATACATCTTTATTATTTTTTATATGTTCATATATTATGCTTCAAAGCAACTTACGTGAACAATTTGCATGAGAGTACATAGTACATACAACCTGAAAGGTAGTGTGACGGATGGACTATTCGTCACCCTGGGTGAGGAATAGTTACACTTCACCCCCTATGTTTTAACATCAACGCACCAAATTTTACGTTCCATAATTTTGTCTTATTTCATATGTAAAACCTGAACGTAAGAAATACATAATTGACGTAAAAAATATTTTGTGTTACGTAAAATTACAAACATAAAAACATAGTATAGAATACACATAAAATGCATTTTTTTCTGGTCTTATGACCTATCTATTTGTTTTCTTATGCCAAATTTTACGTAGTAAATCAATATGAATGTAATTATTTGTATTTCCAAATGTAATTCATTTATCAAATGATTGTAAGATTACCTTGAGTGAAGAATAATTTATTCTGCACCGTGGATAATGAGTAGTATTACTATATATATACTACCTAAATATGTTTATATACAATATACTACACGTACATACACTATGGTATGATAGATACTACCTAAAATGTATGAAACTCATGTCGGTGCAACCTTACAAATTCTATATAATTTGTAACAAAAGTAAGTAAAAATATTCATTTATCAAAATATATGTTCATGTATATAAAAATATACTTTTACAAGTATTCATGTGTTTTGAGAAAACCATCTTGCATTTGACATGTATCTTATAAAAATGTTCTTGTATATTTCCAGTCTTCTTATATGTGAAAATAAATGATCTTGAATGTGATGTTCGCTCGCTAAGAAAAACAGGTTTAAGAAATTGATAACTCATTGCTTCAGAAAAGGCGGCTACAATTTTTTTTGACAAACTGAAAATGCATTATTGAAGAATAAATTTTAAAATTTAAATATTATTCAAGATTTTTTTAAATAATATATATCACAAAATTTATATAATTTGTAATAAATGTAATTTAAACACTTCCATTTGTCAAAAGAAATGTCTCGTGTATAAAAATATACTCCTACACGGTACTATCCCCTTCCTGGTTTATTGGTACCCTCTGTAGTGTTTCTCCAATTTTGATCTTAGATTTGACTAGTGAAATATAAGTTGTATGTCACAAAACTTTTAAAGTTGGATTCATACACTAGTAGAAAAAGGGTCTAATGTGAAGCACATTAGTCCCGGTTTGTAACAGAACCAGCACTAATGTGACCATTAGTGCCGGTTCCAACTGCTAGGCGGGCGAAGATCATTAATACCGGTTCGTGGGCAACCTCTAGTACCGGGTCAGGCCACGAACCGGTACTAATGATGCTGTGTCAGGCTGTTGTCAAGATGGGGCCCCACGACAACCTTTAGTACCGGTTCATGGCAAAAACCGGTACTAGAGTTTCTTAGTAAACCGATTTTTAGTCCCACCTCGCGAAGAGAGAGGCACTAGGAGCGGTTTATAAGCCGTGAGTGCAGAGACAATGTGGGAGAGGCGTAATGCTCACCTACATGTTGCTTAGCTTTAAGCCTTGAGGAATAGTATAGACTGCACGGAGCTATGTGCAGTGCTTTCTACACTATTCCGAAAGGCTTGAAGCTAATTAACGAGCATTGCGCATTTTTTATTTTTAATAACTTATTACAACTCCGGACTTCTTGTGTTACGGCAAAAATTGGATGCACTTCGTGTCCAAACTGGACAATCTCTTTCGAAGTATCAGGGCCGGTTTCGGACGAAAACTCATGTGTTACACCGGCACTTCATTTTTTTAAACTTATTACAACTCTAGACTTTTTTGTGTTCAATACGCACCATTCAAATCCACGTAATCAACTTTCCAACTTTTCTGACATCATTTGCGCCTTTTTTTATTTTCATTAACTTATTACAACTCCGGACTTATTGTATTACGACAAAATCTGGATGCACTTCGTGTACAAAATGGACAATCTCTTTCGCGGTATCAGGTTTAGGACGAAAACTCATATGTTACAAAGGCATTGCATTTTTTGAACTTATTTGAACTCCAGACTTTTTGTGTGTTCAAAATGCACCATTCAAATCCACATCATCAATTATCAACCCTTTCTGAATTCATTTGGTATTTTTCATTCATTTACTGATTTGTTTTTAGAGGGCTAAATGACCGTGAAATTGAAAAGCACTACAAAATTAACTCTGAAAAGGTTGAAACTTGGCATGGTATCATAATTTCACCCACATGGCATGTGCAAAAAAGTAGAGAGGGTCACGGCAAAAACTGGATGCACTTCGTGTACAAAATGGACAATCTCTTTCGAGGTATCAGGGTTTAGGACGAAAACTCATATGTTACAAAGGCATTGCATTTTTTTTGAACTTATTTGAACTCCAGACTTTTTGTGTGTTCAAAATGCACCATTCAAATCCACATAATCAATTATCAATCCTTTCTGAATTCATTTGGTATTTTTCATTCATTTACTGATTTGTTTTGAGAGAGCTAAATAACCGTGAAATTGAAAAGCACTACAAAATGAACTCTGAAAAGGTTGAAACTCGACATGGTATCATCATTTCACCCACATGGCATATGCAAAAAAGTAGAGAGGGTCACGGCAAAAACTGGATGCACTTCGTATACAAAATGGACAATCTCTTTCGAGGTATCAGGGTTTAGCACGAAAACTCATATGTTACAAAAGCATTGCATTTTTTGAACTTATTTGAACTCCAGACTTTTTGTGTGTTCAAAATGCAGCATTCAAATCCACATCATCTATTATCAACCCTTTCT
>LR738715.1:876140566-876200256 GCA_902687465.1 Secale cereale | reverse complement strand
CCACTAGTATGAGTAGGAGTTGATTGAGCCATGTTGTGCCTACTCATTCATGCTTCTGGTTATGCCTGCTATTGCTTAGAGTTGTGTCAGGTCTGATTCATCGGGGATGAATTGGAATGTGGTGAACATGTCCTACTGTTGAGAGCTAAGTGTGTGAACACGATTTGGTAAAGGTAGCGATGAGAGGCCATGTAGGAGTACATGGTGGGTTGTCTCATTGCAGCCGTCCTCAGGAACTGAGTTCTGTGTTGGTTGGTCCATGAAACAGCTACTACCACACATTGGGATCCTTAATTGACTCTCTCGACTTATTAATCAACACGATCTCTGTCCAGGAGTTGCAACTAGTTTCTGGTGTTTGTAGTTTACTGGAGGTCGTGCGCAGCGCTGACCCTCGGGGTGGGCTGTGACACGGCAGGTACGTGGCACGGTGTACCGATTGCCCGTTTGGTGATGCGGGAACCCTGTACACATCGTTTGGGGCCGTGAGCGACACCCCGGCCGGATCTCCCCACGGATAGAACCCAAATAGGCGATAAACCTGGACGAGAGACTTGTGTGGTTAGTCAGGTCGTGGCCGACACCCTCGCCGGGCCTCCGCTTGAAGGTTGCCGAGTACATGTCGTATAAACGGCGGTAAGTGGTGAGAGCGTGTGTGAAGAAGTACACCCCTGTAGGGTTAAATATAATCTATTCGAATAGCCGTGTCCGCGGATATGGACTTCTGGGTTACCTATTACAGTTCATAGACAAGTGAAAGTGGATACTCTAAAACGCGCAAGATAAGCGTGAGTGCTATGGATGGCCTTCTCGTAGGGAGACGGGAGCGGATCCATAGTGGTGTATTTGAAGGAAATATGCCCTAGAGGCAATAATAAAGTTATTATTTATTTCCTTATATCATGATAAATGTTTATTATTCATGCTAGAATTGTATTAACTGGAAACTTAGTACATGTGTGAATACATAGACAAAACAGAGTGTCCCTAGTATGCCTCTACTAGACTAGCTCATTGATCAAAGATGGTTATGTTTCCTAGCCATAGACATGAGTTGTCATTTGATCAACGGGGTCACATCATTAGGAGAATGATGTGATGGACAAGACCCATCCGTTAGCTTAGCAACTTGATCGTTTAGTTTTATTGCTATTGCTTTCTTCATGACTTATACATGTTCCTATGACTATGAGATTATGCAACTCCCGAATACCGGAGGAACACTTTGTGTGCTACCAAACGTCACAACGTAACTGGGTGATTATAAAGGTACTCTACAGGTGTCTCCAAAGGTACTTGTTGGGTTGGCGTATTTCGAGATTAGGATTTGTCACTTCGATTGTCGGAGAGGTATCTCTGGGCCCACTCGGTAATGCACATCACTATAAGCCTTGCAAGCATTGCAGCTAATGAGTTAGTTGCGGGATGATGTATTACGGAACGAGTAAAGAGACTTGCCGGTAACGAGATTGAACTAGGTATTGAGATACCGACGATCGAATCTCGGGCTAGTAACATACCGATGACAAAGGGAACAACGTATGTTGTTATGCGGTTTGACCGATAAAGATCTTCGTAGAATATGTGGGAGCCAATATGAGCATCCAGGTTCCGCTATTGGTTATTGACCGGAGACGTGTCTCGGTCATGTCTACATAGTTCTCGAACCCGTAGGGTCCGCACGCTTAAGGTTTCGATGACAGTTTTATTACGAGTTTATGAGTTTTGATGTACCGAAGGAGTTCGGAGTCCCGGATGAGATCGGGGACATGACGAGGAGTCTCGAAATGGTCGAGACGTAAAAATCAATATATTGGACGACTATATTCGGACATCGGAAAGGTTCCGAGTGATTCGGGTATTTTCGGAGTACCGGGGAGTTACGGGAATAGAGGAGAGAGGCCAAAAGGAAGGAGGCGCGTGGCCCCCTTCCGGTCCGAATTGGACAAGGGGTGCAGCCCCCTTTTCCTTCTCCCTCTCCCCCTCTTTCCTTCTCTCCTACTCCGGAAAGGAAAGGGGGATCCTACTAGGACTTGGGAGTCCTAGTAGGACTCCCCACACTTGGCGCGCCCCTTCTAGGGCCGGCCTCTCCCTCCCTCCTTTATATACGGGGGCAGGGGGGCACCTCTAGACACAACAGTTGATCTCATGATCTCTTAGCCGTGTGCGGTGCCCCCCTCCACCACAGTTCTCCTCGATAATATTGTAGCGGTGCTTAGGCGAAGCCCTGCGACGGTAGAACATCAAAATCGTCACCACGCCGTCGTGCTGACGGAACTCTTCCTCGACACTCGGCTGGATCGGAGTTCGAGGGACGTCATCGAGCTGAACGTGTGCTAGAACTCGGAGGTGCCGTAGTTTCGGTGCTTGATCGGTCGGGCCGTGAAGACGTACGACTACATCAACCGCGTTGTTCTAACGCTTCCGCTTCCGGTCTACGAGGGTACGTAGACACACTCTTCCCTCTCGTTGCTATGCATCTGGTAGATAGATCTTGCGTGATCGTAGGAAAATTTTAAAATACTACGTTCCCCAACAGTATTGATTGGTGAATATGTGGACTCGTGTGCGCCACCTCAAAAGAGTTACTTTCAGTCGTAGTTAGGATAGCCACCAAGTCAAAGCTGGCTTGCTGCTGTCAAACTCCACCACCCCTTTGTTGATACCGATGCATATGTAGCTAGTTCTGATGTAAGTCTTGCTGAGTACCTTTGTACTCACGTTTGCTTAATTTATGTTTTTGCAGAGAGACCTCAGTCTCGCTAGTGGTTCCGCGTGGACTTCGACGTTTAGCTTGTTACCTCAGCTACGATCTTGTGCCCTTGGGGGGGGGGGTCTTGTAGATAGTCAGGCTTCTTAGTCTTTTTCATTTGTAGATGTCTGTACTCAGACATGTAATGCTTCCGTTGCCTGTATGCTCTGTATGTTGGGTCATGTGACCTCTGATTGTAATAAATGCTATGATGGCTCTTCTGGGCCTTTATCTATATGAGTTGTTGAGTTATGTTGTGATGCCATGTTGTACAGCACATACTTGCATGCTATGCGTACGTGTAATGTGTATTGCTATGTGTGGGATCCGACACCTAGTTGTTTACCTTTGGTAGCCTATCTTACAGGGAAATGTCTCCTAGTGCTTCCACTGAGCCTTGGTAGCTTGCTACTGCTCCGGAACACTTAGGCTGGCCGGCATGTGTCCTTCTTCGTTCCTGTGTCTGTCCCTTAGGGGAAATGTCACGCGTTGTTCCTTTAAGTCCTTGTAGCTTGCTACGACTTGGGTTCATACGTTGATGACCGATACGTTCGTTGCTGGGTCATGTATGCCTGTCTCTGTAATTTAGTGCCACTTTTGGTTTATAACTGGTCATGTCGGCCCGGGTTCTCTGTCATATGGATGCTAGCGACACTATCATATACGTGTGCCAAAATGCGCAAATGGTCCCGGGCCAAGTAAGGTGGCACCCGTGGAATACCGTGCGTGAGGCCGCAAAGTGATATGGTGTGTTACAGGCTAGACCTGTGTGACTTAGGATCGGGGTCCTGACAGCTTTGGTATCAGAGCCTGACTGCCTGTAGGATTAGCAAGCCAAACTGGTCGAAGTTGTGTCTAGAAACTCTTTAGTTATATAAGGGAATTGATTGTGGAAGGGAACGTAAGGCTCTTTTTACTCCTTTACCTTATGACCTTCTGATCTGAGTCACCTTCTTCTATTCCACGGGGGTTAAGAACTAGGATTCTCATTCTATTTATCAGGATCACGTTATTGTGGATTCAACTCTCAGTTCAGTTTATTTTTCCTCTGTGTGTTCAATTGTTGATCTCAGAACCTTGACATTATGATGTTGGGTGGTTATGCTATCCTTTTGTCTGATCTCAAAAGTATTTTCGAACATTTGCAGCCGTTATGCTGTCCGAGTCATCCCAAGTTTCTAATAGTCTGATGCATTTGCAAATCCCTTCTACCTGTCCCGATGCTCCTTTAGGCCAGATTAATCACGCTAGACGGTGAGTTGTGGTACTTTGTTACCTCGACACTTATGTTGGAGTTATTATTATGACCCTAAGTATCTTAGAAGATCACCCAGTAATCCAGCAATGTTATATATTCCAGTGTGATGATTTTGGCCATCATTCTCGAAAGCATCCCGTGATGTTATTTAGTTGGTAGGTATTCTATTCCTGGGTTCTTGAACCCGAGTTTCACCCTACTTACTTCATGTTGATAGTATCTGCTCATTCCTTAGGATATTAGTAACCTTGTGATAGTCCTCGAGGTTCGTGGTTATCGTTCTTCCAATACCATGAACCATCCTTGGCAGAAGTTCTCCCGAACCAAAAGATCACAACCAGAGTGCTCCTGAGTGGTACTCCATTCATATTGTGACTCTGCCAGTCCTACCTTTCTGCATGGGTTATCCGGAAGAAATATGTGGAACTCGTTCGACATACTAACCTATGCATCCACAACTCAGAAGTTATATGTCCCTTGAGTTGTCTCCTTTTAGTTGTATTATGACCCTCGTCTATCAATTGATAGTCAGGAGTAGTCGTGCACTCGTGTTCATCGATGCCTTTTACTCTTGTGGTCTGTCAAGCCATTCTATTCTGGAATGACTAGGAGAAATAAACTCCAGTACCCTATCCATATCCAGGATTGGGTCAAAGAAGTTGTACTTCGCAGATGAAGAATGCTAATGCAGCTTCTAAACTGCTCTATCCTGGAGTATTACCATCTTTATGTCAAGAATGTCATGGGAATTGCACAACCTCTTATAAACTCTTGATACAGTGATACTTCTCGCTATTATCGTTCATTTCTCGGTCTCCGTGTTATCGTAGCCGGAATACTGATAAGTGGATTGTGGTAGTTAAAGGACAACAATTTCATTCTTAGCGTGTTGTTTGCTAATCACCATTCTAAGATTGATCGTGCTACCTAGTCCACTTTCTTGGTGCACTCTTTGATTGATGAGTTAGGACTTTGTTAACTCCTCGCTCATTTGATCATATCATCTCGCCCTGAAAAGCAAGATTGTTCTCGAGCTTAGTAACATATTGGTGGTTCGTGATTTTCTGAATATCTTCTCGGAAGTATTACCAGGTTGTCACCTGACCGCTATGTTGAGATCGTGATCAAGTTGGTTTCTTTATAAACCACCACTTCTCTAAGAATCTGTATTGGATACCCTGAACTGGTTGGTTAAGCTAAAACAATAACTTGGAGAGTTGGAAGATAAAGGCTTGCCAGCTTAGTTCATCTCAAGGGGTATGTTTGCGTGTGTTGAAGATAGATGACATCTTCATCAGTTGGTCCCTGTGATCAGTTGTTGGACCTATTGTCATATCAAAACTTTGATTTGAGTATGGGCTATCATCAAATCAAATCAGAACCAACGATGTTCTTAATGTTGTCTTACTCGTGGGTGTTCCCCGAGCATACCTCATTATATCTTTTGGGTCTGACCAATGCTATCACTTTGTCCACATTGTCATGGAAGTCCATCTATATGGAAACCTGGATGAATTGTTGTTGAGCCCATCAGCAACATTGTTATCTTCTCCATGATCTATGTTGAACATCCAGCTAGTATTGGAAACTTTTATAAGCATTATCTTCATGACCCGTTCGTGAAGCATATGACGGAAGAAAGAAGTGACTTCCTCTAATTCATGAGCATCTGATGCAAGTTGCCGCCGTGAATTCGAGAAAGCATGTTTTACCTCCTCTGGAGTCATCCCAAGTCAGTCATGCATACGTGCGAAGTATTCTATGGTCTGATAGACTGATCATCTTCATTCTGTATTTATCCCTAGCACACCAAGCCACTGATTGATTTGTTCAAAGAAAAGAAGTTCAAATGCTATTCTCGAAGGGCACGGACGGACATGCACAAGACTTCGTTATCTCCAATGATGATTCCCAATCTGAACTCGATAGTATTTTATTATAAGACTACTATGTGGTCATGCTTGTCTGGGACAACGTGTTCATAGGTTTTGTAGCAGAACCCGCTCATGTTTTGGAGCTGCTATAGTAGTTCATTCCTGAGAATCTCGCAACGCCGTCTCGTCGATTTGTGTTGTAAACTTTCATTTTTCCTTCTAGACTCGATGAGTCTGGAATATCCTGACACCAACCAGAACTGAATCTCAGGCAGTTATGATGGTTGGTGCATTTCCCAAGAGCTATAATATTGGTCTCTCGATAACCGGTAAAGTGGATGTCGTGGCCAACACACCCCGCCGGAAGACCTATTGTTGCAGTATCTTGTTTCCACCTCCCCATAAAGACTTCGTAGGACTTACTCCCTAGTTGTTCCTTATGGATTTTTTGTGCCCCTGAAGTCCGACCTTTTATTTGACGTTCTAGGTACCAAACCATTATAATAAATGGGTTGTGCTAGCACATCAAGGAGAACATTAGTAGCGGAGTGCTAAATGTCTCTCGGTCGATCGTCCAGATTTTGCCCCTTGGCCCCGCTAAGGTGAAATCTAGGAAAGTGTTATCTTCCTTGCATCTGCATCATCCATCGTTATTCATCATGGTAGTATATGATGTTGCCAGGATCCTTGACACGGATATTGGTAAAACCTTGATGAATGTGGGAATACTCAAGTTCTTGAGAGCACGCACAAGCACTAGGTGTTATCCTCGACACTAACCGGGATTGCTCCCAGTGTTCTTGGTTATGTTGTAACCTCTCAAAGAGCAATTTACTCTCTACTGTTGGGTTTCTCCCCAGTTACTAGAATCATTCCCAGCATTTGCATTTTGCTCCCAGCTTGCACCGCCAATGTGTCAATTCTCCATGGGATACCATTCTCAATCATTGCTGTTCGGGATCATCCTTAAACGTGGACTTACCATGGGTCCCATTCATTCCTGATGATAAGCAAATCATCCCTTGTGTTGTCTTCAGCAAGATAGTCCACATCATCCATTCTGGACGAGTTTGTCATTCTTTCGGACTCCGTCAAACGAACGATTGTGGTTTGCCCCCGGCTGGTATAGAGAATTTTAATGATCTCTATATCAAAAGTAATTCTTTTTGCCACTTAAGGGAATAACTCTATGAGTCACCTTCTCTAAGGTGCCCCGTCTGGTGGTATCGTCACCATCTTCTTAGGTGTGGAATTATTGCCGTCAAGTGAATCTTCATCGCTTGTTTCACTCCATCCCTTTGGATGTGTGTCCCGTGTCTCAGCTCAAGAGATGTTTCGACGTCTCAATCCATGAGTTGATCTTGAGTTGCTCGATCTTCGAGAAGATCAAATCTCGTAGAATTCACGTTCCTCTGTTGTCGTGTTGGATGAAGCTTTGAAATCAAAGATGCCAAGATTTACATGATGCAATGAATCAACATTTTCGAGGAGGGAACCGGGATCGAGAAGATTGTGTTAGATAGTGTCCCCTCTGATTTCGTATCTCACGTCCTGAATCTCGGGACGAGATTCTTGTTTAGTGGGGGTGAGTTGTCACATCCCCAGTTCTGGTCTGCTCTGGTCCAGTTAGTCTTGTGTGCATCATGTTTCAATTCTCAGAAACCTGAAATGGGGATGCTCAAACCCTAGCACTAAATGAATTTAACTAGGGTTAAATTTAAATCTGTTTCAATGAACCCAAAATGCCCTTGGGAAAAGTTCATCATTTTTGGATTGATTAAAAACCTCTGCCAAAAATGTTGCACATATTTCTAGGACCATTCTGGATTTTTGAAATAAATCATATTTTATTTGCATTTGGGCAATTAAATTTTATATATTATTTTAAATGCTCAAATAATCCCAAACTGAAATGTTCCATGTTGGTTATATGCTAAACAGTGGGCATGAGCAGTTTAGTGAATTTTGAAAGTGCCTAAGCATTTTTAGAAAAGCCACAAACCTGCAGAAAAAATAGAAAACAGAAATTAAAAGGAGAGAGAGAGAACTCACCTGTAGTTACCTGTGCAGCCACCTGGCGGCCCAAGTGGCCGGCCCAGCCCACCTCCTCCCTCCTACTGTCTTCAACCTCCTGCCAGTGGGCAGGAGGGCGCGTGGCCGCCGCACGCCGGCACACGCCGGCCACCTCCTACCTCACTGCTTGCCTCCCCGTCGCCCTGAGGTTGCCACGCACCTCCCTGCCTCTCTCTGTCACTCCTCCCCCCCTCTCACTGGATCCCCTTCCCCCTCCCCTGCTTCTCCTCGCCATGGCCGAACGCCACCACCGCCGCCGCTCGCCGTAGCCATGGCCACGGCCTCCCCCTCGTCCCTCCGATGAGCCCCCGAGCTCCGCCGTGCTTCCCCTCTTCCTCTCCTTCATCTCATGCGACGCCAGGAGCACCCCAGCGCCTTCAACGCCGTCGTTCCCCTCCTCTGCATCCGGTGATCGCCGCCGGCGATTCGCGCCGTCGAGGACGCCCTCGAGCACGTCGGCCTTCCCTACGGATTCCCTGTGAGCCTCCGTCCTTCCCCCTCCTCTCCGTTTGCCTTCTTGTGCACCACAACGACCGCGCCGAGCTCAGCCGCACCCGCCGCCGCCACCGCACGTTGCCGTCGTGGCCACAGCCGTCTCCGCCCGTTTCTGAGCGCGTCACCGTGCTCACCGAGCCCCCAGGAGCCCGTAGCACCACTTCGCTCGCTTCCCTGAGCCCCGCAACACCTACCCCGTCGATACCCGAGCTCCGGCCGCCGCCTCGCTCGACGCCGGCGACGATTCCGGCCACCCCAGGACGAACGGCTCGCACCGTTGGATGCGGCCGAGTGCCAGCTTTCCAACGGGACTAAGCGCGCCCAAAACCATCCCCTGTACGCGAATTCCGAACCACTCCGGCGAGACACCGCCGCAGATCGTGGTCGCCGGCGAGTTACTCCGGCGGGTACTTTTTAATTAGTGCTAATGACCCCCCCTGGGTCGATGACAGGTGGACCCAGGGCCCTACAAAATTAGTTTAGTTACTAAACCAGTTTTAATTATCCACCGAGACACTGACTTGTGGGCCCCAGTGCCTATTTAGTTTAGTTTAAACTTCTGTTAAGTTTAATTAAACCTGTTTAACAGTTGAGTCACTGACGTGTGGACCCCACACGTCAGGTTTGACTTAGACCAGCCGCTGACCTGCTGACGCCAGAGTGACGTCATGCTGATGCAGTATCTGCTTTCTGGGTTTTTAAATAAATCAGAAATGATTTATTTATTTCAGAAAATAGCCAAAACTTCTAAAAATCATAGAAAATAATCTATAGCTCAGATGAAAATAATTTATATATGAAAATTGATCAGAAAAATCCAAGGAATCTGTTTATGGCGTTTCCATGCATGTTAGAACAACTTATGGCTGCTGTTTAGGACAATTTGAATAAATGACATTTAAATAATCACATATGGAGTTTGAATTTGAACCTTGGTTCAAACCAACTCCATTTAACATGGTTGCTAGTTGCATTTGGCCAAACCACATCATATTGCCATGTCATGTCATGCATCATATTGTTGCATTGCATTGATTGTGATCTTTCCCTGTTTGTCGGTTTTGTCCCCTCTCAGTAGACGACGTTCCGACGATGAGTTCGATGACACCGATGAAGACTCAATGTTATCTTCAGAAGTGCCAGGCAAGCAAAACCCCTTTGAGCATTCCGATACAATCCCACTCTCTCGCTCTTGCTCTCTTTTACTGCATTAGGACAACAACGCTTCAACTGTTACCTGCTGCGGTAGTTGAACCCCTTTCCACTGCATGACCCGTCATTGCCACAGTAAATAGTTGAAACCCACTAGTATGAGTAGGAGTTGATTGAGCCATGTTGTGCCTACTCATTCATGCTTCTAGTTATGCCTGCTATTGCTTAGAGTTGTGTCAGGTCTGATTCATCGGGGATGAATTGGAATGTGGTGAACATGTCCTACTGTTGAGAGCTAAGTGTGTGAACACGATTTGGTAAAGGTAGCGATGAGAGGCCATGTAGGAGTACATGGTGGGTTGTCTCATTGCAGCCGTCCTTAGGAACTGAGTTCTGTGTTGGTTGGTCCATGAAACAGCTACTACCACACATTGGGATCCTTAATTGACTCTCTCGACTTATTAATCAACATGATCTCTGTCCAGGAGTTGCAACTAGTTTCTGGTGTTTGTAGTTTACTGGAGGTCGTGCGCAGCGCTGACCCTCGGGGTGGGCTGTGACACGGCAGGTACGTGGCACGGTGTACCGATTGCTCGTTTGGTGATGCGGGAACCCTGTACACATCGTTTGGGGCCGTGAGCGACACCCCGGCCGGATCTCCCCACGGATGGAACCCAAATAGGCGATAAACCTGGACGAGAGACTTGTGTGGTTAGTCAGGTCGTGGCCGACACCCTCGCTGGGCCTCCGCTTCAAGGTTGCCGAGTACATGTCGTGTAAACGGCGGTAAGTGGTGAGAGCGTGTGTGAAGAAGTACACCCCTGCAGGGTTAAATATAATCTATTCGAATAGCCGTGTCCGCGGATATGGACTTCTGGGTTACCTATTACAGTTCATAGACAAGTGAAAGTGGATACTCTAAAACGCGCAAGATAAGCGTGAGTGCTATGGATGGCCTTCTCGTAGGGAGACGGGAGCGGATCCATAGTGGTGTATTGATTGGTGAATATGTGGACTCGTGTGCGCCACCTCAAAAGAGTTACTTTCAGTCGTAGTTAGGATAGCCACCAAGTCAAAGCTGGCTTGCTGCTGTCAAACTCCACCACCCCTTTGTTGATACCGATGCATATGTAGCTAGTTCTGATGTAAGTCTTGCTGAGTACCTTTGTACTCACGTTTGCTTAATTTATGTTTTTGCAGAGAGACCTCAGTTTCGCTAGTGGTTCCGCGTGGACTTCGACGTTTAGCTTGTTACCTCAGCTACGATCTTGTGCCCTTGGGGGGGGGGGTCTTGTAGATAGTCAGGCTTCTTAGTCTTTTTCATTTGTAGATGTCTGTACTCAGACATGTAATGCTTCCGTTGCCTGTATGCTCTGTATGTTGGGTCATGTGACCTCTGATTGTAATAAATGCTATGATGGCTCTTCTGGGCCTTTATCTATATGAGTTGTTGAGTTATGTTGTGATGCCATGTTGTACAGCACATACTTGCATGCTATGCGTACGTGTAATGTGTATTGCTATGTGTGGGATCCGACACCTAGTTGTTTACCTTTGGTAGCCTATCTTACAGGGAAATGTCTCCTAGTGCTTCCACTGAGCCTTGGTAGCTTGCTACTGCTCCGGAACACTTAGGCTGGCCGGCATGTGTCCTTCTTCGTTCCTGTGTCTGTCCCTTAGGGGAAATGTCACGCGTTGTTCCTTTAAGTCCTTGTAGCTTGCTACGACTTGGGTTCATACGTTGATGACCGACACGTTCGTTGCTGGGTCATGTATGCCTGTCTCTGTAATTTAGTGCCACTTTTGGTTTATAACTGGTCATGTCGGCCCGGGTTCTCTGTCATATGGATGCTAGCGACACTATCATATACGTGTGCCAAAATGCGCAAACGGTCCCGGGCCAGGTAAGGTGGCACCTGTGGAATACCGTGCGTGAGGCCGCAAAGTGATATGGTGTGTTACAGGCTAGACCTGTGTGACTTAGGATCGGGGTCCTGACATAAGCGCAGCTGAGTGGAGAGACGTGGACTCGACCCACGTCCGAGTAGGTGACAACCCACGATCTGATGTCACAGATTGTAGCCCAACTGTCAGAAACTCCTGGTTCTTGACCGGCCAAAAAAAGTGCATATGTGTGAGCTCGCCTCGGCTCATTCCCGCAACCCACAACCTGCGACGCGTCATGGCGAAGCGAGGTGGGCGGCGAAAGAGGAGCGTGTGAGGGCCTCTTTTCTTATCAAGCTCCAATCATGTCTGAAATAGATAAAAGGTCATAAATATCCTGAGAAGTGGCTGTATACTAGTAAGTTGAAGTGGCTGTATACCAGAGGCGGAGGACCAAAAAAAATTAAGGTGTGGCGAACTTTTCAGCATAACATTTGTTTTTGATGCAAAAGCAAATCTAACATCATCTCTAATGTTAGGGACAAATTTTATAAATTAAAATGTGAAGTCCTGGATCACCATTTATGTACTCTAGACTAAAAACAGTTATACTCCCTCCATTTTTATATACAAGGCCACTATAGAATATACAATTTGCATCTATACAAGGCCACCAACAGTAATCGAGGTAAAATTAATGATATTTTCTCGTACTAACAACATGTTTAATACTTCCATGATGCAATCATAATGACAGTCATCTCCTTCCTCCACTTAGTTTCTTTGCATGCATGCGGAGTATTAATGATCCCAGTAAACAAGAAAAAAAATTGACTTGTAAAGCAGGCATTAAATTTTACATTGGTACCTGTAATCCGAGTTTGTGGCCTTGTATATAAAAATAGAGGGAGTACCTTCAGCTCCTAGAACCTCAACATTCTCTTCCATTATAGCTTCAACTGAATCTGCAATCTGTTCTTCCACCTGTTCGGGTAGCATAAAAGTTGCATTCTCTTCTTTCGACGAAATTCATCTGATCTTGATGGGGTACTTGGATTAGAGCCACTGCCACTGCCAAGTACTTAAAAAATATCTTGTCAAATCGACAATTCACAACATTAAATTGTCACTAAAATCACTACATTGCATATGAGAATCTATTCTAAAATCTAAGATGCTACTAAAATTCAGAAAATATACCTCCCCCCTTTGCTAGCCCTTCCCATTCATATCCATCTTCTACTGGCTTGCACTTTATTAAGAGACGGTAGGCTACAATCTTATCCTTTTTTGAGCTTTTTATGAAGAGAACAACCCTGCTTTCCACCTTCTGACGATTTTTTCTGTATAAGAAGCAATAAGAAATAATGACGCATCGATCGTGAGTAACAAACAAGCAATGACAAGCAGCATTCCTATTCTCAAGATAACAACAGAAGAAAAGAAGAACAAACACGAGAGAGTTTCTTGGCTTGCTGGCCGTGAAGGACGCGGAGCTGGCGACCGCCGCGCGGTGCCGCCGTCCGCTAGGCCGCAGCCACAGCTGCCGCTCGTCGCGCCTTGCACGGATGCGCCTAGCCTCCCCTGTCGCTTGCTCGACATCCACAGCCGCCTGGGCCTGGCCGTCGCCGCCGCTCTAGTTCTTGCCAGCTGGCTGCCTGTGCTGCGTGCGTGTACTGGACTGGAGCGTTGGCTCAATTCTTTCGTGTCTTGCCGGCCGTGAAGTCGCTCGCTTAGTCTCTTAGGTTAGGCCCAAATATATGTGGCTGCGTGGCCCACATAAAGCAGCGACGTCCTTCTCATTTTATCAGCAATTTTTTCTGCTGCAGCTCAGCCGTCGATCAAACGTATACATAAGTATAAAAAATGTTTTTTGCTCGGAATCAAGGTGTGGCGGCTGCCACACCTTGCCCATCGGGGGCCTCCGCCACTGCTGTATACTGTACTACTCAGTCCCATGATGTAAGACATTTTCATAGTTTAATTTAAACCGCAAAAACTCGTCTTATATCATGGGATGAAGAGAGTACTAAATTGACAATGTGATTCACTGAACTGCACAAACTCAAGTACTCAATGTTGAAGTGGCTGTATGCTAGTAAGTCGTATTACACGTAATCCTGAGAAGCTCGTCCAAATACTCGGGGCCGAGGTCCTCCAGCTCCACGATGAACCGCTTCGGCTTGGCCATCCTCCTGCACGTCGCCGCGTCGTTCGCTATGTCAGCTTTGCTGCGCCTCCTTCAGCTTTGCTGCGCCTCCTTCTCTTGCTATGGCGCCGTTTCAGCGCCAGGACGGGCGAGCCGCCCATGTCCATGCCCGAGCTCATGACGGTGGCGCCGAGCGCGCGGAGCGAGTCCTGGACGCGCTCCAGGGGGAAGTTGAGCGCCGTGGCCGCGCCCCGCGAGGACAGCGCCGCCTGGTCGTAGGCCATCGCGGCGGCCTCGGCACTTTGAAACGTGCCCAGCCACACCCGCGCGCCGCCCCGCGTCGAGTCCCGGATCTCGGCCGCGAACCGTCCCCATGGCCGCGCGCGCACGCCGATGTACGACGGCACCGTCGACGAGGCTGCTGGCTTCCTCGGCCGAGGACTCCTTTCCGCGTCAAGCACCTCGCCGCTGCTCATGCCCTCCGACGATGATGAGGTGGGGAAGGAGGAGCAGGATGGTGTAGCGGCGCCCATGGCAGCGTGGTCATTGTGCTGCTGCTCCATGCGTGTTGTGTGCTGGCCTGGCCGGTAGAACTGGCGGTGTGAGTCGGCACTTGCTCTGGATTCTTATAGCTGCGGCAAGCAGACGGGGCCACACTATCTATGACGACGCCACTGATCTCGTAGTCACAAGCTGGCCTAAACGACGGGGAACGGGAGGCGACGAGAGGTCGGCGTCGAACAGGGAACGTTCGGAGATGGCTCGCCGACGACGTGAGCAGCCTCCTACTTTTCTCCCTGACGCACGTATGCGCCTTGCTAGTGACAGGTAGCCAAAACTATCCTGAAAAAGAAAAAATTATGATATCCGGACAACTGTTAGCTCATCGATGACACACGCCATCTCCGGATAACTATTTTCAGTTTAGGTGGCTGCATCATTATGCCATTAGTGCTAGCTAGATCATGATTATCACAGAGTCAACTAGAATATATAACTTCCGGTTTGTTAAGCCCTAGTGTGTCCTCGCAACACATACAACAAAATCAAGGGCCAGTGTATATCTAGTGAACATTTTAGCCCCATGCTTTTAGGAAATTTTGATTACTTTCTCAACAGGCGAATTAGAACCATTTCCTAGCTAGGATGACGTGGTAACTAGTTGATTGGGAGATATGACTTGTATCGTGATGTTCTATTTCCCTTTTCCTAGTTTGTAATCTTTGCTCTTTCGAATATACTCACTCTGTTCCAAAATTGTTGAAGTTCTAGGTTTGTCTCAAGTCAAACTTGCTTAAGTTCGACAAAGCTGATAGAAAAATATACTAGGATCTACAACATCACATATACAGATTTTACGAAGAATCTGATGAAACTAACTTGATGTTCTATATATTAAATAAATTTTCCTACAAACTTGGTCAAATGTAAAAAACTTTGACTTTGGATAAATCTAAAATTTCAATTATTTTGAAACGAATGGGAGTAAAAGAAAACAATGCTACCGCATATCGTAAAAACACTCAAATCTGGTCAAATCCCACCGAAAACGGTGAATTTGTGCCAAAATATGACAAAAAAGCCGTTGTTAGGCCGCATTGTTCCTCCATCATGTCAGATATAATATTGAATATCCTACCATGCTGATCTAGAAGGCATCTATATTTGTAAAATGAAAAGGTTTTTGGGGAACTAGAAATGTTCCGTTGAGTGCAAATGTTGACTTCCTTGTTCTTGCTCCGTGAATACTCTCTTTAGGTATGGTCAACGCTCAATGTTCTTGGTCACAAAGAGAAGAAATTCCCCATTCTTCATCTTACTCCTACTCCTTGAGAAGAAGAACCAAATAAATAAATTATAACCCAATACTCTCTTTAAGTATCGTATGAATGATCCCTTTCACACCTAAAGGTTTAACATATTGCTAAAAAAACTTGCACCCCTGCCCCTATTGGGCCACAACATTGTCCATTACATTCCAAATTATTACAATGAAAAAACACAGCCAACATGCCAGTTAACATTAAAAACATGAATATACATGATATTCCATGAATTTGTGTCTTATAGTTTCTTCGTAGCTACAAAACCACAACGTTGTCACTAGTACAAGATGGTGCTATTAAGACACACCTATTGTACACCCTAGCATTGAGCTACCATGTCATCAGCCAAAATTTTTTGACCCAAAAATAAAATTGTCCAAAAAGTGAAAGATTATGTACATTGAACACTAGCATGCTGACCATTCTATGAAAATTTCAAACTGTTTTTCCAAACATATTAAAAAAATACAAGGTAAATGCATATTCATGACCCTTTTTAATCCAATTTTGAGCAAAAAAATGGTAGTGTCTAGAAAAAGTTGAAACGATTCTCTAAAATGAACACTACAGTGTTGATAATTTTGGAAAAGTTTCGAACTTTTTTGCCAAAAAATTAAAATACAAGGATAATATATATTTAGGAACCTTGTCTTGTGACATGGTATCTGATGTGGATGCTGACTGGGCGGGTCAACTGGTCAAAAGCAGTTAAACTTTCCAGAAACAGGTTCAAGGAGAATCGGGGATCAAATTTGCATAGTTTTGAAAGTTGAGGGTTGTAACTTAGATGGTTTTTAAGTGCATGGTTGTTTCTTAGACATCCATATCTATACAAGGAAAATATATATGCAGGATCTTCTTTGATCAAATATTGACCAAAAAATGAAAGTGTCTAAGAAAAAATTAAAACAATTCCCTAAAATGAAATTACAATTATCATCATTCTAGGGTAGTTTCAAAGCTTTTTTGTCAAACAAATTAAAAATGCAAGGATAATACATATTCATGACCTTTTCTCTTGACATGGCAGTTGATACGGACACTGACTGGGCGGGTCAACTCGTCAAAACCAGTCAAACTTCCCAGAAACCAGTTCGAGGAGAATCACGGTCGAATGTTGCATGATTCCAAAAGTTGAGGGTTGCAACTTAGATAGTTTTGAAGTGCATGCTTGTTTCTTAAAACATTCATGTCAATTCAGGGTTGAAATATTCTTATACCATCTTGTTTTTTTAAAGTTAATTAAGAAGCGACGTGTGGTAATCCTGGTAGTTAGTATTGTTATCACAATTGTGCACGTTAATATTTTGCGGTAACTCATTAGTCATTGCAAAATATGAGGATAATTAGTGCATTACCATGTGGTAACAAAGCCGTTCAAAAAAGATTATTACAACAAAACCATATGTGAAAAGCGGATGGTCAGTCGGGCAAGCGTTTTAAACTAAAGATTTTCAATATCCTGATGGCCTCACTTTTCTGCGTACACCTAGCAATTGGTTTTCCATGTATGTATGATGATAACTAAGTGAAGTTTGTAGTGAGCATGCACTTAGTTGGCCGCACTATTGCCTTCTAATTTAGAAACTCGCTTATGTGCATATTTGTGCTCCTTGCAATGATGACTTTTAAAAAAGACCACTCTTGAATACATTTTCACATTCCTAAAATTTTAGCAAGTTTCAAATATTAAAATTTGATAGTCGTAATATTGAATTTTGACCAAGTTTCACATATTTTTATGAAGATCCATTTTATTTTAGGGTTTAGGTTGTAGGGTTTAAGTTTTAGTATTGGAAACTTGTATATTTCATTCTTCATTTTTTATCGGGTTTTAATTGTTTAAACTTGGTGAAGTTTTTACAACTTGTCAAAATGTATTCAACTATGATAATGTTATATATTCCTCGTCGTAAGCAAGACGAATATGCAAACGAAATATAAACTGGACTTCTATTCAGATGATATAACTTAAAAGTCAAAAGAGAAAAAAACATGGGAGGTGGGATTGATGGAGCATCCAGTCTCTGCCAAAATTTGCACGCATGGACCCAGTCTAAGAGAATTAGGGGGCACTTCCTCCCTTCACGAATAAGTGTACATATTTGTTTAGGACATGTTATAGAGTGAGTAAAAAATGCATTGCGAAGGTGCAAGCCACCACTCCCTCCTCTTTAATTTCGCCACCTCCAATGAGTTGTGCATGTAGAAAATAAGGACACCATGTGTTGAATGTTATTGGTCTTGATTACCGTGTGATGAGAAATAAACATTCTTATTTTATTAAAAAGTGCATTGAAAAGATAGAAGTACACTCTTTAATTTGTGAATAAATTTTAAATGTTAAATGTACACTCATTCGTGGACGGAGGGAATAACCGACATGCAAAGACCAAATAAATTTCTGAATCCCAAGGAAATCGTGTGGTCAGAAAAATGTATGCTCCCACACCTTCTTGCCACAAATTCTCTCCCACTAACTAATATTAAATATTTTAACTAAAACCACGTCAGTTATTTCCGAACGGATGGAGTACGAACTAGCAGGATTAGTCTTAGTTATCACAAATATAAAATATTCTAATATTTTTCTGAATCAAATTTATATAGACACATTTTAGTGTGTTTGTTCGCTCATTTTAGTCTGTATGTAGTTTATCATTTTAAATATCCAAAACATATTATATCTGCTGACGGTAACCTCGAAAATAAACGACGGAGAATGAGAGAGGTCGGAGTCCAAGGGAAGCTTCGAGGTTGCGTGCATGGCTGGCTTGGGTGACGTGAACAGCAGCTAGCGGCAGCCGCCTACTTTTCTCCCCGACGTACGTACGCCTGCTAGTATTTTCCAGCCGCGCCGGTCCAAATGGAGGGCAGTCTCAGGGAGGCTGCCGGTAAACCAAAACTGCCCTGAAAAGAAAGGATATAATTTCTCATAGGTTCATCTGGACAGCGCCATCTATACATCCAGCTGCCTGAAGCGACACCAGCGCGCGGCATATCGGGCGGGACGACTCCTTTCCTGATGGGGTGGCTGCTGCATCTTGCATTATTGTGCTAGTCTGCTAGCTAGAATCAGGAACATTCCTGGCAACTAGAATAAGCTTGCAGTTTGTTAATTAAGCCCCAGTGTAGTCCAAAAGATACAATACAATCAACGCTTAATTAAGCCCCAGTTGTCCTTTACTGGCCTGCTCTTCTATGCTGAATTGGAAGGTCAATGCTCAACGTTCTTATTCAGAAATACAAGAAACCAACGCTTCTTCGTCTTGGTCATGTTTTTTTGACACTGAGAATCACCAATATTAGTTATAACTCATCACTGTTTGAAAAACAAAATAAAAGAACCACCCATGTAATTTAGCCTCTACGGGTTGAACTGATTGTATGAGAGGGGGACAAAAAATTGCACCCATAGCCCTTACGTGGCTACCTTGGTACAACTAGGTGTGGAACTCCCAGGCCTTCTTCGGTCGACCAGGTGGGCTATCCACACCCTAGGCTATGTACCTTGTATATTCGAACATGACTCAGGAACATGCTCCCTGGAGTACACGAAACTAGGATGCGGTCACTAGAAAAGGACTCTGTTGGGTTAGTAACTTCCAACTTGATCTTTCACCAATCCGCCCTTATTTCCCTACCATCCTTCAACAATCGAAATAGTTGGGACCGTTCCTCGAGGATACACATAATACACGTTCGGAGTCGCCTCATAAGCTTACTCGTGTCAGCATCATACTCCAAGTCATATATCTGGATCTGGAATTTTAATTGTCCTTCGACTCTCGGAAGGAACATTTTAACTGATGAGTCTCCCTCCTCAAGAATTCCAATGGCTTTTGCGATGATTTTGGGTGGTCGCGTGTAGCTTGACCGTGGTTGTCGTCTTAGAATCTTTTCGATAAAGGCTGGGTTTTATTGGCTCGAAATGGAATACATACACGATGAGCACACACCCGGACTCTTGATAGTTAGGACGCACATAGCCAACACACACAAGCACGCGGACAACTAGCAAAGTCATAAGACCGAAGCTATGCGTCGGTGAGGAAAACAGAAAAAAGCCCCAAAACAATCTGATCCATGATCGGCAAACTATAGCAGCAATTATATCTGCACCAACCATCTTATGACACAACACCTTCAGAAAGGGAGCGATGCTCAAGAACTGCACCCATAGCCATGATGTGGCTACCTTGGTATAACTAAGTGTGGGACTCCCAGGCCTTCTTCGGTCGACCGGGTGGGCTATCCACACCCTAGGTTATGTACCTTGTATATTCGAACATGACTCAGGAACATGCTCCCTGGAGTACACGAAACTAGGATGCAGTCACTAGAAATGGACTATGTTGGGTTAGTAACTTCCAACTTGATCTTTCACCAACCCGCCCTTATTTCCCTACCCTCCTTCGACAATCAAAATAGTAGGGACCGTTCCCCGAGGATATGCTTGATACACGTTTGGAGTCGCCTCATAAGCTTAGTCGTGTCAGCACCATATTCCAAGTCATATATCTGGATCTAGAATTTTAGTTGTCCTTCGACTCTCGGAAGGAACATTTTAACTGATGAGTCTCCCTCCTCAAGAATTCCAATGGCTTTTGCGATGATTTTGGGTGGTCGCGTGTAGCTTGACCGTGGTTGTCGTCTTAGAATCTTTTCGATAAAGGCTGGGTTTTATTGGCTCGAAATGGAATACATACACGATGAGCACACACCCGGACTCTTGATAGTTAGGACGCACATAGCCAACACACACAAGCACGCGGACAACTAGCAAAGTCATAAGACCGAAGCTATGCGTCGGTGAGGAAAACAGAAAAAAGCCCCAAAACAATCTGATCCATGATCGGCAAACTATAGCAGCAATTATATCTGCACCAACCATCTTATGACACAACACCTTCAGGAAGGGAGCGATGCTCAAGAACTGCCGACACCGGATCCAAGCAGAAATGGTAGAAACTAGGTTTTCAGCCAGACCTTATCCGAGCAATGCCTTCAACAAGGTAACAAAACATCACCATTGCTATTTATAACCAACTTGGGGGAAAACCTACGGTTTCACCCTGGATCTCAAGACCGGGTGCTCGAGTAGCACCACCATCAAAGTCATACATGTGTTGTCGCCACCATTTTTCCGCGATCCGAACAACTACATGTGATGTGCAATTGCTAGGAGAGCAAGAAGCAGTGTTCATGAGTATCTGCACGTCTTTATACCTACTACAGCCAAGACCTCGCCGGAGAGGTGGAGGCCCCCGGCGGCCGGCGAATACAAAGTCAATGTGGATGGATCCTTTGTCCCGGGGCAGACTTGTTCAGGCTGGGGCATTGCCATCCGGAACACAGAAGGCCAGCTGCTGCATGCCCAGGCAGGGTGCGACCAGCATGTCACCGACCCTTTTGCAGCAGAAGCTCGAGCCATGTCGCATGCAATAACGGTTGTAGCTGACCTTGGGATGGTGCGGGTGGAGTTTGAGACCGATTCCCAACTTCTTGCGGATGCGCTGGACCTTGGGAAGGTGGACTCCTCGGCATACTCGGCTGTGATAGAGGATATGAAGCTTCAACTGAAGTTGTGGTTTGCAAAGTTCTCAATTTCGGTCTGCAGACGGACTGCAAACTCGGTTGCTCATGAACTAGCCTTGCTAGGGCGTATGTGCGATTTGAACCATTGTATGCAATGGGAACTTGATGTACCAGCCCATGTGGGCGCTTGTGTCTCGGGCGACATGCCCAACCACAGTTGAGTAATAAAGCCTTCGTTGCTTTCAAAAAAAAAAAAATTGCCGCCATTGCACAACCATCCCTCCATGTCAAGTCGTTATCCATAATTTGCATCTCACAGTCGAAGTCAACCACTAGATCTGGAGAGATGAACCCCCCGAAAGAACTTTTGATGACTAGCATCGATGTGGAACGGAAGGTCACTGTAACACCGTGTGCAGCCGCCAACACCCGGCTGATCGGATCTGGATCATCACCACCAAGTTGCGCCGGGCCAACCAAAAACTGCAACCCTAGAGCCTTGGCTTGCCAAGGCAACCGGACAGAAACCGTAGGAGTTTACATCATCGGATCTGTTGCCACCTACAGAGCACCCGACACCAGACCGGGCCGAGCATGACCGGAGGCCCTACAGGGCCTAGGCCGAGGGATCCAGCTACCCAAGGCGAGGGGTCTCATGGATGGGGGCGGGGGCAGCCGGAGCGGGCTGTAGAACACGCCAGTCGCGGGAGCACGTAGCACACCAAGCGGCCGCGCGAGATCCATGTAGGCAGCCAACCAGCGTGAGATTTGGACCACCCACGCGAGAGGAAAGGTCCCACTGCCGCCAACCGCCAACAGGCTTTGACCATCGACGTGCATCGGCGGCGGTGAGGAAAGTATTGGGAGTAGGGGGTGGTGGCAGAGGCATGAGAGGATCCACTTGTGTCGTCTCCTTGGAGATGATGCGGGGGCCTTTTCTGTGCCCTCTTAGAATATGAATCTTAGAATCCGTTATACGCATGCCCTCCCACTGCGTCAAACGGGAGGAAACCATTGCACTAAAATTTCACGAAGTTAAAACACAAAATTCTTTGTCTCCTTGACAAAGAGCTGGAAGAAAAAAAGAAGCGGCACCCTATTCCCCAAGTCATCGCTCTCCTTCTGCTGCTACATCACACGGTTAGTTTTTCCAGCCACACAATGAACTTCCAATGTGCTCCATAGCACCGAGGCCATCGGAAAGGTCGGTGGTGAAGGACCAACTAGGACAATTCTTCGCAACAAAACCAGAGCCATGCGGGTGGTCTATGGCCACCGCCAGCCAAAGCCAGTGCCCGCGAGAGCATCATCTCTATGGACTTATTCAAGCGTATAGATTTACCTTTCAGCCCCCTCTCTGATGCCCCCATGCTCTACAACTTGGAGCTGGTCAACTTGGATCCCTTGGGTATCTTCCCTTTAGCGCCTTTGTTACAAGATATGATGTATTACATCACCACGCGGTAACCCAAATGTTAAAATGCTTGTTGGAACATATCCTGAAGGGCATAGTTCTAAAACCCTCCTCAATACAAAGCTAATGCAAGCGTGAAAGCGAACTGTCGATCAGACAACCTATTTGAGCTACAAAACATTTTTAGTCACAAAACACATTTCAATTTTATAATGTCGCCGTTTTAGGTAGCTAGCAATGCTCTTCCGTATGGTTGTCTTGTACCTATGTCTTGTGTGGTTGTTTAACCTATAAAGCCGGGTGAAGACCTAGTTTCTGAATGCACTTGTGTATATACATGCGCACTTGGCAATACTCATTAAATCATATCGGAAATGGATGCAATTCATGAAAACTAAAAAAAGCAAGCCGGGAAATGTTCACACACATATGCTAGCTAGAGGATGGATTGATAGTTCACCAAATTGCCCAAACTCAGGCACTCCACCTTGGAGTGGTTGCGTTTTGGCAGCTCCTCACGTGGGGCCGAAATCAAACTAGCAAGCAAGCCACAACTGAGTTAGGTATTGTGTTGAGAGCATGTTTCGAATTTCGAAAGCAGAAATTTCATTTATTACTCTCAAAACCACCAAAAATTCTGAAATTTTGTAAATTTTGTAATTTGTTTTGGTAATTGGTGAAACTTTTACCAAATTTAGATAGGCTTGAACTTTTGCGTGAACACTAGTCTAGCTGAACGGTGCGATCCTCTTGCATCCATTTTAGTTGACTCATGTATGAAACTCAGCTAGAATCACTTTTGCTTTCTTTTCATCTGGCTACTAAGTAAGATGGTTTCAATCGTAGACTTGAAGCATGAGAGAACAGCTGCCTACCAGTGCAATACGGAAATGACCTTGTCAAAATTTGGATTCCTCAAATAATTTGTAAGAACAATTTTAAAATATAGAGCAAACACAAATATTTTGCTCACCATTGAAATCATCGAAATTTCGCAAAATTCAGAAATTTCGTTGATTTTTCCTTGATTACTAAGTACTCTAGTATTTTACTAGTAAACTGTATTACAGCCGATCCTGAGAAGCTCGTCCAGGTACTCGGCGCCGAGGTCCTCCAGCTCCACGATGAACCGTTTTTGCTTCCTCTTCATGTCTGCCGCCGCATCGTTGGCTATCTCTGCTCTACTGCGCCTCTTCCTCTTGGAGTGCCGCCGTTTGAGCGCTAGCACAGGTGAGCCACCGACCATGGCCGTGGCTCCAAGCTCGCGGAGCGAATCCTGGACACGTTCCAGGGGGAAGTTGAGCGCCGTGGCCTCGCCGCGCGAGGACAGGGCCGCCTGGTCGTAGGCCATGGCCGCGGCCTCGGCGCTGTGAAACGTGCCCAGCCACACCCGCGCGCCACCCCGCGTGGAGTCCCGGATCTCCGCCGCGAACCGCCCCCACGGCCGCGCGCGCACGCCGATGTAGGACGGCGCCGCCGAGCCTGCTGGCTTCATCGGCCGCGTCCTTATTCCCGTGTCGACGATCATCTCGCCGCTGCTCAAGTCGGATGGGAATGAGTCCAAGGAGGAGAAGGAGGTGGAGCTACAGGAGGGATCAGCGGCGGTGTCCATGCAGCCGGCCTGGAATTGATTCCAAGGATGAGGGGGAGGAGTCCCCCGTCTTGTTTCAACCATCTCACCGCTGCTCAAGTCGTCGGATGGAAACGAGTCCAGCGATGAGATTGAGGAGCAGGAGGGATCAGTGCAGCCGGTGCAGTAGTAGATATCGCCGTGGTTGTCCATGTGTGTGTTGTCAGCCCGGCCGGTGGAAATGGTGGTGTGCTTCCTCACCTTTGCGGGCTAATATATAGAGAGTCGAAGAGCTGTTGGAGCCTTGGGTCTGACAAATTAGAAGGAAATTTTGGGTTGACAAATAGGAGTACGGTGCCACTGCCAGCATCGATCAGCTCTAAAAATGACAAATACTCCTACTGGGAATGCGTACGTGGGGGAGTCGTTTTCGCTTGAAAGTTGTGTGTTTGGGGATTTTGGGGCTGTGCCTCAACTCAAGTGCGAGGGGGCGTTGACTGACGTAGGGCGGCTGAGTAAGACAAACCTCGTGGGCGTCACCTCCTTTTAGCGTTGACGAAGCTCCCACGAAGGTGCTGGAATGTCCCGCTAACTATTTTTCCCCTTATCATGATCATTGTTTTTTTAGAAACACTGTACATGAACATATGCTTGCCTTCAAAAAAAAAAAGCCTTAAAAAAAAAACATATGCTTACATACACGACGCACACTCACCCCTATGACGCATATATACACCCTACCCAAACATCACCGAGCTGAGACATGATGAGCAGATCTTGAGATTAACGAAGTCGCCACAAACGCCCCGTACTTGATGGACATGTCATACCACTGAAAGAACAACGCCGATAAGCCTTGCAGAAATTTAGAGAAATGCGACCACTCGCACCAAGTCTACGACTTGAACCAGGATGAGCAGGTTCCTATCTGAGCTAAGCTTTGTTCACATGATCATTGTAGCTTGTGTTGACTTCTCAATTCAAAAAGAGTTGGCTGTTGCTTGATGAATGAAACCCCCTTTCCTCATAATCACCCACATGTTGATATTTTTCTCATTTGCATTATTGTTTGTTTTTGTTTTTCCTTTTAAACAAGCACACACATATTGATATTCTATTTAGATGAAACTCTACTCTATGGCTTCGGATGAAAGGCCCTGCCTCACTCAATGATGTCCACTAAGGGCAAAGCTAACATAGCTGAATGGCCCTAAAGAGATGAAAGGTCAGCCCTTGCATACGTGAGATGCGCTCGGGGACGGGCGAAGGCAGAGCCAACAGACTGTGTCAAGGGTTGTGAGATCAAACGCCATGGATTTTCGCCAATTCGCCTCGCCACTAGCTATCATGTTGTGAGGTGAAGAGGGCCTTGCATCTTCAAAGGTGTATTGAGAAGTTTTATTAGGCATGATCTCTTTGGTCCTCATCGGCAATGTGCTGGCGGAAGGTGCAATGCCTACAAGAATAAATGTACTATGGTTCTTTTTTCATTGTGGCAAAGTTTTATTGGGCAGTGCCATAGAGCCAGAGAGCTTTTGTTTATGTGGGTTTTGTGTTCGACCTTGTGGACTTTAGGTTTATGACTTCTCAGATTTGTTCATATGTATCTGGTGAGTTGTGTTACTGTTTTCTATCGCTTATATTGGTGGGGTCCATTGTGACTTCGGAGTCGTGCTTTGGTGTTCTATTGAAGATTTTGTGGTTCGACGACATGTACTTTGAGGAGGTATCCCCGTCCCAAGTATGTTCGCTCATGGCTTCCCACCATGTTCCATGGGCGACTCAAGAGGGTTACTGAAACCTATGAAGGTACTCAAGTTCATGCAAGTGTACGAGTGGCGGTATCGCTGATTCAATATGGAAAGGTGCGAAGTAGGTGTGTGGTTCTAAGCATCTAACTGCGGTATCCGCATTGAGGTTCGACAACTCCTGCATGCTCTATTGTTTTCTTATGTACTTTGCTCACCTTTTGTGCATGTTCATGTTCGTCGGTAGGTTGGTGTCCTCTATTCTTAGCTAAATAGGTGATAGGGTTGCCCTTCCGGGGATAGCAACATGGCACACATGATTAGTACCTAGGCCAATCAATTAGTAGTGGGGCTCTCTATCGATGCTTGTTGCTTTCGTTCAACCTCTCTACATCATATTATTCATCGATGTCTTCCTCTAGCTTGTCCCTTTTGGCATGGTTGTTCGTAGGCGGTGGTAGTGTAGTTCACGTGGTGTGCTCGTCGCGTCATGGTTCAAGATGGCAACAGGGATGAAACCCATCGGGTTTTGCCTTTCCAAACCCATCCCCGCCAGAAAATCACAAACCCGTCTCCGTCTCCGTCAGCATGTGCGGGGCTAGTTTTTTGCCCGTCCCCTAAACCCATCGGGTTTTCTAAACCCACGGGGTTCTCGGCTTATTTAAGCAAACATAGTAGCAACATAGAATAGCATTTCAACAACAAAAAGAGCATCTTTCAGCATCATAACCTGCAAAAATTTCAACAGTATACAATAGTATATGGCGAGATGGGATCGAGCAAGAGGGAGGCTGTAGGAGGCGAGATCGGGCGCCGGCAATGGGATCGGTAGGTTTAGGTGTGGGAGAGTAAGGCTGCGGGACCGACTATGAGGCTGAGACCTAGCGAGGCTGGGGCTAGGGGCTGGGACGCTAGGTGGGCCGGTGTGTAGTCCAGGATGAATGGCCCAATACGCTTAGTGTAGTATTTTGACGGGGTTGGCGGGTTTCGGGTTCGGGTATTGCTCTAACGTGTTTGAACCCGTAATACATGTCGGGTTTTATACTTTACCCATCAGCAGCCTTGCGGGGCTAAAAAGACGTCCATTCCCGTCCCCTAATAGGGTAAAAACCCACGGGAACGCGGGTTTCGAAGCCCGGTTGCCATCTTGAGTCATGGTGGTTGTGCACGGCTGTTCTGCCTTGCGAGCACGAGGCATGTGTCTCTCCTAGTTCTTGGGGTGAGCTTCTACTTTTAGGTAGACCTGGTCATGTCTTAGGTTGAGCTTTACCCTAAGATCTCAAACCCGAGCCTAGCCCAACCCAAAAATACAAGTAATGCCATTTTTCTATTGAAAGCATTAGTTCAACTATTTTGAGAATGTATAAAATTATAAATACATTATTACGCCTATGTTTTTATCTTAAAATCCTATAGTTTTAGGGGTTTTTTTATTGCAAATATCCTATAGTTTTAGGTGTTTGGTCATTATCGAGCTTTCGGCATCACATTGTGAGCCAAAAGTTGGTGCATGGGCCTGGCGGGAACATCTGGCTTGTAGGCCACCCCTGCCCACGCCTGCTTCAAGCCTGAAGGAGGGGGTTGACGATATGAAAAGATGGTGTGGTGTCTTATCGGTTCCGTGAATCTGTATCTGCGGGACCAACCTCGAAGTTTTTTTTAGAACCCATAGGGGCTTTGCGTGTCAAAATATCTAGATTGATAGGGGCAAACATTTACAAGAGATTTAGGCCCTGTTTGGTTCATAAGTCCTAGGACTTATTTTAGTCCCAACTTATAAGTCATAAGTCCCTAAAAAGTCCCTACCTGTTTGGTTCCTGGGACTTAACATGTACTAGTACACCATATTACAACTATAAGTCCCTATAAGTCCCTCCTTGAGAGTCTTATTTGATAAGTCCCAAATGCCCACTTTAAGTCCCTATAAGTCCCTCCTGTTTGGTTTAGATGGGACTTATAGGGACTTTTTTAAGTCCCTAGACCAATAAGTCCCTGAAAACAAACACCCTCTTGCAGCGTTTAAAGGGCAGCGGGCGTGCCGCCCCCAAGAAATGCACGCACCCCACCTAGGAGCTAGGCTATGTCATTACTCTCGCTAGACTATGTATACCCACACCCCGCCAGTCCTTACAAGTGTCTTGGAGTAGTGTAACCACATTCGGTGGCAGGTGGCTTTTGTTTTCTAAGACGCGGCAGTTGCGCTCGAGCCAGTTGAAGCGAATGGTGAATAAGGCGACAGAGTTGACAGCGCTCCTACGATCCGGCTGCACGAGATTATTGGTGGCCAGCCACCAGGAAAGGATCAACCTTTAAGTGGGGTATTTCTTGCGTGGAGGGTGTCGTCATCTTCAAGATGCACTTTTCTTTTAGTTTGTTTGCTTTGTTTGTCTTTTTTAGAATAGGAGGATGATCCTCTGCCTCTGCATCTGGGTGATGCATATGGCCACTTTATTAATTATTCTCACAAGACTTTACAAAGCCATACAACAGCAAAACTAAAGCCACCGTCTAAGCAACAACTGTCGCTACACCTATTCAATTGATGAAGGGGCGTAGATACTCTGGGCCTAATACCAAACAGACATCGCAGCCAAACCTAAACATCCAAGACCCGAGGTCCCAACCAGGACGCCTGCCGGGTATGGGGCACCTACCAGTCCGGCGCACTCCTTAACCAGGACGCCTGCCGGGTATGGGGCACCTACCAGTCCGGCGCACTCCTTAACCAGGACGCCTGCCGGGTATGAGGCCGCCGCAGCCACCTGCCACCAATCCATCTTCAGAGCTGTACTGTTGCATGTACCATGCCAGGTCTCTCTGCCATCGACGCCACCACGACGCCCGATAGCGTCGTCCTCCTACGCGAGTCCATCCTCCCACAGCGAACTCCGAATCTGCACTGCGCCACGCCGTCAAGATCCGTCTCCATTAGTGTGTAGGTTGAAGCACCGCTCCACCAAAGAATCCGTCCTCTGGTCCCTCGATCACGTGTATACCTCCAAGAATGACGCCCCCAAGGGAGGAACGACACCAGAGCGCCGCAGTCATCCGATCTGGGGTTTCCCCCGGAGGTAGCAGAGAGTGGCCTTGAACTTCTCCACGGCGATGCCTTCAAGAAGGGAACGCCGCAGATAGCGCCACCACCGCCGGCCTTAGCAGGAGCCGAAGGCAAGTTTTCACCCAGATCAGTTCGAAGGGATCCAACTCTCGTGCCCGGGCCGCCATCACAACCAGCACCACCAGGTAGACCCTGGAGTACCGGCAGATCAGCGAGCTGCCGGCACCACCGCGTCCAGATCGCCAGCCACGCCGGGCCGCCACCATCCCCCGCGCCGTCCGGGTCAGAGACGGAGCCGCCAACCGCACACAGGGACCGCCGACGCCTGCACACGCCGGAGCGCCGCCGAGAGCCCAGCGCCCGCCACCGCTTGCCGAAGCCAACCGCCCGAGCACTGGCACCATCGTGGAGCCATCAGATCGGGGAGGAAGACGCGCGCCGACCACCCTCGCGGACCCCGCCGCACGCCCGAGCGCCGGCGCCATCGTGGCACCATCAGATCAGGATGAGGAGGAGCTCGCGCGCTCGCCGCCCCGCGTAGACCACGCTGCCGCCAGCGCCGCTGCGCCACCAAGCAGGGGAGCCCCGCCCAGATCCGGCGGCGGCCCGACCTGCTGCCGAGCCGAGCGCCGCCGCGAGGGCCGGCCGTCCCGCGCCGCCCAGGAGCCTCGCGAGGGGGAGGGTGCCCCGCCGCCGCCGACGCACGTGTGGGCTTTGCCCAGCGGCGTCCCCTGGCGGCGGCGAGGGAGAAGGAGGGCGAGAAAGGGGAGCGGCGGCGGCGATCTAGGGTTCCGCCCGGGCCGCTCGCGTATAAATTTGTTTTCTTTGTTTGTGCAATGTGTATAAATTCGTTCGTTCATTATCCTTATATTTCAGCTTTTGGGGGGTTTATTGTGTTTCGTCTAAGGAAACACCCCCCCCCTCCCCCCTACTTTTCGCTATGACAACACTTGGTATTTCCCGGCCGCCCCAGATCGAGCTACCCGTGCGGTCACCTCAATGGTTACCTAAAACCATCCTGAAGAAAATAGACAATGCTATCTCCAGGGTTCACCCGGACAGTGCCATTCTGGGGCAGCGATTTTCTCAGGTACAAAGAGTACCAGCCTGTGCTTAATCAATGCTAATTAACAGATTATTCCAGTCAACTGGAGTATCTTGGAATTTGTTAAGCCCAGCCTGTACTCACAATCAGGGCCGTCTTCAGAAATCTGGGGGCCAGTGCGGGATGTAAATGGGTGCCCTAAATTTGAAACATTCCTATAGCTAAAGAATACTGTCACTTTTTTTGAAAAAATGCGTACCCGCAGTTAAATAATATATTACTTCATATATGTGTTATTTCGTAATATTTGAGAATATTTCATGCAAACTATCTTCCCCAAATACTTCACCAATTGAGCAATGAACATATAGAAATTTTGCCAATTAACTGGAGAACCGGTGCACATGTTCAGTATACTCATTATTCACTAAGTTTTTGATAGAAAAAATAGCCTAAAACAAAACTGCTTTGGCTTGGGCACACCTGATGGACATTGATCGGTCGGTGATGCGTAAATGAAATCTCCAGATCGATCTGGCCTTAGCCTTGCACTCAGCCAGCGGCTGCCTTCTATTTTGCTTGGTGGTGTTGGCGCCCTGGTTGGCCCTAATTTCAGCTTGAATTAGTGGAAAAAATCATGCATCATGGACGCTGCCCTCGGCACTTGCGATGGCGCTGACGGCAAGCAATTTTTCGTTTGTTTGAGAAACTGACGGCCAGCAAAATATGATCTAGACGGGGTCTCGGGAAGACCGGAAACGAAGCGATGACCTAACTGATCGGGAGTAGGCCCTGATCGGGTGGCAGTTTTGGGAGACGCTCGGGCTATCAAACTAGGCCGACAAGCCCAAAACCGTGCAAACCAAGAAATTAGACTACCAGCAAATATAAGCAGGCCCAAAATTGGGGGCCCCCTGAAACTTGGGGGCCCTGTGCCGTCGTACTGTTCGCACTTGGACTTGGACGGCCCTGCTCACAATAGATAAATAAATTATCAATTCAAGGACTGTACTCTCGGAAGGTTTGCCTCATACATTAATTAAGAAGAGAGTAGAGTTTCTATGGTTATGTTACCACACATCCTTGTTAAAAAAGAACAACCATTACTCTCGCGCCATAGTAGCACTCAATTGCTTGGCACCCGCGACGACCCATGGCGCGGCCTCCCTCTTGATATGTTGGAGAAGGATAATAGGAGAGGCACTCTTGTGTCAAAAGATTCATGCATTATGTTTGTTCCAAATTGTCGTGGACGGTAATATAATGTGCAAGTTGGATGGGTTCGTTCATGCTGAATCGAAAGGCATCTGGCATATATACTGATTTCTTGTTCTTGCTCCTTGAATTCTTTCTCCGGGGTCAATGCTCAACATTCTTAGTCAGATTGGAGAGAAATCGACCCCACCCCACCTTAATGAATTACGCAATCTGTAAAGAAATATAAGAGCGTTTGAATCACTATTAGTGCTATTTTCCAAGGGTGCAAGATGGGCATACATGTCCAACTGAACCACGTAGGTAAGATCCAACAGCATTGGTCTCCCTGTTAGACCAGACATTAACATTTCTGGGTGATGGATGTCTCATTTACATCTCTGCCTTTGCTTTTCAAGTGATAGAGATGAATCGGATCAGGAACATTACAAACATATGAAGCTTATATCTGTTCAGAAGGACAAGAAACCCAATAGAGATACCCTAAGCGTCCAAATTGTCTTCTGTATACTACTTCACTTACTTATTTGCTGCTACAACATCTCTGTTAAAATTATTTTCTCGGTTCCTACAACCTGGTGAAGGGTTTACCGTATCTATATATCCCGAGTCCCAACCAATTGAAGGAAATATGCCCTAGAGGCAATACTAAAGATGTTATTTGTATTTCCTTATATCATGATAAATGTCTTTTATTCATGCTAGAATTGTATTAACCGGAAACTTGATACATGTGTGAATACATAGACAAAATAGTATGTCCCTAGTATGCCTCTACTAGACTAGCTCATTAATCAAAGATGGCTATGTTTCCTAGCCATAGACATGAGTTGTCATTTGATCAACGGGATCACATCATTAGGAGAATGATGTGATGGACTAGACCCATCCGTTAGCATAGCACTATGATCGTTTTAGTTTTACTGCTATTGCTTTCTTCATGACTTATACATGTTCCTATGACTATGATATTATGCAACTCCCGAATACCGTAGGAACACCTTGTGTGCTATCAAACGTCACAACGTAACTGGGTGATCATAAAGATGCTCTACAGGTGTCTCCGAAAGTATTCGTGGTGTTCGCATAGATCAAGATTAGGATTTGTCACTCCGAGTGTCGGAGAGGTATCTCTGGGCCCTCTCGGTAACACACCTCATAATAAGCCTTGCAAGCAAAAGACTAATGAGTTAGTCACGAGATGATGTATTACGGAACGAGTAAAGAGACTTGCCGGTAACGAGATTGAACTAGGTATAGAGATACCGACGATCGAATCTCGGGCAAGGAACATACCGATGACAAAAGGAACAACGTATGTTGTTATGCGGTTTGACCGATAAAGATCTTCGTAGAATATGTAGGAGCCAATATGAGCATCCAGGTTCCGCTATTGGTTATTGACCGGAGATGAGTCCCGGTCATGTCTACATAGTTCTCGAACCCGTAGGGTCCGCACGCTTAACGTTTGATGACGATCGGTATTATGAGTTTATGAGCTTTGATGTACCGAAGGTAGTTCGGAGTCCCGGATGAGATCACGGACATGACAAGGAGTCTTGGAATGTCCGAGACATAAAGATTGATATATTGGACGACTATATTCGGACACCGGAAGTGTTCTGGAAAGTTTCGGAATTTACCGGAGTGCCGGGGGGGTTACCGGAACCCCCCGGGGGAATGATGGGCCCTGGTGGGCCATAGGGGAGAGAGAGGGCAGCAGCCAGGAGGTGGCGCGCCCCCTCCCTAGGAGTGGTCCGAATAGGACTAGGGGAGGGGGCGCGGCCCCTCTTCCCCTCTCCCTCTCCCTCTCTTTCCTTCCCCCCTTTCCTTCATTGGTGGACTCCTACTAGGAATAGGATTGCAATCCTATTCCTAGTAGGATTGCTTCCCTAGCCGCACCATAGAGGGCCGGCCGGCCTCCCCCCTTGCTCCTTTATATACGGGGGCAGGGGGGCACCCAAAGACACAAGTTGAATTGTTCTAGCCGTGTGCGGTGCCCCCCTCCACAGAAACACACCTCGGTCATACCGTCGTAGTGCTTAGGCGAAGCCCTGCGCCGGTAGATACATCATATCCGTCACCACGCCGTCGTGCTGTCGAAACTCTCCCGTGAAGCTCAACTGGATCAAGAGCTCGTGGGACGTCATCAAGCTGAACGTGTGCTGAACGCGGAGGTGCCATACATTCGGTGCTTGATCGGTTGGATCGCGAAGAAGTTCGACTACATCAACCGCGTCACTTGACGCTTCCGTTTCCGGTCTACGAGGGTACGTAGACACACTCTCCCCTCTCGTTGCTATGCATCTAGTAGATAGATCTTGCGTGATCGTAGGAAAATTTTAAAATACTACGTTCCCCAACACCAATGGCAAACCTCTTACGTATTGATATTACATACTGATGATGTTTCATGTGTTCACGATGTCGTAAAATGTGGATGGCCGATTCCTTCTTTTCAGGCAGAGCTGCTGAAAACAGGGGAAAATAATGTCGATATGTAATGCTTGATGGTGCACAAAAAGGGGCTTGATGGAAAAAAATGCTTGCATTCATAATGGTGATACCAATAGCGGTTCTTCATGGTAAACCATACAAAGAACCAGTAACGTTCATGGGAAGACAGTTCGCACCAACGACTGATTTCACGTGGAAGTCTAGAGCGCCCCTACAACGCTGGTTCTTTGTATGGCTTGCCATGAAGAACCGATATTGGACCTCCGACCGTTTGGCAAGGCAAGGACTACCAGATCAGGATACTTGCACACTATGCAACCAAATGGAATAATGAGCCATATTATGCTGAGTGTGTCTTTTCAAGAGCCTATTGGATGCAGCCGTGCATGGCATTGGGCAAGCCGGACTGCACCCCCACACAGGTAGAAACCCTCCCGGAATGGATATTGGGCAAGAGCATACAGGGCATGCACGACAAGGATTTGTGTGCCATCCTCACCCTATGTGAGTTGTGAATCACCAAAACGGTATTGTCTTTGATGGTGAATCACCTTCACAACAGTGGCTACTAGAAGGACTTACTGAGAGAAGAACTTCGAAGACGGCGGGCTTGTTAAGCTCAACGGTCTTGGATCTTTTCTTTTCGTGGATTCATGTGTGGGTGTGTACTGAGACGTAGCTATGTTAGATAGCGTGGGGGTGGATGGGTGTGTTGTAACACCCTCGGTGGAGGGCTCTTGTACCCCATTCTCTTCCTCTAATATATATGATACACATGATATGCGTATTCGAGAAAAAAAATGGCAGACAAGCCAGGAAGGTTCCCGGTAAAAAATAAATTGCATCAACTTAGCTAGAATATAAAGAGATAGAATAAGAAACAAAAGGGTGTATTTGATCTCTGCAGAATAAAGTACCAACAATCATGGCATCAAAAGAGGCATATATAAAGCTTGCTTAGCGAACCGCTAACCTCATGGAAACTTTGAACTCCACTCATGTACTTTCACGTTGCATAGCCCCTTTATACTAGTATTAAATTCCAAATAGCTTATTATATTCCATTCGACATTGCATATATGAGCACTTGCAACTCCAGGAAGATATGTTGAGCAATTAGAAATGATAATTAAGCATAATTTAGATGTTTAAAACTTGAACATTGTTCATGCCACGTTCATTGACATCTCCATCAAACTTCCTAAACCTAGGTTGTTAACAAAACAAAGGTTCCTGGAACAGATTCATAGCACAAGTGCACAACTAATTGAGACCCCTACCAAAACATAACTTGGCAACATGGACAAAAAATCCATTTAATGTAGTTAAAAATGATAGATAATTAAACATTTACTCCAATCTAACCAATAACTCACGAAACAAGTTCATTCAATACATAGGCATGAGTTTGATACATACACATAACTTACTTAGCTTAATTAGATCACTGTATATTAACCTAACTTATTTAGATCAGCTTATGTTCAACACCCTCCCTCATTGTCCTCTTCTCTCTCTGTCCTCATTATGATGGTTTCCCGTGGGCTTGCCCTCTTTTTTGTAGTTGTCCGTGGGCTTGCCCATCTTAATACAGAGACTAATTCTTTTTTTTGAGTTCACCCTCGAGCTCATTCAACTTCTCTTCCACATAAGTAATTGCGGTTGTCTTGGCCTAGCGGCCTCGATAGGAGAGCAGCCCAGGATGACCAACCAGTCCTTTAACGATATCAACTTTCAAGCAAGACAAAATAATACTTATTTTTATAATAAACATTTGTACTTATTTAAACTAGTTGTGCAATATTATATGTTTAATTGGTACATTGTTAATTTACATAGTTAGCAAAATACAAATGTTGCTAAATAATATTTACAATGTTCTCTATTTGTTCTGCAATTTTAATGTGTATCACCAAGATTTTGTTTCTCATAAACGGAAATTGTATGATATAACAAAATTTCTCTTTGAATTAATTTTTCAAATTGTATTAACTATATAGTATATAAATATGTATTTTCATGTGTGTGTGATCATATATAATAATATTATTAAATATCATGATATAGATTTGTAAAGAATAAAATCTAACAAAAATATTAATAGTGGTTTCTAGTGTATTAATAGGCAAGCTTATATAAACTTCTATCGTATGATAAATGTGTCTTGCAACTTTGGTTCAATAATAAATTGATGACATGTGCATGATTTGTTCTTGTACTTCAAATAGCACAATTATTCTAATGATCGAACAACATAAAATATTGCAGGCTCTGGTCATCTAGAATGTGTCTTGCAACTTTTGCACAAATATGACTTGATATTTGATATGCTCATCTACAGTGCGAGTAATTTAATTTATTGTATAGCAGAGCTTCCACTAGTTTATGAAATAAGAAGTTGAGAATTTATTTAAACATAGAAATTTAGTTAATACATGCTTCATTATGACATGCAATACGTTCATTGAGAGACTACCAACCAAATTAAATCAAGCTTCGACTACGATATTGGTTTGTTTCGTATAGTATACACTATTAGTATGTGGTGTGAATCCCCCCCCCCCCCTCATGTGAGTCTTCTCTTAGGTTTCAATAATCTTATGTACATAATATATAACAATATCGTCATTACTATCATAATTTAGTATTTTGGGGCCTCTTGCTATCAGACCGAGGCGGTTGCCCTTTTTGCCCGGTATGGTTCGACCCTGATAATACTTCAGTTATATGGAATTGGAATTGGAATTGAAACCTCGTGAAGACTTTTTTGGTGGTCATCGTTTGCTGCCAGTTTGGCACACAACACCACGAGGGGTCGCAGCCAAGGCCAGCCGCACATGGGTTGGCGACCCCAATCTTACGCTCTAGGCAGGGGTGGCTTCGGGCTATGTTCCCAGTCCATGGGCAGGACGAGATGGCCCTTGACCATCCTGGCCTCGTCCACCCCGCCCTAGACCGATGAACAAACCAGTGCCTGCGAAGAATCAGCGTTCAACATCTTCACATTTGGCTAGGGTTGCAGAAGCACGAAAAGGAGAGAGGTGGAGGAAGAAGACAACCCCGCCACCATCAGTCACATGGGGCTTTACCTGCCGACTTCGGCAGGCAGCGACCAAGAAGAGGAGCATGGAGAAGGTGGCCTGGCGATGGAAGATGGAGGCACCGCCCGTATCGCCCAGGGAGAGCAACGCCAATGTAGGACACCTAGGTATGGCAATCTTTGTGGGCGTCACCAACGTTGATGTAGCACTTCCCAGAACGGAAGAAACAGTACATGTGTGTTTGGTTACCTGTATGTACCTCAACGCCCGTTGGATGCAATCTTTTTGGTGTGGGGTTGTTTGGTTGTGTGCAAACAATATTGGGCCTACACGACACAATTCTTAAAGCACCTCTGGGCCCGTATCGGTGGGAATGGTCAAGTCAACCGTTTCTAGCGAGCCAGGCCCGAGCGACGCTCTCGAGAGCTTGTGGTGGCTCTGGCGGTACGTGGGTGTAGGTGGTTTGCAGGTATTTTCCTCTAAGTTCTACCCGCAACAGATGCATCTCGACGTTCTGATCCATTCAGGTGATCGAACCTGTAACGCCCCGGACACACCCGCCGGTGGTCGTTACTCCTGGCGGGATCTAGACTGGCCTCACATATCAATACTAGTCTTTTCTGCGCACTTTGTCCTCACTTGTGCGCACCCGGGAACAACTTCCCGATCGGTCACCCATCCTGAAACTACTCCAAGCTGAGCACGCTTAACTTTGGAGTTCTATCCGAATGGGCTCCCGGAAAAGAAGGAATTCCTTATTGATATGAGTAGTCTATTATCCCTAATAAGCCAGGCCATCACATACACCCTCACTCAGAGGAACCGACGTCCTCGTCGGGCCACAGGAACGTTCCCTCTTGGCACAACCGTCTGTGCTTCCAGGACAGCACATGTGCCATGCCGTGTGCCACGACGGGTCACAAACGTCATGCACAACATGACTGCAAACTGTCCGCAAACATCCGTGTAACCGCGAGGGTCGGCTCTGATACCAACTTGTAACGCCCCGGACACACCCGCCGGTGGTCGTTACTCCTGGCGGGATCTAGACTGGCCTCACATATCAATACTAGTCTTTTCTGCGCACTTTGTCCTCACTTGTGCGCACCCGGAAACAACTTCCCGGTCGGTCACCCATCCTGAAACTACTCCAAGCTGAGCACGCTTAACTTTGAAGTTCTATCCGAATGGGCTCCCGGAAAAGAAGGAATTCCTTATTGATATGAGTAGTCTATTATCCCTAATAAGCCAGGCCATCACAGAACCATAGTTTCGTTCACTGTATATGTTTAATTCCTTGTCTATATTTGGATCCTTTTTGGATGAATTTTGACAAATTCGTGGCACACGGTCGACTGTTTAGTTTCCTTTAACGAGTAGTTTCACCTCGTTGTTTGACATGATTTTTGTATTGTTGTGTTTTCTGTTTCACAAATCATAAATGAGTAGATTTACATGTGACCAATGTACTGTAATATGCATGTCATCCTCCTAATCTCCTTCACTCCTAACACCGTTCACTAGTCTATTCTAATATACACAATTGTGCTTCAATTCAAAATAAATTGTACATAAAGAGATGTAGACTGACGTTTATTGAGTGTAAATGTTCAATTTTGTGTTTATGTTTGAAGCTAATTTTGATAAATTTTGAAAAATACATCGCGCACGGCCGGCTGTTTTTATTTATGTTTGACCAGTAGCTTCATATCTTCGTTTCACAAAACTTTTGTGTTGTACATATTCTGTTTTGACGGTCGTAGACGAATATGCATACATCTCACTAGTTCCTTCTAATCTTCCCAATGTATTGTACAACGGTGCGTCAAACTTGTGAGAGTGCTGTCACGTATGTGTAGTTCATGTGAGCGTGTGCATGCGTGTGTTGTTCATGTGTGCGTCTATTTTAAGGTAACCCCTCTGTTTACTTGTACTTGTTAATTTCTAATCACAATGCATGTATACAACTAGACACCGGGGAGAAATTGCTTCCACGATGCAGGCAACCCATACACGGATAACCAAACAACATGGGATATATTGTCATGTATCTCCTCAACCAGGCTCTACTCAGCATGTCTTGTTTTTCTCATGCAATCTCTAAAAATTGATGCAGATAATCAAACACATCCTTAACGACGGAGAGCGAGAGAGGGAAGCTTCGGAGATGGCTCCGCTGGCGTGACGACGTGAACTTGGTCCTAACCAGCCGCGCCGGTCCAAAACAAGCCTGGTCACAGCACAGGTAACCAAAACTATCCTGAAGCGACACAAGCAAGCGCGGCATATTGGGAGGGACAACTCCTTTTCAGGGAGGTACGGTTGGGTGGCTGCTGCATCATTCATTTTATTAGCTCGTGATTGTTCCAATCAACGAGATTAAATTAATTTTATGTTTGTTAAACCCTTGTGTAGTCGGAACAGACAAAACAAAAATCAAGGACTGGTTTATTTAGTGATGGTGTGCATCGACACCCTTTCCCTTGGAGTATTACTATATCGTATGGGCTTATATATCCTATCATGCTGAAGTGTACTGCGTCTACATAGATGAAAGCGACTCTAGGTTCGGTTGAGTGCACATATCGACTTCATTGTTTTCCATGAATTCTCTCTCGAGGCATGGTCAATGCTCAACATTCTTAGTCACAAAGAGCGGAAACTGGCCATTCTTCGTCTTGTTGTGCTCATTTGACATGAATAAACAAAAGAATTATAACCGAATACTGTTTTGACCAACAAATTCAGAGATATCGCATGAAAAGAATTGCGCCCCTAGCCTATTAGGATCCGCCCATTTCTATAGCGTAAATACTAAAGCAATTTACCATGCTACAAAATTGCACTTTCAGGTTTATTTACACAAAGAGAAATGAACCTGGTATTCCATGTATGTCCCCCGTTTCGAATTATAAGATGTTCTAACTTTTTTCTTTCTGAATCGGATGTATAGGACGTGCTTTTAGTATGTTTGTTCACTCATTTTAGTCTGTATGTAGTTCATATTGAAATAAGTATTTTTCTAGTTACTTCATAATTAGAAAACCACGACGATGGGAATATGATTAAAAAAAATGCAATGAGTGACATCAATTTTATCACACAATCCACTTAATGTAGCAAGTGTTAAATTTTGTCACTTAATCTTGGTCTTCTTCGATGGAAAGGATTCTATCTTTGGCATGATACAATATGATCCCCTAGTGAACAATGATATGATCCCCTGGTGAACAATGAAACATATATTCTAGTTACGATATGATACCAAATATAACATGCCCTTCCTTATTCTTCCCTAGCTACTTTGCCACGGCTGGATGCGGGCCCCGAGGAGTTCGTAGGTACTCTTCTTTCAACTTGCTCTATACATGCCCTAAGTTATGTACCTCACCTAGTTCAACATGATTCATCCACAAGCTCCGGCTGTACACGAAATTACAAGGTGGTTGCCCGAAAGGTATCTACCAGGTTAGTAACTTCTGAACCTTTACCCGATCGTCTCTCTACATTCCTTTGATGGTTATAAAAGTTGGAATTGTTCTCTCGGGGTACACAAGCCACATTTTGAATCTCTTATTAAGCTTACTGGTGTCGGCACCATATTTCGATTGAGATATCCGATTCTGGAATTTGAATACGCAAGAGGCATGAATATCTTTTCACTGGTAGAAGGAAAATTTTAGATTTAGACAGCGCTACACAACCACTACACATAAGAGGCAACGCACTGTGAACACAACCGAAGAGTTGATCGAATAGGTTTCTTGGCCCAAAAAACTAAACTCGAAGACCCTACCAGAAGGACAGTCATTCCCTTTGTGTCTGCTCTTGCTCAGAAATGCACTTCCAATTGGATGATATGCACGAGGTGATCCTCCTAAGGGCGCTCGCTGTTAAGACACAGTTGTTTTGATGTTTGCAAAGCCACTAGGTGAGGGAAGTTAGACCTTTCTCGAGGCTGGTAGGAGCTAATTGGGTTGAAGTAGCCACTAGTCGAGAAAATCCTCATCTCATCGTAGTAATGTGGCAGTCGAGTGGCACCAAGAAAGCACCTCATGCCACACTGAGGGTCTGTGTTGCAAGTGTAGGTGGTCCGCTATCTCCACCATCTATGGGGGCAGGAACGAGGTGGCAGCAGGAGTGTTCGTGGCACATGCAGTAGTGATTGGTCAATGATGAAGGTCGGCCCCATCTGATCTAGCCTGCATGGGTATCAATAATCTCCGTAGATCTGGGGTTGTGGCACCTGGTCTTGCAATCGTAGCGAGAGTGACACATTAGCGGTGGACGCAAGGTGTGCGATAGTCATGGGTCAATGTGTGTGTGTGGCACATGGATACTCAGTTTTGTGAACTATGACGATGGATATGAGGCATGCGGTAGAAGTTGGATGATGCGAGTGTGGACGATGGGTAGTGGGGCCTGATGTGGACTCCTTGTCAATTTTGCCAACATGAATAATCAACGTCGTGTCGTGAGCTACCGCGAGATGACCTCGGTCAAGACGGGGCAGCGTTCTCGAATGGCACCATGTGGACTCTTGGCGGCACTAGCGCCTTTATGTTTGTATGTTGCGTCCAATCCTTGACATGCTCCGTTTTGCTCCTCGTATATGTGGTATGTCCGGTTGAGTGGCGGTGTCTACATAAGATATGTGAATGTATATGACTACCGAGGCATGACAATCATATTTGTAGCAATGAAATCTTCATCTAAAAGTGAGGGTGAGAAACTGAGAATACATTGTGACTTAACTTTGGTGGTGCTCTTAAGCATAGGGTCTCATACCCCATCTTCAAAACTCTTTGTCTAACCTGCATTGGTGGTGTTGCACTATTCTCTTGTTGGAGGCATTCTCCAGAGTTTGCACATACTTCTTCTGGGAAACCCAAGATCCAGCTTCCCGTGGATGGATCTGGCGACGGCGAGGAAAGCACATTGTTCCCCTCTTGAAGGCCTTTTTGTTGAAGCATATTTCCTGCCGTCAGGATGTTGTCTTTAGTAGTGGTTCATGTCAATGGTTGATGTTGCATGTTGCAAATCGCTTTGACGGGACTTCTGAATGCCATGTTTTTTATCTTCTTCCTTTTTATGTTTTATGCATGAATACTACTCATGCAGGGTGTGTCCTTGTTAAGGTATTTGTATTACTTCAATGCGGCATTACGGGTTAATAAAACATTGATCTTTTTGAGAAAAAAAATTGAAGGAGAAGGCGTGCTGATTAAGGGTGTGCCAAGGCAAATCTTCTCATTAGATCATCTCAGAAATGGACCTAATTCATGGGAACTAGAAAAAAAAAAGAAATATTCTCACAAGCACGCTTACCAAGCTTAGCTAGAACAACCGTACGTGTAGTACTGTTGATAGTGTTATTAGTAAGCTGCTGTACCACAGGTAATCCTAAGAAGCTCGTCCAGGTAGTCGGCGCCGAGGTCCTCCAGCTCCACGACAGGCCGCTCCTGCATGGCCATCGTCTTATTCTTCCTCCTCCTGGCCGTCGCCGCGTCGTTCGCTATCTCGACCTTGCTGCGCCTTCTTCTCTTGGAGTGGCGTCGTTTGAGCGCCAGAACGGGCGATCCGTCCATGCCCGTGGATGTGGCGCCGAGAGCGCAGAGCGACTCATGGACGCGCTCCAGAGGGAAGTTGAGTGCCGTGGCCGCGCCCCGCGAGGAGAGCGCCGCTTGGTCATAGGCCATCGCAGCGTCCTCGGCAGTGCCGAAGGTGCCCAGCCACACCCGCGCGCCTCCCCGCGTTGAGTCCCGGATCTCCGCCGCAAACCTGCCCCACGGCCGCGCGCGCACACCGATGTACGACGGCGCAGCCGAGGCTGCTCGCTTCTTGGGCCGAGGACTCGTTTCGGCGCCAACCGTCTCGCCGCTGCTCATGTCGGAGGGAAACGAGTCCCAGGACGAGAAGGAGGAGGAGGAGGAGGAGCTGGAGGCGGGATTACTATTAGCAGCCGCGCCCATGCATCCGGCCTGGAAATTATTCCAAGAAGCTGGAGCGGCGGCGGCGGCCAAGCCTGCTGAGCTCTTCAGACTTGTTTCAGCCATCTCATGGCGGCTCAAGTCGTGGGATGGAAACGAGTCCAGCGATGAGATTGAGGAGCAGGAAGGATCGGTGCAGCCGGTGCAGTAGTAGATGTCGCCGTGGTTGTCCATGTGTGTGTTGTCAGCCCGGCCGGTGGAAATGGTGCTGTGCTTCCTCAGCTCTGTGGGTTAATATATAGAGAGTCGGATTACTGATGGAGCCTTGAGGTCTGACAAATTAGAAGGAAATTTTGTGTTGACAAATGGTAGTAGCAGGACGGTGCCACTGCGGCAGCATCGATCAGCTCTAAAAAATGTCAAATACTCCTAGTTGGGAATGCGTACGTGGGGGAGTCGTTTTCTCCGGAAAGTGTGTGTGTTCGGTTTGGGGCTGTGGGAGGGGGCGCTCACAGACGTAGGGCGGCTGAGTAAGACAAGCCTCATGGGCGTCACCTCCCAGCGTTGACGTAGCTCCCTCCAAGGTGCTGGAATATATATATCCCGCTAACCGCTTTGTTTGCTGAATCCAGCCTCGAGGCCGTGACACATGCATGTCTATTTTGAATGAAGCGTACATCAAGCCACGCATTATTCTACTACTCCTCAGCAACATCTATTCTAAATTCTGCAAGAGAATTTTGCCCCTAATCATGATCATGCAAAGTATTATTGGGCGGTGCCACAGAGCCAGCGTGTTTGTGTATCCGATCTTGTGAACATTAGGTTAATGTCCTGTCGGATTCGTTCCTATGTATCTGATGAGTTTATGTTAGTGTTTGCGGTTGCTTTTGTTGGTGTGATCCATTGTGACTTAGAAGTTGTGCTTTGCCGTTCTATTGAAGATCTTGTGGTTCGACGACATGTACTTTTAGGAGATATCCCCGTCCCATGTATATTAAACCCTCATGGCTTCATGTTCAATGGGCGACTCAAGAGGGTTTCTGAAACCTACGAAGGTAGTCAAGTTCGTGCATGTGTACGAGCGGCTGTGTCGTTGCTTCAAGCTGCCTGCACTCACTTTACTAAAGCCTTGGCAGTATTTCTTGTTGCAAAGATTGATATCATGGAGAAGACGATTTTGAGAAATTTTGCTGTAACTTTTAGTTATAAGACCTACTTTGTAATTTCTTGAATTTATGAAGTGAAGCATTGTACATGTGATTTTCTTGAAATTTAAATAAATTTATAGGTCTTTCTCCAAAAAAAAAAACGAGACTAGGTCAAGCAGTCATGGTAGTTTTTCTTTACATAGATGCCTTCCGGTTGAGTAATGCCAACATAATAGTTTTGCCAATTCCACAACTACTACTTTACTGAGGTCGCTCTCACTCCAGCTATACATTTATGGCCAACGCCTCACGAAGCAACAACAATCGCGTGGATTAACCAAGACTAAGACCTCCTGAAAATTAGACAAGACGAGGTCGACGAGAACCGGAGAAGCTTCGGAGATGGCTCAGGGTGATGTGAACAGCCGCTGCCGGCAGCCTCCCAACTTTTCGCTCTGACGACACTAGCTATTTCCCGGCCGCCCCTAATCAAGCCAGTGCCGTCACCAGTGGCCTAAACCACCCTGGAGAAAACAAATGATGCTCTAAGGTTCACCGATGCTATACTGAATCGATACATTCTCAGTACCAGGCTGCGCTGCTGATGGATTATTAAATTCCCGCAGTCAACTAGAATAACTTTGGAATTTGTTAATTAAGCCCCAAGTGTACACCCAATATAGATAAACTGAAATCAAGGACTCCACTATGTTATTATGGGAGGTGCAAAATTCACCCTACCTATTATGGGCTTGTCTATATCATCCTACTTGCTCAACTGGAAGGCATCTATGTAGAACAGTTGGTCAGATATGAAAGTTCGGTTGACTGCACATATATATTGACTTCCTTGTTCTTGCTCCATGAATTCTCTTTCTAGGTATAGTCAATCTCAATGTTCTTAGTCAGAAAAGGAAGAAACTCCCCATCTTCGTCTTGGTTCATGCTCCTTTGACACAAAGAATAGAAACTGTTTGACCAACAAATTCAAAAATGCGGCATGAATCGTCTCTTTATGGCTTTATCCCTTATAATTCTAATTGATCGCTAAAGGAAAAGAAAAACTTGCTCAGCTTCGCGACATTCAAACATCTACAGGTTATCTTCAAGGCTACCAGCTGGATCCATACGTGGTCATTACTTTGCAAGGAGGAGGATCGGGTTGTATTTCTTTTCCTTTAGTGATCAATTTATAGGTTGTATTTCCTTCGCAAGGAGCGACATTCAAACGTCCCTTTATAGTATGTTGGCTGCTGCTTCGTAGTTGTATTTCTTTATTCTACGATGCTCAAGCGTGTAGGGTGTCGTCATCTTGAAGTTGCACTTGATTTTCTTTTAGTTTGTTTGCTAGCTTTCGTGCAATGTGTTATAGGTTGTTTGTTCATCGTGCTTTTATCTTTCGGCCTTTTGGGCATTTTGCCTTCAAAAAGTTGGGCGTTTATCACGTGTAATTAATTCACCAACTGCACAAAACCAAGGTGCTCCAACTTGAAATGGCACCGCCTCAAAGCTAGCTGCAAGCCTACAACCGGCGTACTCCGTAGCGAGTAGTAGTAACTAAGCTGTATTACACGTGATCCTGAGAAGCTCGTCCAGGTAGTCGGCCCCGAGGTCCTCCAGCTCCACGATGAACTGCTTCTGCTTGGCTATGACCTTGCTCCTCCTCATGCATGTCGCCGCGTCGTTCGCTATCTCGGCCTTGCTGCGCCTCCTTCTCTGGGAGTGGCGCCGTTTGAGCGCCAGCACGGGCGATCCGCCTATGCCTGTCGCGGCCGTGCCAAGTGCCTGGAGCGACTCCTGGACGAGCTCCAGAGGGAAGTTGAGCGCTGTGGCCGTGCCCCGCGAGGAGAGCGCCGCCTGGTCGTAGGCCATGGCGGCGGCCTCGGCCGTGGTGAACGTGCCTAACCACACCCGCGCCCCGCCCCGCGTCGAGTCCCGGATCTCCGCCGCGAAGCGTCCCCACGGCCGCGTGCGCACGCCGATGTAGGCTGCCGGCTTCTTCTTGGGCTGACTCCTCATTTCCGTGTCGATCGTCTCGCCGCTACTCAAGTCGGGCGGAAATGAGCCCCAGGACGAGAGGGAGGAAGAGGAGCTGCAGCAGGGATCAGCGGCGGCGCCCGTGCAGCCGGCGGTGTAGTGGCACATATCACCGTGGTTGTCCATGTGTGTGTTGTCAGCCCGGCCGGTACTCCGTGGAGATGGTGGGTGTGGGTGTCAGTGGGCGTGCTCCCTGTGCAGGATTAATTAGCTATTGCCGTGGGGGTTTTCGTTCACAAACTGTGCGGATGGGTTAATATATAGGGCACCTAGCTGATGGAGCGTGGGGGTTTGAACAGAGGAAATTATACTTTGTGCTGACAAAATACTACTCCCTCCGTCTCAAAATAAGTGACTCCACTTTATACTAGCTTTACTATAAAGTTAGTAGAGAGTCGCGTCACTTATTTTGAGACGGAGGGAGTATTAGTGTATGTATACTGGAGTAGTACGTAGGGCGGCGGTGGCAGTGCCACCATCGGTATGATCAGCTCTCAAAATGACAAGTTGGGCTAGCGGTACGTGAGATGGGGGTCGTTTTCATGGCAGAAAGGGCCTTCGTTTTGGGGTTGTGTAAAGGGGTGGGAGGGCTCACGTAGGGCGGCTGGATAAGACGAGCCTTGGTGGGCGTCAGCGTCACCGTTGGAATATCCTGCTAATTTGGAGCTCCTTGCATTGGTCGTAGAGACGGGGAGAGCCGAGAGGTCGACAACTAGCGAAGCTTCGCGGATGGCTCGGCGGTGGTGTGACATGGCCAGCCGCCGGCGGCAGCCTCCCTCCCAACTTTTTCCCTCCGACGACCGCCCAGATCAAGCTGGCTAGCTAGTGCAGTCACCTTCACCTCACCGGCCGGTAGACAAAACCGTTCATATTAAAATCAAGCGTTGCGCTGTCACGCTGTGTTGTACTCCCTTCGTCCTATAATGTAAGACGCTTTGACGCTGAAGGAAGTAGTATCTATCTAGTGAATGTTCTTTTGTACACGAACTTTAACTTTGATGCCGAATTTGAAGCCATTTATGTACAAGTGAACCAGAAAAGGTTCAGTGTTACCTTCAGAAAAAAGGGGGGGGGGGGGTGTTCAGGGTTGTCCACCACACATTGACTTCCTTGTTCTTGCTCCTTGAATTCTCCTTTCTACGTATGGTGAATGCTCAATGTTCTCGGTCATAAATAGAACAAGTCAACCACTCTTCTTCGTCTTGGTCCTCTCCTTTTAGTATCTAGGACGAAGAAACAAAAAAAAATACCAACATATGTTGTAATTTAATAGTACTGTATGGATCACCAACATAGGTTTCTTTAACAGCAAATACATGAATCTGATATTTCACGAATTCATCTCTTCTAGTTTCATCGCAAGCTGCAAACGAAACCACAACCATGGGAAGTGCTTTTAAACACGAAATGAGCAGTATAGATTTTATTTTGCATCGCATAATCCGCTTCATTTTGTACCTATCAAGTTTTTTTACTGAGATACAAATTCATGATCCACCCGCAGTTTATATATGGGCTTTTTTTCGACAGCGCAAGGCAGCCGTACATGTACAACTACGGAACCCGGGTAGGTAGGTAAAATCCAACAACGTACTAGCTCTCACTTAGACCAGAGATTATCATTTGTCAGTAATGGATATCCCAGCTACATCTCTGCCTCTGTTCGACGGACAGAGACAAGCCAGATCAAAAACATTACAACCAGATGAATCGCAATCCGGAAGAACACGAAAACTGGCAGAGATGTCCCAAGCATCCAAATGATTTTTTATATACTACCTCGCTCACTTATTTGTTGCTGCAATATCTCTGGTAGAAATATTTTCTCGGTTTACATATCCTGAGTCTTTAGGATGATGCTTCAGGTCTTTAGGATGTCATAGAATGTCGACGGACGATTCCTCCTCTTCAGGCAGAGCTCCTGAAAGCAGGGGAAATGTTTTCAATTTACGAGGGTCCAGAAGCAGACAAAGACAGTGCAAAATACTTGATGAAAATAATGTTCGCACTCGTAATGATGCCACTGAATAATGCTTTTCAGATTCCGTAGACATGTTAAATTTAGCATGTTTCGTAAATTACTTATTCTTCCCAACACTTTATCTGCATTAGTGTCTTTTCCTGTTAAAAATGACTCAGAGTAATCTACAGCTTCAGTGTATTTGCGTCACGATATAAACAAATACTGCTAGACAGCATAGTAGTGTAAATAAAGTTTTCCCAACGCCTAAACCTAACAGATAAAATTGGTGAATGTTGAGAGATTCACTCGGGTTCATACAGGTTTAAAAGGCACATACACTCCTATCGCATAAGAGCACATTCTCAGGTGGCAAATCAAAAATACAAAACCTTTATGATGAATGTGAACAATACCTCTACTGCCGAAGCCACCCTCAGTAAGCTAGACTCACCCCATGGACGGCCTATCAGTTGCAAGCCGATGGGAAGGCCTTGCTTGCCATGACAAGCCTGCGTACAGGACAGGAGTAGCAGAACATATTAGCTAATACCAGGGGCGGAGCCAGAAAATTTAGCCGATGGGTTCAGTCATTGACTGATTGTGTGGATTTAGTCTCTCTTTTTTTGCGCCACCTTACATCAAATATATAGCACTTGGTTTCAAAGAAGAAGAAAAATATAGCACTCAAAAAATGCAAAACAGGTAGAAATATAATATCACTTATGATAGCAAAGGGGGAAATATTGTCATTTCTTATTCCGCACCAACACATTTAACTAGTAATTATAAAAACATACTGATTAAATTTTGTGATTATGGAGTTAACCTGGTTCTGGTGCATCCTTAGTTATTGGAGAATGACCCAATATATGTGAATTGCTGCCAAAAATTGACAAGTTACCATATTTAAATTACCAAGTAATCACTCTTAAAATTTTAAACCCTAGCCATACAATTTTGGAAGCTAAAATTAGACAAAGCGGAGGCATGCGCTCCGTAGAAATTGATGACTTACCTCTTCAGAAATATGATGCACATTACCTGCGTCTAAAGGTGGCCTTGAATTATAATATTTGGATCTGGTGATCGGGTTTCTCTTTGAGAAATATCATTCATACCCAAGATCTGTCAAAATACATGGAGTAACACCCGAAGAAAAAAAGTACGTGGAGTAAGCAATTAGAAAATTAAAATATGAACACCAGAGAGGAGACGTACGTGGTCGTGCGATCTCAGTACCTCTAAATTGGAGGACAACGATTGCTGGCTTTGCTGCCGTCGACCTGCCGTGGTGTGACGGCTGACCGAGGTCGTGATGAATAGAATTAGGGTGGGAACAGGCGGTATGAAGGCAATTTATTATTGGGCTTTTGGGCCTTTTTATTAGACTGCTCACTCCATGTTGGAACTCGATGGGTTCAGGCCTTGTTTTTCATTGAGTTCATGGGATTACTTACCTATCTACGTGTACTGGACCAGCCAAAGTCGTTGGGTTCATCTGAACCCAGCGCTACCACGTTGGCTCCGCCTCTGGCTAATACTCCCTCCGTTCCCACATATTTGTCTTTCTAGATATTCAAGTGGACTACAAAATACGGATGTATATAGACATATTGTAGAGTGTATATTCATTCATTTTGCTTCATATGTAGTCACTTGTTAAAACCTATAGAAAGACAAATATTTAGGAACGGAGGGAGTAATACTTTCCCTGCATGTTTTTGAGCTATATTATACTAGTAAAATTCTGAATGTTTTCCTATAATTATCTGCAAACCTTACATTATGTTGGAAATAACACCATCGTTTCTGAATGTACATCCATAATGCTAAAGTTATTATTCCACACAATCTCATAACGTTAACTAGAAGATACAATAGAGTTGTGACACCACCTACAGGAACAGTTATGGCTGGAAAGCCAAGAAGATTCCCCACAACAATGAATTGCATCAACTTGGCTGCAATAAAGAGACAAAATCAGAAGAAGAAAAAGGAAGGTGTATTTGATCTCTGTAGAAGTACCAACAATTGTACTTGGCAAGTTGGCACCAAAAGAGGCATGTATAAAGTTTTCTTTGAAAACTGCTGAACTCATACAAACTATTACATTCGTGAAGTCGTGAACATACACATTGCATAGCTACTTTATACTCCCTCCGTTCGGAATTACTTGTCTTTGAAATGGATGTATTTAGAACTAAAATACGTCTAGATACATCCATTTCCACGACAAGTAATTCCGAACGGAGGGAGTACTAGTATTAGTTTCAAAAAGGAAGAAACACCCCTGTATATTTGACTTTAACAAGGTTCTAAATAGCTTGAGATATTCCGTTATAGCTTTGTGCGGTCCCACCACAAAATCTTGAAACCCGTGATCTAAATAAGGAAATAGCTAGTGATAGCTCAGCTATAGCTTTTTAGGATCTTTGCGGCTAAGGTGTGAAAATTGTGTTTATGACCTCAATCACCCGTACAAATTTCACATATAGAGTGTCATTATTTTATTGTTCTTATTACAAACTTCTTTCTCAGGACAAGACATAGACAACAGTTGCTGTGTCAAATAACAATTGTTCCAAATCAAGATTTCAGTAGTTTTTATGCAGGATGTTAACACGGTTCAGAGCTGAGTTTGTGATAAGTTGTAAATCCACATGTTGAACAGCTAATGAAATGCATAACATAATATAGTGAAATGAATCTACCTGATACTCCCTCCGTCCGGAAATACTTGTCATCGAAATGAATAAAAATGGATGTATCTAGATGTATTTTAGTTCTAAATACATCTCTTTTTGTCCATTTTGATGACAAGTATTTTCGGACGGAGGGAGTACAATATAATCAGACTCTCATTTCAGAGCACCTGGTGGTATTCTTGGTACAGTAATGTTGGGAAAAACATCACATCTCCTTACTTGTTATAACTGGTGCAACCTGGTAAAATTTGGTATGCGGCATTCTAGGGAGCAAATATAAATAGACTTATATCAGTTGCTCCGTGTAATCCCAAATGTTAACTAGTATTGTCAATTCAGTAATTCACACATAGTACCTCACATTAAAGTCAGAGACCATCGAGACCTCCTAATTGGCACATTCAACGGTGGTAACGCTACTTGTCGCTCGCATGCGTCTCCCGCATAGGCCAGACCAACAAACCGAGTGTCTCCCTTTCTTTCACTCTGGTTTTTTCCGAGAAAAATTCCGATCTATTTATCTTCAATCATGGTAAATGACCTAGCGGCGACTACAAGCACTGAAGCGAGCCAAAGACGCGCCCGGTGCCATCGCCCCTCCCTTGCTGGAGCCGAGCAAAACATATTGTAGTAGACAGTCGGGAAGTCGTCGTGCTAAGACCCCATAGGACCAACGCAGCAGAATAGCAACCGCCGTCGATGAAGAGTAGCGTAGATCAGAAGGATCTAACCTGATGACACACAAACATAGACAAACGACGACCAAATCCGAGCAAATCCACCAAACACATATCCACCGGAGACATACCTCCACACGCCCACCGACAATGCTAGACGCACCGCCGGAACGGGGACTAGACGGGAAGAACTTTATTCCATCTCCAGGGAGCTGTCGTCGCCTCGCCTTCCTGAGCAGAACACAAACCCTAACAAAACTAAAAAATATATCTAAATACGGAGCACTACCACCGGTAAGGACCGGGATCCACTCCGCCCCATGGTCCTAAAGCCACCGATGACGAAGCAGACTGACAGTGGCACTAGCGGGAGGCGAAGGAACCCTAGCCTTTTGGAGGCTGTGTCATGTGATGTTGACGGGGCGTTTCATGGTAGTTTTTTTTTAACAGTTTGTTCGTTCTATCAGCTCATCGGTCAACATACGCTCAAAAAAAGCTGATCGGTCAACAATTGACCAGTTGATCATGACTAGCTACTAGTTAACCATCGACTTTCTGAAAAAATCGTGAACCTGAAAGAATATTAAAATTCCAAACCTTTCAAAAAGTTCAAAAAATTCTAAAGAGTTCATGATTTTTTAAAAAAATCACAAATTTGAAAAGTTTCATTAATTTCAAAAAGCACAAATTTTTTAAAAAAATGATGAATATAAAAAGATCCATGAATTTGAAAAACGTTTGCAAATTTGAAAAGAAATAATGATCTTTAAAAGTTAGCAAAATGTTCAAATGTACCAAAAATTGGGGAGAAAAATACGAATTTGAGAAATGTCATGAATTCGAAAAAGTTTCATGTATTAAAAACAAATCGTGAATTAAAAAGGTCACAAAATATGAAAGAATTTCCTAATTTGAAAAAACTAATGAAATTTCGAAAACAAATCTCGAAAGGTTCATAATTTGTAAAAAGTTCAAAAAAAGAAAAGAGTTCACGAATTCAAAAAAAAACATAAACTAAAAAAAATCACAAAAATTAGAGAAAAATTCATGAATTTGAAAAGGTTCTCGCATATGAATAAAACAAAAAATAATACATAAAAAGATAAAACCAACATAACCAGTCTAAAAAAACAGCTGGAAGTTTCCAAAGCTTCCCAAAGCCGGCCTGGGAAGCTTCATAAAACCGGGAGCGGAGGGAGCTTCTCGCGGGAGCATCTAGTTGATGAACGCTCCTTCAGGAGCCTCACAACGATCAGTGCCACTTGGCACGCTCTCAGCCGCCCGCCACGTGTCGCGCTCCGGACGCTCCCTTCGGATTTCGTTTTTTTGTTATCTTTCCGCATGCGTTTTCGGCTTTTTAGCAGTTTTTCCCCGGGTTTTTTCGACTTTTCGGTTTTACCGATCTTTCTTAGCTTTTAAATGGTTCTTTCACGGGAGTCACGGTTTTGCTTCCGTGAGAGGCATGGATTTGCTTTCGCGAGAGTCACGGCCGTGTCTCTCGGAAATGGAAAAAAAAGTATTTTCTGGTTTTTTTATTCCGCGAGAGGCACGGTTTTGCTTCTGATAGAGGCATGGTTGTGCTTTCGCGAGAGTCATGGCCGTGTCTCTCGGAAACGAAAAAATGTTTTTTCTTTTTTTTTCTGTCAGAGGCACGGTTTTGTTTCCGCGAGAGGCACGATTGTGCTTTCGTCAGAGGCACAATCATGCCTCTAGGAAACAAAAAAACGTGTTTTCTGTTTTTTTCGTGAGAGGCACGGTTTTGTTTCCGCGAGAGGTATGGTTGTGCTTTCGTGATAGGCACGACCGTACCTCCACAGAAAAGGAAAAAAAATGTGTTTTCTCTTCTTCTTTTTTCCTTACGGAAGAGGCACGGTTGTGATTCCGCCAGAGGCACGGGCGCCCGTGCCTCTTTCGAAACGGGAAAAAACATGTGCTCCCGGTTCAGTTTTTTCGTGAAAAAAGATTGTAAAAATATATCAACATGGAATCTTGTTTTGAAGATCTCGACGCGAGGAATCCAACGGTGAAAACGGTTTAAGATTTGGACACATGGTTTAAGAGATAAAACTTTTTTGAATTAACAGATCTACGAAAAAAAGGGAAACTCGCACATGCAGCGCGCCACTTGTCGCAACCTGGGAGATGTGAGTGATCTTTGGAATGAGTACTCCTCAATTAGTGATTTCGGCTTCTCACTCATCTTAGTTGGGCTGGCTCATTTATAAAATATCGAAGGGAAGGTGTGCGGCGCCCATATATCTCGCCTCTAGCGAGTCCACCTTCCAACTCGCTGAAGAGGCGAGCAAGATGGGCCAGCCCACACGCGCGGCAAACCATAGCCTCATTTTTCAGTTTGTTTCGGCTATTTTCTGTTCACTTTTTTGGTTTTATTTTTGTAATTTTTTATACTTTGTATATAACACTCCACAAAAAATCAAAAATGGTAAACAAGTATATAAAAAATGTTGAACAAGCATTCGAAAATATGGAATGTGTATAGGAAACAATTTTCTCTTGTATTAAAAAATGGTGAATCTTTTTATCATGTACATAAAAATGTTAATCAAGAATTTTAAAAAAATGTTGAACAAGTATTTCAAAAATCTTAGCCAAGCATATGGGAAATTTTAAACGTGTATAGAAAAAATGTTGACCTTGTATTAAATAAATAACGAAAAAATGTTAACCATATATATGAAACATTTAAATAAAAAAATTGGAAAAATTAAAATATTTATAGAAAACATTTTGACCTTGTATTAGAAAAAATGAATTTTCTTATCATGTATACAAATATGTTAATCACTCAATTTTTGTAAATGTTGAACAAGTGTTTTAAAAAAATGTTAGTCAAGCGTTTCAAAAAATTAATGTGTATGAAACGAATGTATAGAAAAAATTCAATTAAAATAGTTTTATTTCATAACTTATAATAAAGCATTTAAAAATTTAAATGTATAGAAAAAATATTGACCATGTATTAAAAAAATCTTCTATATGAAAAATGTTAATTAAGCATTTGAAAATGATAAAAATTTGTATGGAATTACAAAAAATATGTATTGGAAAAAGGTTAGACTTGTATTAGAAAAATATTCTTGACATATATAAAAAAATAGAATAATAACCAAGATAACAAAGAAAACCGAAAATTTTAACAAACAAAAAAAATTATATGAAATCAAAATAAAATTCAAGAAACCAAGATAACAAAAAAGAATGAAAAACAAAAAATAAAATAAGATCCCGATATTACGAAAATCAGTTTCTGAGCCCGGGCTCAGCTGGTCCCGATATCTTAGCCGCCAAATCGCTTGGGGATGTGCGCCCTTTGCTGTATTTCTTCATCGTGTTCTCCCAGAAATAGGATCGATGGACGACACATTGATTGTCACGGGCGAAGCAGAAGCACGCCGCACGGCTTAGCCCACCTGAGCCGTCTCACGCCGACAGCTGCTGAAACGGACAACCCCGCCATAAATGCATCTACCAGCTCTTGATTTACGCAGTCAGCACGTCCCTCCCCCCGAACACATCAACTCGCTCTTGATTTACCCCTCTCCAAGCGCTTGATGCCAACCCGATCCAAGAATACGCAGCTGACTGCAAAGTGATCCGATTTTTAGATTGTCTGCAATCTGAACCATTGGCAATTGGACGGCAGAACCGCAGCTATTCTTACCTATATCCGTTGGTCTTCTCGTGCAGCCGCTCCTTGCCTCCTTCAGACCTCACTGTGGTGCCACTCATTGCGGTTTCAACAGATGAAGGCGCCATTGCTACTCCACTTTGCTTCATTTTTTTTTTTTTTTTGAAATAGCTCAGTAGTGTGGAGACGCACCAAGGGGCCTGCCAGCCGCCCATTCTTATACTGCCTACCCCATCCTTTACGGAGACGTGTGTAAAACTGGTGCGGTACATGCATGCTAGAAAAGTGTCTTATATTAGTGTACTCCCTCTGTTTACGGATATAAGAGTGTTTATAGATAACTAAAGTAGTGATCTAAACGCTCTTATATTAGTTTATAGATAACATGTACTCCCTCTGTAAACTAATATAAGAGTGTTTATAGATAACTAAAGTAGTGATCTAAACGCTCTTATATTAGTTTACGGAGGGAATACAGTATATTATTTGTACAACCACCAGTCCTTTGCACTTGCTGTATCAGTATACCAGGGGGAAGACAGAGGAAAGATTCAGATAAAATGCCTAAACATCCAACACGGCTAAGCAAAACAGTTCCACTCCAACCATCATATTACAAATTACCATGATACAAAGTTTTGTTCTTCCCTACAGCAATTAGCACTCTGTCTCGAAATTGAGGAACAAGCATGGAGCAATGCTCACAGAAACACTTTAGAAAAAACCTTGGAACAATAATAATATATAATAATTTACACACATAAAGTTCAGACTTCATTTTTCGGCAGCATCCAAAGGTCTTGTGCGCGTTGTCCGGCGGTGCCTTTCCATTTGACAATCCATGCATCTCCCGGGCTTCCGTGGTTTCTTCGGGGCATCCCCTCTTTCAGGGTATGTAGTCCGTTGTGACCAACTGACCCTCGCGCCAGCAAATGTTGCAGAATCTTGTGCGCTTATTGAGCCCCTTGTACGGCGCCTTCTCTCTGCTATTTGTAGGTCTTCCAACCCCCCTCTGCTTCTCTGGTGCTGTTAGACAATGCAAACCATTCACACTAACAGAGTTTCCAGTACTGATGCATCTATCAGCACCCTTGTCCCCAACATATGCGATCTCTCCATTGCCTGGTAATGTACCAGGAGTTAAGCCAGCCATGTGGTCCTCAAAACCCTAACCATCCTGCTTTTCTGCGAAAGGTGCGCCACTCAATAATAGAGCGTCCAGACCGGCGAACACATGATCAAAAGCTGCTGCACTCGCATCACGCATCCTTGCCACCTCCATGGCTTTCAGGTAAAGCGTCGAGTGCCTACAGGTAAACGACATCTTAACTGAGTTGTCCCTCTGCTACTGAACCAAATGTTGGGGCAGTATGTGTCTCGCGTCCTTTGTCCACCGTTTCAATATATGCTTTGCACGTATCTCCTTGAGATGAAGTATTTCCATGACCTACAAGATATCAAAAAGAAAATCAGTTGTCTTCTCCAAGAACCACAGTTATTATTATCTGTCATTAAACTGTTCCGGAAGTTTACCCTCAGAACATGGCTGCATAGCATGCGAGTGTGCTCGAACTGGCCACTCACATGAAAACTTGTTTTGGTCCTCATTTATGGTCACTTCATACTCAACCCTGCTCCATTTCTCTCTTTTGCTACGATGTTGTGAACTGTAACATACCTCCTCATACTCTCTATTTCTGTGACATTATAAGCAGCCGTTTCAATCAGTAGACGTCTGAACTACTTAAACATTGCCCTGGTGTATATTTTAGAAACAATTCCTTATTTAACACTACCTTAAATTTCGTTTCCTTATTTAACACCGAAAAACTTTTTTTTCCCTATCTAACAACGAGTTTAAATTTTATGCCTTTTATGACACTTTCGTCCATTTTGAGCCGAAATGATACCTGAAAAGACCTTTTTACCCCTCATGTGGTATGTGTGTGTGAAGGACAGTAGCACACACACGTAGCATCAGCGTGAGGGCAGTAGCGCACACAGCAGCAATACACACGCACGCGCGCACACATGCATGCAACACACTCACAGGCAGGAGCACACACGAACGTAGCACACACGCACGCAACACACTCAGGCAGCAACACACACGAACGTAGCACAACACGCAGCGGCAGCAGCAGCAGCACACACACATCAGCACGGACGCACACAACACACACAGGCCGAGGACTCGGTAGGGCGAGGTCGTGCACCCGCCCTACCTTGATTTAGAGCAAAAGTTTTTATATCAGTACGCTACATCGCTGCTTAAGAATGCATCTAGTCATATAGATGGCTGGGATTGAAAAGAAAAAGCAGAGTCTGGTCATGCAGGCCTAGTTTCAACCCAAAATAAAAAGACCCAAGCACTAAGGCATCCACCGATCCACCAGCGCACGACCTAACTCTTGTCCTCTGCATGCATGCACCAGGTGCCCCAAGCCTCCAAGGTGGCACCGTCGGTCCCAGCCGTCGTTCTACATCTAGTGCCGCCGTTGACGGCCGCGCCATTCCCTGCCAGGTTTCCTTTCCTCGTTGCTTGCTAATTTTATTAGATGATGCCATGAGAAGAACTTAGAGCCGGTATTTTGCTCTAAGTTTTAGCTGAAGTATAGCTCCGCCCCACCTTAAATTTTTTTTTGGTTCTCCGCCACACACAGGCACGCAACAGGAAACACATGTACATACACATGCACTAGCAAACACACACGCAGCAGCACACGCACACAGACACACACATACACAAAGCAGTAGCGCACGGGTACGCGTACACACGCGCACACAAACATACCACATGAGGGCAAAATGATCTTTTCAGGTGTCATTTAGGCTTGAAATAGACAACAGTGTTATAAAGGGCATAAAATTTGGACTCGTTATTAGATAGGGAAGAAATTATTTGTCGATGTTAAATAGGGCATAAAATTTAGACACGGTGTTAAATAAGGAATTCTCTCTATATCTTACTGGCATGTTGCCCTGTCACCAAATTCGTTCTCCTTTGAAGTAAGGTTTTGCCCATTTTTCTCTGATTTCATACAGCTGTGTCATGTAGGTGTGCTTACTCAAATTGTATTTATCTAACAACATATTCCACACAGCCTCAAACTCATCTTCTGTTAACATGTGGTTCACAACCTTGTGGAATTCAACCTGGAAATCAGAATTATTTGTATACATCAGTCCTAATGTCTCCTTTGCTTTCTTTAAGACTTGCCATTTGCACCACCTGTGCAGTCCCTGACCCTGGGTACACCTTCTTGATTGCCACTTCCATGGCTCTATTCTGGTCTGTCAACACAAGCAGCAGTTAGACGCAGCAATTAAATAACAACAATGATTCTACTGTACATGATATGAATTTTTCTAGAACATAGTTACTTGCTGTTTGTTATTTACCTATAAGAATTGTCTTTGGAGCTGGTCCTCCCATCATCCGCAGAAACTCTGAAAAAAAAAAAAAACATTCAAAGCTTTCTAGTTCGTCCCTCATCAACACACCAGCAAGTATAATGCTTTAAAAATTATTGTTAACACCGGCGAACAAATCAAAAGGCATGTTGTACAGGTTTGTCCCGTAAGTTGTGTCAAATGTAACAAAATCACCAAAGAATCCATACTGCAAAACAGTAATACGTGTTTGAACATCCAATTGATGCAAATGGTTCAGCTGCCGAAATTCATTTATGAAAATGTATGCTGTCTGAATCATACCCGAAATCATCTAACTCATGTCTGAATTTTTCAACACCCGGCGGCGTACAATGCTTAAGCAGAAATTAGAAAATCATACGACGCGCGTGATTTGCGGCCTCCTTTGGTTCATAGGATAGGAATTTCATAGGAATAGGAAAAGTATAGGAAATGAGGTGGTATGCATCTGAAATCCTATGGATGCTCAGACTATAGGAATAGGAAATTAAATGTCATTTGGTTCACGGGATAGGAACACACATAGGAAACATAAAGAAATAATGTCATTTGGTTCATGGTTAATAATGTGAACAATAATATATACAAAGTGCAAATATAGACCCTGCCAGCATAGTATATTGTCATGTAACTGGAGTATCCGAGTATGAACTGAGCAACTAGTGCAGGCAATCATCAACTCATCACACGGGCTAGTGCAGGCAATTAAAATACAAATTGGCTGCTAGTGCATGGAGTCTGAATACACAAGGGATCCCAATACACAATAGCATACTATGATGGATCCAGGGAGAGAAGGCAAGATGGAGTCAAACCTGAAGAGATTTGCGGCAGACGGAGGGCGCTGCTCTCCAGCTTGCGCGTGGTCGTTGCCCGTCTACTGGATGTGGCCGCGTCCCTCGCCGGCCGATGTCGGTCCCGGGGAGCTGTGTTGTTCTGTGCGAGGAGGAAGGACTGGACACATATTTGATTCAACTTTTTTATTTCTTTTCCCATCATTTTCTGTACGCGAGTGAGCTAAAAAGCAGGGAAACAGTTATCCGTGCGCATGTCGTTCGCCATAGGAAATTTTCCATCAGCTCGGACCTAATGTTTCTGATCCTGCGAAATCTGAAGGAAAGGAACAAATCCCATACGGGAATAGGATTCAATTCCTGTAAACCAAAGGCCTTCGAAGGATTTTTTTTTTCCTACAACAATCCTATCCTACAAGATTCCAATGAAATTCCTGTAAACCAAAGGCAGCCTGCATTTTTCATACCTTTTTATCCAGCCAGAGGCCTGTGGATTGACTCTATCAGTAGACTGTGCAGACCTCGTTGGGGATGAAACCGGTTGTCGTCGAACCCCAGCAAGCACAAGATTGCTGCCCTTGTATCCAATCTGCTGCCCACAATCAGAATCAGCATTGGAATCTGCAGGGACAGCAACCCCTGCTCCGCTGTTCACCACCACAACCAGAGGAACCGGATCTGGGTGCTCCCGGATTTCAGCGAACTCCTCAAGAAGTGGGAACCTAATAAATACGGAGTAGATGACAATGGTGGCGGCCACTTTTTGCCGGGGCATTTGAGGATAACACCCCCCCCCCCCC
>LR738715.1:876130461-876140461 GCA_902687465.1 Secale cereale | reverse complement strand
GGGGGGGGGTTATCGTCGATTTTCCCCTTTTTGCCGGTCAGTGCTCACACAAGCTAGATGCTCAAAACTTTCTTGCGGATCTGAGGTCACTAACCTGTCAACTGCATCCAGGAGAAACTCAATGCCTGTCTCTTCCATTCCTCTCAGCCTGTGGCAGCCGTCGCCGAAACCCTGGCCGCCAAAATCAATACCCTGACCGGTCGCCACCAACGGGGTTGGGGACGGGAGGGCCGTCTGCCCGGATGTTGGGGTGGTGGTACGTGGCCGGGGCACCAGAAGACGAGTAGGGGCAGGGGCGAGGCGAGGGTTTCGAACTGTCCTGTTCTCCTTATCTGACCCATGGATCGGCAAAAAAGCTAACGTCCTGGTGCACGGCCCAGACCACACCCGTGTTTCCCCCGTCACCAAAGTACGCGCAGGGCCCGCATACAACGCACTGTTTCGTACGATATTCCATCTCCCAGCCTATTTTCCACAAACCGCGTCAGACTAGCCGAACCGCTTTTCCCACATCCTGAGGTCGGAACGGAAGGCGAAGATATCGGGATCAGCTGGGCTCGGGCACCAAAACGCCCTTTCCCCTATATTACCCTTAAGCTATTAGTGTTGTGTGGGAGGCCCATCTTATTGGCCCATATGACCTACTAGACCATAATAGCGCGCGTTGCCGCGCCCATCCATGTTTGATGCCATGATGTAATTTTGTATGAATATGAATACAATGAGAATGTATTACTCCCTCTGATTCATAATAAGTGTTGTAGTTTTGAACTAAGATTAAACTAATCTTAGTTGAAAAGTGCGATACTTATTTTGGATCGGAGGGAATACATGATTACCATCGCCATTTAGGGATCAAATATGAATATTAAAAGAAGTTGCATGTATTGTTCTTTTTGTGAGGGGCATGTGTTGCATTTTTTATTCAAAATTGTTGGAACTTATATTGTGTATTCCCAGACTATTTTCGTTACAAAAATGAAGTACCGTGTGTATGTGTCTATCCAAGCACGTAGCACAATTTCTATCTAAGCATCCACATCCAAATGTGAAGTGGGGACATAATAATCAATAGTAGCGGAAAAGATGGCCGAACAAGTGAAGGTCATTAAGCTTTTTTCAGCAAAAGGTCGTTAACCAGTTTATTTTTTGAGCAAAAGGTCATTAAGCAGTTGTTTTAGAGCCTTTGTCGTAGGGACCCGGCCGGCCTGCGAAGCAGTGGCCCATTAGCCAATCAGCAATTTAATTATGTGATAAAATCAGCCCAGTTCACATGACAGCTCCCAGGTCGTTCTTCGGAGCAGCGGCCCAAGAACGATGGGCTGGACGAAACGCACGGAGGGACACGGTAAAAAGTCACAGAACCATCGATGGGACAACTTGACAATCTGGGACGTACAACAGTGCAATTGAACGGCTCTCGACAGCAGAGCGCTGTGGGGGCTCGTAGGTTGCCCCGTTATACTGTTTCTTAATGTCCATTCTGTCCAGTGGCTGGCGTTATAGACAAGGAGACACATGTGGCTGTCTGCCCAGAAATGCCGACACTAGAGCCCAGCGACCAGGTGTGCCTCTCTTTCTCGATCCCAACATGGTACCAGACCATGAGGTGGTGTAGTCGACGGCGACAGCAAGTCCCATGGGAAGTGACAAGGCGGCAAACCCGGGCGACGACAGGACAGCTGCGCGCGGAGGCGCATCCTCGGTGGTGAGGGGCATGCAAGGTGATGACTTGAGGTAGAGCGGCAGCTAAAGGGAAGAGACAGTTGGAGGATGGGGCGACGGCTGCTAGAGGCATGTGTGGCTCGGTGTCAGGAGGTGGCCCGTGCAACTGTTGTAGCAAGAGGCAGCGCAGCAGCGTGTCATGCCCGATGCGGACCCGTTGGTGGTGAACACGGATTCGTAAACAAAAGGGGGAATTCATAGTCACTTTTTCCTGTCACATAAAAAAATATTTACGCGAGAGTTGCACGTGGGAGGTGTTGTTGAACACGTAGCTTCTAGTGGAGTTGTCGTTGTTGAAGTTGCGGCTACCACTGCTAATGAGGGGAAGGAGGTGCTACTGGTGAGGGAAAGAGGAGTTGCAGCTTCACGGCAGAGGAAGAAGGTGAGGTGCAGACTGCCTCGACCAAGAGCAAGTTGATGTGTTGGTGCACGTAGCATAGGGTCTAACAACTGAGTGGTTGATGTGAGTGATCCTGGAACGGTGGTTGAGCTATGTGTTAGCACGTGTAACAAGAAAGGTTCTCATAGCTAAGTGAGTAGTTGAAGTGAGTGATCTTGGTGGTCGTGTGGTTGTGTTGTTGTGGTTGCTGATCACAGAGGAAGGAGGCAGCATTGGAGGTGGCACAACTAGGAGAACATGAGATGGGGTCTCTTATGAAGAGACTGATTGTGGATAAATCTGAAATTGCAAATGAGAAAGAAAAGGTGAGTATTGGGTTGGAAGAGATCAGGAGGAATATCATACAAGTTGTGTCCATGTTAATGAAAATTTAGGAGATGGGGAAATTTGCAGTGGGCATGAATGCCACCTCATCAAAGTCTCACCATAACATGCATGAGATTTTCTTTTGCATTATGAGTTGATCCATGCACACATCTCACCTCACTACAAATGTCACGTCATCAAAGGTCCACACAACATGGATGGGAAAAGATCTTTCATTATATTATGTCACTTATATTCAAAGTATTTTATTATTACAGAATGACCAAATACAATATATAATATATTTTTAGTTTTAGTTCAGATATTATTAATTCAAATATGCATATTTCATACATTCAAATCACCAAAATATAGCACGGTGCTGCAAACACGTGAGGAAACCGTCCCGACGTGTGTTGCAGCTTCCACCGGCTTCAGACGCGCGGCTGCCTCGTGCTTTGATAAAGATACCGCTGAGCTGTGAGACCTCCTGAGCGAGCTCCCGGTGGCCAGAGATGCCAGCGATCTCGACCCTGGAGATCTCTCTTCGGATCTTTGGAAGGACCTGCGAGAGGAGGGTCGCCACGGCAGACATGAAGCGGTGAGGGTTGATGGGCGCGGTGGGGGTAGGAGAAGTCGGCAGCGCGCGGGATGGGGACGGCGGTAGCCGCACGGCGGACGGTACGGACGGCTGAAACCGATCCGGGCGGCGGCGGAGAACCCTAAGCCTAAACCTACACTACAAATGATGCCGCAACAGATCGGTCGCATCTACACTAACAATCGCGGAAGTGAGAAAAATGAAGCATGCCTTTAACGATTCACCGTCACGATATATATATTTATAATAAACTTTTGTACTTATTAAAACTAGTTGTGTGTGTGTGTGTATATATATATATATATCTATATATATATATATATATATATATATATATATATATATATATATATATATATATATATATATATATAAATTAGTACACTTCTATATTAATTCGCTCGCATAGTTTACAAAATAAAAATGTTGCTAAACAATACATATAATGTTATATGTTTTTTCTGCAAGTTAATGAATATCAATGAAATTTTGCTTCTCCTATGCTGAAATTGTATTATATATAACAAAAATTGCCTTTGAATTTTTTTAAATTATATTAACTATGTAGTGCATAAATATGTATTTGCATGTGTGTGTGTTTTCACATATATTAATATCATTATATGTGATGAAAAAGATTTGTAAAACATAAGATCTAACAAAAGTATTAGTAGTGGTTCTAGTTTATTATTAGGTAGACTTATGTAAACTTCTAGGGTATGCTAAATGTGTCTGGCAATTTGGGTTCATTAATGAATTGACAACACGTGCATGATTCGTCCTTGTAGTTCAAATATCATAACTATTGTAATGATCAAAAGCACATAAAAAATTACATGCTCTACTTTTGCACATCTATAACGTCGTTAGGGTATGTCTCTCTCTGAAGTTTTTGGTGATTGGTGACAATGAATTTTACGGACTAACCGTGTGCATTAAGTATTTCAGATATTCTCATATATCTCATAAGACGGTTTTTCTTCCCTCGGTGAAAGAAAGAACGAAGACAATTTTCCGGCGTTTCTTTTTCGGTTGATTTGAGTGGTAGGAAATCCCTACTATTAAGAGAGGGTCTGCATTGAAAGATATGGGTGGAATCAACACGTACACAACCCCATATGCACCCACATACCCTTCCTACACTTTGCAGTCTCCTTCTTTTCATGCTTGAGCACTTTTGTAGTACCTGGGCGGTAGTACCACTCGGCTCCATAGTAGTACCGCTTAGGTGGTACTTCCGCTGTGAGCTACCGCGGCTACTACCGCCTAAGTTGAAGCATTGTGCATGCTCTCGGGTGCCCTCGCGGCCCTAGTGGTAGTAGCACGGTAGTCCCACGATAGTGCCCCTGCTACTTCCGCTTGTGACTGAGGCATGTGCATGCTCTCGGGTGCCCTCACTACGACCGCAATAGTTCCAAGGTAGTGCAATGGTAGTACCGCTCATGCGGTACTTCCGTTATCGCACCATTCGTCTACCGTTGTTTCTTCTCACTACACCACAACACCAATGCAATGGCATGTAATATGCCGGGAGAAACCCCGTAAGATGGCAGATAAACTGCCAGGAGAGCAATTCTCCCGGCAGATAGAACTGCCACGAGAACGGCTGCCGGGAATTACTTCTCCCGGCAGATAAACTTCTCCCGGCAGTTTTACTACCCCCACACATTTATTTGCCGGCAGTTTATTTTCTCCCGGCAGATTCGCCGTGGCATATATAAAGTACAGTTACCGGCAATGTAACTGCCGGCACATGCTTGTTCACCCGACAGTAAATATGCCAGCATGTTGATTTCACTAGCAAAAGCAAATTGATCTGGGCAACAAATCACTAATTTAATATGCATTCATTTTGTTCAGGCAATCAAGACAAATGACACTATTTCATAATTCACATATGGGCCTCATCGTAAAACTTAACGTCCTTCAATAAAATTAATGACCAAATACATATGTTTCTAGAAACACCTATATATAAGGTTGTTGTGCAACAAAAGGAAAATTACATATGTTTTTGGATGCGACACACAACCAAAATGAGCATATAGTGGCTTATATGCTAAACTAGCAACCAAAATTAGCTTTCCCCATGGTTGTAATGTTCCCCACAACACAAGGCCCGAATCATTCAAAATGCTTATAGTGTATTGTTGTAACTTCTGCTAGCCTCTCGCTCTTGTGCTTCAGCATTGTCTCCTCTTCCTTTTTCCATTCTATTTCCTGAAAAGAGAATTGTTTGGCACATTAGAATTTACACATCAGATGTAAGTAGATTGGCATTTGTTTTCCTTCTCATCATTGCCTTTTGTTTTCCTTCCGACACATCATCTAAATGTTCCAAATAAAATATGGCCAGGTTCATAGTTTTACATGTTGAAGGGGGCAAACTAATACGAAGTCATGACAGCATGGCAAAACTTGGAACCCAAATTTGCCCATATTCATTAAAAAATGCTTCAATAGCATGAATGGTAGATGTGCACGTGTGTACATAATGTCACCCCCATTTGTCAAACCATCTTTTTGGACTCAAACTAGAACAAAAAAAATGAGTAAATAAGTTCAGGTTGGATATATGACTTACCAAGTGTACTCTCTGCCTCCATCGAACTTCTCCTCCTAGCATGTTGTAGCCTTTGCTCAGCCGATAATTACTTGCCCTGACATAATACATGGAACATATAAGAATCCATGCTTCATGTTATTCTTAAGAAACAGTAACTTATTGAGTAAAAATTAGATTGAAGACCGCAACCTTATAAAAGCAGCATGTTATAACAATTAAACAATAGAAGAGTACTCCACTTTCAGCCTGTCTTTGCAGCAAAATGAAAGGAGACATAAATAAGTTCTGTAGCTAGTTATTTTTCTTCCATGTAACAGTATATGTGCGTGATGACAGTTGAACTTGATGATCTCACATCGATCGACCAATGGGAATAAACAGCACAATACAAAAATCTTATTACCCAAAGTTTGCTTGTAAAACTCCTACAGTGTTTTACTGATTTAGTATTCAGTTGTAGCATCCACTTGTTTAGCACCAAAAGAATATTGAACTCCCTATACTGATAACTATGGTTGCATGTGAACATGATTTTAGTGCTTTTCGGCAGAGAAGAGTGTGCGACAGCAAATGAACACGATCCAGTAGTACAATTGGACAGTGAGACTATTTTAAGTTTGTTTGGACAATGTCGACCAAGTGTCATTAGCTGTACCCAGTTTTTGCCCCAAAATTCACTAATGGCTGATGGATCCGAGTGAAGATTCCAAGGACTCATAGGAGTGAACCAAGTTAAGCCTACATTGTTGGCCTGATTGGGCCTTCTTCGACAAATAAAGCGTTTAAACTGGTTGACACATGGAACTGAACACGCACAATGTGGAAATGGAAACTATACCTGATTCATATCAATGACCTGGAGTGGTTCTCCCCTGGTGAATATTATGGCATCATTTTGATTTTCAGGTTTTCCCTCTTCGATATTTGTGGGTTTGCCAGGAAGCTTGATGCGGTAAATTTCCTAAATCAAGTTTAGAACAAAATATAAAAATGTCACTGAACTAAAGATGCATACACAACAGATGGCGAGTTGCTGCTTTACATGAGTTTCTGATTGTATACAGGAATCAGTGAGTAAAATATGATGAGAAACTAATACTCACATACAGGTGTATTTTTTCTTTTTGAAAAATGTTACCTAGGAAAGGAACATAAAAAATGAAGTATTCTACCTTTAATTGGAAAAGGCAATAAAGATTTTGTGCAAATGATGTCAAGTGAAAATATTTATCTTTATATTCAGTAAGTACCTGATCATACTTCCATGGTTTTTGAGTCACTGATTAGTCGCTATATAGTTGCCGACTAATCGCCAAGTCGTTTTCCAAAAATCAGGGCGACTCGCGACTATACAGCGACTTACGGCAACTATACAACGACTTTGGTTGACTATACGCCGAGCCGCAGGGCTCGCGGCGACTCGCCAAGTCGCGACTCAAAAACCTTGATACTTCTGACCCACTCCTTTGACAAGAACAGAATAATAAGTCTTCTCTGTCATTCCATCTCTATTAAGAGCTTCTACCTCATCAATATAAGCAATCCGCAATGACGGGTACCTGTGCATTTTAAATATCAGATGGATTGTAGTAACCTTAATATTTAAGAGAAATGAATGCGTTAGATTTTGTACATCATCATGAGGTTAAGGATGTTCAGATAGTGAGCTCTCTCTTTGAGTTCTTTGGATACTTTTTGCATGCCATAGACTGCTTGAGCATTAACGGTAGTACTGCTCCGACGAAACTACCATTTAGGTGTCAATACTCGTGGGACGCAGAGAAACTACCGTGCGAAGAAGTAGTACCGCTCCCCTGAACGTTAGTACTACTTGAGCATTGGTTGAACACTTAACGGTTAGATTTGAAAGTTTGGTGGTGCTCTTGAGCATAGGATCTCGAGCCCAGACTGGAAGCTCTAGGTCTGGCCTGCGTTGATGGTATTCCATTATCCCCTTGTTGGAGGAAATCTCTTGAGTTTGCAGAGACTTCTTCAGGGAAACCCAAGATCTAGATTGCCTTGGATGGAACTAGCAAGGAAATTGAATAGAATTTACAACTGGTAACAAAACAAACAACAATATTTTAGAGACTTTGATCCCATTAGGTGGTGGATTATTCCCAACCATATTATACACATTCAACGATTAAATATGATTGCCCAATATGTTTTATAGTAATACTCAGAGGAAGTTCGCCGGTGCCTAGTAGGTGGCCGCACCATTCATTTGCTTTTGTCGCCATAGCAGCGCTGCATATGTACGGGCAAACAGTTGCTGAAACTAACCAAAACAGCTAAATTTCTTAGCTTTGTTACATGCACATACACATTTTTCACTCCTCTTTTCTGATCTGGTAGCGCATGGAAATGGATAGCAATAAAATAACACTGACAAGAGCATGTTGCCGCTTCTTGATAAAGAAAGATACAGCATAGAACTACACTGCACGTACAAATTTGATCATGTAGCTACACTTCTTATAAAAAGAGAGCAAATAGCACATAAAAACAGATACCCAACTGACCTTGTCCATTCCGGGCAGGTCGAAAAGCTCAATCAACATGGAGGTGGGCGTCGTCATGGCAGAAGCACCATTAGTTGTGTGGTGCTTGCTGGACGTCGGTGAGGATGGTGGCGTTGGCCCCGCCGAGCTAAACATAGGAGGATGCTCTCAATTTGCGTGGTCAGAATAAAATGTTAGTGAAGTTAAATGGAAAAGCAGAGCTAAAGAAAAGAAGATTAAACTAAGCGAGATGTTAAAGTAAATGATGAAAGTTGAAAGTAAAGCAAACATTAATATAATCTAGGTTGTACTTACAGGATTATCATATAATGCAGTGGATGAAAAGCAAATCTTATTCGGTTATAAAATAGTCATGCACTCAATGACAAGCACTGAAAGTGTCAAGAGAAGAATTGTTAGTTTGGTGCTACCTGATGAAATATTCCCATGATATTTTATAATTGCTTGATGGTTCAGATTAGTTTCCGCTGTCAGCACTGGAAATTATACATGAAGAAAAAAAATACACAAATGATCAATATTAAATTTGGCCTTAGTGTTGTAGAGTTCGTGGTGGGAACAGCACTAGTAGAAAAAGGGTCAAATGTAGAGCTAATTAGTCCCGATTTGCAACTGAACCGGCACTAATGGGACCATTAGTGCCGGTTCCAGAGGCTAGGCCGGCGGCGATCATTAGTACCGGTTGAACATTTAGTACCGGTTCTTGGCACGAACCGGTACTAAAGAGGCTGTTGCAGGTTGTGGTTAGGCTGGGGGCCCACCAGAACCTTTAGTACCGGTTCGTGCCACGAACCGGTACAAAAGGGTTCTACTCACTTCGATCTACAACGCTTTTTTAGTCCCACCTTGCTCGTCTAACAGAGATTTTACCACCTTAAATATGTTATTTCTCAAAGTATCACAATGACTTGATCTTCATTGAACTCTATGTGTAGGATTTGTGGCTGCAATAGGAGTCATCACCAGTTCCTAAACCGGTGAAGACTCCTATTGACAATTTAAATTGTACACAAAAAGATCAATGATGGTCAATGCATTTTTTAACATCATTTACGCTAGGCACCTTTAGTACCTGTTCATGGCATGAACCGGTACTAAAGTATCTTAGTAAGCTGATTTTTAGTCCCACCTCGCCAAGAGAGAGGCACTAGGAGCGGTTTATAAGCCTTGAGTGCACAGACAATGTGGGAGAGGCGCAATGTTCACCTGCACGTTGCTTAGCTTCAAACCTTGAGGAATAGTGTAGACTGCACGGAGCTATATATGTGCAGTGCTTTGTACACTCTTCCGACAGGCTTGAAGCTAATTAACGAGCATTGCGCCTCTTTTTGCACTCCAGACTTTTTGTGTATTCAAAATGCACCATTCAAATCCACATCATCAATTATCAGCCATTTCTGAATTCATTTGGTATTTTTCATTCATTTACTGATTTGTTTTGAGAGAGTTAAATGACTGTGAAATTGAAAAACAGTACAAATTGGACTCTGAAAAGGTTGAAACTTGGCATGGTATCATCATTTCATCCACATGGCATGTGCAAAAAAGTACAGAGGGTCACGGCAAAAACTGGATGCACTTCCTGTACAAAATGGACAATCTCTTTCGAAGTATCGGGGTTTAGGACGAAAACTCATATGATACAAAGGCATTGCATTTTTTTGAACTCCAGAGTTTTTGTGTGTTCAAAATGCACCATTCAAATCCACATCATCAATTATCAGTCCTTTCTGAATTCATTTGGTATTTTTCATTCATTTACTGATTTGTTTTGAGAGAGCTAAATGACCGTGTAATTGAAAAGCACTACAAATTGAACTCTGAAAAGGTTGAAACTTGGCATGGTATCATCATTTCACCCACATGGCATGTGCAAA
>LR738715.1:876068772-876130075 GCA_902687465.1 Secale cereale | reverse complement strand
TTTTCATTCATTTACTGATGATTTGTTTTGAGAGAGCTAAATGACCGTGAAATTGAAAAGCAGTACAAATTGAACTCTGAAAAGGTTGAAACTTGGCATGATATCATCATTTCACCCACATGACATGTGCAAAAAAGTAGAGAGGGTCACGGCAAAAACTGGATGCACTTCGTGTACAAAATGGACAATCTCTTTCGAAGTATTAGGGTTTAGGACGAAAACTCATATGATACAAAGGCATTGCATATTTTTGAACTCCAGAGTTTTTGTGTGTTCAAAATGCACCATTCAAATCCACATCATCATCAATTATCAGCCCCTTCTGAATTCATTTGGTATTTTTCATTCATTTACTGATTTGTTTTGAGAGAGCTAAATGACCGTGAAATTGAAAAGCAGTACAAATTGAACTCTGAAAAGGTTGAAACTTGGCATGGTATCATCATTTCACCCACATGGCATGTGCAAAAAAGTAGAGAGGGTCACGGCAAAAACTGGATGCACTTCGTGTACAAAATGGACAATCTCTTTCGAGGTATCACGGTTTAGGACGAAAACTCATATGTTACAAAGGCATTGCATTTTTTTGAACTTTTTTGAACCCCAGACTTGTTGTGTGTTCAAAATACACCATTCAAATCCACATAATCAATTATCAATCCTTTCTGTATTCATTTGGTATTTTTCATTCATTTACTGATTTGTTTTTAAAGAGTTAAATGATATATAAAATGTTTGTTAGATAATTTTAAATATAAAAATGTTAGTTAGATATAAAATTTTAGATATAGAAATGTTAGATATATTTGCGGCAATGTTAGATAGATAAAATGTTTGTTAGATAAATTTTAGATGTAGAAATTTTAGTTAGATATAAAATGAAATATCATATAAAAATTGTTGCGCGCTACCCTATGGGCCTGTATTTGCAGGCCCATAAAGGCCTGGCAGACTCACAGGGCAGCGCGGCAAAGTTAGGCCCACAAGCCTGCAGTAGAGAGGAGCTCGAAGGAGCAGCCGCGGCGGGGTTTATAAACCAGTGTGGCTGCCCCTCGGCTAGCGAGGTGGGACTAAACTTGCCGCACCGCACCTGCAGCGCACCATCTTTAGTACCGGGTCGTGGCACCAACCGGTACTAAAGGGGTGTCTTTAGTACCGGTTGGAGCCACCAACCGGTACTAAAGGGGTCCCCTTCCCGCCGCTTGGCCTGGCCAAAACAGGCCTTTAGTACCGGTTGGTGGCTCCAACCGGTACTAAAGGCCCATCCTATATATACAACACTTACGAATTTTCAGTTTTCCCTCTGTTCTGTTCTGTTTCTTCCTCTCCGTCGACGCCGTCGCTGCCCATTGCGCGCTGCCCCAGTCCCCGTCCCCGTCGCCGTCGCCGCCCCCGTCGCCGTCGCGCGCCGCCCCCGTCCCCGTTCGCTGTCGCCGCCCCCGTCGATGCCACCGTCGCCGTCGCAGCCCCCATCACCGTCGCCTCGACCTCGCCGTCGCCGTCGCCTCGACCTCGTCCGCGCGGTGAGGCCCTCTCCCCCAGCCCCTCGCACACACACATGATGTCTACACACGCTTCTACTCTTGTAGACTATGTTGGGCCTCCAAGCGCAGAGGTTTGTAGGACAGCAGCAATTTCCCTCAAGTGGATGACCTAAGGTTTATCGAACTCAGGGAAGTAGAGGTTGAAGATGGTCTCTCTCAAGCAACCCTGCAACTAAGATACAAGAAGTCTCTTGTGTCCCCAACACACCTAATACACTTGTTAGATGTATAGGTGCACTAGTTCGGCGAAGAGATGTTAAATGGCAAGTGATATGGATGGCAAAACAAAGTAATATAAATCTGTAATAAAAAGTGCAGCAAGCAAACAAGTGGTAAACGTGAGCACAAATGGTATTGCAATGGTGGAAACAAGGCCTAGGCTTCATACTTTCACTAGTGGCAACTCCCAACAACATTAACATAATCGAATCACATGATATTTCCCATAAAACATGCAATGGAGACGCACCCGGAGGTCATTCCTTCGTGGTCAAGAGAGGACGAGAATTATGTAGGGCTACAAAATCACACCTCAAAGTTCGTAGTTCTCAATCTAAGGATTTCCCAATGTCACCGCGGCCATCCAAAGAGAGTCCCACAATCACCACAACATATCTAAAGGATAGTCAAAGACAAGCACCAAGAGACTCTCAATCTTCAATCAACACACAAGAGAGGAAATCACTCATGAAAATATTTTTCTAATCCATGTCCAATAGACTGCTGTCACCTTGGTCTCGGGGATTATACTAGATAAAGACAAGTGAGTACATCAATCCAATACATAGAGGAAGGGGAAATATCATGGGATCACCCTAGATTAACATAGCCTATGATCACAACGAAGATCACATCATGGGAGAGAGAATTGACCACATAGCTACTGGTAGAAACCTCAGCCCCGAGGAGGAACTACTCCCGCATCATGGAGGGAGGAAGCAACGTCGATGGAGATGAATCCGGTGGCACTTCCCCGTCCCGGCAGGGTGCCGGCACAGGAATTCTGGTCCCCCGAAGCTTGATGGCGATGGCGGCGGAGATCGGAATTGCGTCTGGAGAAAAAGGGGTCTGGAATCAGGGTTTCCTCGACGGGTGTTAAATATATGCCAAAGGGGGTCGCCAGGGGAGCTAAGGGGGGCCCAGGCGCCCCCCCGGCGCGGCCTGGAGGGGGGCCGCGTGGCCAGGGCGCCTGGAGCCCTGCTGGCCCCCCTCCGGCCCTACTTTGGTGTAAGGACCGGTTTTCCAATAAAACCTTTATTGAAAAATCGCCCCTTTCGTCAAACTAGTATAGAGAGATCCTCCATACTGGCGGACAAATCCTTGATACAGAAAATCCAGAAGTACTAAATATTATACAGGGTTGAGCTGAGGCTGCTCAACAATATATTACAAGCACGCCAATATTACACATAAAGGCGGATATGACACAAAGGGAAATGGTGGCATAACTACTAACTCGTGGATATAGTGGTAGTGGATATATCACAGTGATGTGGGTGGCGTGACTCCAGTATCTTACACTCATCAAGCGGCGGAGTGAGGCTCGATGAGTTATTTATGGTGGCGGAAGCGTATATAATACAAGTGACCAACTCCAGGATCGCAAGGGACTGACTAGGACTCCTCTAGGCGTCGGACTCGCTATCGAACTCTTCATCCATAAGATCGCCTTCGTCAACATCTGGCCAAATCAACAAGCCAGGTGAGTACTTTGAATGTACTCGCAAGACAGTTTTGGACATAAGATATAATAAATGCAGACATGATGCACACGAGCAATAATGCGCACGTGAGTAATCCAATTAGCACTGCAATATAAATGAACAGCTAAAGACCGATCGGGTGTCTGAAGCGACGCCTCGAAAGGTAAAATAGAATAAACATGCCGCAGTCGGGCGTCAGGGCGACACCGCAGAAAGGGCTTATATCAAAGGTAAATAACAAGAATGCCACAGTCGGACGTCTGAGCGACATCACATAAAGGGCTTATATCAAAAGTAAATAACAAGAATGCCACAGTCGGACGTCTGAGCGACATCACATAAAGGGCTTATATCAAAAGTAAATAACAAGAATGCCACAGTCGGACGTCTGAGCGACATCACATAAAGGGCTTATATCATACAAGGAAAAATTCGAGTAGTTCTTGGAGGTAACACCGTCCTAAGGAATATTCGGCACATAAAAGTAAACAGGTTAGTCCAATCACAGAAGTAGCATTCAACCCGGTTTACCCTGACACTGAGACTGACACGGATCTGCTAACCAACGTCCTTGACCAAGGACTTGGTCATGCGAATGGTTTTGACTCTGCAGAGTTTGTACCTTACCACAGTCAACGGATTTCAGTAGTCACCAAGGACTAGTTCCGTTCACGGTATTTTAGAAGAAAACTCATCTAACCAGTACACACCCATTCCACATTCCGTTGCCAGGAATCACCCTAGGCAACGTTCAATAAAAACTCCTGAGGCGGGGAGGCCACTCCTCGAATAGCATGGGATCAAATTTATATCGCGCGCTCTAAGGGGTGCCCCCCTCTCGGTCCCAACCGGAAACACCCATGCCCCCTGACCGGATGACGGCTTTAATCCAGGGCCATGGAACCTTCATCACGGCCTCTCTATTTGGTGTGTACCAGGAAAGAGGTTTGCAACTTACTAAACTGTATTCTTTGCAGAAAACGTGTGGCAGCACAAAAAGAGAAATGGACGGGATCGAGACTTGATCCACGTCGACACTGGAGCTAACAGTTGTTATAGAACTGGCATGCTCCAACAATACCAGCTTGCAACCTATCATGCCCCAACATGATCAGGTTGTTTCTCCATATTATGGTCTCATCAAGTTTGTAGCTCACTTGCAACTTACCTTGCATGAAATATAACATCCAACAAATGCTTATATAAACATGCCATAAGAATAACCACACTAGCAAACATGAAAAACACTCATCATATCAAAGGTTCAAACATGCTTGCCTGGTTCGGAGTAGTCGGAGTCTAGTTGGGCGAAGTTTGCGGCTCCGTCACCTTCTTCGGTATCTACGGTATAAAAGAAATCGAATACTACGTGAATACGTGCGTGCGCAAAAAGTGCTCCAAATATTTTTCAAATAAATATGATAAAAAACTAGACAGAGTTATGAAGATGACAGAAAAGGAATCAACTAAAAATCCTTTTTAGTTTAAAAGTTATAAAGAAAACAAACCCAGGGACTAGTCTGTAATGAAACAGAAACTGTCCAGGGGGTAGTTTGAATAGACAGAAAACGCTTCGGATGAAAATACGCCAAACCGAATGGAAAGCGTACTTTGCCCGAAGGCGCTTTCAGAAAACGATTCGAATAAAAAGAAAAAGCTGACAAGGGGTCCCGCATGTCAGGTTTGAAAGGGGAAAAACAGAGCTCGCCGGCGCCAGAGACCTGCGATGATCGCCGGCGACGAACCACTGCGAGGCAGAGAGAGAGGGAAGTACCGGCGTGTTCAGGAGGTTCTTCCGCGTCGGTGGGTGGTGAAAGAGACCGACGGGAGGCACCACAACGACGGCGACTTCTTCTACGGCGGACGGCGGCGTCGGGCGATGATGGATCTCACCGGACGGGGCTTCTGACTACAAATTGATGCTTGGGTTAGACGAGGTGGTGGACTAGGAGGTTGCTGACCGAGTTTGGGAAGCGGGGGTGCTCTCACCAGAGCGGACCTTGCCGGAGCCCGAAGCGGATCGGGGCGGCCGGAGTCGGGGAAGAAGGCCCTTCCGAGGCCCCCTGAGTGGTTTTGGCGAGGCTGTGGTGAGGTGTGGTGGACGCGGTGGCTTCACAACGCCTCTGGAGCCCTATTTATAGGCGGGCGAGGGAGGTGCCGCGGGCGAAATATCTCCGGCGAGGGATTACGGCGAGGCAGGGGTCGGACTGGTGGTTTAGGTGGCTGGGCATCTTCGGATTGGTCCACTGGCTCCATTCCACGTCTGAGCTCGATCGCATTTGGCCTGCTCCGCGGTTTCGACGGAACGGGGCTCACGGGCTCGTCGGCGGCAGAGAGCGCGCTCTGCGCTACTCAGGCCACGGCGACGGTTCTGCAGCGTGCTCGAAGGGGGAAGATGAACACGCGGAGGCCACCGGTGGCTTGGGCGGTGCGGAGCGGCGCCGTACTGCAGGGCTTATCCCTGACGGCCGCCACGGGCGGTACTGTCATCGCCGCACTCTCCGGAGACGACGGGACGGCTCAGCACCGACACCCACGTCCAGCCAACCGACCATGCGGCGCAAGGATAAGGAGGGGGAGGAGTGAGCAAGAGGCCAAGCGAGGCACTGGCGAGATTGGCGACGGGCGACTGAAGAAAACGACACCGTCGACTGAAGCTTAACACTGAATCCTGAAACTTAACAGTAACAGTGCATGTAAGCTGTTTGATGAAATGTTTGATGCACGTGGAAATTTTTTCTTGAGCTGGGACTTGGTGAGGGGGTCTCTTGATGCATCTGGAGGCTGCATGAATTACCTCAGAATTTTTGGAAAGAAGAAAGAATGAATTTCACCAAAAATGGCAAATCTGCTCCAAACTTGCAGCAAGCATATTTTGAAAATTTTGAACTGATGACCAGTAGGTCTTGATGGATATGAGTTGAGGGTACTAAGGACTAGCCCTAGGAATTTATTTGGAGCCAAGATTCAAAAGAGGTCTAGTAGTTCCTTTGTAAACCACTAGGGTCCAAATAAATGACAGAAAAATATTTTGTGGTTTAAATAAATAGAAATAAAATCTAGAGGAAGTTGAAACTTGCTGGAATTGATGCTTAACTTGACCCAAGGTAGGGAAGAGGGTTTTGGAAGGAAGTTATCCACATAGGTCATGGCAAGAGAGTATTTTTGAATAGGGAGGGATAAATCCAAGGATTTAAAGGAATTCTTTTTAACAAAAGAAATAGTAAAACAATCCAAAAGTACTTGTGTTGAACCAACACAAGTTGAAAGACCCTCAAGACCAGAATCAAGATTGAGAAGGACTCATAAAAGATTTTGTCATAAACAAAATTTGAGAAGGAGAGTCCCTCTAAAAAAAAATTTAAATAACCTCCTTTAAATCAAATAAAGTATTTGGTAAAAACCAAACCAAAATTTTTGAGGTGTTTCAACACCCACCCCCTTAGGAAAAATCTCGTCCCCGAGATTTCAGCTGATCCTTAAATAAGTGTGGGTACTCTGCCCGAAGAAAATCCTCTCTTTCCCAAGTCGCTTCATCTTCGGTGTGGTTGCTCCACTGAACCTTGAAGGACTTAATTGTCTTCTGACGGGTTCTTCTTTCAGACTCTTCTAATATTTTTACTGGATGTTCCCTGTAGGTGAGATCCGGTTGCACGTCAATGCTCTCATGAGATACACGCTTCTCTGGGTTGCTTACACATTTCCTCAATTGTGATATGTGGAACACGTCATGGACGTCTGACAGTTCTTCTGGCAGGTCTAGCTGGTAGGCTACTGTGCCTCTTCGTGCAGTCACCCGGAAAGGTCCAATAAAACGTGGTGCTAGCTTTCCTTTAATCTTGAATCGCTGCAGGCCCCGCATAGGGGATACTCTTAGATACACATATTCACCGGGTTCAAAACTGACTTCACGATGTTTCTGGTCATAATAACTCTTTTGTCGGCTCTGGGCTGTCTTGAGTTGGTCCCTGATTAATTTAACCTTCTCCTCAGCTTCTTTGAGCATGTCTGGGCCGAAGATACGGCTGTCTCCTGTTTCCGACCAATTTAATGGGGTACGGCATCTTCGCCCATACAAGGCTTCAAAAGGTGCCATCTGTAGGCTGGATTGGTAACTGTTGTTGTATGCGAACTCGGCATAAGGTAAACTTTTTTCCCAACTGGTTCCATAAGTGAGAACACATGCTCTCAGCATGTCCTCTAGAATTTGGTTTACACGTTCAGTCTGTCCTCCAGTCTGTGGGTGATATGCCGTGCTGAATAATAGTTGAGTTCCCAGAGCTCGTTGCAAATGATCCCAAAATTTAGAGACGAATTGAGTGCCTCTGTCGGATATTATGGTCTTTGGGACTCCATGTAGACAAACAATACGGGAGAGATAAAGCTTGGCAAGCTTCTGAGTGGTGTGGGTTGTTTTTACCGGAATAAAATGTGCCACCTTGGTCAACCTATCTGTGATGACCCATATGGCATCATTTCCGTGTCGTGACCGAGGTAGTCCGACAATAAAATCCATTCCAATCTCGTCCCATTTCCATTCAGGTATCTTGTTTGGCTGTAATAGTCCTGCTGGTTTTTGGTGCTCGGCTTTAATGCGCTGACATGAATCACAACAGGCAATGAATGTGGCTATATCCCTCTTCATACCGTGCCACCAAAATCTTTCCTGAATGTCCTTGTACATTTTTGTTCCTCCGGGGTGGATGGAATATGGAGCGGTATGGCCTTCGGTCAAAATTTGTTGTTTGAGGTCTTCTACATTTGGCACGCAAAGCCTGTCCCTGTACCATAGTATTCCCTCACTGTCTATGACAAATTCCGAGGCTTTGCCCAGACTCACTTTTCTTTTTATGCCTTCGATGTTGGGGTGTCCATGCTGGGCTTTCTTAATTTGTTCCATTAGGGTGGGTTGTATATCTAAATTTGATATAGTGCCTTCAGTGACCAACACCATGTTGAGTTTGGCAAACTCCCTCTGAAACTCAGGTCTCAAGTTTTGTGCACTGTCGTTGCTTGAGCTTGGATTGCGGCTGAGAGCATCTGCCACTACATTTGCTTTTCCTGGATGGTAGTGTATGCCAACATCATAGTCTTTTACTAATTCCAACCAGCGTCGTTGTCGCAAATTGAGTTCTGGTTGTGTGAAAATATTTTTGAGGCTTTTATGGTCTGTATATATTTCACAACGATTTCCAAGCAAAAAATGCCTCCATTCTTTGAGTGCATGAATAACTGCCGCTAATTCCAAGTCATGAGTGGGATAGTTTTCTTCATGCTTTCGCAGTTGCCTGGAAGCATATGCGACTACTTTGCCTTCTTGCATTAATACGCATCCGAGGCCCTTCCGGGATGCGTCGCAATATACTTCAAAATTTTTGTGTATGTCTGGTATGACCAATACTGGTGCTGTTGTTAATCTCTCTTTGAGTTCTTGGAAACTTTTCTCGCAATCTTCAGTCCACACAAATTTCTTATCTTTCTTGAGTAGCTGTGTCATAGGTTTTGCTATGGTGGAGAATCCCTCAATAAATCTTCTGTAATATCCAGCCATTCCCAGAAAGCTTCGTACTTCGGTTACGTTGGCTGGTGGTCTCCAGTCGAGTACGGCCTTGACTTTTTCTGGGTCCACGGCAACGCCTTCTTGGGTTAATACGTGGCCCAAAAATCCAACCTGTTTTAGCCAAAATTCACATTTACTGAATTTGGCGTATAATTGATGCTTCCTTAATTCTCCCAGCACAATTCTGAGATGTTCAGCATGTTCTTCTGGTGTTTTGGAATATACCAAAATATCATCAATGAACACCACAACAAATTTGTCCATAAATCTCATGAATACTTTGTTCATGAGGTGAACAAAATATGCGGGGGCGTTCGTCAGTCCAAACGGCATTACTGTGAATTCATATAATCCGTATCTGGAAGTGAATGCTGTTTTAGGGATATCTTCTGTCCGTACTTTTAATTGATGATATCCCGACCTTAAATCAATCTTTGAGAAAACTTTGGCCTGTGCAAGCTGGTCAAATAAATCATTTATCCGTGGCATCGGATATTTGTTTTTGATGGTAACCATGTTGAGGGCTCGATAGTCTATACATAATCTCAGTGTCCCGTCCTTTTTCTTGGCAAATAATACTGGCGAACCCCAAGGTGAGGAGCTGGCCCGGATAAATCCTTTGTCCAGTAATTCTTTTATTTGCTTCTTCAATTCCACCAACTCGGACGGTGCCATTCTATAAGGTTTCTTGTAAATGGGAGTGGTTCCAGGTGCTAGTTCAATAATGAATTCTATTTCACGGTCTGGTGGCATGCCTGGTAGCTCTTCAGGAAATACATCAGGAAACTCACATACCACTGGAACTTTATTTAAATCTGAAATATCCACCTTGTTCAATCTAGGTCGCAATGATACTGGTCTTTCTTGGGCTGCGATTTTTACCGTCTTCCCGTGGTGATGAGTGAGGATCACAGTCCGATTGAAACAGTCGATAAATCCCTTGTTGGTGGTTAACCAGTCCATTCCTAGGATAACATCCAGTCCCTTATTTTCCAATACAATGAGGTTTGCTCTAAACTTTAATCCCTCAAGCTCAATGACCACACCTTGGCAATAACTTTGGGTAATTTGCTTAATCCCGGGGGACTTGATGGTCAGAGAATTTTCCAAGGGAAGAATCGGAAAACCATGTTGCAAAGCAAATTTCTTTGAAATGAACGAATGAGAAGCTCCAGAATCAAACAAAACCGTGGCAGGTATTGTGTTGACAGGAAACGTACCGAGTACGATATCCGGAGCATTTTGCGCTTCTTCCTTGGTCACATGGTTCACGTGACCCTTCTTGTGATTGTTGCTGGGATTGAAGTTGTTACAATTTGGGGCTGAATTATTTCCACCATTGTTTGTCTTGGGGGCCGAGTTTCTTGGCTTTGGGCATTGCTTGGCATAGTGTCCTTCCTCTCCACAAGCGAAGCAAGTAACGCCTGGGTGATACGTAAAATCTTTATCCCTTGCATGAAAATTCTTGTTTGAGTGTGGAACACTGGTTGCGGATTTGTTCGCCCCATTTTTCCGAAAATCAATCTTGTTCCGGTTGTTGCGAGATTGAGAAGTCTTGTCCCGCTTGCGCTTGCGAAAGTCCTCCAAGCTGCGGCGTTCATTCTCCAAGGTAATAGCTTTGTCCACAAGTGTTTTGAAATCTGGGAAGGTGTGCACGACCAGTTGGCATTTAAGTGCTGGTGCCAGACCGTCCAGAAATTTTTCCATCTTTTTATTTTCAGTCATATGTTCTTCGTTGGCATAACGAGATAGTTGAGTAAACTGACTATTGTACTCAGTCACTGACATGCTTCTCTGCTTGAGGTCATCAAACTCTCTCTTCTTAATCTTCATAATACTTCTGGGAATGTGCGCCCCACGAAAATTTTCCTTAAACTCCTCCCAGGTGATGTTGTTTTCATTGGGGTGCATGTGTAGGAAATTTTCCCACCACGATGCAGCTGCTCCTGTGAGGTAGTGAGGTGCATACAGTACTTTCTCATGGTCTGAACATTGTGCAATAATTAATTTCCTCTCAATGTCTCGAAGCCAATCATCAGCCTCAAGAGGTTTATCAGTGTGAGAGAAAGTTGGGGGACGTGTTTTTTGCAGTTCAGCCAATTTGGAATGCTGCTGATATGGTTCGCGGTGATTTCTCATGTTGATAATATGGTTCATCATTTCTTGATGATGCTGCTGGCTTTGCTCATAAAGGCGGCATACTTGAGAAAATGCTGCTTCACTGTCTTGCTGACTTGACTGCCCCTGTGTGAAATTGTTACCTGTCCGGGTACCATAATTTTCTTCCGGCGGGCTTTGCATGGAACGAGTCCAGGGACGATGCATTTTCCACTCTGGGGTATTTTGCAAAACTCATGAGAAAAACCGAGTAACAAAAATAAATAATTTTGCAAAGGCAGGAATTTTAAAAATTCCAAAACTTTTCAAGAAAATACTTGATTGCGTATGGAGAAGGACCGCTCAGTATCTTACAAGCAAGCTATAATTATACAATATCTCACTCAGGATGCGCGTACACATTCCTGACATGTTATTTAGGCTAGTGCACTTCTCCGAGTTCCTACATGATGCGCACACAAACTACTTCTCATCAAGCCTATATACATATAAACATATCATACAAGCAGGTACAATACACGGCTTGCTCAGCGCACTCAGTCGGAGATGGTAAATATTTCCTTTGGCCTGCCGAGGGTAAGTCCTAGTGCTGCTGGGGATTCAACTTCTTCCTCACTAATAGGCTCTAGGCGCAGAGTACTGGGTTGTGCGGCTGAAGCAGGTGTGGTAGGTGGTGCAGCACGAACTGGGGTAGGAGCAATGACGTGGTCAAACTCCTCAGTGGTAGGTAGGCGGCGAGCGGTAGCTCGGATGGCAGGTGCATAGGATGCTGAGGACGAGATGTATGACAGTGGTGGTGCTGTATGGAGCAGTTCCCTCCTGTTGGCAACACAGCCCTGAACTGAGTCCATACGGGCAGCCACAAAGTCGTCCACGAGGTTATCAAAAGCTGCCTCAAGAGCCTTGAGATACTCAACAAGCATCTCAATAGCATCATCCCGTTCTCCCCTAGTGCAAGCAAATGCATAGTGACAAGTGTATGGTACATGGCATGGGAGGTAGCGGTAGCGACGAGCCTTCATCGAAGGAAGAGCATCCTGGAGACGAGCTATTGCCTCACGGGCAGCCATCTGCATGGCATGCCTCTCCGTAGGCATGGCCCTCCCAACAAATCGGAGGTGTCGTGATACAGAACGTCCTCCCTTGAATTGCACCGCAGCCTGGTGCATAGACACGCTGTCGCTGAGCTTGTGCTCGTAGAGCGTGTACTCCGGACGAGTCGATGGCCCGATCGCGATCTTGGTGATGAAAGCGAGGAGCTTGATAAACCCCTCAGGCACATTGGCGAACACCTGTGATTCACAGTCGCGGCCAGCCATCTACAAAAGTAGACAAAAATTCCAGATAGTCAAATCATAAATTTATGATGACTAACAGAAAAATTGCTACAATTTGCCAATTGTTAAAAATAGCACTTATTATGCTAATAACCGATTAGCGAGCGCACCTAATGGCTTCCTACAGTCAGCCTGGCTCTGATACCAAGGTTGTAAGGACCGGTTTTCCAATAAAACCTTTATTGAAAAATCGCCCCTTTCGTCAAACTAGTATAGAGAGATCCTCCATACTGGCGGACAAATCCTTGATACAGAAAATCCAGAAGTACTAAATATTATACAGGGTTGAGCTGAGGCTGCTCAACAATTTATTACAAGCACGCCAATATTACACATAAAGGCGGATATGACACAAAGGGAAATGGTGGCATAACTACTAACTCGTGGATATAGTGGTAGTGGATATATCACAGTGATGTGGGTGGCGTGACTCCAGTATCTTACACTCATCAAGCGGCGGAGTGAGGCTCGATGAGTTATTTATGGTGGCGGAAGCGTATATAATACAAGTGACCAACTCCAGGATCGCAAGGGACTGACTGGGACTCCTCTAGGCGTCGGACTCGCTATCGAACTCTTCATCCATAAGATCGCCTTCGTCAACATCTGGCCAAATCAACAAGCCAGGTGAGTACTTTGAATGTACTCGCAAGACAGTTTTGGACATAAGATATAATAAATGCAGACATGATGCACACGAGCAATAATGCGCACGTGAGTAATCCAATTAGCACTGCAATATAAATGAACAGCTAAAGACCGATCGGGTGTCTGAAGCGACGCCTCGAAAGGTAAAATAGAATAAACATGCCGCAGTCGGGCGTTAGGGCGACACCGCAGAAAGGGCTTATATCAAAGGTAAATAACAAGAATGCCACAGTCGGACGTCTGAGCGACATCACATAAAGGGCTTATATCAAAAGTAAATAACAAGAATGCCACAGTCGGACGTCTGAGCGACATCACATAAAGGGCTTATATCAAAAGTAAATAACAAGAATGCCACAGTCGGACGTCTGAGCGACATCACATAAAGGGCTTATATCATACAAGGAAAAATTCGAGTAGTTCTTGGAGGTAACACCGTCCTAAGGAATATTCGGCACATAAAAGTAAACAGGTTAGTCCAATCACAGAAGTAGCATTCAACCCGGTTTACCCTGACACTGAGACTGACACGGATCTGCTAACCAACGTCCTTGACCAAGGACTTGGTCATGCGAATGGTTTTGACTCTGCAGAGTTTGTACCTTACCACAGTCAACGGATTTCAGTAGTCACCAAGGACTAGTTCCGTTCACGGTATTTTAGAAGAAAACTCATCTAACCAGTACACACCCATTCCACATTCCGTTGCCAGGAATCACCCTAGGCAACGTTCAATAAAAACTCCTGAGGCGGGGAGGCCACTCCTCGAATAGCATGGGATCAAATTTATATCGCGCGCTCTAAGGGGTGCCCCCCTCTCGGTCCCAACCGGAAACACCCATGCCCCCTGACCGGATGACGGCTTTAATCCAGGGCCATGGAACCTTCATCACGGCCTCTCTATTTGGTGTGTACTAGGAAAGAGGTTTGCAACTTACTAAACCGTATTCTTTGCAGAAAACGTGTGGCAGCACAAAAAGAGAAATGGACGGGATCGAGACTTGATCCACGTCGACACTGGAGCTAACAGTTGTTATAGAACTGGCATGCTCCAACAATACCAGCTTGCAACCTATCATGCCCCAACATGATCAGGTTGTTTCTCCATATTATGGTCTCATCAAGTTTGTAGCTCACTTGCAACTTACCTTGCATGAAATATAACATCCAACAAATGCTTATATAAACATGCCATAAGAATAACCACACTAGCAAACATGAAAAACACTCATCATATCAAAGGTTCAAACATGCTTGCCTGGTTCGGAGTAGTCGGAGTCTAGTTGGGCGAAGTTTGCGGCTCCGTCACCTTCTTCGGTATCTACGGTATAAAAGAAATCGAATACTACGTGAATACGTGCGTGCGCAAAAAGTGCTCCAAATATTTTTCAAATAAATATGATAAAAAACTAGACAGAGTTATGAAGATGACAGAAAAGGAATCAACTAAAAATCCTTTTTAGTTTAAAAGTTATAAAGAAAACAAACCCAGGGACTAGTCTGTAATGAAACAGAAACTGTCCAGGGGGTAGTTTGAATAGACAGAAAACGCTTCGGATGAAAATACGCCAAACCGAATGGAAAGCGTACTTTGCCCGAAGGCGCTTTCAGAAAACGATTCGAATAAAAAGAAAAAGCTGACAAGGGGTCCCGCATGTCAGGTTTGAAAGGGGAAAAACAGAGCTCGCCGGCGCCAGAGACCTGCGATGATCGCCGGCGACGAACCACTGCGAGGCAGAGAGAGAGGGAAGTACCGGCGTGTTCAGGAGGTTCTTCCGCGTCGGTGGGTGGTGAAAGAGACCGACGGGAGGCACCACAACGACGGCGACTTCTTCTACGGCGGACGGCGGCGTCGGGCGATGATGGATCTCACCGGACGGGGCTTCTGACTACAAATTGATGCTTGGGTTAGACGAGGTGGTGGACTAGGAGGTTGCTGACCGAGTTTGGGAAGCGGGGGTGCTCTCACCAGAGCGGACCTTGCCGGAGCCCGAAGCGGATCGGGGCGGCCGGAGTCGGGGAAGAAGGCCCTTCCGAGGCCCCCTGAGTGGTTTTGGCGAGGCTGTGGTGAGGTGTGGTGGACGCGATGGCTTCACAACGCCTCTGGAGCCCTATTTATAGGCGGGCGAGGGAGGTGCCGCGGGCGAAATATCTCCGGCGAGGGATTACGGCGAGGCAGGGGTCGGACTGGTGGTTTAGGTGGCTGGGCATCTTCGGATTGGTCCACTGGCTCCATTCCACGTCTGAGCTCGATCGCATTTGGCCTGCTCCGCGGTTTCGACGGAACGGGGCTCACGGGCTCGTTGGCGGCAGAGAGCGCGCTCTGCGCTACTCAGGCCACGGCGACGGTTCTGCAGCGTGCTCGGAGGGGGAAGATGAACACGCGGAGGCCACCGGTGGCTTGGGCGGTGCGGAGCGGCGCCGTACTGCAGGGCTTATCCCTGACGGCCGCCACGGGCGGTACTGTCATCGCCGCACTCGCCGGAGACGACGGGACGGCTCAGCACCGACACCCACGTCCAGCCAACCGACCATGCGGCGCAAGGATAAGGAGGGGGAGCAGTGAGCAAGAGGCCAAGCGAGGCACTGGCGAGATTGGCGACGGGCGACTGAAGAAAACGACACCGTCGACTGAAGCTTAACACTGAATCCTGAAACTTAACAGTAACAGTGCATGTAAGCTATTTGATGAAATGTTTGATGCACGTGGAAAAATTTTCTTGAGCTGGGACTTGGTGAGGGGGTCTCTTGATGCATCTGGAGGCTGCATGAATTACCTCAGAATTTTTGGAAAGAAGAAAGAATGAATTTCACCAAAAATGGCAAATCTGCTCCAAACTTGCAGCAAGCATATTTTGAAAATTTTGAACTGATGACCAGTAGGTCTTGATGGATATGAGTTGAGGGTACTAAGGACTAGCCCTAGGAATTTATTTGGAGCCAAGATTCAAAAGAGGTCTAGTAGTTCCTTTGTAAACCACTAGGGTCCAAATAAATGACAGAAAAATATTTTGTGGTTTAAATAAATAGAAATAAAATCTAGAGGAAGTTGAAACTTGCTGGAATTGATGCTTAACTTGACCCAAGGTAGGGAAGAGGGTTTTGGAAGGAAGTTATCCACATAGGTCATGGCAAGAGAGTATTTTTGAATAGGGAGGGATAAATCCAAGGATTTAAAAGAATTCTTTTTAACAAAAGAAATAGTAAAACAATCCAAAAGTACTTGTGTTGAACCAACACAAGTTGAAAGACCCTCAAGACCAGAATCAAGATTGAGAAGGACTCATAAAAGATTTTGTCATAAACAAAATTTGAGAAGGAGAGTCCCTCTAAAAAAAAATTTAAATAACCTCCTTTAAATCAAATAAAGTATTTGGTAAAAACCAAACCAAAAATTTTGAGGTGTTTCATTTGGCCGCATGGAAACTTCCGGAACGCTGATTTTTTATATATTTTTCCCGGAATTTTTTTGGCAGTTTACGTAATGGGAAAACCTGAAATACAAAAACAGCAGAAAACAGAAACTGGCACTGCGGTGCACTGAGTTAATAGGTTAGTCCAAATATGATCAAAAGTGTATGGAAGTGCATAAATATCATAGCAATATCACACAAAAGAGGCATGGAGTAGGCAGAAATTATAGATACGTTTTGGATGTATCAACATCCCCAAGCTTAATTCCTGCTCGTCCTTGAGTAGGTAAATGATAACAAGCATAATTTCTGTGGTGACATGCTATTAACCATATAAGAACTTTTCACAGTCACATGACAAGTGCTTACTGAGACAATGGGTCTGTAGTAATTAAGTTGCCTCATGAGAATATCACAAAGAACTGAAAGTTTTACAATATGATACTGAAACACTCAATAGATTTGTAGTGAGCATGGTGTGCAAACATGACAAAGTGATACCTCGCTTGCCCCCTTTAGTGAAGCAAAACATAAATGCAGGGGCACCTCCAAGGTTTAAGTGACGACTAGATACAATGATTTCAGAATAAACGATATCATAATCATGCAAAAGACAATGGTACTTTGGGACAATGCACATTACACTCAGAATGACAATCATGCTCTTAATAGTTGGTGCTTTAAAGAAGGTGGAGACTCTCGAACGGTGGCTTTTGTTGGCAAGGTTGAAAACCCGTGGCCGGAAACAAAAACTAAACATGTACCAGAGCTCTTGGTTTTAAAAACAGGGGTAATAATTATTTTTTAGAATATGCATATTTCGTCAACGAATGCTAGCAGATAACTCAATCACTTCTCGAGCTGGACAAGTTTCGAGGAACGGCTCCCGAATGAGGACGATCACATCCTCTTAATCTCCTTTGTTTATCACTGCCAAAGTTTTCTGATTTCTCATGAACAAAGCGTGAAGGAGGGTTTGTTTGTTTATATTATTTTTTAATGAGCCGGGCGCACTCTATGCCAGTTCCTTCTCGTATTATGGGTTTGCACATTAGACATGCAATCCCGGGGTGAAGCTTGTCCAACTTAAAAAGATCATGAATTAACTACTACTTACTCATGAGCTAAAACAGAGGCACAAAAGAGAAATGCTTTTTTGAATAATTTCAAGATGGTACATGAAAGTCTTCGTTAGGAATGGCAGGTAAATACCATGTATAGGAAGGTATGGTGGACTCATATGGCATAACTGGTTTAAAGGATTTTGGATGCACAAGCAGTCAGTCCGCTTAGTACAGGCGAAGGTTAGCAATAGACTGGGAGCGACCAACTAAAAGAGCAATGACGGTCATAATCATGCAGAGCGACAAAGCAACATTGAATCGGGCATGGAAGTTATATCGCTACTCAGAAACTAAAGATCATCAAGGCTTGATAGACTTTCTTTACAGTCTTAAATATGCGTGAGCATACGCCAAGTCAATCAAAATAAATTCTTGAAGGAAGATATCACTAAACCATACCACATCATAAGCAAACAAATCATGTTGATACTCCAATAACACATTGAGAACCCCCCAGCTATTTGAGACTAACCATAAGAAAACATGAACTACTAAGCACCATTATGCACATAGCATTTTTATCATAGACATATCAACCAGTGCAACAGAAGCCAACTCTCTTAACAAGATAAGCATGATAAATAAAGAGAGTTCCAGCGACCAACTAATCAAAAGCTCTTTAAAAAGATAAGCATGAAAACTAAGAGCTGAACATGATAGTAGCTATTGAAAGACAAAGAACACACACAGCAAGGATAGACATGAAAATTCTATGTTATGTTCTAGGTTGAAGTGGAGCGTGTTTCTCTCCCACACAAAGAAAGCTGAGTTCTAACTCGTTATGAAAAGCAAGCAAAGCTAAATAAAACTAAAAAGGAAACTAAAAGCAAGACGCTCCAAGCATAGCACATAACACATGAAGTGATAAAAATATAGTGGAACGAAAGACGAACTGATAATTGTTGATGGAGAAGGGGATGCACGGGGGCATCCCCAAGCTTAGACGCTTGAGTCTTCTTGAATATTTCTTGGGGGTGCATGGGGGCATCCCCAAGCTTGAGCGTTTGACACTCCTGAATCTTTTTATCATCTTCCCTCGCACACTTGAAAACTCCCTTCATACATAACTCATCATAATCTGATTAGCGAGGTTAGTACCCTTAATAAAATAATTGTTCCTTGCTGGAAATAAGGATATTCTTGAAGGTCTACTGTTTCTCAAGATTGCCAAAAGGTTTTTGCAAAGAAAAAGCAAGCTCAAGGTTTGCAAAATGAAGGAAAGGCAAAACAGGACAGAATCTGTGAAAAACAGAACAGCAGGTAGTAAATGATTTTTTCGGGGCACTTCTGCAACTCAAATAAAAAAACTCAGAACATACGCCCGAAAGCCAATTGTATAGAGCACGCTGTCGAAAAAATTCAGACCAAAAAGATGATCTGGTGATTTTATACGAATTTTTCTGTCCAAGGACAGAATCTGTTTCCTGGACAACACGTCACAACTTTTGAACTTTCTTGCAATCAGAGGCTACACTTGGCACAAAGCTGAAAAGTAAAGATACAATGATGATGCTACTGTAGTAACAACATCAAGACACAACAAAAGCAAAATAAAATTTTATTCATTGTGGGCTGTCTCCCAAAAGCGCTTTCTTTTATGCCTTTAAGCTAGGCATAAGACTTTAATGATGCTCTCGTAGGAATAAGAGTTAAAGAACAAAAGAGAGAATCAAGAAGCAAATACCAAACACATTTAAGCCTAACATGCTTCCTATGCATAGGAATATTGCAATAGAACAATTCATTGAAGCACAAAGCAATAAGCATAGGAAGACAAAACAAGTGCAGCTTCAAAACCTTCAACATAAAGAGAGGGAACTTGATATTATTGAAATATCTATAAGCATATGTTCCATTCTCATAATAATTTTCAGTGGGATCACGAATAAACTCAACAATATAAGCATCACATAAAGCATTGTTACCATGATCCACATGCAAAAAGGTACTCTTACTCTCCACATAAGCATCTTTGGGGAGCCCATGGTTAGGACTTTTTAGCATTAACGTTTTCAGTCTCCCCCAAGCTTGAGCTACGCTCTCTCCGTCACGAGACCTAAAGTTATAGATATAGTTCCTGTCTCGATGAATTTCATAAAGAGGATAAAACTTAGTATAAAAGAGAGACATAAGCTCTTGCCAATCAAGCAAGTGCGCGTTATCGAGAAGCTTATACCAATCTGAAGCTTTATCTATAAATGATACGGCGAACAATTTCCTCATGACAAACTCCCTTGATACACCTGCAAGCTTAAATAATGAACATAATTGTGGCAGATATAGCAAGTGTTCACTGGGATGTCTGTCTCCTGCATAACGATTAGCCAAAACATAATCGATAATACCAGCTGGTATTTTATAGGGCACAATTTCAGTAGGGGGAGGAGCAACCACCACAGGTGTGGGGCGTCTTCCCACAAGCAACGATCCAATAGCAAGGTTGTCCATAAGCATAACTAGTGAAATAAAAACAAGAAACAAAAAGATTTAATTGCAAGATCTAAAGATATACCTTCAAGCACTCACTTCCCCGGCAACGGCGCCAGAAATAGCTTGATGTCTACACACGCTTCTACTCTTGTAGACTATGTTGGGCCTCCAAGCGCAGAGGTTTGTAGGACAGCAGCAATTTCCCTCAAGTGGATGACCTAAGGTTTATCGAACTCAGGGAAGTAGAGGTTGAAGATGGTCTCTCTCAAGCAACCCTGCAACTAAGATACAAGAAGTCTCTTGTGTCCCCAACACACCTAATACACTTGTTACATGTATAGGTGCACTAGTTCGGCGAAGAGATGTTAAATGGCAAGTGATATGGATGGCAAAACAAAGTAATATAAATCTGTAATAAAAAGTGCAGCAAGCAAACAAGTGGTAAACGTGAGCACAAATGGTATTGCAATGGTGGAAACAAGGCCTAGGCTTCATACTTTCACTAGTGGCAACTCCCAACAACATTAACATAATCGAATCACATGATATTTCCCATAAAACATGCAATGGAGACGCACCCGGAGGTCATTCCTTCGTGGTCAAGAGAGGATGAGAATTATGTAGGGCTACAAAAGCACACCTCAAAGTTCGTAGTTCTCAATCTAAGGATTTCCCAATGTCACCGCGGCCATCCAAAGAGAGTACCACAATCACCACAACATATCTAAAGGATAGTCAAAGACAAGCACCAAGAGACTCTCAATCTTCAATCAACACACAAGAGAGGAAATCACTCATGAAAATATTTTTCTAATCCATGTCCAATAGACCGCTGTCACCTTGGTCTCGGGGATTATACTAGATAAAGACAAGTGAGTACATCAATCCAATACATAGAGGAAGGGGAAATATCATGGGATCACCCTAGATTAACATAGCCTATGATCACAACGAAGATCACATCATGGGAGAGAGAATTGACTACATAGCTACTGGTAGAAACCTCAGCCCCGAGGAGGAACTACTCCCGCATCATGGAGGGAGGAAGCAACGTCGATGGAGATGAATCCGGGGCACTTCCCCGTCCCGGCAGGGTGCCGGCACAGGAATTCTGGTCCCCCGAAGCTTGATGGCGATGGCGGCGGAGATCGAAATTGCGTCTGGAGAAAAAGGGGTCTGGAATCAGGGTTTCCTCGACGGGTGTTAAATATATGCCAAAGGGGGTCGCCAGGGGAGCTAAGGGGGGCCCAGGCACCCCCCCGGCGCGGCCTGGAGGGGGACCGCGTGGCCAGGGCGCCTGGAGCCCTGGTGGCCCCCCTCCGGCCCTACTTTGGCCGCATGGAAGCTTCCGGAACACTGATTTTTTATATATTTTTCCCGGAATTTTTCTGGCAGTTTACGTAATGGGAAAACCTGAAATACAAAAACAGCAAAAAACAGAAACTGGCACTGGGGTGCACTGAGTTAATAGGTTAGTCCAAATATGATCAAAAGTGTATGGAAGTGCATAAATATCATAGCAATATCACACAAAAGAGGCATGGAGCAAGCAGAAATTATAGATACGTTTTGGACGTATCAACACACGCGCGCGCGTGCGCGAACACACACACACTTTTTCTGTTTTTTAGAAATTTTAGTTTTAGCTAGATGAATTAGATTAATTTTAAATAGTATATAGAAATGTTAGAAATTTTAGAAATGTTAGTTTTAGCTACATGAATTAGATTAACTTTCAAATTGTTAGACGATGATCGATTTTATTTTAGTTTCTTATAATTTTAGTTGTAGAAATTTAGAATATGTTTGCATATAGTATTAGTTATAAAAAAGTTAGAAATTTTTCTTCTTTTTAGTTCTAGAAATATTAGAAATGTTATACAAATGTTAGTTATATATATAGAAATGTTATAATTTTTTTTTCTGTTTTTTAGTTATAGAAATATTAGAAATGTTATAGAAATGTTAGTTATATAGCATTGTTAGAAATGTTAGTTATATATAAATGTTAGAAATTTTAGTTATCAAAATCCAATCATTAAAAAAATGTTACTTTTTGCGGGCATATAGCTAGTATTTGTTCTCGACGATGCCCGGCCCGCATCCTCGCCGTCGACCCGTCCGCGACGACGTCCGGCTGACCCATGTCCGGGACTAGGCTCCGCCGGGCTGGCACTGGGAGGTGCTGCCTGGAGGGGCGCGCCGCTTGATGAGGAACCTAGCCCCGGGTCCCGTCGTCGACCCTGATCTCGTTTGGTGGCGTTCGCGTGGGCCAGTTTCGGTGCGGAGGGAGCCGGCCCCGCCGGAGGTGGTACGTCGCCGTGTCAGGGAGGAGGACGAGCACGTCCATCGCTACATGGTTGCGTTAGAGGGCGGCAGGTTCTCCAATACCTGGCAGCTTCTTCAGGGATCTCACTTCAGCTATGATCCTGTGAGGGTTCCTTCTCTTTGGGTGTCCACCGCCCGCGCCGCAGAAACCGCGAGTGTCCTAGATTCTTCTGTAGTATTCGATCTTTATTAGCTACCTAGCCAGTGATCTATTCGATATTATATATTATTCGAGACGATGTATTCGAGATTATATATTATTCGAGACGATGTATTCGAGATTATATCTATTATTTGAGACGATGTAATTTGAATACTTAATTGTTTTATATTTCTTTTGGATTAGTTAAATAAAAGCTATGGCGGACAATACCGGCAGAGAGGGAGAACAGACCCCGTTCGATATGATACGCCATCCTCGCGGGCCAGATGATGATCAGAATGAAGAAGATTATGACGGCTCCGAATTTCTAAACAACACCGGAGAGGGTGATATGATATTCGATCGCGACGACCGAATTGATGAAGTCATGAACTACGATGATGACGAAGAAAATGTTGATCTTGAAACAACAAAGACCGGCGAGGTATATATATTTATATAAGCAGGCACATCTGGTGATCTCACATGTTTTAAATGAGTTGAAGATATATTAATGAATCGATCTTTCTTCTTTCAGCCATCCGGATCGAGCAAATCTTCAGGCAGCAGGACGAAACGAGGCCCGAACAAATTGTTGAAGGAGGGCGTAAAGTACAATATCGAGGCAATCTGACCTAATGGCGAACCATTAGCGCCTAAGAAAATTGCGGACAAGTTTGTTCGTTAGTGCGGAGTTCTTGTGAAGGACCAACTCCCGATCTCCCTTCAAGAATGGAGAAAGCCAGCAAAGCCACGTGCAGATGTTACTTTTGTCGACGACAGACAAAAAAGTCTGCTTTGGAATACTCTCATGGAACATTTCACCCTACCAGATCATTTCATAGAAGAAGATCTGCAGAAAGTCAAGGACGCTGCTCTTAGGAAGATGGCGGTTGCATTCAAGAATCGTGAATGGGACAAGTATGTCAAGGGAGGAAGGCAGACTCCAGTATTCGAGGGAAATCTAGAGAAGCAAAGTGCTCATTGGGACGATTTCGTGAAATTCAAGGATTCAGAATTAGCTAAGGAACGGTCGAGAATAAACAAGCAGAATGCCGAAAAAAAGGATAAGTTCCATAAGCTGGGGCTAGGTGGCTACGCGGTAGCAATGCCTAAGTGGGATAAGTTTGATAAAGGGATGGAGGATGCAGGTGTCACTCCGGTTACTAGGAGCTGGCCCCCCAGGTGCAGGACTTGGTTCTATGTGCATGGGGGAGTTGGACCCGAAGACAGGCAAAGTTTCGTTGAAGGCATGTCTGAAAGGAGCCGACGAGGAGCTACTTGTTGCAATAGAAGAGGCTCGAACGGGGGTGTTCCAGCCCAACAGAGAGAACGACGAGCTTACGCGTGCCCTCGGAAATCCTGAACACCCGGGAAGAACACGAGGCAAGGGCACTATGCCGTGGTTTGAGGGGTTTTCGGACTGGAACGCCGACTACAAAACCCGTGCGAGAAGGAAGATTGCGGAGGAGAAGCAGAGGAAGCTGGACATTGAACGCCTTCAAGGCCTAGAATCAAAGCACGCGGACTTGGCACACAAATTCCAGCGGCAGCAGGAGCAGATCGACTCACTTAGTCATCAAAGGGGGTCGCAGCAGCTGCAACAGCTAGCGGATGATCCAGCATTGCATACCACCGGCCCATCCATGCCGAGAAGCAGCGTGGGTTCCGCCCCGGGCGACGCAATGCTGGATAGATACCCCGTGGATGACATCATTGAGAACACTAACTGCGAGCTACACTTCAAAATGAAGAACATATCCATGAAGGTGGCGGACGCCCTTGCTTTTACAAATCCCCCCGAGGCAACCTTCCATTGCAACCCGATTCTAGCAGGCTATGCTCGTGTCATGGTTGATGAGGTGGTGGACCAATATTCGGGGCTAGAGCTTGACATTCCTAGAGGTGACGACGAGCACACACTCGGAGAGGCCAAACATCGTATCATCCTATGGAGAAAGGATTGCATCATCTTTCGAAGGCCACCGACACCGCGTCAGCCGACTCCTCGTCGAAGTCCGCCACCGAGTCAACAGACTCCCGCTCCTGCAAGTCCACCAACGCGTCAGGCCACTCCTCCTCCTCTAAGTCCGACAAAGCGTCAGGCCACTCCTTCTCCAAGTCCGACACAGCGTCAGACGTCCACTCCTCCTCCAAGTCCGGCACAACTTCAGGGCACTCCTCCTCCAAGTCCGGCATAGCTTCAGGCCACTCCTCCTCGTCCAACTCAGCCCCGTCAGCCGTCTCCGCCGCCTCAGCAATCACAGAAGAGACACCCCGCAGCTATGGTGCGTAGCGGTACGAGTCGAGGCAGTACAAGAAGTACAGGCAGAGCCAAGCGAACTAAATATGGTCCAAGCCTCACTGATCCTCCTCAGAGGGCTTACGACAGGACGGAGGAGCAAACCAATGCCATAGTGCGGGCAGAAGTGGACGACCATTTTGGACCGAAACCGCCACCGCCGCCAAGGGAGAAAGTGCCTGAGGAAAAGATTGACCACTTCGTTCGTATGGCTCAACCACCAGCTCCCGAGCCTGTTGACACAGACTATGAGCGCCAGATCAGAAAGTTAAATCGAGCACGTCTACAGAAGGAGGCGAGCTCGAGCTCGAGCAAACAACAAGCAGCTGTCAAAAAATGCGGGAAAACTGTTCCCCAGTTGGGAGAACAGGCGGCGCAATCGATCCCCTCGCTTGTTGTGCCAACAACACGTGAGAGTACGCGCGCCCAATATTATTGTGGGCAAAGAGTTTACGTTCCCGGGGACGACAATGTGGTAATAACCGAGGAGCATATAAAGCAGGCTAAAATTCTCAACATCACTGTTGGACAACTCCTCGAGATCGAGCCCATGCCTGTGCTTACAGAGGAGGAAATAAAATGGAAATATGTCCGGGGCGAACCTTTGGTCAAGCCAGACGAGGTCAAGAAGCTCCCAACGAGAATGTATGAATTGCATCAATGGTACATGACCATTACCAAGAGTTCCAATCGACTATCCCTCATGGTGAAAGTCAAGAAGGATCATTACTACCATGAGAACGATGTGTCCGTTGAGTATAATGAACTGTTTAGTTAGACAATCAAGACGCACTCGACAAATCTATCGTCAGTTGCTATTGTATGTAAGTGATTTCTTTCTGTAATTTAGGTCTCAAGCTAGCTGTAGTGATCCTTTTGATCAATCATTACCTGTAATTATCCTCACTATATTCTTTTCTGTGGTATTATGCAGGATGAAGATGTATGAAATGAAAAAAGCTGGACGCTATGGCATTGGGTTCATTGACCCAAACATTGTTAATGAATACACATGGAACCTAGGTGAATATTATAAAAAGCATGTAGAGGACAGCATGCTAGAGTTCTTGAAGTGCCTCAAATACAATGATGATCTACTACTTCCTTACAACTTCCAGTGAGTCACACTCTCTTGTACTACAAATTCTCTGTTTTTGGCTACTAGCTAGCTACATGTTTTTGCTTACATATGTCCGCTTAATTAAAACATCCAAATGTGTGTGCATGCAGATTTCACTGGATCTTGTGTATCATTAAAGTTGACGCTGGAATAGTTGAAGTACTCGACTCACTACTTAAAAAACAAAGTGACTACACCAACTAGAAAGGGATAGTCAACAGGTAATTTCAATCATTATTAACTATATATCTCAGCCTATTTAGTTCGTCATTTCCTGATATGAACTATTTAATAACTCATTTATTCATTTTCTTAGTCGGCGGGCAGGGCTTGGGCAAGGTTCATCAGCGTCACTCTAGGCGAATGGAAACAAAGCTTGAAATGGTTTCGACCCAAGGTAAGTAATTAAGTAGTACTAGCTAGCTAGCTAGCTGCCATTATCTCTTTAATTATCATGCTTGATTAATTATTATCTGATCAAATTTCATTCTCGTAAAGGCCCTGAAGCAGGCGCAGGGGACTGATTTGTGTGCATACTGCATTTGTGAGAACATTCGCATGATGACGTCCGAAAGGAGCAGATCTCAAAGACAGGAATGGGTACGTTTGTCAGAACACTATTCACAATTTTTACACCATTATCGATATCTATTCACACAACTAATAAACATGCATATTGATCTCCTTCTTAACAGTTCAAAGAGGTGCGGGACAAGCTCCTAGAAATGGAGCGTGTACAAGCACTTCAAGAGGAAATAGCGGGATTTTTGCTCGACCAGGTCATATATCCGAAGGGAGAATACTATTACCCGCTACCGCCCCCATGAACCACTTCCAATTCTCATCGTGCTCCGAAGGCACGAATTAGGCTAATGCCACTGGCTCCGAAGGCAAAATGTAGGAGAAATTGTATATAGCTATACATGTGTGTATGTGTGAATATATTGGTGGTTTGTGTGAGACATTTGATGATATATATATATATATATATATATATATATATATATATATATATATATATATATATATATATATATATATATATATATATATATATATATATATATATATATATATATGGATAACGTGTACAATGTGTAGTATCGTAAAATACCAGCAAATGAAAAAAATTAGATGGAAAACACAAAATTAAATGAAAAAGAAATCACAAAACCAAAAACCCCCCCAAACATTGTAGTACCGGTTGGTTTTACCAACCGGTACTAAAGGGCTCCCGGCCCACGGAGCTGGCTCGTGCCACGTGGTTGCCCTTTAGCACCGGTTCGTGCTGAACCGGTACTAAAGGGGGGGGGCTTTAGTGACCACACTTTAGTGCCGGTTATGGAACCGGCACTAAAGGACCTTACGAACCGGTGCTATTGCCCGGTTCTGCACTAGTGCAGAAATATGAGTATCAAAGCTCTATCTAATTTTCAAGTAGTCGGCACTGGAGCAGGCACTTCCTTGATATATTATTCACATTTTTAAGGATAACAAAGTTCGTGGATCTACTGTTTGGAGTAGCTTAAGGACTAAAAACCAGCAGAGTTTGAAGAAATGTAGTCATGTGGTAAGAGAAATTAGGCAATACTGTAGTGGATGAATTTAACTGTAAGATGCAAGACGAAGATATGGTGCAGTGGATGGAAACGAAATTCCCAGAGTTAGAAGTTTCTTGTCATTGTGAAAACAAATTCTTAAACAAAGGTAGTTTCTTTTGGTTCAATTTTGTAAAAGCATGGAATGTCGTATGGTTATGTTGGAGATAATCATGCTTGAACAGTGGCAGTATAGATTGTGCGGTCAGAATAAAATGCTACGTGAAGCTAGATAGAAAAGCAGAGCTAAAGGGAATAATAAAGAGTGCAGCAAGTGAGATGTTGAATGTAACTAATGGAACTTGGGTCATGTGCCTATTCGGATATGCTAAATTGAACCTTTTGTTTTTCTTAGACCTCTTCTTTGAAGATTCTATAGTGAACACAAAATCCAATTTGAGAGTACTCATCATAGTATAGACTAATAGAACACATTTGATCTCATTCAAGAAAGAAAAATAACCACTCTCGAGGATTATGAAACCTGCTTACCTTGTATCGCTCTAGCATCTGCATCTATAAATTTTTATTTAGTCAAAGTAGCAATATAGCATGGTCCTTCCGTAAGCTATCTCGGTCTTCACTAACTACAGCTAGATGGCTGCAAAAGAAACCGTAAAAGCATGCCAACATCAATTCTTGACAAAGGTTAACACAACTTGAGAAAATAATAACACTGCTTGGTTAGTAGTACCATCGACCTACATTGGATGGGAGTGCGAACCAAATTACTTGCTGCCTTTCATAGGCTTGCAACCCTATACTATCAGTGTGAGTGGCCATCTGTTCTACCACGAACCTAGACAAACATCAGTTGATTAAACATATTGTCTAGCTTGCATCTAGAATCTAACAGCAATGAAATCAAAGATTTTATGTTGTTACAAAGAAATGGCATGACTGTGTTTTAGTACCCTCAATTGCTCAAGATGGGTATGTATGTGTAATTATGCCGAGTCTTATTGCAAATAATTGCATGCTGACGAGTACAACAGTCTGACACATGAACAAGTCCAATGAGATACACTACCAAGATAAAAAGAGGGAGGATCAGACCTTGATGTTGTTGCTTATCCTGGGACTCGGAATGGGGCTGGAAGAGAAAGAATCAGCTGACCTTGATGAGCAGATGACCGGCGTCCTGGGTAGAGGTAGCTCCACTCCATGGTGCTAATTTTGATAAACCACAATCATACATGCGTGCAGATGGAAAAGTTAGAAATATCACTCTAACCAAGTTTCAAGTGGCAAGATTAATTTTAATTTTCTGACAGAATTGAGATGACTTCTCTGAACTCTTTTTTATCATCTACATCCATATATCAGGGACTCTCCCAAAGCTCATACGCAAAAGAGCAATGGCAGCGAGGCAACATATGCTTACTGACATGGGTGCAAACATATAATCTAGGGAGAATGTTGCGGACGGTAGTACCTAAACATGGGAATCGTAGTCGAGAGACTACTCCAACATGGTGCGCTCCAGGGCTTGGATGCGGAGATCGTCGCCGGCATCCCCTTCCTCGTCTGAATCCGATGAATCGGAGTCCGTCTTTCGTGCCTCCTCCAGTGACGTCCGCGGGTGGCAATGCCATCACCTCCAACAAATAAATAAACAAAAACTATGCATGAGAAGAACTGGGCACAAACACTTTGTAAGATATATACCAGCACAATTATATACCACACCAGCAGCAAAAAGCATCGCCCTAACACTAACAATGCCGTGTACCAGAGCAGTGTAATTTACCAGCCATGCGTTTTAACCAGAGCTTTTGCTCACAATATGGAATACATATATATGCAGTAATTCAAATGACCAAGCCACAAGATACGGCTGTAATTAGAATGATAATTGAGTTACTAATAAATTTTCTCTTGCTTCCACATTTCTCTGTTGAATAAGGAAAAAATACATACTCATGCTCAAGTATTTTTTTCAATGACTTAACATCACCACACCAACGGTCATGAGCAAACCTCCATGACATCATATTTCTGCCCAATTCATCTCCCTCTGTTTCCCCAGAGGTCAAATGACAGCAGACAAAATACAAAAGGTTGTATGATGCAAAGACATGCTTATTAATATAGAACACTGCAACAAGCGAAAAGGACTTTGACAATCTAAATATAGCACAATTACAATGAGCCATTCAAGAGTATCAAAACCAAACAAGTGCAGCTTGTACATTGTACATCATTTGCCATATTTGTTATTTCCAAGATAACCCATTAGCCCTCTACCAATGCAAGAGACTTCCAGGTTTCTAATCTCATTTCTTATTTCATTGTGTTCCTAAACTGTGAGAAATATGCCAACTATATGTTTGTAGGCAAGCAAACAATACATGGTACAAACACAATATTTGCGTTACTGCATGAATTTAACAGAGGCATCATCATGAAGTTAGGGATAAGACTGCTGAGCACCAATATTTGCAAATGTGAATTTTAATGGAACATGCCAAACGATAATACCTAGAAGTATTTGGATGCTTGTCTTCTTCTTCCAACACCTGGATCTCCATGCCCACTACGCAACCTCCTTTTTGTCTTCTAGTTAAAAATCTGCCCAATAAAATAGCAAACGAGCAACGGATGCATAGCAGGAGAAGGAAGATGGCCAGAGTGGGGTGCCGCCTTCTTACCGCTGACGGCCAGATCTGCTCCCGATGGCGCTTCTCCATAGGTCTCCTCCTCATCTCGCGCTCCCCTTCCCTTCTCTCGAGAACGACGCTGCGGATGGCCATCTCCATGGCCGACCTGCTCCGGCCGCCGCTCAACCCAACAATAGAACCACTCCGCCTCCTCCTCGGCGCCATCGACCTTAGGGCCTCTATCAGCCACCTCTATGGATCTTGGGATGCACCATAGGCAGAGAGAGGAAAGGTCGACGAAGCCTGCAAGTGCCGGAGGAGCGTGGCGGCGGCAGCAACGGCCCTAGCTGGGGAGTGGGGAGAGGAGGTTGTGTGGGATTTTTGAGAGAGGGTGTGCGTGCATCGGGAGAGCAAAGGGGGTGGGGCTGAAGTCACTTTTCTCTTCGTATCTCTTCGCAGCGAAGCGAACAATGTTTTGTCTCGTTGCCTTATCGACGCGGACAGAGAGCTCTTTCCAATTGGCCAGAGCCAATCTCTCTCGCCATTGGCCATCCCGGATAGTACGCATGTGCTGATGTGGAACACGCGAGGGAGTTCCCTTGATGCGTAGCTTATTGTGTTGGATGGCATGCTCTTATCTCTAACAATTAACTTTTTGCAATGCCTTGGCCATGGTCGGCAGATTGGAATATGGATGTTAGAATCATTCACACACATGTCCTCCCAGTGTATCAAAATGGGAGGAAACCCTTGCACTTAAATTTCATGAAGATATAACGAGCAACTCTAAGTCTCCTCGACATAGAGCTAGAAGGAACAAAAGAAGCGGCAGTGTAGCCCCAGGCATTGTTCCCCTCCTTCTCCTAGATTGTGATGCCGATTCTACCAGCCACACAATAGATTTCCAATGCCCTCCATAGCACCAAGGTGATCGGAAAGCTCGGTGGTGGTTAAGAACCAACAAAGGATCTAATGCAGAGTGGGACACTACCTTGCGACCGAAGCCTGTTGGGTGGTCTATAGCCACCACAAGTCAAAGATAATGTCCGTCGAGAGCACCATCTTTGTGAACTTCTTCAAGCAAGGATTTTATCTTTCATCCCTGGACCTCCTCTCTAATGTCCTCATGCTCTGCAAGGTGGAGCTGGTCAAGTTGTGTCCCATGGCTATCTCTTCTTTAGCATTTTTGTTACAAGATATGACCTAGTACATTACCGTGTGTTAACCAAAATGTTAAAATGTTGGTTGGTGCATATCCAGAAGGGCATAGTTCTAAAACCCTTCATGATACAAATCTAATGCAACTACGAAAACAGAATGTCAATTAGACAACTATTTGAGCTACAGAAAAATTTAGTAACTAAAACACATTTCAATTTGCTCAGTTTTTTTATAAAGGACATTTCATTAAATTGATACATTGAGATGATACAACTGCATTGAAGGAGTGCCCGACCTCCACATAGCACGAAGCACAGCCACGAGTCCAACACAACCAAAAATAAACATCATTTTACAACGAGTTCAATTTTCTCATCTTGTCGTTTTGTGGGTACCTAGCAATTAATGCTCTTCCATATAGTACAATTATACCTTGAGCCTTGTTTCTTTTTGCACTTTATTTAGTTATAAAGCCCAGAGAAAAACCTAAACCCTAGACTGCACATAACGAGAGTAACGTAGATGACACCTAAGCAAAAAAAAATGACATGGCAGCTAATTAATGAGGAGAGAGACAAATAGAGTAACATAGTTAGAGCATGGCTAATAGTATAATCAACTGCTGGCTATAAGTCATTGCCATGTCATCTATAGCCCATCTTATAGCCAATATGTACAATAGTTGATTAGAAGAGTGTACTACTTTTTTATTATATGACCCACCTTTCACTCTCACAAAGTGCCTAGGAGCATGTGCTAGAGCTGGCTCTTCATCAAGAGCCCGCTTACCTTCTCTCTCATCTTTTCTTTCCTCCAACTAAAAAGGAATATACTAGTTTATTTCTTATAGCGAGCTGACTCAGCTCTATTGTACTTGCTCTTAGTGAATTATACTATGAATAACATCACACATGCCAAGACAAGATGAATCTACAACCGAATAAATAAAAGGTTGCATGACACCACATATATGTTACTCCCTACAGTAGAGATAGTAATATAGACTAATAAAAAATCACATGGCCGCACCATTCGCTATCACGGCCTTGTTGCGCCTTCTTCTCTTGGAGAGGCGTTGTTTGAGCGCCAGAACGAGCGAGCCAGCCACACATGTGCCAGTGGGGTCGAGGGCATGGAGTGATTCCTAGACAATTTTGGGGCCTCGGAGGTGAAAGGGCAGTCCTTGCGTGACAATTCTGGGGCACGAAGGCAGAGCATAGACTGGGTCAAGCCGCTATCCTCCCATAGCGGCTAAATTTCGTGTTTTGACCCTTTTGTGAAACTTTAGCAGGATATGACCCTGGTTCGAAAAAAAATTGGGATCTGATCCTTTTCCTACCCCCATAGTCATTGGTGATACCGCCACAATCTTCGAGGATAGAATTTAATTGCGTTATGACATCGTCATAACATGAAAAACATCCTACCGCCAAAGACCTTGGCGGTAGACCGTTATACCCTACCGCCAAGGTCTTTGGCGGTAGGGTCTGCCACTACCTTCGCTTTGAAAATGTGCTTGCCCGTGCATGCATGCCGGCTGGGGCTGGATCTTTGCAAAGAAATTGATAGGTAATATACTCCTACAAACCATGCCAGAGAAGAACAGTGGTTTGCTAGCTAGCTGTCCTTGAGTTGTTTAAGCCTGCTACGTCCAGAGCTAGGAGCTACTAGTAATGCATGTGGATGGAGAGAGAAAATAAGAGATGGATGTAAGTGCATGTTTTTGCACTGTGCAGTGCATGCAGAGAGATCAATCCTTGCATGCACTCACATGCATTTTTAAGAGCCTACTGTCAAATACCACGGTGGTAGGGTTACACGGCCTACCGCCAAATACTCTAGCGGTAGGCTATTTTTCACGTCAAATCACCGTGACGGTGAAGTTAAGTCCTACTGCCAGAGTCGTTGGCGGTAGGTTGTGTAACCCTACTGTCAATGACTATGACGGTAGGAAAAAGGGTCAGATCCCGGAAAAATTTCGAACAAGGGTCAGATCCTATTAAAGTTTCGCAAAAGGGTCGAAACACGAAATTTGGCCTCCCATAGCAAGCTATTCGGGCCGTGAGAATTCTCTTGTGCATGACGAGCCATGAAAATAATCTGCATTTAGTTTCACGTGGGTTTGGCATATTTGAAAGTTCACTGCAAGGTGCCAAAGCCGGAGCCACACAAGACTAGGACTATTGTGGTGGTGCCCCACGAGGATATTTGGGGGGGGGGGGGCACCCCATCTGTTTTTTGTTGTTTCAGCCTTCTTTCTACGTATAAGCTGATTTTTTTTCAGGTGATTGTACAGTTCTTTCCCCTTCTTCAATGAAAAATACTGCTCCTCTTGATTAGAGTCAAAATAGTTTTGTCTGTGTTTTCCAAATCTTTGCCTCGCAAAAGTTAGGGATGGCCGAGGTTCATTATGCCGATAATAAACGCCAAGTCAACAAACTCGTTGGATCCATGTGAATGTATCTGATCAATTGTTCTCCACCGGTTGGTCGTAAGCAGTTCGACTTACCTTCACTAGTAAGCTTGCACGTAAAATGCACGTATGACCTTAAAACTGAAATTTTATTATTCATCATATCATAGTTAGGAGGACATGTATTTAAATGAATCAAATAAGTCTTCTCTTCAATCTGACCGTTGCTCACATATTGACTAATTAGAAAAATTCAGAAAATTCAGTGCTACATATAATTGAGCATACATAGTTGGTCTATAAACATATAATTAATCATGTACTCCCTCTATTCCTAAATATAAGTATTTTAGACATTTCAAATGAAATACAACATAAATGTATATAGACATATTTTAGAGTGTAGCTTCACTTATTTTGCTTCGCATGTAGTCACTTGGTGAAATCTCTAAAAAGACTTATATTTGGGAACAAAGGGAGTATAAGACCTTTTAGGTCACTACTTTAGGACTCACATCTTATATTTGTTTATAGAGGGGGGTGTATTTTTACCAAAATCTAAAAAACCTATAGTGCAACAACGTACGCATTTGTTTCTAATTCTACAATCAATTGGACTACTCTTGCATGCCAACCTTCGCTTTGTTGGTTGCTCACCGTCTGTGGCATTGCCGCTGATGGTGGCTTTGCATTTGGCACACCCTACTGACTAAGGCAGTGATGAAGGCGCTGGCATGTTTGACGGTATAGAAGCGCATGTCTGCAATAAGACTTGCATAACTTAAAAGCATCTGATACCCATTAGGACTTCACTACTATAAGAGAGAGCATTAGGAGTACTGTAAGGGCATATTTCTCCCTAAGTAGTTTTGGTGATTGATGACAATGCATTTGCGGACTAATCATGTGCTCTAAGCTCTTTCAGATATATCCCACCTAGGCACAAGACGATTGTGTGCCCCTCGGAATCTATGGAAGACGGTGTTTCCTTTTGCTTCTTTTTCGGTGGATTTGAGTAATAGGAAAGACGTACTATTAAGAGGGGGTCTGCTTCGGAAAGGTTTGGGTGGAATCAACATGTACACGTCTATACTCTCGCACCACCTTTCCTTTGCTTCTCTGGAGCTCCGGCTGTTCTCCTCGTCAGTACAAAACTATGGCTTCCTACTAGTACAACTGCCTGGCAGGCGGTAGTACCGCTCATTGTAAGCGGTAGTACCGCACAGCCACACGGTAGTACCACCGCAGGGCACGGTAGTACCGCACCAAGCATTAGTACCGCATCATGAGCACGGTAGTACCATGTAGCTGTCCCGGCACAGTACCTAGTACGGTAGTAGGTGCAGAAGTAATTTTTTACTTCCGCATCCTACGCGGTAGTACCGCTTGGGTCAAGCGGTAGTACTGTGTCATGTTTTTGCTACTACCGTATTTCTGCGGATGTAGCTACGGATGTATTTTATTTCATCCGTGCTTGTCCTCTGCCTGCTTATCTCTACCTTGCGGTAGTACCGCAGGGACGAGTGGTAGTACCGCTCAGGCAGTACTATCGCCCGTGTGTCAACGCAACAGAGTTAAGTCTAGGCTAGTACTGCTCCAGCGGTAGTACCACACCCAGAGCGGTAGTACCGCTTGCCAAGCGGTAGTACCGCAACTTACGTGCGGTAGTACCGCGCTTTGCGGGCAGAAATGTGGGATAACGGTTGGATTTGTTCTCCCACTATATATAGGGAGTCTTCTTCTCCAAGAAGACTCACCTCTTTCTCCCCAAAGCTCCATTGTTGCTCAAAGCTCCATTTCCGCCCGATCTCTCTCCCTAGCCAATCAAACTTATTGATTTCCTCGGGATTGCTTGAGAAGGCATCGATCTACACTTCCACCAAGAGATATTTGATTCCCCCCACTAATCCTTGCGGATCTTGTTACTCTTGGGTGTTTGAGCACCCTAGACGGTTGAGGTCACCTCGAAGCCATATTCCATTGTGATGAAGCTTCGTGGTGTCGTTGGGAGCCTCCAATTCGGTTGTGGAGATAGCCCCAACCTTGTTTGTAAAGGTTCGGTTGCCGCCTTCAAGGGCACCACTAGTGGAATCACGGCACCTTGCATTGTGTGAGGGCATGAGGAGAATACGGTGGCCCTAGTGGCTTCTTGGGGAGCATTGTGCCTCCACACCGCTCCAACGGAGACGTACTTCCCCTCAAAGGGAAGGAACGTCAGCAACACATCCTCGTCTTCACCGGTTCCACTTGTGGTTATTTCTTCCCTTTACTTGAAGCTTTACTTGTTTATCTTATATAGCTTGCTTGTGAGGTTGTTATCTTTACTTCCTATAAGTTGTCATCTTAGTAGCATATCTAGACAACTTACTTTGACGCTTAATATAAAGTGGTTAAGAAAAGCTAAAATTTGTTAGTTGCCTATTCACCGCCCCCCCCCTCTAGTCAACCATATCGATCCTTTCAATTGGTATTAGAGCCTCGTCTCTTTGTAAGGACTTTACCGTCCAAAGAGTATGGGTGACAACGTAGTCGAGACGGAGGAACATTCCAGTGGAACTCCGTCCTAGCCTACGTCCAATGGGGGAGCCTCGATCTCTCGTGAGGACATCAATGTGGCTATGACCACATTGAAAGAATCACTAGCTACCAAGGTCAAAGGCATGTTTAAAGATTTACTTGAGGGGCTTAAATTATCCACCACACCGTTGGAGGTGGTTCGTCCCGCCACCATCGTGTCGGAGGCTACTCCCGACAAGGGAGAAGCTAGTAGTGAACAAGCCTCGGTTACTAAAAATGGGAATGGCATCTTTGCCCACTCCGCTCCTCCTACTCACTATGGAGGACTCGTTCCCACACCGCATTTAAATTCCGTTGGGCCTCCTCCTAAGTTTATAAAAAATTCTGATTTTGCTACTTGGATGTTTCGCTTCAAACGTCATTTAAATCATTGTTCTACTAATCTTTGGAGAATCATTGAGCACGGTTTTTATCCACGTGATCCCGACAACATGACTCCGAGAGAAACTGCGGATCATCAATTCAACGAGTCCGTTCTTTGCATACTTCAAGATGCAATCCCTCCCGCAGACATTGCACATCTTCGACCCTTCACTGTGGCCAAGGAAGCTTGGGAGCATGTTGGCACTATGTACAAGGGGAGCGCTAGCATTCAACGCTCAAACTATGAAGTTGTGCAAGATGAAGCCGATGAGTTTGCTATGATCGAAGAAGATCCTCGTGAACTTTATCGGAGATTAACCACTCTTGCGTTTTCTCTTCGAGATCATGGGAGTAAGGACACGGATGACAATTGGATCAAGCGCAAGATTCTCAAGGCCATGATGCCCTACCATAAGGCCATGTCCCCTGCCATCCGTCAAAGACCGGACTTCCACCACTTGTCATCAAATGAAGTGTTGGATGAGTCTGTTGCCATGAGGATCTTGGACAAGACCGCCGACAATGCGGTTTTAAGAGCTCAATGATCAAAGAAGCCTAACCTCGCCTTGAAGGCCAAGGCTTGTGTGGAAGAAGAGGAGGAGGAGGATGATGATGAGAGTTGCCCCGAGGACACCAAATATGCCTATCATGAGCACATGGCTCTTGCTTCACGGCAATTTTGGGGCAACAAGAAGAACACAAGACCCAACTTCAACAAGAACAACTAAAGTGGTAACAAGGGCAAGCAACGAGTGAGGACTTGCTTCAATTGTGGGAATGTAAGCCACTTTGTTGTAGATTGCCCATATGAGAAAAGAGAAGACTTTGGAGGCAAGCTTATCCGAAGGACAAGGCCAAGTCTTATCCCAACAAGAACAACTTCAACAAGAAGACCCCTCCTAAAGGGTTGGTGGACCAAGAAGAATATGCTGAGGATGATGATAATGATGAAGATGATGAGGTGGTCACCATGGCCACAATTGCTATTTCTACTACTCCACGCTCATCTCTCTTCGACTCGCCAAATGAGAACATCACCGCCAAGTGTCTCATGGCCAATGCCACCAACAAGGTAACCCCAAACATCAATACTACCATCCCTTCTAATCCTTCATTGACGGATTGTATTGATGAGAGTGAGGGAACTAAGGAGGGAGAGAATGAATTTGAGTTGTTCATGAGCAAACTTAAGGGCAAACCCAAGAAGCACTTTGTTGCTCTCTTGGAACAACTCGGTGAGGCCAATGACATGATCGAGGCTCACGAGGAGACCATTGCTAAAATGGAAGGACATAGTCGAGACTATGCCGATGAGATATCAGATCTCTCTAATGCTCTAGAGGAAGAGCGTGGTCTTCGTTTGGCTCTTGACGAGTCACACAACGATGATCATGCTAAATTAAAGAAAGATCTCGATCATGCTTTAGTTGTCTCTCATATGCTTAATTCCGAGAAGGCAAAACTTGGGGTTGACCATGCTAGACTCAAGGAGGAGTTTGTTATACTTGACAAGGTTCACAAGGCCTTGAAAGGTATGCATGCTTCTCTCAAGGAGTCTCATGATCAACTCCAAGTTTCGCTAACCAAGGAAAAGGCTATCTTTCCTCGCATGGTGTTGATTGATAATGCAAATGCTACTAACCCATGTTGCGAGCATGTGCATCTTGTTGAAGAAAATGCCAAGTTGAAGAAGCAACTTGAGAAAGGCGTTGTGACATGCATACAAGGTGAGAAGAGCCTCAACAATCTTTTGAGCAATCAAAAGGAAGTTGTGGCAAAGGAAGGGATTGGGTTTGTTCCTAAGCCCAAGAAGAAGAAGAATGACAAGACCAAGCTACCTCCCCCTCTTCGACAAACCTTTGTGAAAGAGGGAGAGGTCGCCTCTAAGAAGAAGAAAAATGTGAAGGGTGGTGGTGTCAAGAAAAACCCCACCATACCATCAAACATGGCCGGCGACTTTAATCCTTCATATGTTTTATGTCATGCTAGTGATGGTCATTTATTTGCTAAATTTGTTGGTTCTCCTTATGAGTACATTGAATGGTCTATTTGGGTTCCTAAGACCCTTGTTACTAACCTCAAAGGACCCATTACCAAATGGGTACCTAAATCCAAGCATTGATCTCTTGTAGGAGTTTTCTTCCGGTGGGGGATCATGGTTGCTCGATAGTGGAGCCACAAATCATATGACCTGAAGCAAAGACTTGGTGGTGGACGTGCATCTAGGTTCATCTATGGCCACCAACGTCGAATGGGGTGATGCTTCATCTTCTAAGGTATTGGGGCTTGGCAAGGTTGTTGTCTCTCATGATCTCACGATCGAGAAAGTCATGCTTGTTGAGTCCCTTGCATATAACTTACTTTCTGTTCGCCAACTTGCACTCATGGGTTTCGCTACATTCTTTGATATTGATACCGTGGCCCTCTTGTGGAGTAAGACTCTTAAAGTAGCCTATGTTGGACATGTCGAGAACGATCTTTATGTGGTTAACTTCTCGAAGCAACCCACTAAGACCGCGACATGCCTAATGGCTAAAGTTGATGTGGGATGGCTTTGGCATCACCGGTTAGCCCATGTCAATATGATATCTTTGCAAAGTCTTTTCAAGGGGGACCATGTCTGTGGACTAACAAATGTTAGCTTTGCCAAAGATCGTGCTTGCAGGGCTTGCATTGAAGGAAAGTTACATGAGACGGCTCACCCTCCCAGGACTATCATCTATTCAAAAAGGCCCCTAGAGATCCTTCACATGGATCTCTTTGGGCCTCCATCTTTTGATAGTCTTGGGGGTATAAAGTATTGCTTGGTGATTGTGGATGATTATTCAAGATACACCTGGGTATACTTCTTCAAGAAGAAGAGTGAGACCCAACAAACCATCATCAACTTTGCAAATGAAGCTCAACGACAACATGAAGCAAAGATTTTGATGATCCGAAGTGACAACGGCACCGAGTTCAAGAACTACACCTTGGATGAGTTTCTTAGTGATGATGGGATCAAACATCAATATGCAGCACCATATACCCCTCAACAAAACGGTGTAGCGGAGAGAAAGAACCGGACACTGATGGATGCGGCAAGGACCATGATGGCGGAATTCAAATCTCCATACAACTTTTGGGCCGAAGCCATCAACACCGCGTGTCATGCATCCAATTGGCTCTATCTCCACAAAGGCTTGAACAAAACTCCATATGAGATACTTACCGGTAACAAGCCCAATCTCAAGTACTTCTGGGTGTTAGGGTGTAAGTGTTTCATCCTCAAGAAAGGTGTTCGTTTGTCTAAATTTGAATCTAGAGCTCATGAGGGCATATTTGTTGGTTATGCTACAAACTCTCATGCTTATCGTGTCCTCAACAAGTCCAATGGACTCATTGAGGAGACGAGTAACATAGAGTTTGATGAAAATAACGGCTCCCAAGTGGAGCAAAGTGGTACTTGTGATGTAGGTGATGAAATTCCTCCTCAAGCCATAAGAAGAATGGGTGTTGGATATATCCTACCCATTGAGGAACCCCTTGTGGCCAAAGGAGAAGGACAATGTTCCACTCAAGTGGAACCATCACCAACCCAAGACCCACACGCTTCCGAAGAACAAAGTGAAGGCCCTCAACCGGACGAACAAGGCCAAGTGCAAGATCAATCACAAGATGGTGGGGATCCACCAAATGATGCACAAGGCCAAGTTCTATCCTCTGAGCAAGATCAAGATCAAGAGGAAGCTCAAGATCAAGATCTAGCTCCTGACGTCGCTCAAGATGATCAACTCAGTGCTCCTCAATTATCTCTTGAAGAGCAATTAGAGCGTCGTGCTGCAAAAGTTGCCTCCAGGCTTGCTTCCAAAGAACATCACATGGAGAATATTCTTGGAAGCATCAAAAGGGGGGTAAGCACTCGTAGACAATTAGCAAACTATTGTGCTCATCAAGCTTTTGTCTCCTGTGTTGAACCTCGGAAGGTCTATGAGGCGCTCGAAGACCCTGATTGGCTTAATGCCATGCATGAAGAACTCCACAACTTCGAGCGTAACAAAGTATGGCGTCTGGTGCCGAGGCCAAAGGAGAACCATAATGTCATTGGAACCAAGTGGATCTTTAAGAAAAAGCAAGATGCTCACGGCATTGTCATCCGTAACAAGGCACGTCTGGTGGCTCAAGGCTACTCCCAAGTCGAGGGTATCGACTACGGTGAAACCTTTGCCCTAGTTGCTCGCCTTGAATCTATTCGTTTGTTGCTTGCCTATGCTTCTCATCATAACTTTAAGCTACAACAAATGGATGTGAAAAGTGCATTTCTTAATGGTCCTATTAATGAGTTGGTGTATGTCAAACAACCCCCGGGGTTTGAGGATCCCAATTTCCCCAATCACGTGTATCAACTCGATAAGGCACTCTATGGCCTTAAACAAGTCCCACGTGCGTGGTATGAGCATCTTACCGAGTTGTTACAAGATCGTGGGTTTGAAATTGGGAAAATCGACCCCACTCTTTTTACTAAGAAGGTCAAAGGGGGGTTGTTTGTCTGCCAACTATATGTTGATGATATTATCTTTGGTTCTCCTAACAAAGCTTTCAATGATGAGTTCGCCTCACTCATGACCACACATTTTGAGATGTCTATGATGGGAGAGTTGAAGTACTTCCTTGGGTTTGAGATCAAGCAAAGAAGAGAAGGGATCTTGATAACCCTCAACCGTAAGGGATCGAGATAGTCTTCGCGGGTAAGAATAACCCAATTTATTGATTCGACACACGGGGAGCCAAAGAGTATTTATAAGCTTTGACAGTTGAGTTGTCAATTCAACCGCACCTGAAATATACTTACTTGCAACAAAAGATAAGTGGTAACAGTGAGATGATAGTGATGATAGTAATAGTAAAAGTAAACAGCAAAAGTAAATAGCAGTAGTAAATGGCAAAAGTAGCAACTAGTGACAAGCAGGGTTTAAAACACTGTAGGCTAGGGAGATGGATGGTTGGGCGCTGCATGGATGAGATAGATTCTAACTTGGGGCACGGCACACGGAAAAGTAATGATCATCTAGGCAAATATCAAACATTAGGCATGTATCCCGTAGGTAGTTGTACGTGCTTGCAATAAGAACTTGCACAACATCTTTTGTCCTACCATCCCGCTACGAACGGGGCCAAAAGGAACTTATGGATATTAAGGTGCTCCTGTCAAAGAGCACCGGAACAAAGCAATGAACTCAATGGATACATGTAATCCTCAAACTACGGATCATCCCCTTTGGTGTCCCAAGCTGTCACTTTTGGGATCGCCGGTTCCGAACCGTAACAGGTGCAAACAACTCATAGATAGGATCACGAACACAAATATATTCATGCAAACACATATGGTTCAGATCTGAAATCATGGCACTCGGGCCCTAAGTGTCATGCATTAAGAATAACAAGTTGAAGCAAATATGATAAACACCATAGTAGATGATAGGCAACATGCCCCCAACGATCTGATAAACTATTACATGATCTAACTCATCCAATCCCTACCATCCCCTTCGCCTACAGCGGGGGAATTACTCACACATGAAAGGGGAAGTCATGGAGGGATGATGGAGTGATGATGATGATGACGATGGCGACGATCTCCCCTCTCCGGAGGCCAATTCAGCCTCCAGATTAGCCCTCCCGAGGAAGAACAGAGGGTGGCGGCGGCTCTGCGACGAAAAACTGCGAAAGAACTTCTGATCTGGGATTTCTGCGTCGGGAGTAAAAATACGAGGTGAAGTAGGGCACCAGGGGGCGTGGGACCCACCCAGGCGCCCCCCCCCGGCGCGGCCCAGGGGAGGGGGGCGCCCATAGGGCGCCTGGGCAGCCCCTGGCCCCCCTCTGGCCCCACTTCTGGTTCCTGGTTCCTTCGGGTGCGTGGATTTTCTGTGATTTTTCGTGGATTTTTCTGAGATACCTAAAAATCTGTTTTCCTGCACACAAATAAACCATACAGGCAGCTCTGCTGAAAACAGCGTCAGTCCGGGTTAGTTTAGTCCAAATCATGCAAGAATGAGGCCAAAACAATATCAAAAGTGTTTGGAAAAGTAGATACGTTTGAGACGTATCAACTCCCCCAAGCTTAGCACATTGCTTGTCCTCAAGCAATTCAGTTCAACGAACTGGACGCGACAAAGAAAACTTTGACAAACTCTTTTGCTTCATTAGATGTATATAAGCATGTACTACGAAAAGAGTTAGCAAGTATTGAAACAGTACTTATGAGGACAATTCAAGGAGCAATCCTTCTTTCAAGTGACCAGTCACAAATATTTAAAAGTAAATAATACATTACTGAAAATCCAGACAAGATTACATTGCACATAGCTTGAGCATATTAGGGTGGTATCTCGCTAGCCTCCATGAGTGAAGCAAAACATAAATGCAGAGACTCCTCCAGAGTTTTAAAGGAGACTAGAACTAAGAATTTCAGAATAAATCATATCACAAGTATGCAGAAGACAATGTAATAGTTTGGGACAATGCACATTACACTCAGAATAACAATTATGCTCTCCTAGTCGGTGCTTTGAAGAAAGAAGGTGAGACTCTCGAACCGTGGCTTTTATTGGCAAGGTTGAAAACCCGTGGTCGGAAACAAAAACTAAACATGTACCAGAGCTCTTGGTTTTAAAAAACAGAAGTAAACATATTTTGAGAAGTGCATATTTCGTCAACGAATGCTAGCAGATAACTCAATCACTTTTTGAGTGGACAAGTCTCGAGGAACGGCTCCCGCATGAGGACGATCACATCCTCTTAATCTCCTTTGTTTATCACTGCCAAAGTTTTCTGATTTCTCATGAACAAAGCGTGAAGGAGGGTTTGTTTGTTATATTATCTTTTTGAGCTGGGCGCACTCAATGCCAGTTCCTTCTCGTATTAGGGGTTTGCACATTAGACATACAATCCAGGGGTGAAACTTGTCCAACTTAAAAAGATCATGAATTAACTACTACTTCCTCATGAGCTAAAACATAGGCACAAAAGAGAAATGCTTTTGATTAGTTTCGAGATGGTACATGAAAGTCTTCGTTAGGAATGGCAGGTAAATACCATGTATAGGAAGGTATAGTGGACTCATATGGCATAACTGGTTTTAAGGATCTGGATGCACAAGCAATCAGTCCGCTTAGTACAGGTGGAGGTTTAGCAAAAGACTGGGAAGCGACCAACTAGAGAGCAATAACGGTCATAATCATGCAGAGCGACAAATCAACATTGAATCGGGCATGAAAGTGATATAACTATTCTAAAACTCAAAGATCATCAAGGCAGAGTAGACTTTTTAGTCTTAAACATGTGTAAGCATGTGCCAAGTCAATCCAAAAATTCTCTAAAGGGAAATACCACCTTAGTATACCAGACTATGGACAGTGCAATGCATGTAGATCATTTCAATAACACATTATATACTCTAGTTATTCGAGACTAGCCACAAGGAAAGCATGAACCACTGGAAGAGCATTGTAAACATAGCACTATGTCGCTACAAGCTGGTCTCTAGATCATAAGTACAGGCATATGTACAAAAGTAGAAACAAAAAGAGTTCATACCGGTCTTCCCTGTTGCTTCCCTTCAGTCGATCTTCGTCATCACTGCTTGTCACTTGCACGATCGAACATAGGGAATATAATTAAATGCCATCACGGACTCGAGCTGAACTCTGAAAACAAAGCAAACTAAAGAGAGAAAGGAAATCTTTTGGGGTTTTTCAAAGGTTGAATAAAAGCAAAAGAAAGAGAAAATCTTTTTGTTGTTTTTGCAAAGAGAGAAATAAAGAAGAACGGACAAAAACTTCGAAAAGATCAAAGTGAATAAAGCGGATAATACAATGGAAAAGTGAGAAGGGCACGTACTCCCCCAAGCTTAGGCTTTTGGCCTAAGTTGGTAGCAGCTACTGCCCCCAGGAGCCTCCTGCTCTAGGGGTATGGTGGTGAGTCCAAGGGTCGTAGAAGGATGCTGGCGCGTACACCGAACTCCTCGGAGTCTCCCACGAGGAAGGTTCCGAGCGCCAAACAGAGGAAGACCCTTCACAAAACTCGGTGGCGGTCTCTTCCTGAAAATGTGGTATCTCACTGTGCCTCTCCTCGTCGGGCACAACCCCCTCCATGGGGTTATGAAACTGATGCTGGACCATGAACTCATCGAACTGAACAACATCAAAGGACCATCCGTTCCTGCGAGAAAAATCAAACAAAAGAGGTGCAGGTAGACGGATCTCGCGTTCCGCGGCAGTTCCGAAACGCAAGATATAAATAAGATTATCAAGCTCAGAACCCATGGTAACAAACTTATGCCTTTTCATAGTAGCAAGATCAAAGCTTAAATAAGTAAAAGGAGTATCATCAGGGTGTGGGGTGCCTCCAAGATGCTCTAAGATAAGTGTGGCGTAAACGCCACCATATAAATCCCCCCTGTTAACGTTCATAGCAAGGCGTCGAGCAATTAAGGTACCCAAATTATAATCAGACCTCCCTGAGAGGGCTGCTGCCCGGATAGCAATATCCGGAGCAGAAATGTTGCTCGTGTTGTCACGAGCTAACACTCCTCTAGCAATATAATATGCAAAATACCTGAGGTGAGGAAATAGGATGCTGGAGATCTTCGACCGATGAATATCCCTCGTACCCATGCTGCAGAGGGAGTTGATGACGGTTTTCAGCTCGGAGGGCTGAGTGGCCATCCTAGCCGTCCTCCCAACGTTCGGCACACCTATTATTTCACAAAAATTTCCCAAAGTCATGGTGATAAGATCATTATAAATTTTAAACTCAATAGCACCTGAATCAGGATTATATCTAAAACTGTTAATGAAAATGGAGGTGAGTTTTTGATACTGAGTAACATGGCTCGTGACCAGCCGTGTCAAACCTGCATTAGCACAAAGATTATAAAACGCATCCTTGATTCCTGCAGCTTCCATGAATTCATCACATGGAAACGTCATCGCACGTGCTGGACTTGTGTCTTCCAACAACTCCAGGGGCACATGATCTTCATTATAGCTCACCCTAGCAGTCGATGGTGAAGCTGCGGCTCTAGTAACTCGATCGGAGTGTGCGGGCCTCCTCTTCTCAAGCCACCCTTTTGCCCTTCCTAACAAACTCATTTCTGAAATTTTTTACAATTGACAAAAACGAGGATTAAAACAAAGTGAGCAAAGGCAAACTACTCAACTCACTTGCCCAAGGCATAAACTTGCATCAAAACTTGGAAAATAACTTTCTACACATGCATGCAAGCTCATCTCTACAGCACCAAGAACTACTAAATACTCACAAATGAAGCCACCAATCAAAAATATAATTGGAGGGGTGGAGGAGTCACATACCAGGGAGTATTTGCTCAAAATTTCAGCTCAAATGATGGGCTGTAGAGAGAGATCGAAGAATCGCCTCCAAGAACAGCAAGAACACAAGAACAAGAGCAGAACTCGTGTTTTTGGAGAAAGAGAGAGAGGGAGGAAGAAGACATACCTGGAGGGGGGGTCCCGTGGGCCCCAGGCGCCCTATGGGCGCGGCCAGGGGCTGGGCCGCGCCAGCTGGCTGCCTGGGCCACTGGTGGCTCCCCCTGGCTGGCCCCAGGCCTTTCCGGGTCTCTCCCGACGTGGAAATTTTTATTATAATTTTTCTGGAATTTTTCTGAAAACTTCACTGTTGAAATTTTTTCGAAGTTCAAAAAGTTGCGAAACTCTCTGAAAACTTGAAGCAGTTAGTAATATTGTGAAGCTTCAAAAACATAAATACTTGGTATAGCTAGTAGGACAAAACTAAAAACAAGTGAAAACATAACAAGCTCAACTTTTTATCTATATAAACCATATTTGCTAATAAGGTTGATCAAGTCTTACCAACAAACAGGCGATATATAGAGCAAAAAGTCTCACCTCCTACGAAGTAATCACTGAACCTTTACCTTGATGGACATTGTCCCTACCATGATAGTTTTGTATTTGTGCGGCACATGTAGTGGACAGTCCCATTCTCCAATTTTCACGGTCTCGATATTCTCTATAGAGTTGAGGCCATGCCTCCTGTCGGTCTTCTTCGGAAAATATATCGTGTGTTCTTTATCATTCACATGAAAGGTAACCTTCCCTTTATTGCAATCAATAATAGCACCTGCGGTGTTAAGGAAAGGTCTACCAAGAATAATGGACATGCTCCCATCCTCGGGCATGTCAAGCACAACAAAATCAGTAAGAATTAAACAATTAGCAACTTCTACGGGAACATCCTCACAAATACCTATCGGAACAGCGGTTGACTTGTCAGCCATCTGAAGGGAGATATCTGTAGGAATTAGTTTCTCTAAACAAAGCCTCTCGTAAAGAGAGAGAGGCATAACACTCACTCCTGCTCCAAGATCACATAAAGCAGTTTTGACATAATTATTCTTTATGGAGCAAGGAATGGTGGGTATACCTGGATCACCGAGCTTCTCAGGAATCTTGCCACTGAAAGAGTAGTTAGCAAGCATAGTAGATATTGCATCATTAGGAACTTTTCTTTTATTAGTGACAATATCTTTCATATATTTTGAATAAGGAAGTAACTTAATAGCATCAGTCAAAGGGATTTGAAGAAAAAGAGGTTTAATCCACTCACAAAACTTATTGTAATGCTCTTCTTCTTTGGATTTGATGGACTTACCTGGAAAGGGCATGGGTTTCTGTACCCATGGTTCTCTTTCCTTCCCATGTTTTCTTGCGATGAAGTCTTCTTTAGTGTACCTCTTACGTTTGTCAGGTGCTTCTTCTTCTCGAACTTCAGGTGGATCATTCTTCTCATTATTATTACCTTCAGGTTCAGCACCGTCTTCAGTCTCAGCATCGGAGATAGATACACTGTTGGGATCAATAGCTGGTTCTTCATCTGCAATAGGATCATTAGAATTGTCAGTCTCCTTGTGTTTCTTCTTTCTCTTTGGAGAGCCAACGATTTCTTCTTCCTGCATTTGAGAATCCTGCTCGATTCTCTTCGGATGCCCCTCTGGATAAAGAGGATCTTGAGTGCTAGTTCCTCCTCGGGTCTTAATCCCGAAAGCCTGCAAATTATCTTGTTTGGCATTGTTAGCAAGCAAATCTCTTTGCACATTAGAAATTTGATCAAGCTGAGATTGAACCATATGAAAATGCTTCACAAGACATTGAACATCATTAACTGTTCTATCTAAAACATCAAGCAGTCTTTTGATAGCAAGGGAATTATCATGCAACTGGCTTTCTATCCTCTCATTAAAATGATTCTGTTTCATAATAAAATTATCAAACTCATCTAAACATTGATCAGGAGGCTTACCATGAGGGATGTCACTTGCGTTGAAATCTAAAAGAGAGTGTACCTCTACCATAGGAGGGTGAGTAGTAGGCTCACACAGCTTCTCAATAGGGGTAGATTCTTCACGTCTTCAGCTTTAATACCTTTCTCTTTAATAGACTTCTTTGCTTCTCGCATACCTTCGGGGCTTAGAACAAACATGCCCCTCTTCTTTGTTGGTGGAGGTGGTTCAGGGACGGACCAATCTTCATGGTTTTTGGCAATCCTGCCCATCAAATCTTCCGCATCGTTCGGTGTTCTTTTCCTGAAAACACAACCAGCACAACTGTCCAAATAGGACCTGGATTCATCAGTTAGACCAGCATAGAATATATCGATTAATTCATTCTTAGGGATTTCATGTCCTGGTCTAGCCCGAATCAGACCGCAGTACCTCCCCCAAGCTTTAGGGAGGGACTCATCCTGCAACTGTTTAAAGTTATAAATTCTTTGTAAAGCAGCATGTTGCATGTGAGCAGGAAAGTACTTATCAACAAAAGAGTGAGCTAAGTCCTGAGGACTCTTAATGGAACCGCATGGGAGTGAATCATACCATGCTTTAGCACCCTCCTTTAAGGAGAAAGGAAGAAGCTTGGTGATATAAAAGTATCGTATCTTCTCATCTGTGGTAAACAGGCTACCCAACTCACCGAGTTTAGTCAGGTGTGCAATAGCATCATCATTTTCTCTGCCATAAAAGGGGTCATCTTCAACCATAGGTATAAGTTAAAGATCAACAGAGAAATCATAATCAGGATCATCAATGCATATAGGAGATGTAGCAAATTCAGGATTAGGAACGGTTTTGTTCTTCAAAGAGTGTTTTTCAAATAGTTTCTTAATAACTTCAGGGTCAGAGCCAGCAAACTCTGTCAGTTCCCTGCATAGATCTTCATCAAGCATATAGTAATCGTCATCAAGGAGCCTCTCTTTGAGTTCACTCAAATCAGGATAATCATAAGTTTCACCAATAGGGTAGCGAGCAACAGGAAGTTCAATTCCAGATTTTTTAGCAGCAGCAGCAATTTGTTTCTCAAGAGCATAACCAAGCGAACTAATATCATCAACAGTAGTAGAAGCATCATCAAGAGTATCAGTCATAGTAACAGATTCAGTAGGAGCATCATGTGGTGGTGGTGAGGCAAACTTACTCATAACAGAAGGTGAATCAAGTGTAGCACTAGTGCTCAGAGCAGTACCTCTTCTTGTAGTAGATAGTAAGATCGGAACCTTGGGGTCCCCTTTCTTACCCATAGTGAATGAAGTGCTGCAGGTAGGATACCTCAAGTAGACTTGTAAATATTGCTATGCTCCCCGGCAACGGCGCCAGAAAACGGTACTTGATAACCCTCAACCGTAAGGGATCGAGATAGTCTTCGCGGGTAAGAATAACCCAATTTATTGATTCGACACACGGGGAGCCAAAGAGTATTTATAAGCTTTGACAGTTGAGTTGTCAATTCAACCGCACCTGAAATATACTTACTTGCAACAAAAGATAAGTGGTAACAGTGATATGATAGTGATGATAGTAATAGTAAAAGTAAACAGCAAAAGTAAATAGCAGTAGTAAATGGCAAAAGTAGCAACTAGTGACAAGCAGGGTTTAAAACACTGTAGGCTAGGGAGATGGATGGTTGGGCGCTGCATGGATGAGATAGATTCTAACTTGGGGCACGGCACACGGAAAAGTAATGATCATCTAGGCAAATATCAAACATTAGGCATGTATCCCGTAGGTAGTTGTACGTGCTTGCAATAAGAACTTGCACAACATCTTTTGTCCTACCATCCCACTATGAACGGGGCCAAAAGGAACTTATGGATATTAAGGTGCTCCTGTCAAAGAGCACCGGAACAAAGCAATGAACTCAATGGATACATGTAATCCTCAAACTACGGATCATCCCCTTTGGTGTCCCAAGCTGTCACTTTTGGGATCGCCGGTTCCGAACCGTAACAGGTGCAAACAACTCATAGATAGGATCACGAACACAAATATATTCATGCAAACACATATGATTCAGATCTGAAATCATGGCACTCGGGCCCTAAGTGTCAAGCATTAAGAATAACAAGTTGAAGCAAAGATGATAAACACCATAGTAGATGATAGGCAACATGCCCCCAACGATCTGATAAACTATTACATGATCTAACTCATCCAATCCCTACCATCCCCTTCGCCTACAGCGGGGGAATTACTCACACATGAAAGGGGAAGTCATGGAGGGATGATGGAGTGATGATGATGATGACGATGGCGACGATCTCCCCTCTCCGGAGGCCAATTCAGCCTCCAGATTAGCCCTCCCGAGGAAGAACAGAGGGTGGCGGCGGCTCTGCGACGAAAAACAGCGAAAGAACTTCTGATCTGGGATTTCTGCGTCGGGAGTAAAAATACGAGGTGAAGTAGGGCACCAGGGGGCGTGGGACCCACCCAGGCGCCCCCCCCCCCCCCCGGCGCGGCCCAGGGGGGGCGCGCCCACAGGGCGCCTGGGCAGCCCCTGGCCCCCTTCTGGCCCCACTTCTGGTTCCTGGTTCCTTCGGGTGCGTGGATTTTCTGTGATTTTTCGTGGATTTTTCTGAGATACCTAAAAATCCGTTTTCCTGCACACAAATAAACCATACAGGCAGCTCTGCTGAAAACAGCGTCAGTCCGGGTTAGTTTAGTCCAAATCATGCAAGAATGAGGCCAAAACAATATCAAAAGTGTTTGGAAAGGTAGATACGTTTGAGACGTATCAGATCTTCATCAAACAATCCAAGTATACTCAAGACATGCTCAAGAGGTTCAATCTAAGTGATGTCAAGCCGGCTACTACTCCAATGCCAACCAAGTGCCAACTTGACATTGATCCCAATGGTAAAGTGGTTGATCAAAAGGTATATTGCTCTATGATCGGATCCTTGCTTTACCTTTGTGCATCTAGACCGGATATTATGTTGAGTGTGGGAATCTGTGCACGGTTTCAAGCCTCACCTAAGGAAAGTCACCTTTTGGCAGTCAAGCGAATCTTTTGATATTTGGCTCATACCCCAAACTTTGGCTTATGGTACCCAAGAGGAGCAATCTTCAACCTTGTAGGTTTCTCCGATTCGGACTGGGCGGGAGACAAAGTGGATTGGAAGTCCACTTCCGGAGGGTGCCAATTCCTTGGTTGCTCTCTCGTTAGTTGGTCTTCCAAAAAGCAAAGTTGTGTGTCTCTCTCATCCACCGAAGCTGAGTATGTGGCAGCTGGCAGTTGTTGTGCTCAACTCTTATGGATGAGGCAAACTTTAAAGGATTACGGTGTCATTTGTGACAAAGTGCCTCTTTGGTGTGACAATGAAAGTGCCATCAAGATTTCTCTCAACCCGGTGCAACACTTCAAGACAAAGCATATAGAGATTCGGTATCACTTCATCCGGGATCATATACGGCAAGGAGAGATCGAGCTACACTATGTCAACACTCATGATAACCTTGCAGATATCTCCACGAAGGCGTTGGATGAAGCAAGATTTCACGAGTTAAGGCATGAGCTAAATATCATCGATTTGAGCAATGTGGCTTGAGACTTTGCACACACACCTCCCACTCAATATAGTTATCTTTTCTAGATGTAGGCATGGACATAGGGGGAGTATTGTTCTCTCAATGAACTATTCCTCCCCCCCCCCATTATGCATAAAATGATCAAGTCTTTGTCATTTGCCATGATTAGATGGTATAAGTGCTTCAAGACGAGTATTGGTCATGGGCCCAAGGATAGTTCTTTGCAGTGCCATACCAAATAACTCAAACATAGGTGGCCTCGGCCACCGACCTCCTCCTTGGAGAAGTGTCTTGTGTGTTGTTTTCTTTGTGTGTGTTGTCTCTCTTCCCTTTTGCCTTGCGTGTGTGTTTTTCCTTGCTAAAAGCCTCTTGTCGAAACTTGCAAATTCTCGGAGGGGCGGTACTACCGTGAGTAGTCACGGTACTACCGCAAAGAGAGTACGGTACTACCTGATGGGCCTCTAACCCCTCGTTGGTTACCCCAAGTAGAAGGTGTGAGATGCAGTGTTGTGGAAGTTTTTCCCTTAGCAAAGATGCCAAGGATCGAATCCCCAGAGACTCCTAGGTTCAACAAGTAGGTGTCAACTGCAAACGGCGCCAGATATTAGCAATCAACGTGGACCTGCACACAACGAGTACAGAGAGGTTGTCAATCCCTCCGACCTTGTAGTTCACAAAGGATTAAACGCAAATGATAGTAGTGATAGATAATGTTTGCAATTGTAAATAATAGCGAAAAGTAAATAGCGGATGTGATCAATGATGGTAATATGGACCGGAGTCTCATCATGTTCACTAGTGATGTCTCTCTCCCAAAAGACGATAAAACAACTATGTGAGGTAAACGAATTACAGATGGGCAATTGACAGGACCACGAACGCAAACCAATGCTGACTACATTGCAAGAAAGGTTGAGGTTCAAAGCATGGGCGGTACGCCAAAGTAATTAGACCGAAATCCATCAATATCTACTACTAATCATCCACCTTGAGATATCTATCCAGAACATCTCGCTGGTATTAAGTTGCGAGTCCCACCTGATACGTCCAAAACGTATCTATAATTTCTGCTTGCTCCATGCCACTTTTGGGTGATATTGCTATGATATTCATACACTTCCATACACTTTTGATCATATTTGGACTAACTTACTAATCCAGTGCACCCCAGTGCCAGTTTCTGTTTTCGGCTGTTTTTGTATTTCAGGTTTTCACGTTACGAGAACTGCCAGGAAAAATCCAGAAAAATTATATAAAAAATCAGCGTTCAGGAAACAACTGTGCGTCCGAAGGGCAGCCGGGGGGGCCACCAGGGCTCCAGGCGCCCTGGCGGCGCCCCCCCCCCCTGGGCCGCGTCGGGGGGGCGCCTGGGCCCCCCGAAGCTTCCCCGATGCCCCCCTTTGGCATATATTTAAAGCGTCCTCCGAAACCCTCAGAACAGGAACTCTTTTCGCGATCCCATCTCTGTTCCGCCGCCGCCGCCGCTTCCAAGATCGGGAGCACCAGGAGAACTCTTCCCGACACCCTGCCGGAGGGGAGGATCACCACCGGGAGCTTGTCCACCACCATGGACGCCTCCCGGATGACTCGTGAGTAGTCTCCCTTGGACCATGGGTCCATGACCAGTAGCTATGTGATGTTCTCCTCCCGTTCTTGTGCTTCACTAATTAGTCCTCGTGAGCTGCCCTACATGATCGAGGCACATATGTAATCCTTATGCTGTTGCTATGTTGAGTTTGCTGGGATCCGGTGGATTATGAGATTATGTTCAGATTGATCTTGAGTAATATATTTGATTCACCTCTTTTATATTTATGTTCATAAGTAATTCTTGCATGTTCTCCGTTGTTATTTATTGCTTTGGCCAAGTAGTAGGTAGTGACTCCAAGAGGGAACGTTATGCTTGATTGTGGGTTCATGCCCCTCGATGACTAGCTTGAGTGACAGAAACATGAGTCTAGGGGATGTGCTTTTGCCACAAGGGGGAAAACAACGGTGCTTGTGCCCGCGGGTGCAAGGATTGTTTACTTTACGCAAAGTTCTTTTAATGTAGTTGTCTGTTGCTTTGAGTTTACACTATGGGTGGGGCTCGCAACTTAATACCAGCGAGATGTTCTGGATAGATATCTCAAGGTGGATGATTAGTAGTAGATATTGATGGATTTAGGTCTACTTATTTTGGCGTACCGCCCATGCTTTGAACCTCAACCTTTCTTGCAATGTAGTCAGCATTGGTTTGCGTTCGTGGTCCTGTCAATTGCCCAGCTGTAATTCGTTTACCTCACATAGCTGTTTTATCGTCTTTTGGGAGAGAGACATCACTAGTGAACATCATGTGACTCCGTTCCATATTACCATCATTGTTCACACCCGCTATTTACTTTTCGCTATTTACTTACTATTGCAAAACACTATCTATCACTACTATCATTTGCTTTTAACCCTTTGTGAACTACAAGGCCGGAGGGATTGACAACCTCTCTGTACTCGTTGGGAGCAAAGTTATTTGTATCTGTGTGCAGGTCCACGTTGATTGCTAATTGCGCCGTTAGCAGTTGACACCTACCTGTTGAACCTAGGAGTCTCTGGGGATTCGATCCTTGGCATCTTTCCTAAGGGAAAACACTTCCACAACACTGCATCTTACACCTTCCACTTGGGGTAACCAACGAGGGGTTCGAGGCCCATCAAGGAGTATTTTCTGGCGCCGTTGCCGGGGACTCCACTCTTCAGGATAGGGGAGTTGCATGCTATCTTTAACCTTTGCTTTTTAGTCTTGTTAGTTTACCTTTCAGTTTTTGCTTTAGTACCTTTTATCGAAAATCACAAAAATAGTTATCTTGCTTGCTTGCTACTATGGGTTCCACCGAGAACACCAAGTTGTGTGACTTCACTAGTCACAACAACGATGACTTTATCAGCACACCTATCACTACACCTGCCACTTCAGCACCTTCATATGAAATTAAACCTGCTTTACTGAACTTAGTCATGAAAGATCAATTCTCCGGTGCTGGAGATGATGCTGCTTTACACTTAAACAATTTTGTTGAACTTTGTGATATGCAAAAGTACCAAGAAATAGATGGTAATATTGTTAAGCTTAAGCTTTTTCCTTTCTCCTTGAGAGGAGGAGCTAAAATTTGGTTTCAGTCTTTGCCTAGAAATAGCATAGATTCATGGGACAAGTGCAAAGATGCTTTTATTGGAAAATACTATCCACCTGCTAAAATTATCCAACTTAGAAGTAACATAATGAATTTTAAACAATTGGATAATGAACACGTTGCCCAAGCTTGGGAACGTATGAAATCTCTTATCAAGAACTGCCCTACTCATGGTTTGACTACTTGGATGGTTATCCAAACTTTTTATGCAGGCTTGAACTTTACCTCGCGGAACTTGTTAGATTCGGCCGCGGGAGGAACTTTTATGTCAACTACACTTGGTGCTACCACGAAGCTTCTCGATGAGATGATGACCAACTATTCCCAATGGCACACCGAACACGCTCCAACAGGTAGGAAGGTAAACTCTATCGAGGAGATTTCCTCCTTAAATGAAAAAGTTGACTTGATCATGTCTCTACTTTCTAAGCAATCTACTGTTGATCCTCGTGATGTTCCTTTAAATTCTTTGATTGCTCAAGAACAAGTAGATGTGAACTTTATCTCTAGAAACAATTTTAACAACAATGCTTATAGGAGTAACTTTGGTAACAATCCTAGACCGTTCCCCTCTAATTCTTATGGGAACAACAATGCTTATCCTCTCACCAAGAACTCCACTACTGAACTAGAGATTATGCTTAAAGATTTCATCACTACCCAAAAAGCCTTTAATAAGAGTGTAGAAGAAAAACTACATAAACTAGATGATCTTTCTTTTAAGGTAGACCATTTAGCCAATGAGGTAAAATTGCTAAAAATTGAAACGTCTCCTCTTAAGGAGAGGGAAGTCATTCCTATAAATGCTACTCAAGTGCAAATTAATGAAAAAATTAGGATGATGGCTAAACTTAAAGAGAGATGGGCTAGAGAAAGGGAGGAAGAGGATAGACTTTAAGAGCCTTCCTACCCACCACACTGTTGCTACTATCCAAGTTATTAAGGATGTTCAAACTCTTAGCACCCAATGTACTCATGGTCCCAATGGACCTATTAATGGTGATGCTATGACTATAGAAACTACCAAACATGTGAACCTAAAGGATACTACTACCACTTTACTTGATGCTCGTGACCTTGATTTTGATAATTGCACTCTTACCGAAGTTATTGATTTCCTTCACAAGATGTCTAGAGACCCCCGCACTAGCACGCTTAACCTTGCCTTCACAGAGCATATCACTAATGCTCTCATCAAAGCTAGGGAGGAGAAACTTAGAGTAGAAGCCTCCATACCTAGAAAGCCAGAAGATGGTTGGGATCCTATGATAAAAATTAAATTGAATGACTTCTCTTGCTATGAATTATGTGATGTTGGAGCTAGTACCTCTGTTATGCCCAAAAGGATATATGATATGCTTAAATTGAAACCTTATGATTCTTGTTCTTTTGGTGTTCGTCTCGTTGATTCTTCCATAAAGAAACCTTTGGGGAGGATCGACGATGTTCTTATCGTTGCTAATGACAATTACGTTCCCGTTGATTTCACTATTATGGATATTGAATGTGATCCTTCATGTCCAATTATTTTGGGACGTCCCTTTTTGCGCACCGTTGGTGCTATCATTGACACGAAAGAGGGTAATATAAAATTTCAGTTTCCTCTCAAGAAAGGGATGGAACACTTCCCTCGAAAGAAGATCAAGTTACCTTTTGAGTCCGTTGTACGGGTTAGCTATTCTTTTACTCTTGATAAAACTTGATATATGCATTATGCCTAGCTTAAAGTCATAAAAGAAAGCGCTTTTGGGAGGCAGCCCACATGAATAAATTTTTGCTTTTGTTGTGTCTTGATATTGTTTACTACAGTAGCATCATCATTGTATCTTTACTTTTCATATTTGTGCCAAGTATAGCCTCTGATTGCTAGAAAGTTCAAAAGTTGTGAGGTGCTGTCCAGGAAACAGATTCTGTCCTTGGATAGAAAAATTCGTATAAAATCACCAGATCATCTTTTTGGTCTGAATTTTTTCGAAAGCGTTCTCTATATAATTGTCTTTCGTGCATCTGTTCTGAGTTTTTTGATTTGAGTTGCAGAAGTATCCCGAACAGATCGATTACTACCTGCTGTTATGTTTTTCACAGATTCTGTCATGTTTTGCCTTTCCTTCAGTTTGCAAACCAAGAGCTTGCTTTTTCTTTGCAAAAACCGTTTGGCAATCTTGAGAAACAGTAGAACTTCAAGAATATCTTTATTTCCAGCAAGGTATAATTATTTTATTAAGGTTACTAACCTCGCTAATCAGATTATGATGAGTTATGTATGAAGGGAGTTTTCAAGTGTGCGAGGGAAGATGATAAAAAGATTCAGGAGTGTCAAGCGCTCAAGCTTGGGGATGCCCCCGTGCACCCCCAAGAAATATGCAAGGAGACTCAAGCGTCTAAGCTTGGGGATGCCCCCGTGCATCCCCTTCTCCATCAACATTATCAGTTCGTCTTTCGTTTCGCTATATTTTTATCACTTCATGTGTTATGTGCTATGCTTGGAGCGTCTTGCTTTTAGTTTTCTTTTTAGTTTTTCATAACGAGTCGGAACTCAGCATTCCTTTATGTGGGAGATAAACACGCTCCACTTCTACCTAGAACATAACATAGAATTTTCATATCTATCTTTGTTGTGTGTGTTCTTTGTCTTTTAATAGCTACTATCATGCTCTGCTCTTAGTATTCATGCTTATCTTTTCAAAGAGCTTTTGTTTAGTTGGTTGCTTGAACTCTCTTTAATTACCATGCTCACCTTATTAAGAGAGTTTGCTTCCATTGCATTGGTTAATATGTCTATGATAAGGATGCTACGTGTATAATGGTGCTTAGTAGTTCAGGTTCCTTATGGTTAGTCTCAAATAGCTGGGGGATTCCCAATGTGTTATTGGAATACCAACATGATTTGTTTGCCTATGATGTGGTATGGTTTAGTAATATCTTCCTTCGAGAATTTATTTTGATTGACTTGGCGTATGCTCACGCATATTTAAGACTGTAAAGAAAGTCTGTCAAGCCTTGATGATCTTTTATTTCTGAGTAGCGATATAACTACCATGCCTGATTCAATGTTGCTTTGTCGCTCTGCATGATTATGACCGTCTTTGCTATCTTAGTTGGTCGCTCCTAGTCTTTTGCTAACCTCCACCTGTACTAAGCGGAATACTGCTTGTGCATCCATATCCTTTTAAACCAGTTATGCCATACGAGTCCACCATACCTACCTATATGTGGTATTCACCGCCACTCCAATTAATTGCATGTGCTACCTTTAAAACCTTCAATCTTTGCAATATATAGCTCATGGGAAAGTAGCTTAAAAAACTATTGTGGTAAAGAATATGTTGCTTATGTATCTTATTTCTTATAAGTTGCTCGCTGAGCGGTAACCATGTTTTAGGGGACGCCATCAACTGTCACACTTTTGTTGAATATCATGTGAGTTGCTATGCATGTTCGTCTTGTCTGAAGTAAGGGTGATTTGCTGTGGGTTGAATAAGTATGCATATTGTTAGAGAAGAACATTGGGCCACCAACCAAAGCCATGTATCATGGTGGAAGTTTTAGCTTGGACCTTAATCCTCAATCTCTTACGAGAATATGCTTATGCATTAAAGAGGAGTCCATCATCTATTTTCTATGTTGTCCCGGTATGGACGTACTCAAGTTGAGATCTATCAAAAACGAGAAATCAAATGCGATTTATCTCCTTGGACCTTTGTACAGGTGGCATAGAGATACCCCATTGTGACACTTGGTTGAAACATATGTAATGCAATGATAACCCATGGAAATCCAAGCTAATTAGGACAAGGTGCGAGCACTATTGGTATTCGATGCATGAGGCTTGCAACTTATAGGATGTCTTATGCATGACACATATGAAGTACTACTACCGTTGACAAAATTGCTTCTATGATAAAAAGCTCTAGCACATAACCATTCTTTTACTTTTATGTTGAGTCTCCACCTTCTTTTAAAAGCACCAACTACTGAGAGCATGATTGTCATTCTGAGTGTAATGTGCATTGTCCCAAAGTAGCATTGTCTTTTGCATGATTGTGATATCGTTTATTTTGAAATCATTGTATCTAGTCATCACTTAAACCTTGAAGGTGCCCCTGCATTTATGTTTTGCATCACTAAAGGGGGCAAGCTAGATATCACTTTATCATATTTGCACATCATGTTCATTGCAAATCTATTTGATGCTTCAATGTCATGTTGTAAAACTTTCAGTCATTTGTGGTTTTCTCTTGAGGCAACTTAATTACTATAGAATCATTGTCTCATAAGCTTTTGTCATATGACTATGAAAAAGTCCTATATGGTTAATAGCATGTCACCACAGAAATTATTCTTGTTATCATTTACCTACTCGAGGACGAGCAGGAATTAAGCTTGGGGATGTTGATACGTCCAAAACGTATCTATAATTTCTGCTTGCTCCATGCCACTTTTGGGTGATATTGCTATGATATTCATACACTTCCATACACTTTTGATCATATTTGGACTAACTTACTAATCCAGTGCACCCCAGTGCCAGTTTCTGTTTTCGGCTGTTTTTGTATTTCAGGTTTTCACGTTACGAGAACTGCCAGGAAATATCCTGAAAAATTATATAAAAAATCAGCGTTCAGGAAACAACCGTGCGTCCGAAGGGCAGCCGGGGGGGGGGGGCCACCAGGGCTCCAGGCGCCCTGGCGGCGCCCCCCCCTGGGCCGCGCCGGGGGGGCGCCTGGGCCCCCCGAAGCTTCCCCGATACCCCCCTTTGGCATATATTTAAAGCGTCCTCCGAAACCCTCAGAACAGGAACTCTTTTCACGATCCCATCTCTGTTCCGCCGCCGCCGCCGCTTCCAAGATCGGGAGCACCAGGAGAACTCTTCCCGGCACCCTGCCAGAGGGGAGGATCACCACCGGGAGCTTCTCCACCACCATGGACGCCTCCCGGATGACTCGTGAGTAGTCTCCCTTGGACCATGGGTCCATGACCAGTAGCTATGTGATGTTCTCCTCCCGTTCTTGTGCTTCACTAATTAGTCCTCGTGAGCTGACCTACATGATCGAGGCACATATGTAATCCTTATGCTGTTGCTATGTTGAGTTTGCTGGGATCCGATGGATTATGAGATTATGTTCAGATTGATCTTGAGTAATATATTTGATTCACCTCTTTTATATTTATGTTCATAAGTAATTCTTGCATGTTCTCCGTTGTTATTTATTGCTTTGGCCAAGTAGTAGGTAGTTACTCCAAGAGGCAACGTTATGCTTGATTGTGGGTTCATGCCCCTCGATGACTAGCTTGAGTGACAGAAACATGAGTCTAGGGGATGTGTTGTTGCCACAAGGGGGAAAACAACGGTGCTTGTGCCCGCGGGTGCAAGGATTGTTTACTTTACGCAAAGTTCTTTTAATGCAGTTGTCTGTTGCTTTGAGTTTACACTATGGGTAAGGCTCGCAACTTAATACCAGCAAGATGTTCTGGATAGATATCTCAAGGTGGATGATTAGTAGTAGATATTGATGGATTTCGGTCTACTTATTTTGGCGTACCGCCCATGCTTTGAACCTCAACCTTTCTTGCAATGTAGTCAGCATTGGTTTGCGTTCGTGGTCCTGTCAATTGCCCAGCTGTAATTCGTTTACCTCACATAGCTGTTTTATCGTCTTTTGGGAGAGAGACATCACTAGTGAACATCATGTGACTCCGGTCCATATTACCATCATTGTTCACACCCGCTATTTACTTTTTGCTATTTACTTACTATTGCAAAACACTATCTATCACTACTATCATTTGCTTTTAACCCTTTGTGAACTACAAGGCCGGAGGGATTGACAACCTCTCTGTACTCGTTGGGAGCAAAGTTATTTGTATCTGTGTGCAGGTCCACGTTGATTGCTAATTGCGCCGTTAGCAGTTGACACCTACCTGTTGAACCTAGGAGTCTCTGGGGATTCGATCCTTGGCATCTTTGCTAAGGGAAAACACTTCCACAACACTGCATCTTACACCTTCCACTTGGGGTAACCAACGAGGGGTTCGAGGCCCATCACCACCCATAGTGTAAACTCAATGCAACAGACAACTGCATTAAAAGAACTTTGCGTAAAGTAAACAATCCTTGCACCCGCGGGCACAAGCACCGTTGTTTTCCCCCTTGTGGCAACAGCACATCCCCTAGACTCATGTTTCTGTCACTCAAGCTAGTCATCGAGGGGCATGAACCCACAATCAAGCATAACGTTCCCTCTTGGAGTCACTACGTATTACTTGGCCAAAGCAATAAATAACAACGGAGAACATGCAAGAATTACTTACGAACATAAATATAAAAGAGGTAGATCAAATATATTACTCAATCACAATCTGATAATAATCTCATAATCCATCGGATCCCAGCAAACTCAACATAGCAACAGCATAAGGATTACATATGTGCCTCGATCATGTAGGGTAGCTCGCGAGGACTAATTAGTGAAGCACAAGAACGGGAGGAGAACATCACATAGCTACTGGTCATGGACTCATGGTCCAAGGGAGACTACTCACAACTCATCCGGGAGGCGTCCATGGTGGTGGAGAGGCTCCCGATGGTGATCCTCCCCTCCGGCAGGGTGCCGGGAAGAGTTCTCCTGGTGCTCCCGATCTTGGAAGCGGCGGCGGCGGCGGAACAGAGATGAGATCGCGAAAAAGAGTTCCCGTCCCGAGGGTTTCGAAGGACGCTCTAAATATATGCCAAAGGGGGGGCACCAGACGGGGCTCGGGGGGCCCAGGCGCCCCCCC
>LR738715.1:876052191-876063288 GCA_902687465.1 Secale cereale | reverse complement strand
TCCCGAGGGTTTCGAAGGACGCTCTAAATATATGCCAAAGGGGGGCACCAGACGGGGCTCGGGGGGGCCAGGCGCCCCCCGCCGGCGCGGCCCAAGGGGGGCGCGCCGCCAGGGCGCCTGGGGCCCTGGTGGCCCCCCCGGCTGTACTTCGGGCGCAAGGTAGGTTCTGGAACGCTGATTTTTTATATAATGTTTCTGGATTTTTCCTGACAGTTCTCGTAATGTGAAAACCTGAAATACAAAAACAGCCGAAAACAGAAACTGGCACTGGGGTGCACTGGATTAGTAGGTTAGTCCAAATATGATCAAAAGTGTATGGAAGTGTATAAATATCATAGCAATATCACCCAAAAGTGGCATGGAGCAAGCAGAAATTATAGATATGTTTTGGACATATCACTACCGCAAGTCCAGCACGGCAGTAATTTTTTACTACCGCTCCGTGTGCGGTACTTCCTCCCGGGCGGTACTACCGCGATGACCGTGGTACTACCGCACTTATCCGAACGGATGGGGGTTATAAGCGGGCAGGAGGAGTTCCAACTCCCCCATACCCATTCATCTCATATCCCCACGTCGTCTCTCTCTCTCCCTCTCAAGATCTCCGCCGGAGGACCTCGCCGGATCTCCTCCCTCGGCCACTCTCCTCGCATTCCGACCGGTGGGATCATTCCCCACCTCGACCTCTTGCCATGGATGAAGGTTTCTCCCCAAATCCCCTCTTCTTTTTGCCTAGTTGTTGTTTTTAGGTTTTGGGGACATGCATGTTGTTCTAGTGTTCTTCTTGTTCTTATCCATGGAAGATTAGGATGTAGGAGAGTGTTTTGCAATAGAAATGCTAGTAAGTATGATGCTACCAAGTTAATATGATCAGCCGTACCGCTGGCTAACCACGGTACTACCGCTCTGTCGCATAAACGGTACTACCGCTCTGCTAAGCGGTACTACTGTATCTACGCGGAAGTAAATTTTTACTACCGCATTCTGCGCGGTACTACCGCAACTTCCAAGCGGTACTACCGCTCCCTAAGCGGTACTAAATTTTTACTTCCGTGTTCCTCAAGCAGTACTACCGCTTGGTTCATAATTTCTTCATAGCACATGCATATTATCCTTCCTACTCGTTTCATGTGATTTTTGTGGCTTTTGCATTGATTCTCTTTGTGTTTTCGTCGTGTTCCTGTGTTTGTGTCTTAGGTGGTGGCTCCGGTTCAGATGTTCGTCGCACCAATCCCATCCGTGACACCAGGTCCAAGCGTCTGCGCACCCCTAGTGATGTGCCAGAGGGCTCCAATCCCCAACGCAAGTTCAAGACCGCCGCCAACAAGCACAAGGAATCATCTATGACCATGGAGGAAATGCCAGCTAATGAGTTCATGGCAAGGAGGAAGCTCAATCCTTATGGAGAACCCCGGGCTCAATTTCATGGAGATGAACTTTTTTGGACCAAGCAGCAGTATCGCATCTACACAGAGGTACTCAAGAGCAAGCACAACATGTATGTGGATGCTCATTGGGTGGACTTGGTCCACATGCGGAGGGCTGATAACCTGGCCTACTTTGCCGAGGCTCTGGATCTGGTAGAGCAGTTTGGGATTGAGCACATCATGACTTTTCAGAATGATTTTGACCCAGAAATCGTTGCTCAGTTTTATGCTTCGGTGCACTTTCATACCAAGGAAGACCGCACAATGACTTGGATGACAAATGGTCACAAGATGACTGCTACTTGGAAGGACTTCATGGATCTGATTCAGGTTGCTGACGAGGGACTCCACAACCCAATTGGAGCTCGGCCTCATGCCAACCCGGAAGCTGCCAACAAAGATCGTCTGTTACCTTTCTATATGGAGAAGACACTTGCAAGTGGTAAGAAGTCATGGGTGTTGAACCCCTTCCTGGACATAATGCATAGGATCTTCCGCAACACCTTGTTTCCTCGAGTTGGGGACAAGGACAAGATTCATGCATACCTCATCGACATGCTGCTGATGTGTGAGGAGGCTCGCACAGCTCAGTCTCCACCACTTGACATATCCCATATCATGTGGTGTGAGCTTCTCTTTGCGATCTACACTCGCAAGGTGCCCGTCTACGGTCCGTTCCTGTTTCTTCTCATCTCCAAGACTTGGGAGCACCTTTACCCCGATGAGGAGTTCGAGGCGGAGTGTATTCGCCATGACCCCATCCGTCTTCGCATCAAGACTCGTTGGGCCAACACTGCTACTCGTGCACAAGCTGCTGCAGCACAGATGGGTACTGACGAGGAGCCTATGGAGGAGGAGCCAGCTGAGGATAGTTCTGGAGGATATGCTCCTCCCTTGTCTGAGCCCTCTTGGGCTAAGAAGCTGAAGAAGAAGATGAAGGCCCTTTTCTGTATGCAAGCTCAAGGTCAGTACAGGGCACATGTCACTCGCAAGCAGTCTCGCCAGCGTGACAAGAAGATCATGAGGATCTTTGGTGAGCATGTGTCAAATGGATCCGAGGAGAACATCACCCCTGAGGCAGAATGGATGGCCCAACAGGGATACAAGTGGTCTGAGTCTGACGAGGAGCAACAGGAGGAGCAGCAGGAGTCTGATGGAGAGCATGACGACTGAGATCTTCTGCCAGAGCTACCACCTCTCTCAGTTGTCCTCTTTCCCTTTGTGGTGTCTCGATGCCAAAGGGGGAGAGAGTGGAATTTGCGTCTTATGCCATTCTATTTGCTTTTTCGTTGGTCGAACTCCATTTGCTTGTTTGCGTTTGAGTCGTGTGCGTGAGACTATCGTATGGTGTAAGACATATGCTCTCCTCTATCGTTAAACTTGTTATTATGTCTTTGCTATATTATGTTGTCAGCAGTTTATTTACTTACCCTTTATATGTGCTCCCCTTATCCTCCTTACTTGTGCGTAGACTCTTATTCTTTATATGCAAGGAGTATATTATCTGTAGAATATAGGGGGAGCATTGATCCTAGTATGTGTGTTGTGCAGTCCAAAGCACTCTCTATTGTATGCACACATCTAGGGGGAGCTTGCCTATATTCTAGTGTTTATTAGGATTGCATACTTTCTTATATATCCTTGTGCAAATCCCGTATTGTCATCAATCCACCAAAAAGGGGGAGATTGTAAGGGCATATTTCTCCCTAAGTAGTTTTGGTGATTGATGACAATGCATTTGCGGACTAATCGTGTGCTCTAAGCTCTTTCAGATATATCCCACCTAGGCACAAGACGATTGTGTGCCCCTCGGAATCTATGGAAGACGGTGTTTCCTTTTGCTTCTTTTCGGTGGATTTGAGTAATAGGAAAGTCGTACTATTAAGAGGGGGTCCGCTTCGGAAAGGTTTGGGTGGAATCAACACGTACACGTCTATACTCTCGCACCACCTTTCCTTTGCTTCTCTGGAGCTCCGGCTGTTCTCCTCGTCAGTACAAAACCATGGCTTCCTACTAGTACAACTGCGTGGCAGGCGGTAGTACCACTCATTGTAAGCGGTAGTACTGCACAGCCACACGGTAGTACTGCCTCAGGGCACGGTAGTACCGCACCAAGTGGTAGTACCGCATCATGAGCACGGTAGTACCGTGTAGCTGGCCCGGCACAGTACCTAGTACGGTAGTAGGTGCGGAAGTAATTTTTTACTTCCGCATCCTACGCGGTAGTACCGCTTGGGTCAAGCGGTAGTACCGTGTCTTGTTTTTGCTACTACCGTATTTCTGCGGATGTAGCTACGGATGTATTTTATTTCATCCGTGCTTGTCCTCTGCCTGCATATCTCTGCCTTGCGGTAGTACCGCAGGGACGAGCGGTAGTACCGCTCAGGCAATACTACCGCCCGTGTGTCAACGCAACAGAGTTAAGTCTAGGCTAGTACTGCTCCAGCGGTAGTACCGCATCCAGAGCGGTAGTACCGCTTGCCAAGCGGTAGTACCGCAACTTACGTGCGGTAGTATCGCGCTCTGCGGGCGGAAATGTGGGATAACGGTTGGATTTGTTCTCCCACTATATATAGGGAGTCTTCTTCTCCAAGAAGACTCACCTCTTTCTCCCCAAAGCTCCATTGTTGCTCAAAGCTCCATTTCCGCCCGATCTCTCTCCCTAGCCAATCAAAATTGTTGATTTCCTCGGGATTGCTTGAGAAGGCATCGATCTACACTTCCACCAAGAGATATTTGATTCCCCCCACTAATCCTTGTGGATCTTGTTACTCTTGGGTGTTTGAGCACCCTAGACAGTTGAGGTCACCTCGAAGCCATATTCCATTGTGGTTAAGCTTCGTGGTGTCGTTGGGAGCCTCTAATTCGGTTGTGGAGATAGCCCCAACCTTGTTTGTAAAGGTTTGGTTGCCGCCTTCAAGGGCACCACTAGTGGAATCACGGCACCTTGCATTGTGTGAGGGCGTGAGGAGAATACGGTGGCCCTAGTGGCTTCTTGGGGAGCATTGTGCCTCCACACCGCTCCAACGGAGACGTACTTCCCCTCAAAGGGAAGGAACTTCGGCAACACATCCTCATCTTCACCGGTTCCACTTGTGGTTATTTCTTCCCTTTACTTGTGCAAGCTTTACTTGTTTATCTTATATAGCTTGCTTGTGAGGTTGTTATCTTTACTTCCTATAAGTTGTCATCTTAGTAGCATATCTAGACAACTTACTTTGACGCTTAATTTAAAGTGGTTAAGAAAAGCTAAAAATTGTTAGTTGCCTATTCACCCCCCCCCCTCTAGTCAACCATATCAATCCTTTCAAGTACATACACTCTGGTTGGTCAATATTCTCGTGCAACTACAAAAGAAAAATGATGAATCTGTTTGAGGAAATATAAACCGAGGAATGGATTAATAATTTGCTGAGCGAAAATATTTCAAAGTGAAAAATAATTAAAACAAAACACATATCACTTACTAATGCTCTGTTTTTCAATCCAAAAACTTGTGTGTCTTGTGTAGAGGGGACAATGTCAGTTCAGAAGTTCAGAAGAATTACATTAGTTTAATATTGAAGCTGTAAATCACTTGTTATCACTATAACCATAAAAGATCATAGCAGGTTGAAGAATCTTGCATTTCCTTCGTAGTTGACAGAAATAAGAAGTAACTATTGACTGACAATCTCACAAAACACACTAAAGAAAATAGGCTCATCCATATCATGATGCCCGAATGATTCCATCATTACAATGTAATGTTCCAAATTTTCTCATGACCTCAACAAATGAAAACAATATACTCACATATCTTAGCTCTGGTTAATACCAAAGAACTTCTGTTACCTTTTCAATAACACAAAAATTACATACACCCTTCCTTTCTAAAAAAATAGCACAAAAGTTACATGTGCAGTAGCAAATATAAGGTTTCAAAAAATTACTACTAAACATCTAAACACGACAAAATAGGAGGGATCACGTCGTTTGGTATAATTTGTACCCTCCAACTGAACATAGGCTACTGCGGTACATCCATTTCTAATTTTATATATAACTGAGAGCCATTTATGTGCCCAAGTCCGATATTAAAAAGAGTATGGATCAGTTTTAGTCATCAATCCACAATATATGCATTTATATTTTAAAATAATTCCCTGCAGGGTACATATGTGTACCTAACATGTATTTGTACATAACATTATTATCATCTAATTACTAACTTGTCTAACTTCCTCTCCATCTCCCATTAGAAAATGACACTAGAGAGAAAGTTGAGCAGAGAAGGTAACCGAGATGATTACCGAACCTGTGCCAAAGAATATGACTAAGACTCAGAGATACCGCTACAGTGACAACCGTATGGCCAAGCCTGAGAAGGGTCGAGAGACCATAAGCCTGAGAAGGGTCATGTTTGGGACTAATGGTACATAGGATTTGGGTCGTTGATTCTTTCAGATGAATTGGTAGGACCTGGGCCTAATATATGAAGTTAACAAATTGTTTATAAACAGAATGATCCTGCTTTTGGAGAGACGAATCAACTCACCTTCATGCAGGAAAAAAATGATGTGTTACAAGCTCCCCTCAACTACGGAATCCAAATCACTGGCGTCAATCGCCCAGTCGCAGTTCCAACCAACCCATCAGCAGTGAGCTCTAACAGAGTAACATGGAAGTATAGACCGGGTGCTTTTCTTTGAGTGATGGTGATGACACTGTAGTAAATTTTATTTTTATTAATACTGCAAAAGAGGGGGTACTTCTTGTGCCCACAGAAGTTTTCAGATAGCAACCATGAGTGCATAAGGGTAACAATTATGGAGGGCATGCAGCCTTGTGCAGTTGACAGATTTTACTCATCGTGAGAGCTTGGATCCAAACAATGCTTCAACTTGTGATTAGCACGTCTCATTTCTTTCATACCAGGTAGTTGAAGCTGGTTAACCTGCATATATACATATACAAATAATAGAGGCAACATCAAAGGTACTGATAAGGGCATAAATGCTTAAACACCCTTCTAACCAGTGGCATATGTTCAACCAAGCACCACCTTGGTTATCCTTTTTTGTTAACATCAGACTCCCACTCCATGAAGTGGTTGGGGTCACACACACGGCCAACATTGGCAAGTTCATGAGCTACTGAATTTGCATTACGTCTACAAACATGGAGAGTAAACTTGGAAATCCAGAGTTTCAGTTGATATTTCATGTCCTCAATGACAGTTGCATACGCCGAGGAGTCCAACTTGTGCAGGTCTAATGCTTCAGCCAGTAGTTGCAAATCAGTCTCCATCTCCACACGAACAATTCACAGGTTCAGCCGCAGTATGGATAGCATGTGACATGGCTATAGCCTCTACAGCAAATGCATCAGTGATGTGTTCTTGCCTCCCAGCCCGGGCGCACACAAGTGTGCCATCAGCAGTTCTCACGGACACACCCCATCCAGCATGATGTTGGCCAGGTACAAAGGAGCCGTCCGCATTGATTTTGTAGTCAACTCCCACTGGGGGCCGCCACTTATCTGGCAGCGGTTTGTCAAGGGCCTATCGGAAGATCTCCGAATATTCCAACATATTAGACCTCGTACGCAGGGCCACCTCCTTGGCCGACAGCGACATCTTTCCTTCTCTGAGTTCATTTCTACTGGACCACCAGAGCCACCAAAAGGTGAGAACATGCAGCCGCTTTTTCTCGTCTAGACCCCAGAGAAAGTCAAGCATTGCATGCATAGACCCAATCTTCTCCAGCTGAAGGTGTTCCCTCTCGAGAGCAAGTTCTCTCCACACTTCTTTTGCTGCTTTACATTTGATAAAGAGATGTGCCCCATCCTCCTCATCCCTTGCACAAAATAGACACTTAGTATCCGCGATGGGGATGCCCTTCCTCGCCACATTCAGGCGCAGAGCAAGGGGGTCATGCTTCAGTCTCCAAGCAAACATCCGAATATTACGGGGACACAGCATCTTCCAGAGTCGTTTCCAAGAATCATCTTTGATATTATTCAGGTTCCCTGGATCATGTGAGCTCCCTCACACGCCTAAGTCCCTTTTCATCTTCTCAAGCTGGACCTGGAGTTTGTAGGCACTCTTGACAGAGTGGATGCCCTTAGTGTCATATTGCCATGCAATAAATTCCTGGACACCGTCTCGTAGGGGAATTTGCAGAATTTGCTTCACATCATCAGCCCAGAAGGTGTCCCTCACGAGTTGCTCATCCCAGTTCCCAGTGCGGGGTTATCTTTGGACAGGTGGGATTCGTGTTTAGTTAACATGATCAATTTTGTTAACAGGGAATTTAGTCCCTTAGATCGTTGATTAGACGGCTAATATGCTCAGTTAGGTCTGTCCTCTCGTGCTTTTATAGGGGTAGTAGATGATTCCCTTCGCATACAAACACAGACGGTTGTATCACAGGAGTAATGGTACATCCACATGCACGTCTATGACCTCCGTCTGTAGGTTTAGCAGTTTTGGTAATCAAGTGTCAATATAGTTTTTGCCAATTGCAGGAACTTACAAGTTACATATTCCATCGTGTAACACTACTAATACCGGCAAAAAAACATTACTAACTAAGGACACTCTCGCTCACTCCTCGGGAAAAAAAAGGTCACTCTCACCCCAGCAATATTTATTTGGCCAGCGGCTTGCGTGATCATAAAGATTAATTCAAGCGGATTAATTTAGACTAAGATCTTCTGAAATTAATATGATGGAGACTGATCAAGCTCCTGTGGGTCATAGAGATCGACGGTGAGAGGCGGCAAAATTTCGTGTTTTGACCCTTTTCTTGTATAAAATCGGGATCTCACCCCGGTCTGGAAAAATGTCGAGATTTGACCATTTTGCTACCGCCACCGACCACGGCGGTAGCTTTACAAAGGCTACCGCTGCCACACCTGGCGGTAGACGCCCTAACGGCGTCTGGCAGGTAACGTCCACGCCACGTGGCAAAGGAACCTACCGTCGCCGACGATGGCGGTAGGCTCTGACATCCTATCGCCGGGGACCCTGGTGGTAGGGTCCTGGATAAGGTTGTGAGGGGTGGGGGCTGTGCTCCCCCACCCACTCATTCACCCCGGTTCCCCATTTTCACTCTTTCGAGCTCAAGGCCTCTTCTCCCCTCTTCTCCTCACACAAGGCCTCTCAAATCTCACTCATTTGTTTAAGATTTGTCTAGTGGATCCGGATCACTTTCATCACCCAAGGTACCTCCCTCACTCCCTTTCATTTGGTTGGTTGGAATCATGTATTTTTCTCATTTTGTTGCAAACCCTAGTTTATGGTTTTGTTGTGGTGAAATCAATGTATATGATGCATTTAGGGTATATGTTTGTGCTTTGAAAATGCGTTGTGTGACTACCATCATTTAGGTACTAAGAACTATCATTTAGGCTTTTGTTAGGGTTAGGTTTAATGTTATGGTTAGGGTTAAGGTTATCGTTAGGGTTATGCTTAAGTAAATGACTATGAAGACCATTATAGTAGTTACCCCTCAAATTATAGCTCTATTTAGTGCTACGATTATAGTTTTTGTCAAGATACAGTAGGGATGTTTGCCTTGGATGGCCGTCATAGTAATCCCTCGATTTGTAGGATGGCATCGATCATCTTTCAAATCCGTCGATGTGTTGAATGCGGCTTGTAGAGAATTTTCAAAGTACTGCGTGTCCAAGTGCGACAATGACAAAGTTAAGTCCTACCAAGCTAAAGAGAAAAAGATAAGCAAGCTCAAGAAGGAAGAGAAATTGCATAGACGTGCTCTTGCAAGGCAAATTGCATTGTGCGGAACGAGGGATGAAGTGCATGAGATGGACTTTCAAAACCCTGGTCAGATCATTGACTAGCTAGTTAGGCAACCATCATCGCCGATGTCTAGTCGTGCTTCTCGTTGGGCTTGGGTCCGTGAAATAAATGATGTCACTTGTTGCAACTCGAGGCCGTACGAGAAAGATGTCGTGGTGATGTCGTGTTGATTGAATATTCGGCATGTGAACCAATGATCTAAGTCAGTTAAATTTGGTAGATGGAACTTGGTGTAATGAACTTGATGTCGTGATGTTATTTATGCATTTCCGTTGTATTTGATAATGTCGATTGAACTTCACGTTGATTGAATATTCTGTATTTGAACAAATGGTCTAAGTCATTTCTGTCATTACATTGTACGTATGGCTTAAAAAGAAAGGGAAAGACCAAGGGACAAAAAAAAGAAAGGCAAGGGAAGGCAGGTTGGGTGGGCACCCTACCGCCATCAACCATGGCGTTAGGGTGACCAACCCTAGCGCCCAAAAAAAGGCAGAATTGGTTACAGAACCCATGCCCATGGGAAGGGGACCTACCGCCACGGCCACTGGCGGTAGGCTACTCTCTTTGGCTTTTTTTACAGTAGCTTGACCATTTGAATTAAACACGGGTAGATAAGCACAGCAGCAAAAAGTGTTTGCATATGAAAATATGATAACCTCACACTTATAGATAGTAAAATCGATGTATCCATTAAGTTCAACATATCAAATAGGTTCAACTAGTAACATAGGTAGCAATAACATGACACCGAGTAGTTCAACATAATTAAAAGGCACACGAGAAACTAATAGGAATATCTTAATACAAGTTCAGATAGCCGGCAGACATCTTCAGAGCTCCTCGTATGTTAGCCCTTGCCGTGGAGACAAAAACGGTACCGGATCCACCGGTTCAGACGAAGGCGGAACGCTGGTTGGCATCCGACCATTCAAACAATCCCACCTTGCTTTGCCCGCTGGAGTTTTCGCCTCCGCCCTACCCCAGTCAATGATCTCGAAAGGTGATGCAGTTGGGGGCGGCATCCTGGCTCTTTCCTCCGCATTGCTCTCGAAGTAGATTCTCTGGCTCAAATTGCACAGCTCCCAGTCACAGTGCTTCTTGGCAACTTCAATGCACCCTTCCCGATGGGCACGGGAGATAGTTGGATCAGCCTCCATCTCTGCCTTCAGTTTCCTCCACTCCTTCGCGCTCTGCAACCAACACTCAACATCATCGAGGATCCGTTGTGCCCTCTGCTACCACCGCATTGCCCTCGTCGCCTCTAAGACCTCGTCTGAGACAGATTCCACCGGCTGCAGCAACTCGGGGAAGGCCTCGTACACGAACGGAAGCGGCATGGGATTCAGGATGTGCTGTAGAGGAGTGGGAGGAGTGGGCGGTGATGGAGTGGGCGGTGCTTGCTTCACGGTTCTGTACCTAAACATATAGATGCATCACACAAATTTCCATCATCTTCAAAAAAATTGTAACCTAGAAAATAAGAGCAACTTCACTTCAATAAGCATATTAATTAGGGTTCATCGTATCAACATGCATCATCATATCACATCGAAATCCTTCAACATGCATCATATCAAAAAAAATCTTTCAAAAAAATATGAACTAGGGTTCATCTTCACAAAACCATACCAACTATTGCCTAGAGTTTCATATCTAATACAATATAACATCTAGAATCAACGTAAGTCAATCATAGGGTTCAAAAAGTTTAAATCTAATTAAAAAATGGGAGTGATTTGAATCAAATAGTGCGACGAATCGAAAGACATTTGACTAAAACTAATTGGAGGGATCGAAGGAGCTTATCTTTCTCTTTTCGGGGCCATCTCGATCCGCAAAAACGATGAAGAAACGAAGAAGATC
>LR738715.1:876001761-876045380 GCA_902687465.1 Secale cereale | reverse complement strand
TGTAGTCTTTTTTTTTTGAGAAATTTTAATCAAGAATTTTGAGAAAAATGAAAATAAAAAATACGGATCACGTATTAAAAAATGTTAATATTGTATTTGAAAAATATTAATTATGCATTTTTAACACTATTAAATATGTATTTGAAAATGTTAAAAATGTGTATGGAAAAATTGTCACCATGTATTACTAAAATGTTTAATTTTATTACAAAAATGTTATACATGTATTAGAAAATGGTGTTGGCATACAAAAAATATAGAATAATAACCAAATATAAGTAAAGCCATAAAATAAATAAAATAAATAAAGGAAAAATGAAATGAAAAGACGAAGAACCAAAATTAAAAAAAGGAACGAAAATGAATGGAAAATAAGTGGAGAAGAACAAGGAAAAGAAAAAAAAAATAGAAAATGAAAAAAACACTCGAATCGCCTCAACTAGGACGCGCCCCTACTATTTACCATGAATGTGACGGGCGAAGTTGCTAGCAACACCCGTGATCTCCTTGAAAACCATGGATCGATCCCTAATGCAAGACATAGCGCTCGCGGAAGGGGTGTGTGTCAATTGCCAAAATAGCCTATGACTGGCGCTTAAGGCGCCAAACCGGCATGCTTATGTAGAGGGCAAATCCTAAACTGCGCCATGTGCGCCCGTTACTTCAGATTTCACAAACGGGCGCACACCCCTCCTCCTCGCTGGGCGCTCAAGTGGTTAGCCAGCACGTACTGGAGGTAAGGGGCGCAAGTTGGAATCCACATTAGGACAAATTTATTTAGCCATTTTTCCCGCTATAAATACATTGCACTGGTTCGTGGGTCATTCCACCTGGGTGCTCCAGTGAGAGCCCATTGCATCAACCGGCGCAAAAGGCGCCCTTTAGGAGCTCCCTATGTAGAGCCTTATATACCCTTAAACTATTAGTGTTGTATGGGAGGCCCATCTTATTCGTCCATGTGACCTAAGTCCATCTTGTTTGGTGGCTAGCGCCCTAGATAAGGGAGACGCATGAGGTTGTTTGCCCATAAATGCCGACACCAGAGCCCAGCGACTAGGTGCGCCTATCTTTCTCGATCCCAACATGGTACCAGACCAGGAGGCGGTGTAGTCGTCGTCGGTGGCGGGGCTCGACGGGAAGTGACAAGGCCGCAGACCCAGGCGACGGCAGGCCAGCTGCGCGCGTCGGCGCATCCTGGGGGGAGGTGATGACACGAGGCAGAGCGGCAGCTACAGGGAAGAGACAGTTGGAGGTTGGGCGACGGATGCTAGAGCCATGCGTGGCCTGACGTCTGGAGGTGACCTATGCAACTGTTGTAGCAAGAGGCAGCGCGGCGGTATGTCACGGTCGATGTGAACCTGTAGGGGCGAGTTGCACGCGAGAGGCGTTGTTGGACATGTAGCGGCCCGTACGGGGCACCCGTGCAGGGTGTGCGCCTGCACAGAGCCCCCAAACCAGCAGGGCCCAAACTCAGCCCTCTACTCCCAATACCCCATATATTTGGTGTTCTTCTTCTTCAAGATCAAATCTGTAGGTCTGCATAATCAGTTTTCTTTCGACCTCCTTTGCTGACTGTTGCCGTCCATCCAACCCATAAGCGTAAATTGGAGACTGGACTGAGGTTGAAGATTTCAAGTTCTTGGTCGCCAAACGCGGGTTCATCAACAGGAGCAGCCAAAGCGAGAGCCACACACGCCACTGCCCTATAATCTTGCTTCTCAAATACATCTAAAGTCGCTTCATTTCATTTTATCTGTATATTATTGACCGTTGCTTCATTCCTTTTTATCTCCTTGTTCAGATTTTAGTTCTTGATATTTGTCTCTTAGTTTTACTTCTGCAAATGTCTTCTTGAACTAGGAAGTATGAGTCATGTCAGGATATGAAAATGTAGGCAAAAAAAGAGAGTCAAGGGCCCATATTTGGATTTCGCACCAGGCCTCCGTTTTCTCGGGTACGGCCCTGATGTAGCTGCTAGTGGAGTTATCGTTGTCGGACTTGCGGCTAGTACTACTGAGGAGAGGAAGGATGATGCTACTACTGAGGGAAAGATGAAGAGTTGTGCTACATAGGAAGAAGGCGAGGTGCAGGTTGCCTCGACCTAGAGCAAGCGGAAGTATTGGTGCTCGTAGCAATAAGGTCTCACAACTGAGTGGTTGGAGTGAGTGATCCTGGGACGGTGGTTGAGCTATGTGTTAGCACTTGTAACTATAAATGTTCTCATAGCTAAGTGAGTAGTTGAAGTTAGTGATCTCGGTGGTGGTGGTGTGGCTGTGTTGTTGTGGTTGTTGATCGCAGAGGAAGGACGCATCATTGGGGGTGGCACAGCTAGGAGAAGACGAGATGGAGTCTCTTTATCAAGAGAATGATTGTGGCTAAATTTGAAATTGTAAATGAGAAAGAAAAGGTCAGTATTGGGTTGGAAGAGATCAGGAAGAATATCATACAAGTCGTGTCCATGCTAGTGAAAGTCGAGGAGATGGGGAAATTTGAAGTGGGCACGAACAGTGTGCTGAATGGGATGAGGCAATTGGTTGAAAACATGATTTTGGAGACCGCGAGATAGAGGCAGCGCGCTGCTCAAAATGAACAAGAGCTTATAATAGTCATGTGAAGATTGACTTTGAGACGCTCAGAACTTATGTCAGCACACTCTTTAGTGCCAGAGAAAGGCGTCGGAATGGGAGTGATGATTCTCGGCATCCTCCTAAGGCAAATGCAGCTTCTTTAGCTGAAGGGAAGCAATCAACGTGAGGACACGAGATTGCTACCAGTTATGCCTACTTTGTCTTTGCTAATGAGGGTGACACTGAACATGCATCTATAACAGGCCATAAAATATATTCTGAATGGGTGCTTGATTTTGGAGCATCACAACATGTTGCTGGACACTTTAGTGAGTTTAAATCATCTGTTCCAAACTCTCTCACACATTAGAAAACCATTCACACAATGGATAGCACATCCCAGCCCATCACATGGTGTTGGTAGTCAACTACACGCTGAGTATTGAATTATCCTCGGTGTTGGATGTGCTGGCTTTTCCCGTGAACTTAGTGTCCTTGAGTGCTTTGGTTGGCCAAATTTATTTTAGAATAATTCTTGACAAGGTTTTGTTCTTGATCCAGGATAGGACGACGGGCAGGAGTCATGGGACTAAATTTATGTGTAGGGTGGCTGTAGTACATGGACCGTAGCATGACGTACCACGAGTGAATGCACATGCTCTGCAGTTGCTGAGGATAAGAGACTAGGGCCCTAATCCATCATTGCAGGATGGGACATGAGTCTTTTAAAAATGTATCAAGTATTTCCCAAATGTCAAGAGTGGTGTGGATAATTGCAAGCTGAATTGTGATGTGTGTGAGTTTGCTAAATATACTGGGAACTCATAGGTGAGTAGGGGGATCAGGAGCATATCTCCTTTTGTGTTAATCCACTCTGATGTACGTACATGTACAGTGTTATTTCTTAGTGATATGAAGTAGTTCGTTACGTTCATTGATTACCATTCTGGGATGACTTAGGTCTATCTTCTCAAACATAAAAATGAAGTTTTTTAGTATTTCAAAGTTTCGTATGCACTTGCTTAGACTCAATTTAATGTGAAAATTCAAGCACTCAAATCCAACAATGGCACTGAGTATGTTAACAAGGCCATTGGTGCCTTCATGTCAGACAAGGGAGGCAAAGGAGGCAAAGGAAGACTCAAATTGGCGGGTGGCCATGGTGGAAGAGCTGGAGGATGTATGTAAGAACAAGACATGATCAACAATTAATAAAGCAAACAAAACAAATCAACATGATAGAACCAAACATGTGGAGCTAGACAGATTTTTAATAAATAAAAAAGTTGGATGTTCGGATTATTAAGATATAGAATGCGAGTTCGTGGCAAAAAATTACAGATTGCTTCACTGCAGGACAAGGAATTCAAGAATGCAGATTTGTGTGTGACGAGATGAATGATTGATATCTATCCCCCCCCCCCCCCCTCTTGAGGGGGAGTGTTGTATGGAAGGCCCATCTTACTGGCCCATATGGCCCGGGACCATTCAGTCCAATGGTTGGCGCCCTAGACAAGTAGACCCACCGGGTTGTCTGCCCAGAAGTGTTGACACCAGAGGCCAACGAGCAGGCGCCTCTCTCTCGATCCCAACAATTAGAAAACTAGGTCGCTTAGAACCACTAACCATCTATTGGAAGCTAGAAAGCAGAATTTTCCTCATGCACTAGTCTCTTTGACTAGACGAAAACAAGTACCAAGGAGGAAACATGCATATACACTATTAGCATAAATGACTTAGATGATATAAAATGTCTAAGGACCGATTGTAATAAACTTCAAAATCTTTTACCCGGTTGTAGGGGTTGCTATGACGTCAACCTTCCTAAAAGCTTCCATGTGATAGTACATCATCCTTCTCCTATATAAGACATGGATACGGTAAGCACACAACTGGCAGAACATCTGTCGTGGGGAAAAGAATTATATACTTGATAGTCGCCAGTTCATATCCTAGACATAATTAATTTGTCATACGACAACTATGTGGCATGTGATTTATAACAACACCTCAATGCCCACCATTTGTGCAACAGGTAGCAGATCTAGGAAATTTCAATAACTAGGTATATGTGACAAACTAGGAAGCCCAAATGGACTTCTCTAAAAATCATTTATGGAGTCTAGTCAAGACATGGTAGCTTTTAAAGAAAAGAATAAGAAATTTGAGTTAGCCGCACTTTCTGGTAGCAGATAGGGATAAAATTGAAGCTACACAACTTCTAGCAGCTACTGATGTATTGTAAAGAAATGTCAATATGGGGTCATTAGATACATTCGTTTCTTATTAGCTTGGTTGGTCATCTTCTATGTTACCTAGAAAAAATCTTACAATCTAAATAGGTTTTATTTTATCTTTCTTATCTACAATCACAATCAACATGGTTCTAAAAGATCTTCCAAGATCTGAATAAGACCACATGACAAAAAAAATTACTTCATACTCATGAACTAGTCCTGTAATGGAAATCATAAATGGATTAGCTACATTTATACTCATATTCACCTCAGACGTTGAGAAGCAACATAATCTGCTGAAGTGAATGACCCAAAAAGTGCCAAACTTCCTCGAGTATCTAACGTCATTTCAGTTCGCCTCCTGGAAGATAATATAGTGAGATTGATAATATGGAATAGTAAAGACTAGCTAAAAACAATATTTCCAGTCTCTCAGGGACCAAAAATTTTAAGTTCTACCTCCTATTGACATGATTTTTTTTTTCATAACTCAGGCTAAGAGCAGTATGGAGAATCCGATATTTGTGCTGATAGATATAGATAGGTACCCTTCTTGGTAATGAGCATTCAGCTGGCAGAATCCTTCTGAGCCAATAGAGATGAGATGGGCAGTACGCATTTCCAAAAGCTCTGGTAATATTATCTCTTCTATCTTGAAAAATGTTAAACAATACAAGTCAGTTGAGATGTCAAAAGGCAAAAAAAAAAACAATGCATATATAGTAGATCCCACATCATCAGAAAAGGCATCTCTTCATAATCATTTAGCAGCTGGGAAAAATTAAGCTTAACTATTACTGCTTGTTGGAAACCCAGAAGCTCTAAATGATGCAGATCAGTTAGAACTTACAGGAATTGTTAACAATAGTAAGATGGACATTTTTCTAATTAACACTTCACAATTGTTTTGACACAACTACCAACAGAACTATGGTAGTAGTTATTGGTGAGCACATAAGCATTCACCTTCCATATGGAAATCTTATTAATGAGCAAATGCCTTCATCTAAAGAAGAGATTGTACATTCAAAGGTACAACACCTAAAACAGTTGATATAAATAGACATAAGTGTGATAATTAGACTGGTATAATACAATAATATAAGATGTGTGGCAGTAGAAATGGCCATACCTGACATCCGAAGGTGCTGCACAGGAGGCTAAGTGCATCCTCACATGTATTTGAGATCTCAATATCAGAAACATCATGAAACCACTGAAAAGCCAAGTTTATATAGGAAATATTATGTATGTACAAAGATAATATTTCATGTGAAAATTTGTACCTCTGTATATTTTCCCACTTTCACTGATTGCAGGATTTCGCTGTTCTCAGAGGACACCAAGTTAGGAACACACAGTGGTGACTGTACATAAGAAAAAGGAAAGAGATGTAGAAGTTGTGAGCCTGATGGGAGGCAATAAGGTTAAATTAGATCATAAGTTATGATCCATCCTGGGTAATCATGGAGAAGGTTAACATATGACTGTTGCTATATTATGATTACCGTACCATGGAGTTAAAAAAATACATTTCATTTCAGAAGAAATAATCGCATTCTTGTTTCCCACAATTCATTAATGCTGACATTTGTACAGCTTCACATTTGAGAAAGAAATGACCAGTATAGTGCAGAGACGTAGAAGTGACATGAAAGACATTTTAGAGTTTATTCAACATGCATTTCAATGTTTCTGGTGCTTAAAAGATGAGAAGTGTTAAAACAGGAAATATTCTTACAGGTCTCAGAGTAAACTTATCCATAGGTCTACAGCCTGCAAGTGCAGAATACCTGAAATGCCATATGACTAGATGTAAGACTGTAAGTAGTAAGTAGATGAAGTACAAGCAAAGAGTGTTCACTACTGAGTGTTCATAAATGACAAGTATCCAGTTGTGCCCACTACCCATGAGGTAGTTAAATTTGTATCTCATATCATTAACGTAAATAAGAGAGTTGACAAACTCAAGATGGCTAAACAGGTTTATGCAACCTCACGATCTCATTTAGCAAGCCAAACTACTTACACTAGCATAGAATCCTCCACTGATGATGTAAGAGGTGAAGCAACTTCAGCAGTCCCAGCATCGCAAAGCACCCTGCAAATAAGATATACAATTATGCATACTCACAATCTAGATCTATTATTTATATACTAAAACAAAAAGTAAAAAGCCATCACGTCCACATATGCTAAAAATATATGATATGTTGATTTAGATTATAATGGTTGATATTAAAAGGTGTAAAGTTACCGAGAACAACATCATATACGAATTTTGGCATCCACAAATAACATGTATGCATTAGTATCCGATACGAGCACAAAATATCAATCATAAAAGAAAACATGCATATTCATATCATATACGAGCCTCCCAAACCAATCATAGCTAACAGTTTGGGCTGGCTTTGGACACTCAAATGCAGGAGGAGAGAAAAACTGAAAAATGAATTGGCAGGATGTTGTGTTGGGCCACAAGCAATACGGTTTGAGCTGGCTAATGGGCACATGCAACACCATATGGGCTGAGAAATTAAACATGCTTGGGCATTTGAGTGTATGGGAGCATGGTGCAAATGACGTTGCAAAAATGAAACTAGAATAAATCTATAAAAGATGACTAAGCCATGTAATCTACATGGGCTGTAACACAATCAAATGAAAAACAAATATCTATTATTAATCCTAATGGCGAGTCAAATAAATTCAATGATCAAGATGTATTCCATTCAATAATGTCCTAATTTGGCAAAACACGTAACATTGATGTAAGAAATAGCCACGCAAATGCGCATGGCAACACGCATCTTTGGCTCTTAGTAGTATATGTAAAAAAAATGGATTGGTCATGTAAAAATAATATCACTCTATTCAAATTATACTAATCATTTATAATTTTACACATTTTTATTAAAAGTAATTGTCCAACGTATGCATCGAAGATCGTGTCAAAATCTAAACGACAAATGTAACAATACAGAGGAAACAACTGAATAAAAAATCCAAGTATTTTCTATATGAAACTCGAAATAATAAATAAGGAAAATACTTTTTTGTGAAACACCCCATAGAGTCAATAAATAACTATTTAATAATAACATTTGATGAAATTAGCACTTGGGTTCATTATATGAAATTAAAACAAGTTGGCACTTTGATTTACATCTAATGACATGAAATTTTAGCATCCAGGTTAACAAGCTCAAGATATTTTCTGAACTTTTGGTTTTTTCTTTGCGAAAAGGACCTCAGATCTATATTAAATCAGACAAGTGATACAGAGCGCCCCCAAACAGAAAAAGAATTACAAACGGGTCCATGGGGAGCCGAACCACCCCACACACTGCCGCGGGTTGTCGGCGCGCCGCCGCTCCCACACAAAGCCAGTGTGACCATATAATCCGCAGTCGGAAGTTTCCGTGGACGGGAAGTCTTCAGCTTGAGCCCATCTGGACTAGCACGACGGAGGAAGGGAGATCCAACATCGCTCGACCACTGGAACCAGCGAGACCTAGTCTCGATCCAACCAAGACGCAGCCACCAACACCAACAAAAAGAACCAAAGTCAACAACACCTACCCTCGCCGAATCAGAAGACCGCCAAGATGACACGGTCACCTGCTCTTCGACGCCGCCGGTTGGAGCGTTACCGAAGTGGGAGGAGAGCAGAGGCATATTCCAAAGACGCAGCTGCCCTCACATGTGACAGGGGGTGTTGAAGTGTATATGTGGATCGCCTAGCCCTTTTCATCAGTTCGGACTTTTGATTGCGTTGACTAGTGCATGAAGCTTGACATGGTTAAGGTTAACTAAAACAACACTTTTTTTAGGAAGACATGTATGATAATATGTAGTCCTCTAGCCGCGCAAATGCACAGGTCACGTTACTACTTAAATCTATGGCCTCCTTTGGTTCATAGGGTAGGAAAATCGTAGGAATAGGAAAGTCATAGGAAATGAGATGACATGTATCTCAAATCCTATGAGTAGGAATAGGAAAGAAGATGCCCTTTGATTCACATCATAGGATTTTTTCCATTGAGTCTAAGCTAATGTTTATTTTCCTATGAAATGTGTAGGATAGGAAGAATTCCTACATAGGAATAGGATTCCATTCCTACAAACCAAAGGGCTCTAAAGGAATTTTTCCTATAGAAATCCTATCCTATGAAATTCCTACAAGATTCCTCTAAACCAAAGGAGGCCTATATAGATGGATTTTGTAATAAAATCCAATGAACGCTAACAAGAAAAAGTAAACTGTGGGCCCTGTTTACTTGACTACTGGACAATGTCATTATTTAAAAGCAATTCCAGACATGTACTTCGCACTCATATTTAGGTTTAAATTGACAAAAGAAGGCTGGCTAGAATTTCTTTTGTAGTTTGCAGTAACCTACCTTGCCACTAGGAATTTGTTTGTTAGATGACAATCATATCTATTTGAACGATAATTTTGAAACCAATATCCAAAACAGGGTACCGGTAAATCCTGTTACCGGTCTTTCCCTGGTTTAAGAACATATAAAAAGTAACCAATGTCATTATTTAAAATCAATTCGAGACATGTACTTTGTACTAATACTATTTAGGTTTAAATTGACAAAAGAAGGCTGGCTAGCATTTCTGTTGCAGTTTACAGCAACCTACCTTGCCACTAGGAATTTCTTTGTTAGATAGAGAACAATCATATCTATTTGAACAATAAATTTGAAATCAATATCCAGAACTGGGTACCGGTAAATCCTATTACCGGTGTTTCCCTGGTTTAAGAACATATATATGGAGTGTTAACGAAGGGCTACATACACTTACTTAAGTGGCGTTAAAAAGGTTATCCTAATCCACGTAAACCATGAAGCCCAAAAGGCATGTAACCGCGAATATCACAAAACTACAAGTATTTCGCACAAATATTCAAAACCCTGGATTTGAGCATCTATTTCACATGGCTAGTAAGACGATAACAATGACTTAACGGACTTTTATCCGTAGCAAAGCACATGATAGTACTCCCTCCGTAAACTAATATAAGAGTGTTTAGATCACTACTTTAGTTATCTAAACGCTCTTATATTAGTTTACAGAGGGAGTAGTAAATATCAAGTAAGAACTTTTCTTAGTTACCCAGTCATATTTGTACGCCCAAACGTTGTCTTCAAACCAACAATGCCACACAGGGAAGATGGAATTCGAACTGAACCTGTAAGGAAGAAATGGTCATAACTAGAGACTAATACTAAAACGAATGCCATGGCTTTATATGTACAAACCTCCGGCGTCTGTTCCAATCGCTGCCGAGCATAACCCTGATGAGACAAGTGCAGCTGGACCAGATGAAGAACCACCGGTATATCTATCAGTTGAATGTGGATTTCTTACTGTCCTGCAATAGATAATTATGAAATTATGAAGATAAAGGAGAAAACATCAGAACCAGTGGCGTAGCTAGGGGGTGGTCAGGGTGGTCCATGGACCACCCTGGAATTTTCCTATAGTTTATATATAGTGTAGTAAAAAATATTTTTTTTAAAATAAATAAACTTACGTAAATATTTCTATTGATGGACCACCCTGACTTATTGGGCTAGCTACGCCACTGATCAGAACATAAGTAGACTGGATGAACAAATATTGGACAACTGCAAATTCCAAATCCGTTTTCCATTTCCTTTTCGTAATGGTTTCTGATGATACTGCTGGAGCATGACGTTTATAGGCATTCCAGAGTTCTGATTCCTTGTCAAGCTTTATTATTATTCAGCTGAGTTTTCTTCTAGGAAATAACTAACATATATTATAGTTCCCCTTTTCCTTTACCAAACTTTAGGGAAAGCAAAAGAATAACCTAGACGTTGTTGGACATTCATGTTTGCAGCATTTCAAAATGAAAAAAAGGAGAAAAGAAAATTAATCTGGTAACAGTTGAGTTCCACCAGGTCAACATAGATGAAAACATGACTTAAGTTTTACACCTTCAATAAAACTCATGTGTCCCTAGACTCCATATATGTAAGCATTTCGAACGAGACCAGCTTTTCTACTCTCGGGTGTAGGTACACCCGAGTTTGGAAAAAAAAACATGATCAAACAATGTCGAAAAAATCTGCAGTTTTGGGACATGAAACTTCATCAAATGTTCAAGCTTTTTGCAAAAATTCATCTAAAAATAACATCAGAGGAGCTCTCGGCAAAAAAAAACAAAATCAATGTTCTAAGTTTGCGCACTGTTTGAGCATTGATTTTGTTTTTTTTTTGCCGAGAGCTCCCCTGATGTTATTTTTAGCTGAATTTTTGCAAAAAGCTTGAACATTTGATGAAGTTTCATGTCCCAAAACTGCAGATTTTTTCGACATTGTTTGATCATGTTTTTCAAAAATTTGCAAACTCGGGTGTACCTACACCCGAGAGTAGCCACAACTTTCCCATTTCGAATAGAACTAGCAGCCGCTCAATTATTAACTATGAGACATACCCATAGTTTGGATTGTTCCCGGTGACCCCAACACCTAGCTCGTGCATATTTGCTTTCCCAATAAAAATCACTCCACATTTCCGTAAACGAGCAACTAAGACTGCGTCTTTCTCCACAGGGCGGATTTTGTCGAAAAATGTGGTCGCACCTGAATTCAAAAAAAGGGACATAATATAGAATGTGCTTCGCGGACACAGTAAAAAAAAGGTTACTTCAGTCGAGTGAGCTAACTCTTTGATGGATATGGGAAGCAGTCAATGTCATCCTTAATGGCGAAAAAGATCCCATCCAAAACAGAAATCGGGCTTCCTGTGCACAAGAAGCAACACATATCAGAAAACAGGACAGAGGTACATGGAGTCTCCACCTGATGATGTCTGTTCATTTCAACAATGATGAGATAAAGCAGCAAAGCCGGGTTAGGTGCAAACCTTGCTCAAATCTCTTTGTGGAAGCATCAGCTTGCTTCCTCAGGTCATGAACGTCAAAATAGATGAGCATTGGCATCGGAGGCTTCTTATTGTTCCACTCTTCCACGCCCCCGTTGACATGCTCCGCAACCTACCCAACGGTCACCAAGGCTATTAACAGCACAAATGCAAGGAGAGCAAGCAATGCTCTGTGCAGTACATTCCAGTGAGCTACTCACAGCTGACGGTGTCGTGATCCCTGACCGATACGCATGCGCAAAGTCCCGGATCTTCCAGTAGAGAAAAGGGTTTTTCTCATCCGACGATGTGAAACGCCCGGACGGGTCATACGGAGCGAGGCACTGCAGTGCTTCCTCCACTCTCTCCACAGGGTCCCTGTCTTCCCCCAGGATCACCACCCCTTGCTCCGGCTCTGGCAAATCAAATTATGAGCAGCAGCAGTTAACAATAATAGACCTTTTTATATCTTGTTCAATTGTGCACATAACTTTCACATGATTAGAAGAGCTGCAGTAGGAAATTGTCTTACTGTTTGCAGTCAAAAAAGTATGTATGTAAAAACAGGTTGGTGCTTGAAAATATCTGCCGCGGCATCTGAGTAACTGAATTGAGCAAATTATTTTCTAGACGAATCTGAGCAAATTATTCATGTGGGGTTGTGCTTGTGCAGCAAGCATTCATGTCTCTGTGCCTTTTTTTCAGTTTCAGCAGAACTTTCGTTTTATTTTATTTTGCGAAAAAAAGTTTCAGTAGAACTTGACTGAATGAAAGAAGTAGAACATCTATCTCAAGAAGACCAAAATTCAGTAGAACTTGACTGAATGGAAAGTTTCTCATAGCTGCTTTTGCTTGTACACAGAGAGGGTTATGACCGCCGTACGTACCCTGCGGCGGGTACTCCGGGAAGAACATGGGCCGGTCGGGGATCACCGTGTGCTGCAGCATCTGCTCCGCTCGTCCCCGGCAAGACCAGAGTTGTGCTGAGTGCAACGTAAGCAAAATAATCTCAAACAAAATGAAAGCTGACAAGGGGAGGAGGAGGAGGACCTGCGTCATGTTGTTCTGCCTCTTGAGGACGGAGGTGACGAGGGGGCCGAGGAGCGGCGACTCGAGGAGCCAGACGAAGGCCCGGAGCGGGAACCCCGTGAGGCGCGGCGCCCGCAGCACCAGCGGCTCGTACCGCGCGGCGGCGACGTCCACCTCCTCCACCGGCGCCATCGCCTTCACCTTGCCGCCCATCTCCTCCGGGGCGGAAGCAGAGGAAGAGGCAGAGTGAATGCGAAGCTGCAAGCGCGCGGCCGCGGCCGGGACTAGGGAGGGAGGAGGGGGTTTTATGGGGGAGAGGTGGCCGTGGGGGGTTGGAGACGACGACGACGACGAGGAGGAAGGAAGGAAGGGGAGGGTGGCGAGAAAATAATGGGCGTTGTTGCCAGCCGGGGTACGTGGTACTAGGACGACTGTGCACACGTAAATGTGCCAGCGATTCATCTCAGTGGACTCGGCGACAAGGCGATAAATTTGCCTCAGGACCGCCCAAGATCTCTGACATCGGCCAAATTAGTTTTTCCCCCGGATTCTACGTTAGGGCAATGGATCACCAAAACGGATATCATCAAAAGTGTCCGCGGTCCACGGAAAAGAGGAAAATCAGCGTACATAACAAAGTCTTTCCTTCTCTTCAAGAAAAGTCTCCTTCCTCCTCCCGTCGGCGCCGCCGCGGATCCGCCTCGTCTCTGATAGCCTTTGGTCTGTGGAGGTGCGTAGGATCTCGGCCCCCCACCAGCGGGAGGGACCCCGTTTTCGTTTTTGCTAGGTGAACGTCTTGGTTGGAGCGGCGATGTCCCTCGGTATCAATAATGTCTCTCATGTCATATCCCCGTCCCGATGTCGCGAATAGCGTCGTCGGAGGATGTGTGGAGGTGTGTCTCCATCGAATCTCATGGGATTCGGTCGGTGTTGGTCTTCGGTGGATCTATTTGGATCCAGTTTTTGTTCGTCTTCGTTCGTGTGGTTCCAGATTTGATCTTTCCGATCTACAACTCTCTTCATCGGCGATGGTTGCTGCTCTGATGTGGGGCCTTAACACGACGGCTTCCCGACTGTCTACTACAACAAGGTTTGCCCTGCTTCAATGATGGAGGGGCGATGACGGCGACACGCCTTCGGCTCGCTCCAGTGCTTGTAGTCGTCGCTAGGTGGTCCATAGACCTGGTTGTAATTTTTATTGCTTCTTGTGTTCTCTGTATTGCCATGATTGATGAATAGATTGGAAATTTCTCTCGTAAAAAAAAGTCCATGGAAAAGAAAAGAAAATACGTGCCGCGGAAGGGCATTGGCCATCGAACTGAAGTCACCAAATATCAAGGCACTGACTATGTTGTAGAGTATCTGGTGAACGTTCCTTACCCGCAAAAAAAAAAAAAGTTGCACACACTTAAACTTCATGCTGAATTGAAAGGCATATGTGTAAATGTGACCTCCTGATGAATTAGAAAAGATTCAGGTTCAGGCTCTTGGATCGCAGGAATAAGTTTCTCACACATGTAATACCTCATTACATCTCGTGTGACTTTCAATGATTTGAGCTCAATCGTCCCTTTATCTCTATTTTCACTCGTTCTTTGAGCGGGAGACTCTGTGACAAAAGCCCAAATGCCGAGCTTTCCATCAAACGTGACCTCACCACCTTCGCCGTATCTTGGTTTAGCCACGGCAGCGAGAAACATCACCTTGGCGATGCTAACCTTATGATGCAAGGTGCGCAAGGGGTCGGGTTCTTCGGGAAGCAAATAGTAGTTGTTCACCTCCCCAGTCATGTTGAACCACTTTTCGTCCATATAGGCTATGTTGTCTAATTCCCGTGTCGCAGACCAATAATCTTCACACATAGCCAAGCACCATTTCAATCTCTTTACAATGTTGGATAGGTTTAAGTGGGGCCTCACCTTATTACTATGACGCCTCAAATGACCCCACTCGAACCTTGAGTGTAAGGTCGTGCAGCTTACACCCAATGCCTTTGACAGACCTCGCAATGTTCTCCTTCTGTTCAATGGGATTGTCACCACCCTCGATAGATCCAAATCTTTCCGCTTGCGGCCAACTCTACCCGGCTTTTGATTTGAGACATCAACTTTCCCCCCTCGTTCAATCTGTTTAAGAGCTCTTTCCCATATTCTCTCAACAGTTCTTATGGTTGTATCAAGTAGGCTAGCAATGACCTCCTTGTCTTTTTTCAGAACTTGTCCATTTTGGGTCTTGATCACCATGAGTGCAAAATAAATACCATATCTCTCCTCATTTGTGAGTTCCCCATGAATTGGTTTCTATACAGCACTTGCTTCCTCATGAATTGCTTCCTCTACACCACTTGCTTCTTCATGAATTGGTTCCTCTACACCACTTGCTTCTTCCCCTTGTCAAACAAGGAGCAAAAGATAAGTCATGTAGCTATTGCAAATAATAGGAGTAGATCATGAAAATGAAAATGCAAAAGTTTTGGAGGTAGTACATGTTGCTTCATTATTGACTGGTTCTTCATTGTTGTATCGTTGTTGATTGTTGTGTTCTTCCTGTTGATCTGCAGGTTCTGAGGCATCATCTTGTTGAGGACTCATGTTGAGATCAATCCCAAACATAATTGCGCTGGTGGAGCACTTGCTCAGGTAACTGTTCATGATCCAATAAGAAAGAACATTCTGGTCAAGATAAATACAACTACTAATGTTTTACAGACCAGTCCTTTGAAAAAAAAACTAGCACATATCAGGATTCTGTGATGCCCAACTTGCTTGCTGAAAATATGATACTTCAAGTGCATTTCAGTAGTTAATTTATCATTATATTGCTGTGATTTTAAATACTCCTGTCATTTTAAGACTCAGCACTGGACAATTGACAGTTATACTCCTACCAATTGACAGTAAGTAGAGTGAGATGATCAAACGTCCTGGACTAATAAACTGTGATTTAATATTCCAATTCAATTCAATTCAATTAATGTTGCTCCTTGCTCTGAAATTTCCAACATAGGCAGGCTCAAATCACTCCAAACATTACAGAACTTCCAAACTGCAAAAATTTGGAGCACCTCACATCACTCAAGACACTGCTTATCTTGAACTGCAAAAATTTGTTGTCGCTCCCAACACTTCCTCAGTATCTTGAGGAGATTATGATTGAAAACTGCGATGAGGGGTTCATGGAGTCTTGTGTGACAGTGGGACATCCAAACTGGCAAAAGATTCGGCACATCCCCAATATACTCCAATTCAATTGAACCTGCCTATGTTTTTTCAGAGCAAGGAGCAGCAGTAATTTCAGATTCTTTGAGAAAATTTCAGAGCAAGGAGCAGCAGCAGCAACCTGTAACTTCTTCAGAGAAGAACTCGAAGGCAAGGAAGCAGTAGCAGCTCGAGCTCCACCGGCTGAAGGGGAGAAGCAGAAGCACGAGCTCGACCGGCTGCAAAAGCAAAAGCAGAAGCACGAGCGCCGCCGGTCTTTGTTCACCGGAGGAGCTACCGTGACGAGCTTCAGCGGCGGCAAGCAGCGACCGAATTGGGAGGGGACGGTGGCGATTTAGTTGATTCATGGCTTTCCAACAAGCGTGGCTCGAGGCGGACGTAGCTCTCAGCGCGGCGGAGCTCGGACTGGCTCAGGGAGGACTGAGGTCGCCCGTCGGCGTCGAGCTCGTGGGGGCAGCGACGGTCGTGGTGGGAGGAGATGGCATCGATTCCGTTGATCCACGGCCGGAGGCAGCGGAGGAGCTTCAGGAGATTTTTCACAGGGGATAAGGCTCGGGATCAGGCCGGCGGCCGGAGCTCCACTGGCCTGTAGCCTCGCCGGCGGCTGATTCTTCACCGCGAGCCGCGCACGCCTGTCGTCGTCTATTTTTGCACAATTTGAAGATGCGCAGGGGGTTTCTTGTAAATGTTTCGTAGTTCAAATTTTAAAACCCCCACGACATCTAAATCCGAACGGAGGGAGTAATAGTAGCATTGAACTGATGCTCCGACCTGTTCGTTCAAAAGTCTGAACTAATGTTTCACGAATTCATCTCTTCTACTCCCTCCATTTTTGTATACAAGGCCACAAACCCATATTACAGGTATCAAGGTAAAAAATCAATGCAATGTTTAAGTCAATGTTGGAAGCTAGTTTGTCGCCTTGTTTGTCGTGTTAATTAATGTGGTTTTCTCTCTCTCTCACGCAAAACAAGCCAACCCTCTTACTTCTAGTTGATTGATTAATGTTGGGAATGCAAGCCAACCTTCTCACTCCCGCATGTATGCAATCAATTTTGCCTCGATTAATGTTAGTGGCCTTGTATAGTTGCAAATTGTAATTTTGGTAGTGGCCTTGTATACAAAAATGAAGGGAGTAGTATCTTCGCAGCGGCAAACGGAACCACAAAACGATAGAAAGTGCTTCTAAACACGAAATGAGTGGCATATATTTTGTTTTGCGTCACATATTCCACTTCATTTTGGACCTATCATCAAGATTTATTTTTTTACCAAGATATGAATTCATGATCCGCTCACATTTGTCCGCAATGGATATCTCGGTTACATTCTCGACGGGCGGAGACGAGCCAGATCAAGAACATCACGAACAGACGAATCACAAGAAGAAAACCTGCAGATATGTCCCAAATGTCCAAACATTTTTTTTATATATATATACTGCCTCACTTACTTATTGCTGCTACAGTATCTCTGGTAAAATTATTTTCTCAGTTTTTTATAAAACTGGAGAAGGGTTTGCTGTCCTGTGTCTATCCTGAGTCCTGACAAATGACAAACCTCTCGCATACTATTGATAGCATCGCATACTGATTATGTTTCAGGTCTTCAGGATGTCGTAAAATGTCGATGGCCGATTTCTTCTCTTCAGGCAGAGCTCCTGAAAGCAGGGGAAAATAAGGTCACGTTTTTAATTCATGCTCAGGGTCCAGAAGGAGACAAAGACGGTACAAAGGACTTGATGAAAATAATGCTCGCACTCATAATGGTGGTGATGGCACTGAATAGTGCTTTTCAATTTCAGATTCTGTAGGCATGACAAATTTACGATATTTCATAAATTACTATTTCTTCCCTAACATTTTTATTTGCCTTAGCATATTTTCCCGTTAAAAATTACTCATAGTAATCTGCGGCTCAAGTGTACTTATGTCGCGATATAAATAAATGCCCGTAAACAACATAGTGGTGTAAATAAAGTCTCCCCTATGCCTAATGCTAACGGATCAAAATTGGCGAATGTTCAGACTTCAGAGATTCACCCGGGTTCATACAGAATGCAGCCTTAAAAAGCACATGGACTCTTATTAAATATGGGCACATTCTCAGATGGCAAACCGCAAATACAGAACATTTAGGATGAATGCAAACAGTACCTCTACTGCCGAAGCCACCCTCAATAAGCTAGCCTCACCCCACGGACGGCCTATCAGTTGCAAGCCGATAGGAAGGCCTTGCTTGTCATGACCAACCTGAGTACAGGACAGGAGTAGCAGCACATAGTAGAAATTAATACTTTAACTCCATGTTTTTGAGCTATATTGTAACAAAATCCTGAATGTTTCCTGTAATTATTTCTAACTAGAAGGTACAATTAATACTCGTCATGAGTTGTGACACCACACTTACAGGAACAGTAATGGCAGGCAAGCCAAGAAGGTTCCCGGCAAAAATGAATTGCATCAGCTTGGCTGCAATAAAGAGAGAATCAGGAACAGAAAAGGTGTAATTGATCTCTGTAGAACAAAGTCATAACAATTGTACTTGGCAGGTTGGCGTCAAAACAGGCATTAATATAGCTTGCTTAGCAAACTGCTAAACTCATATAAACTATGAACACAACTCGTTTACTTCCATATTGCATAGCTACTTTATGCTATTGGATTCCAAACAGGAAGAAATGCCCCCTGTATATCTGATTCCAACAAGGTTCTAAATAGCTTGTGACATTCTGTTATAGCTTTGTGCGTTCCCACCGCAAAAGCGTGATATCCATGATCTAGTATCTTCGCCGCTAAGGCGTGAAAACCACGTTTAAAACTTCAAACTCCCCTACAAATTTCACATTTAGGGCTGTCATTATTTTATTTTTCTTATTGCAAACTTCTTTCTCAAGACAAGACAATGACAACAGTTGTTGTGTCAACTAACAATTGTTTCACATCAAGATTTCAGCAGGTTTTATCCAGGATGTTAGCATGGTTCAGAGTTGAGTTTGCGATAAGATGCAAATCCACATGTTCAAAGCTAATGAAAATGCACAACATAATATAGTGAAAAGAACCTACCTGATACAACATAATCAGACTCTCCTTTCAGAGCACTTGGTGGTATTTTTGGCGCGGTCATGCTGGAAAAAAACAGCACATCTCCTTAGTTGTTATACAACAGATAATACATATGATAAGAAGCACGAGTACACCATAATTTCTTGAAAACTGGTGCAAACAGGTAAAATTAGGTATGCAGCATTCTGCGGTGCATAGATAAACAATAGTTATGTCAGCTGCTCCATGTAATCCCAAATGTGAATTAGTATTGTTAATTTGGTAATTTACATATATTATCTCGTATTTAAGTCAGAAACCGACATGCTTGTGTAGCCCTATATACCCTGAAACTATTAGAAAAATATGTGCCGCCTAGAACTACTAACCATCTACTGGCAGCTAGAAAGCAGAACTTTCCTCATGCACTAGCCTCTTTGACTAGACAAAAACAAGTACGAATGAGGAAGCATGCATACACACCATTAGCAGAAACGAGTACGATGATATAAAACATGTATGGACAGACTGTAATAAACTTCAAAATCTTTTACCCGGTTGTAGGGGTTGCTATGACGTCAACCTTCTTGAAAGCTTCCATGTGATAGTACATTATCCTTCTCCTATAAAAGCCACAGATACCGTAAGTACACGACTGACAGAACATCTGGTGTGGGAGAAAGAAATACACACTTGACAGTTACAGTTCAGATTTCAGATTTAATTGTATTTGTCATACAACAACTATGTGGCATGTGATTTATAGTAACACCTCAATTTCCACTATTTGTGCAATAGTCAGCACATCTAGGAAATCAGTAACTCGGTATGTGACAAACTAGGAGTCTAGTCAAGACAATGACAGATTTTAAAGAAAACTAGCAGCACTTTCTGATAGCAGATAATGGTGAAACGGGAGCTGCACAACTTCCAGTAGCTATTAAATTGTTATAACTTAGTATAAATGTCCACACAATTAATGCACTATAACTCTATAAGTATGCGTCATCACCTGGCGTTAGGTATGCTCTGTAATGCAAGTCCTATTTGTTTACTTATCTCTAATCCCCTATTTGTTTTCTAACTATAATGCTAAAGAAAGAACTCCTAACTAGAATATGACATATATGTAGGATGTCATATTATAATAATCAGAATTGAATTTTTATATCTAGTAATAACTAGGATTCTTACTAGAAATAACTGATATTATTGAATCAATCTAAATACTGGATAAGGCTTGTTGAAACCTGTGGGGTCATAAGAATAGACGTGTTTCCTTTCTTATTAGCTTGATGGGTCATCTTTCTGTGTTGTTATCTGAAACAATCTTACAATCTAAATAGGTTTTATTCTATCTTTCCTATCTACAATCACATTCAAGGTGGTTCCCATAATCAAATAAAACTGCAGAACGAAAAAAACTGTTCATATGAATGAAGTGCTGTAATGGAAACAGAAATGCCTCAGCTACATTTATACTCATATTCACCTCAGACATTGAGAAGCAACGTAATCTGCTGAAGTGAATGACTTAAAAAGTGCCAAACTTGCTCGAGTATCTAACGTCATTTCAGTTCGCCTCCTGGAAGATAGTAGTATTGTGAGATTGATATTACAGAAATAATAAAGACTAGCTAAAAAAATACTTCCATCTTTCGGGGACCAGAAATTTCAAGTTCTATCTCGTCTTGAAAGGAAATTTTGTATATAACTCATGCCGAGAGCAATATTGATAATCTGATGGTGATATTTGTGTGAATGTATATATAGATAGATAGGTACCCTGCTTGGTAATGAGCATTCATGTCAGAAAATGCTTCTGAGCCAATAGAGACAAGATGGGCTGTACGCATCTCCTCAAGCTCTGGTAAGATTATCTCTTCTATCTTGAAAAATATTAAACAATACTAGTCAGCTGACATTTGGAAAAACAATAGAATATACATATATAGTAGATACCGCACTACCAGAAAAGGCATCTCATCATAATCATTTAGCAACTGGGAAAAAATAAGCTTAACTAAGACTGCATGTTGGATAGCTAGAAGCTCCAAATGATGCTCATCAATAATCAATTACAACTTACAGGAGTTGTCAAGATGGACATTTTTCTAATTAACACTTCACAATTGTTTTGACGTAAACATCAACAGAACTATGGTCGCGGTTATTGGAGAGCACAGAAGCATACATCTTACACATGGAAAATCTGATTAACGGTCAAATGCTTTCATCTAAAGAAGAGACTGTACATCCAAAGGTACAAGACTTAGATAGGTATGAAAATAAGAGATGTTTGCGATATAAATGGCTATACCTGACATCCGAAGGTGCTGCATAGGAGGTTAAGTGCATCCTCACATGTATTTGAGACCTCACTATCTGGAACATCATGAAACCACTGCAGAAGCCAATTTTATCTAAGAAAAGGCACATATGTACAAAGATAATATGTCAAATGAAAAAATGTACCTCTGTATATTTTCCCACTTTCACTGATTGCAGGATATTGGTGTTCTCAGAGGACACCAAGTTAGGAACACACAGCGGGGACTGTACAGAGGAAAAAGGAAAGAGATGTAGAAGCTGTGAGCCTGATGGGATGCAATAAGGCCAGCTTTAGATCATAAGTTATGGCCCATCCTGGGTAATAATGGAGAAGATTGACATATGACTTTTGCTGTATTATGATTACCGTACTGTGGAGTTGAAAAGTTTACATTTCGTTTCATAAAAAACAATCACATTCTTGTTCCCTACAATTCAGTAATGACTGGTATCTGTAATGTTTCATATTTAAGAAATGATGTAGAAGTGACATGGAAGACATTTCAGAGGTTTTTGAACCGACATTTTAGTGTTTCTTGTATTTAACAGATGGGGATTGTTAAAACAGGAAATATCTTACAGGTCTCAGAGTAAGCTTTTCCGTAGGTCTACAGCCTGCAACTGCAGAATACCTGAAATGCCATATGACAAGATGTAAGACTGTAAGTAGTAAATACATAACTTACAAGCAGAGGGTATTTACTGTTGAGCGTTCATAAATGACAAGTATTCAGTTGTACCCACTACCCACCAGATAGTTAAATTTATATCTCATATCACTACGCAAATAAGAGAGTTTACAAACTTCCAACTTTATCAACTAAGATAGCTAAACAGACTCATGCAACCTCATGGTCTCATCTAGCAAGCCAAACTGCTTACAATAGCATAGAATCCTCCACTGATGATGTAAGAGGTGAAGCAACTTCAACAGTCCCAGCATCACAAACGACCCTGCAAATAAGATATATAATTATGCATACTCATGATCTATTATACAGTATTATTATTAAAACAAAAGACAACCAAGCCATCATATATATTTGTACATCAAATTTAAAACCAAAATCCTAAACAGGGTACCGGTAAATCCGGTAACCGTGCTTCCCTGGTATAAGAACATATGGAGTGTTAAAGAAGGGCTACGTGCACTTACGTAAGTGGCTTAAAAAGGGTATCCTAATCTAAGAAAATTATGAAGCCCAAAAGAAATGTAACCGTAAATATCACAAAACTACAGGTATTTTGTACAAACTATTCAAAACCATGGATTCAAGCATATATTTCACATAGCTGGTAAGAAGCTTTCGCATAGCAAAACCCCATATTTAAAGTTGAACCATCACATGCAACAATATTGATCAACACATTGCAACACGTTAAACCCTTGCTGAAACCTCCATTACAGGTAGGTACTAGGCCAAGACTCCAAAAGGCTGGCAGGTGGGCCAGCTATGGTCCAGCCCTTTAAACTGGAGCCTTATAACAGTTTGTAAGAATATTTATAGTTTCACAAAATTTACTCAATCTTATAAACTGGAGTTGGTGAGGCGCGGCTCATCTCCCATCTTTGTTTATCACCTTGCTAAGAAGTATCTTAAAAAAATAACAAATTAACTAACTGAAACACGAATCTCCTCCACAAACTAACTTAACGAAAATGGAGCGTCACAGGAACAAGAATGCAGAGGCATGAATCGAGTGACACCGGCCTACATGGGACTCGGATGAGCGTGAAGGCATAGCTGAGGTGTGGAGCAGGCTGAGACGGTGACAGTTACAGTGACTTAATGGGGTACATAATTTTATCTGTAGCAAAGCACGGGCTAGTAGTAAATATCAAGTACTCTCTCTATTACATAATTCTTGTTGTGGTTTTAGTTAAAACAAGAATTATGGAACGGAGGGAGTAGGAACTTCTCTTAGTTACCCTGTCATATCTGTGCGCCCATATGTTGTCTTCAAACCAACAATGCCACATAGGGAGGATGGAATTCGAACTGACCCTGTAAGAAAGAAAAGGTCCCAACTAGAGATTAGTACTGAAAAGAATGTACTGCCAATGAATGTCACAGCTTTATATGTGCAAACCTCCGCCGTCTGTTCCAATCGCTCCTGAGCATAACCCTGATGAGACAAGTGCAGCTGGCCCAGACGAAGAACCACCAGTATATCTATCGATTGAATGTGGATTTCTTACTGTCCTGCAATAAATAATTATGAAAATGTGAAGATAAAGTGACAAACATCAGAAAATAAGTAGGCTAGATAAACAATATAGGATGACTTCAAATTGCAAATTCATTTTCCATTTCCTTTTCATAATGTGATGGTTTCCGATGATACTGCTAGAGCATAATGTTTGTAGGCATCCGAGAGTTCTGATTCGTTGTCAAGCTTTACAATTACTCAGCTGAGTTTGCTTCTAGGAAATAGCTCACAAATATGTTCCCCTTTTCCATTGCAAGACTTTAAGCAAGTCAAAAGAATGACCTAGATGTTATTACACATTCATGTTCGCAGCGTGTCAAAAAAAAAGGAGTATAAAATGTTAACCAGGTAACACTCGAGTTACACCAGGTCAACATAGATGAGAACATGATAAGTTTTAACACCTTCAGTAAAACCCATGTGTCCCTATACTGTAGACTCCATGTAAGCAAGCATTTCGGACAGAATTAGCAGCCACTAAATTATTAACCGTACCCATAGTTTGGATTGTTTCCAGTGACCCCAAGTCCTAACTCGTGCATATTTGCTTTTCCAATAAAGATCACTCCACATTTCCGTAAACGAGAAACAGAGACAGCGTCTTTCTCCACAGGGCGGATTTCGTCAAAAAATGTGGTGGCACCTGAATTGAAATAGAGGAACATAATATAGAATGTACATCTCGGACACAGTAAAAAAAAATGGCTACTACAGTCGAGTGAACTAACTCTTTGATGGATATGGCAAGCAGTCAATGTCATCCTTAACGGCGAAAAAGATCCCGTCCAGAACAGAAATTGGACTTCCTGAGCACAAGAAGCAACACGTATCAAGAAAACAGGATTGAGGTAAATGGACCCACCACCTGATGTTTGTTCGTTTTAACAATGATGAACTAAAGCAGCAAGGTTGGGTTGGGTGTAGACCTTGCTCAAATCTCTTTGTAGAAGCATCGGCTTGCTTCCTCAGGTCGTCGGCGTTAAAATGGATCAGCATCGGCATGGGAGGCTTCTTATTGCTCCACTCCTCCACGCCCGCTATGACAAGCTCTGCAACCTACGCAGCGGTCAAGGTTTAACACCACAAATGCAAGGAGAGCAAGCAGCATTGTTCTGTACAATACATTCCGGTGAGCTACTCACAGCTGACGGCGTCGTGATCCCAGACCGGTACGCATACGCAAAGTCGCGGATCTTCCAGTAGAGGAAGGGATTTTTCTCATCGGCCGATGTGAAACGCCCCGATGGGTCATACGGAGCGAGGCAACGCAGTGCTTCCTCAACTCTGTCCACAGGGTCCCTGTCGTCCCCCAGGGCCACAACCCCTCGTTCAGGCTCTGTTAAATTGGGAGCAGCAGCAATTAACAACAGCATACCCTTTTGTTTTTACCTTGTACATATAACTTTCACATGATTAAAAAAGCTGCAAATAAGGAATTTTCTTTCTGTTTCCAGTCAAAAAAGATTCAAGAGGCCCAAAAACAGGGGTGCTTCAAAATGTCGCTCCGACATCTTAATAACTGAGTTAGGCAGATTATTTCTGAGCAAACTATTCAGGTGCGTTTCTGCAGGAAACATATGTCTTTCTGTGAGTTATTCAGTTCCAGCAGCAGAGCTTATTTTTTCGGCGAGAGTTCCAGCTGAACTTGACTGAATCAAAAGTAGTAGTAGCAGTAGAACATTTATTTTATAAAAAAATCGATTATTGTTTGTTTCTTTTTGTCCTGTCTTCTTGCTTGCTTGTGGAGCTGAACAACGACCGGTGACAATTTCAACGGAACAGGCAGAGACAGGGGAGGATAGGACCAGAGAAGATGACGTACCCTGCGGCGGGTACTCCGGGTAGAACATGGGCCGCTCCGGGATCACCGTGTGCTGCAGCATCTGCTCCGCCCCCGAGCAAGGCCAGAAATCGCGATGAGCGCGACGGAATCGCCGGGTAAAAAACGAAAATTTGGGGACGGAGGGAGGGACGGACCTGCGTCATGTTGTTCTGCTTCTTGAGGAGGGAGGTGACGAGGGGCCCGAGGAGCGGCGACTCGAGGAGCCAGACGAAGGCCCGGAGCGGGAAGCCCGTGAGGTGCGGCGCCTGCAGCTCCGCCGGCCTGTACCGCACGGCGGCGACGTCCACCTCCCCCGCCGGCGCCATCGCCCGCGGCATCCCCTTGCCCCTGCCGCCGGATCCGCCGCCCATCTGATCGATCTCGGTCCGGTTGGCGGAGTGAATGCGGAAGTGCGGGCGCGCGGCGGGAACTAATGCGCGGCCGCGGGCTCCGGGGAGTGGGGTTTTATGGGGGGTGGCGAGTGGAGACGATGGCCGGGGAGGAGGGGAAGGGAGGGAGGATGGATTGGATGGATGGCGAAAAAATAATGGCCGTTGCTGCTGCCACTTGCGGCCAGCCGAGGGAGGAGTAGGAGTAGGAGTAGCGGTGCTGCGGACTTAAAATTACAGCTTTGTCCGGCCAGAATCAGGGTGGCGCACATGTAAATGTACCAGCGACCCGGTCGACTCCACGACAAGGCGATCAATTCTCCTCTAGGACCACCAAAGTCTGTGGCATCAGCTAGGTATAAGAAATATTACAGATTTTTTTTTCTAAACAAGTTACAATCACCTACTCTGACCGCTATGAAGACATGCAACCACGCACACCCCTACCTTTATGAGCACATTTGAGAGACTGGGCCCACATAATATGTTGAGATTGACGGAGTCATCACAGGCGTCTCGTGGTCGACGGGACGTCTCCTCACACTAAACGGACATGGGCGGAAGCCTGGAATAAATCCAGGAAAATACAAACAACAATGCCAAGTCTAGGACTTGAACCCTGGTGGGTTGGTTCCACCACACTGGCTCAGAGCATTTCTAGTAGACCCTTAAAGCGGTCAAACCCGGAAAAAAAAGGGTGTTTACAGTTTCGGTCAAAAAACGACACCTGCCAAATCCCCGTAAAACTCATTCGGCCCTTAAATTTTTTAAAGGCCATTGCAAATCCATCCACCAGAATCTTAAATGTACAGTTCGAAGACAGTGTATGGTTCAATCCGTAAACTGGTCAAACCTTGTCGGAGCAAATGCGCCACCGTGGAAGAACTGGCCGAAATCTATCTATAACTCACCGAAATCCATCGCCGCACGTCAGAAGAAGCTACCGCCGGTCCGAATTGCGCCGGGTCGACGTCCCCGGGCAGGGTGGAGCAGGGCTTGGAGGAAAAAGAAGAAAAACGATTTACAGTTTTATTTACGGGATCTACTCCGCCCGGAGCAATTTCGCACCGTAAAAACAGTATACAAGGCATGTACGCGTTTTTAAAGGTCAAGTTATAATGGTAGGTGTTCTCAATTGGCAGGGGAGGGGGCGGGGAGCTTAATTAGTTGACAAACGGCTTAGCTCCCTGGCGAACATCTCCACCACAACCGCCGTCGCCACCACTACCCTACTACTAGTAGAATGCCCGTGCGTTGCCACGGGCTCTTAATTTTTTATTGCACCTATGAATACAATGCATATCAAATTTTGCATGTATAGATTTTATCTGATTGCGCATATAATGTATATTATATATATATATATATATATATATATATATATATATATATATATATATATATATATATATATATATATATATATATTATGTAGAGAAGAGATAGCCTGCAACAACTAAAAAATAATTGTAATCCATTTCACGTGCAACATAACTCGATGATATATAAATAGAGAACAATGATCCAAATAATTATATGTTACGAACTAAGATCTACTTGATGTGATTAAGATGTTACCTTACAACGTCAGGTATGTTATCTTAAACTTCATTTGCACGGTACTTTAGCAAATGTAATAAAAAACTATTTCTCAACTTATAACCATCCTGCACAAGCAATATATATTATATGTCAAACATAAAGCTTTGGACGGATAAAGCACATCAAATGACATCTTTCAACGAAACATATCCAATCTTTTTGTACCACAAAATCAATCTTCTTTTTTGGCCCATTATTTTTGAAGTGGTTTCTCTTGACTTCTCTTTTCTATATGCACAAAAATCAAAGGATCCAAAGAAGAGAAGGGTCTAGAGATGTTCATACCTAGAGTCAATAAGCAATTCGTTAGTCCACAACGACGACAAGTGCCAAGGCTCATGCATTTTAAGTCCATAATCCCAACCTACACCACAACCCAACAAACGTCGACATGTTCTGTATCCACTAAGAGCATCTACAATCGGACTTGGCAAATACGACCCCTCAAACGTCCGCGGAAGCGCCTGGACGTGTCCGCGCATAGTGACCGGTCACCCCTCAAAAAATGCATTCTACATTCGGATACCTCAAATCCATATTATTACATACTACACATCGATCTTTGACCGGAGCTTCATCCGGTTCCGCTCCTGCCCGCGGGCTCCCCTAGTCAAAACAAAGATGTATAAGGGAAGGGGCAGATACATCTTGTAGAGCCATGATCCGCCACAATGCTAACCCACTACTTGTCGATAGAGCATGCGAGTCATCTTTTCCTCTCCTCATGAGATGTGCCATGTTCAAGTTCCAATTTCAGTGCACAGATTGTGAGATTCAAAAAAAAAATGTCAGTGCACAGTTTGGAATAATTCAGTGAAAGTGAAGCCAAATTAGAGAACTGTACATGTTACATCATCATCATTAGTTGAATAATAGCATCTAAAAATTCAACCGTTCGAAAGTAACATGCGTATATGTCAGGACTATGCATGCAATATACTCACATGATGTGATAGATTTGCCACCAACGCCCATGAATAAGGCTCTCGGCCATCCAATCACTTGTGTTGTCAGTGACCCTTCTCGTCATCTTGTGTACCCCAAATACAATAGCATGTAATTGGACTGTTAGCAGACCTCGCTTATGGAAGTCATGGTAGAGTTGATGAACTACAACACTCATGTTGTGTCTGCTTCGAGTCAAAAGTGTGACTAATTAGTTTTCCAAAAGAATCAAATCAAGCCAAGTAATTTCACTTTGAATAGCCACATGAACAATACCCGAGTTTTCGTTTGGAAAGCTTTGCTAGGAATATTTATGCCCCACCCTTGATCACAAACCAATTTGTCTTCTGCCAGTCAATGGATCATTGCTCTAAAGGGCTCTCTGAAGAAACATTTTCACCATGAGTTGATCATCCTTGGATGTTGGAGCATTACGTGCTTTTTAGATAACAGGGTGTCAACTACACAACTTGTTCTTGTAGAATCATGTCGGGCCTCCAAGATGGAGGAGAGGAGGCGACGTGGACAATCCTGGCAGCGGCCATATTGGGACGGGGATAGGGCTTGGTGAGCGAGAGAAAGTTGGATCGGGAGGGATCCTATTTTTCTTGGAGGGCTTTTTTCACGAGGGGTTATCGACTTGGGGGCGAGGGGGGGCGGAACCGATCGCGGGGGTGGGTCGCGAAAGGGAGGGCAGGACGCGGTCATTGGCAAGAAAAGTAATCTTACGTGCTTTTTAGATAATAGGACAATGCCTGTACACTGAAACGGGAGCATATATATTTGTACCCCCACCTGGGAGTATATATTTAGGCCCCATACACATCATGTCGAACATAAATATCTTTAGGATCCTCATGCACACCATACAATATTGTCAGGGTTTCACCGATAATCCCTTTGAAATATATTTTTCGCATGCAGGAGCGCGCGCTCCCGGGAGCACCAACGAATTTGACGTTTTGGCACATGGGAGCGCGCGCTCCTGGTTTTTAAAATGTGTATTAAACATATTTTGAAATGTAAAAAATTGCAAAAAAAAACTTGACGTGTACATCTCGATATTGTACATGCTCACAAAGTCGTTTCATAAAAAACCGACAACATTTGCGCCACGTGTGAAGAAGACAAAATGCGGTGTTAAAAAATGTTTTTCACAAGACATCCTTGTCTTTTTTACACAAGCTACAAAAAATGTCGGTTTTCTCCGAAACATGACGTGCACATATATAATGTCGAGATGTATGCGCCAATTTTTTGTTTGAAATTTTTCACACTTTGAAATAATTTTTTCGCGTGCAGGAGCGCGCGCTCTCGGGAGCACAAACGAATTTCTGTGAAAGATAGTACTTACTTCATAATATGCATTCGGCCTTATCTTTCTTTTTCAACAAGTGATGTAGTCAATTGAGGTGCAGACCACAAAGCACGTAGTTCTACTGATAACTGGTCTGCTGAGACATATACTTTTTTCATGTTCTGTTATTATTGTTAGACAAAAAGGGATGAATATGTTATACATTATGATTTGTACTTCCTCTGCATTATGCCAAGCAGAAAAACATTAATCTATCTATACAAAACGACAACAACTGTTAATTTCTTTTACTAATCTCCCAAACTCTCACACATAAACATATATAGCCTATAATTTCTGAAACCACCCTTGATATGACCTAGTAGCACACGTTTCCTTGGCCCCAGTATATTTCTTGTTCGTATTCCTTGTCTACCTTGCATCCAAACAAAAATCATGGAAACCACATGGACAACAATTAACCAATCAGCCACGTGCAATTCAAATTAGCACATAAGAGAATCGGTACACTCTCAGCTCACAGACTAATCCAATGAAAAACATCTCATAAGAGAATCGGTACACTGATTTTCACCTTGTGCAGACTAAGTTTTGTCAGTACTGCAGATCCTTGTAGTCATACTGGCTTCATGTGGTCAACTTGCCTTGAACCCACCCTTTGTACGCAGCAGCCGATGTACTTGTACTTGCACTTGCATGGCTGGACTTGTACACAGGATTCTGAGTGGTACAGATTATGTTCAGCTGCTTAGAAATAACTTTAGAATTAGAAACATACCAATTGTCTCTTTTTCTGGAGCCTGGCCTGATAAAGAGCTCGCCACTTTGTAGAAGAATAACTTCAGAGTCCCTACACCAGAAAGAACTTAAGAAAAAAAAAAGCACTCAAACAATTGTGAAACAATTTCCAGAGACAAAATCCACCACACCCCATTCTAGCAACTCGGTTGTTCAGAAATTCAGTCAAGATAGATTGAATAGATAGATAAAACGAAGCAATTAGGACTATACAATGCTAGCAACAACCTGGTTGTCCAGAAAGGGATTTGCCAAATTCGATTAGAATTTCATGTTGGGAAAAATGTAGGGATTTGCCATTATGGCAGGTCGAAGCAGAATAGAGCTAGTGAAAACTGAAAGTCTGAAATCTGAAATTATCTACCCACTTCACCTGATGGCTGGCTCTAGCATTTGAGTTCACATGTCCAAATAATGCAATGTGAGGTCGTGTTGGAGAGGAACACGAGATCACGGATCACCCACAAAAAAAATACGAGATCAGGGAGGACAAGCTCACTTGGCGGGGGGAGATGTGGGCGCGCTTGGTAGCACGACGACGGGGAGCTCGAGGAAGAGCACGACTGGATCCGCCGCCACCCACCATTGGAGCAAACCAGTTGTGGTCGCCGTCGTTCAGCCGCCTCGGTTTCTCTATGTCCTCGTGGCGCAGCGGCCTCCGCCAGCGGACTGGATCCTGCGTCAATAGCTTGGACCTTCGCGACCGTCTCCTGCACTGCCTCATCGTTGGCCACTTCTCCTCCTCGCCTCACAGCAGCAGCACAAGGGCGTCCAGCAGTTCGAGAATATGGATCTGCGTAGGCTTGCATGCACTGATAAAGTCCAGTTAGCTTAAGATATCCCTAGTGATGCTGCTGCTGCGTACCTTGCAAGATTGATATGCGTACGTTTGCACGCACTGATTGCGCAAGCTAGAAGATGGGGCGAGGCAGGGTGGAGGCGTCCTATTGTGGACTGCGTCGGCGGGAGACGACACGATCCGGCAGAAGACGGCGGTGCTTACGGAGGCCTCCTGGAAGATAAGGTGAGGCGGACGTGACCTGTTGGATGGCGGCGGCGACCGCGACGCGACCCAGGTGCCGGTGGCGATGTGCACAAGCACGATGCGGCGGTTATCATCCAGTGCAGGGATGTAGATGGGCTTTTAACGCAGGATGGGCGGTGCATGATTGTCGTTGATTGATTGGCTATTTGGCCGGTTTTAAAAGTTTTACCATACACCCATGGCGGAAAATCCGGGACGTGAGAAAATCCGGGACGTGAAAAACCAAGGGGAAGTGTGACGAAGGCTGGCAGGACGCGGTCAGGAAAGGAAACCTTAGATAGTATAAGAGATAATATATTTTTTGTTATGCTTTACACATTATTTTTCTTAAAATCGGTTATTTTATTTCTTATTAATTAATGTGATTGAGCGATTTAAGGTAATATTAATTAATTTAGAATTGATTTGTAGAGATTGATTGTGATTGATTCTTTCACATAAATACATTACAAAATAAATTGCGACAGCATGGAAAGTTCTGATCCATTCAGATTTTTTTCGTTTTGTGAGAGGGTGACGTGAAACTAAACCGGTGGGGTGGGGGAGGGGACGAAAAAAAACCAACGAAAAAGTGGTGGGACGAAAAATTAGGATTTGGAATTGATGGTCATGAAACTAAACTTTATTAATTGGTAACGTGTTATCGGTTCCTGCCCGTTTATAACGTGTCTAGTTAGGAAACTTTGGGAAAATTAGGAAAGTTTTTATTGCATTATGAATGAATTGATTGTGTCTGGTTACCTTAAGTTAATTGACTGCGTTTGGAAATAATTGATTGTCATGCATTATTGCGTTTGGAAAGAATTGATTGTCAATGCATTAGGAAAATTAGGATTTGGAATTGATGGTCATAAAACTAAACTTTATTAATTGGTAACGTGTTATCGGTTCCTGCCCATTTATAACGTGTCTAGTTAGGAAACTTTGGGAAAATTAGGAAAGTTTTATTGCGTTTGGAAAGAATTGATTGTGTCTGGTTACCTTAAGTTAATTGATTGCGTTTGGAAAGAATTGATTGTCATGCATTATTGCGTTTGGAAAGAATTGATTGTCATGCATGCGGTGAGTGAGGTGGGGTTGGGGTGTGTTAATTGTAGCGAAAAAAACCGGTTGAAAAAAAACCAGACGATGTGGGACGAAAAAAAACCAAACGAGGTGGGACGAAAAAAACCTGGAACAAAGACTACCAACTGCTCCATTAGGAATAGAGATTTCCTCAAGTAAGGTCTGGTCGCAGTCGCGTAAGCCATTTGAAAAGAAAGTGACGTAAACGTAAGCCCAATTTCTTTTGGTCGTTGGATCTTCGTCAGACGGCTGTTGCGTCGTCTTCTACCTCCAGCTTCCTTCTTCCTCCTGCACCGCCCACAACCACCGGCTCTGCGATAGAAGCCGTCTATCGTGTTCTCGATCGTGACCACGCATGGGTGCACGTCAAGCGGGAACGCGCACAACGGCTTCATTTTCTTACGCCCAAATCTAACACGACGCCTAGTTTTCAAAACGAACGGACAAGATGCATGCGTGATGCGTCACATGTTCTAGAAACTTGGGATTTTCCTTGCTTAGGTTCTCTCCTTGTCACGTACTCCGCCGGCGGGCCGGAAAAACATCGGCATCTGATGCATACGCATGCTAAAAATATATAAACTGGTCGATGGATCGGCGAAAAGAAAAGAAAAAAACGCGGGAATGAAGAAGAGAAGATATACATGGAGGAAGAATATAATATACTGTACTCCGTATTCCACAATCGATCGTCATCCAACTTCTAGAGGGGCATCTGTTAACGGACGCAGGCGTTGGTTGCATCGATCGCGGGAGAACGGAAACGTACGGCCACAAATGGAGCCTTGCGTGGCGTCCATTTCATAGCGTCGCACAACGCGGGCGGGCGGAGAAAGCAACGTGAATAATGTTATTATTGTTGTTGTTGCAGTTGCTGTTGCATCAACAAGGTGGAGCCGCCGCCGCCAATACATGATGTCGTGGTCATCGCATCATCGTGTAGGCAGCATGTGTGCATGATAAGCACTATCATTACAAACTACCTCGTGTTAGGTTGCACACCAATACGTGGAGAGCTACGACACCCATCTCGGGGTAAATGGCAGGAGTCCATGCTACATTGCCTTTGCTAACTGTCGTGTTAGTTGATTTCGAGCGAGGCCATAGGTGGGGGTGACAAGAGGACGGCGGCGACGAGTATCGACTCCAACGAAGCCAAGCCAGGACCTTAGTAGAGACGGGACGATGCTGCGAGAGTTGCGGTGTCTCACGCGGAGACGAGGAAGCAGGTTGACGGTTGTGGGTGTGGTTACCGCCTACGCCGGAGGTCGATGGGGCTTAGACGGATGGCCACCCGCCAGCCACATCAGGCAGAGGTAGGCGACTAGGGTTGGATAGGTCAGGAACGAGGAGAATGAACCGCCGTGGGGGCAGAGGAAGAAGGACGGTGTCGCACAGTGACCATTGGATGTGGATCAGACGTTCCATAAAATTGACCGACGGTTAAAAAAATTCAACTACTTGTTAAATAGGCACTCCCTATGCTAGTTCATTTTTCTTGGTGAATTTGATGTGCAACCACGTGATGACTTGCAGGTGACAGTCAAATAGATTGGCTATTAATTGTGGCATGATAAAAGAATATCCAATACTCCCTCCGTTCCTAAATATTTGTCTTTCTAGGGATTTCAACAAGTGACTACATACGAAACAAAATGAGTGAATCTACACTTCAAAATATGTCTACATACATCCGTATGTTGTAACCATTTGAAATGTCTAGAAAGACAAATATTAAGGAACGGAGGGAGTACAAGTTTAGCGGATGTAATACAATTTTTACGAGTATGTGTGACACGCGGGACAGATTACGACCGGTTGCAAGGATGTTTAGGTTAGGGTTTTTTTTTTCCTCTCCCACAATACATATATCTTTTCTTCCTTATGTGGATGTCACTTCATCCTTTAGTTAGTCTTTTGATCGGTCTCTGATCCTTCTCTAGTCCGACCATCGAAACAAAGTCAGCGGAGCTATCACGTAGATTCACGCCGTCTCATTTGGGCACCAAGGGTGTGGTTTTTCACTGTGCATGCGCGACGACGAAATTTGGTGTCAGACGTTCTGAATCGTTTCAAGGATTTAAAGGTGATGACTGTTGCTCTGGGGGCGCTGGTCATTTGTGACACATGCACGGAAAATTCTCGATCGTAATTGACAAGGTCAGAACCCGTTTTGGTAGGAGAGCGGCAACGACGATGCACCGGCGGCTTTGCTCTGCTGGCAGTAGTGGTCGTGCGTGTGATGGTCAAGAGATCTCGATGAAACTTATACTCCCTCCGTTCTAAATTACTTGTCGCATAAATGGATGTATATAAAACTAAAATACATCTAGATACATTCATACCTGCGACAAGTAATTCGGAACGGGGGAGTATTATGTTTGATCCGACCCTTTTTCTTTCCAAAGAAAGCAATATTTGACAACGGAGTATAGAAAAGGGGAACGCTGGCTAGCAAGAAACCGGGAAAACTTTCGTGTGGCTCAACCCAGCACCTGCAGCCACGCCACGCGTGACAGCGACTGCAGCCGTACACAAGTCTCGTCGAGTCTCCCAATTCGGTGGACACACGGGAGAGACACGGCGGTAGACTCGATTCGCGAACAAAGGTGCGAGTTTGGCACTCGACTAGGAGTAGTAGGCACCTCCATACGTCCGTCAACCATCCCGGTTCCCGGGTCCCGACAGTGGCCTATCCAGTCAGTGTCCACCCCACCATGCTGCCTATCCTATCCTCTGGACTTTTGCGTCCTTCTAGAACCAAGCACGCACGCACGCACGCACGCACAGCAACGAGGATCAGCATGACAGCGCCCATCATCTCATCTTCTTGGAGCATCCGTAGAAATATGGCTTCGTTTTTCCGACCCGCCTTGACTAGCCATTCTCGTTCTAGAAGCCGATGCACCATGACCAAACCTCCGTTTTCTCGTTCTTTCTAGACTAGAAGTAGCAGGGCGTCACAGTTGCATACGGCTCTCTTTCCCCTCTTGTGGAGGTGTTATCACTCGCTTCAAGGCTTCCTCTCAAAGGTAGACATCATAATAATTACGAGTGCGTGGTTCGGTTTGCGGTTACTAGACGCGGTGCAATTCTCCACCTGATGCTTGTACGGTTATTATAGTCCCTTTCTTTTTCTATACTACCAAATTTGCCCATGTGTTGCAACGGTAAAAATACTCCCTCCGTAAACTAATATAAAAGCGTTTAGATAATTATCTAAACACTTTTATATTAGTTTACAGAGGAAGTATATCACATGCACCTAACCTAATAAGCATGACTCAAAGGTACATCCTCCTGCCCCGTGCAGCTCGTCCATCACTACTTATAATCTGTTTTCCGGAAGGGCATATATAATCTGGTTGCTCAGCTAATCTTTTTTTATATTTTATATCATAAATATAAAAAGAAACAACACCATTGTTGCACCCCCTCACTTGCTCAAAATCCTGCGCGCACCAGAGTAACCATCGCGTGCTGGAAAAAAAATGCCATGGTGTGATTGAGGACCATGAGCTCATTGGAGCAGCGCCCATGCTTCAATGTCGAAAACCAAGTAAGAGCATCTACCAGCCGGACTTTACAAATCCGGCGTCTTAAACATTCACATATGTGCTTTGCCACCCTGGGGCGCGCCGCGGATAGCACCAGACGACCCCTCATAAGGCATGTCGGGCAATCACACTACTCAAATCTAGACCCTCGAATCCATGCATGCATCTCCATTATAAATGTGAATATCACACGTAAACAACATTTGTTGGTAGCAAAAATGCATAGTCCAGACATAAAAATTATTGTAAGTGCACGATTCAAATGTTAGCTATCTGGTATCCATTGTGGGTCCACATGTGATCCACAAGACACTGAGTAATTGCGCGCGCACCTGGCGATCTCGAATATTTCGATGCATCTGCAAAAAACAAAAAGCGGGTCTGCATATTGTTTGTTCCGAGGTGTGGACTTGTTCCCCAAGCTTCTCAAAATCATGGGTTCGGGCTGCCCAATCATCCTCATCCTCGACAATCATATTTATGCAAAATGATAGAACACGTCATCAGATGCCACAAACGTTTCTAATTCCCATGTCAGAAACTAAGCACACCCTTGATGAGGAAGGACATATGAACATGCACAATTCCCATGCCACAGGGTGTGTGTGTGTGGGCGCGCGCTGGTAATTGACATTGTAAAAAGGCCTCTGTACCTTGCTTTAACTTGGTGGATGGGCTTCTGTACCCCTCTTCTTCCATCAATATATGATACACATGCTTATGCGTATTCTATAAGAAATTTTTTTATGAATTGATCTAAAAAGAAATATTATGAAATGTAGCCATGCCCATGTAACTATAAAGCAAACTGAATCATACAATCTCGAAAACAAGTTTGTAGGATAAACTGAAACCATATGTATGACATATCTAAGGATCAATTAATTATAAAGCGACCAGTCAAAGTATAAGCTGGTCTGAATTTTAGAAAGAGAAAAACACAAATTACTAACATCAACTAAACCTCTAAAGCTTCACTTTAACGTTTTTGTAAACTAAAGAACACAATATGGCTAATGAAGCTCTAGTAGCAATAATTTTGATAGCACCTTATTTTGCACTCGCATGACAAAAAATCATTGAAATCTCTGTGATTTCTTTGGCTATTTTATCGAGGGTGGCAATAATGACCGCATGCTAAGCAAAATATATACTCCCTCCGTTCCTAAATATTTGTCTTTCTAGAGATTTCGACAAGTGACTACATACGAAGCAAAATGAGTGAATCTACACTCTAAAATATGTCTACATACATCCGTATATTGTAGTCCATATGAAATGTCTAGGAAGACAAATATTTAGGAACGGAGGGAGTAATAATTACTCCCTCCGTCCCAAAATTCTTGTCTTCCATTTGTCTAAAAAAGGATGTATCTAGTCACATTTTAGTGTTAGATACTTCCCTATCTACACAAATCTAAGACAAGAATTTTGGGACGGAGGGAGTAGATGTCATGACTTTTCGAAGACCCCTACTCTTACTCTCATGCATGGTAAGCAGTCCTAACAGTTAATTTTTTTTTTACTAGAACAAAATTTTGGAAAATAAATGGAATTTTATGTAATTTTCATATTCGCGAGAAAAAAAGTAGTGACACGAAAAAGGAGAAAACAAATGTGTTCAAAAAAAAAAAAGATGAGGAAGAGAAAACAAATGTGGGCCGGACCGAGGGTGGAGTTTTGGAAGCACCGACATGTCCATTCGTGGGCCAGACCGGAAGGAGCACCGACGGGTGGGGACGGGACGGGAGAAGCGTTTCCCATTTCCCTTTTCATTTTCCAGATCTCATTATTGCACGGCACCTTCCTTCCTGCGCCGCCCGGTCCGCAAGTCAGACAGAGAGCCCGTCGAATCGAGGAGGAGGACCAAATCCCCCATTCTCTCTCGGCCAGCCGCCCTTTCTTCTCCCGCACGACAGCCCGCCCGACGCCGCCGCCGCCGCCGGCGAAATGGCGTCCCGCATCGCCTCCCGCCTCCTCCGACGCTCCAGCCCCGTGAGTCCCCTCCCCCTCCTCCCGGCGCGCCCGCGCCACCAGGCCCCGATCGATTCGCCGCGGCGGCTCGCCGTGTTCTGGGATTTCGCGTGGGGGAAAGGGGATTTAGGGTTTGCGCGGTGGTTCCGTGCTCCGATGCGACGGCTGGCGGGCCCGGTTCGCTCGGTGCGGTTCCGCGGGCTGGTCTCCTCGGTCGATTGGGGATCTCTGGTCGGGTTGGCGCGGGGGCGGTGTGGGGATTGTTGTCGCCGTCGGGTACGGTCGGGCTGATGGGCGCTCAGCGAGGACGGCGGGACGCGCCTCGCTCGGCGTGATTCGGTGTCTCCGCGCAGATTAGGGTTCCAGTTCGTGCTCTCGCTGTTTTCCCCCGTTTTTGTGCTTGCGTTGAACGGTCAACCTAGGACCGGCTGCGCAGTCAGGCCTGAATATCTGCGCTAGGATCCTTCTCTTTGTCTAGTTCGTGGCAGCAGATAGGAATTCGTCTGTGTTTTGCCAGGGCGCGTGCAATTGGCAATCACTGGACATGTCTGGACTGGCTGATATAGTTTATATAATATTGTTCATGGTTATGTTGCGTTTTCCGCGCCCTGCCCTACACCTGTTAAGTGCAATCTGTCGTGATAAAATGTGACCTGCCCTTGTCCCGTTTTATGTGTTGGATTGGCTGCTGGTTAGAGGGTAGTTTATTGTTCATGCTTATGTTGCGATTTTCACACCCTACTCAGCCTGTGAAGTGCAATCTGCTGTCATAAACCGTGACTTGTCACTACTATCCCATTTCATGTCATGCTAGTAACTAGGGCATTTTGGTGTGCATCTGACAAGACCTAGGCTCTAACTTGTAATGTAATCCTGATTGCCACTATTGGTTTACTACTTTACTTTATCTTAATGTGGTCAATTTGTAGTAGCAATACATCTTATGTAAGATGCTATACTTCATACACCATATCTTTGCAGAGTATGCAAGCACCTTGCTGTTTTCCCCATTCTGTGCTTGTGTGGAATGGAGAATCTAGAATATCTGGGGTAGGGTTTGCTTTGTCTAGTTCTTGCCAACAGATAGGAATTCATTTGTGTTTCATCAGAGCATGCAATTAACAAACGCTGGATATGTCTGATTGGCTGCTAGTTACATAGTATATGATTTATGCTTATGTTGCAGCTTTTCATACCCTACACTACCTGTTAAATGCAATCTGTTGTCATAAAGTTTGATTTGTCCCTGCCCCATTCCATGTTGTGTTTATAACTAGGGCATTTTGCCATTTTGGTGCGCATTTGACAAGACCTAGGCTCGAAGTTGTAATGTTCATGTTCGTGGTAATCCTGCTTGCTGCTGTTGGTCTCATTGGTTTACTACTTTACTTTATCTTCATTTGATCATTAGTAGCAGCACAGCAGATACAAGATGTTATACTTAATGCAACATGTGTTCACAGAGTACACGAGTACATGGGTTCGTTTCTTATGTTTTCTTTTCGTGCTCACTGTTTCCATTTACTTGCAGACATTAGGCCTCCTGAGGAGCTATACACATGTCAGAAACTACAGCAGTCAACTTTCAGGTTATTAGCTGAACAACTGCAAATTGGATTTTGATCACTGGTTCACTACAGATGACTCTAATACCTTTGTACTCTCTCCAGGTCTTATCCCAGTTGGTCCCCAAAGCTCAAAGCTGACAAGGTAAGCAGTACCCTTTGACTTAGTTGTATTCTTGTAGAGGCGTTTTTGACGACTTAATTGTATATTATATTGTCATTGCAGATGTTGTTAGATATTTTGTCCTGTTGAGACTTGAACTGGTTTCTAATGGCCGTTTCTTGTAAATTTTCAGAAGGAACAATTACTTCCCAAATGCCTCTCCGTACCAACTCTGGAGTAGGTCATTTGCATCAGACAGTGGTAATGGCAGCTGCTTTTTTGGTTATGTTCAACAGTGTTGAATTGCTGCTGGAGATTTGCTAATTAATTCTTGTTGTTTCTTCTGTAGGAGACAAGTTTGAAGCCGTTGTACCTTTCATGGGTGAATCTGTAACTGATGGAACTCTTGCTAACTTCTTAAAGAGTATGCTCTTTCTTTCTCTCTCTCTGAGTGAAGACCATTCATATTCTTCTATTAACCCTTCTTCAATTCAGAACCTGGCGATAGAGTTGAGGCTGATGAGGCCATAGCCCAGATTGAAACTGATAAGGTTTGGTGCACCTGTTAATCATTTTGAATTTTACTCTAAATATGTGTCAAATCGAGTGCCTATGATTTGTAATATAAAACATATTTTCCCTTCCTTTTCCAGGTCACCATAGATGTTTCTAGTCCTGAAGCTGGTGTTATTGAGAAGGTGGATAGTTTTCTCTTTTTAGCTTTCACTTGTGCTTCTTATCATGGTCTGCCTCTACTGGAGCTGTAGCAAAATTGCTAACTTTCTTAATGCCATTGCTTTGCAGTTTATTGCTAGTGAAGGTGATACGGTTACTCCAGGCACCATAGTTGCTATCGTATCAAAGTCTGCAGCACCTGCTGAAACACATGTTGCCCCATCTGAGGAGGCACCCCAAAAAGAATCACCTCCAGCAAAAGCTGAAGAGAAATCACCAAAAGCAGAAGAGAAACCAACAAAAGTAGAACCTCCCAAGAAGCAAGCACCAAAGCCAACTCCTTCAAAAACCTCCCCTACAGAACCACAGCTCCCTCCGAAAGAGCGAGAACGACGGGTAAGGCTAATCTTCAATGACTTAAAAGTTGTAAAGTTGCATGGAATCATTTTTAAGGGATTTGTCTGTAATCTTTTACAATGGTAACTGCAGGTGCCAATGCCCAGGCTCAGGAAACGCATTGCCAACCGTTTGAAGGATTCCCAGAATACATTTGCAATGCTGACCACATTCAATGAAGTTGACATGTAAGCGTGTTGATAATCATTTTTTTTTCTTACTTAACATTAGTTCATGTGGTGCTGACCACATTCACTGAAGTTGATATGTAAGCATGTTGGTAATCTCTTTTTGTATTATAACATTTGTTCATGACTTCATGTGGTGTGCTATCATGTTAGTTTTCACTTTTATCTTATCTCTTGTTGTTACTCTTGTGGTATGAATGCTTCACTGTACAATTGTTGAACATGGTGAGATGGTGACATCTGGTCCCCATCTAGCTATGTGAGGATTTTAACTACACCATGTTAGGGTGCATGTCACTATATTGCCTGTTGCCATCCACTAACAACATAACAATAGACATGTAGTATATAATGATTTATACAAGAGTGCTCACAGAAATTTCTGCTTGTATTCCTGACCAAAACAATAACACTATTTTCTTGTAGTTCATAATGGGTATCAGTATGTGATTCAGCATATGCTCATCTTTTCGTACATAAGAACTTAATCAATCATATTTTTTCCGCCATCAACTGTTATTAAAATAACTGACATGTGTTGATATTGTTTATCACTTTAATATTAATATTATGATGCAGGACCAATTTGATGAAGCTACGTTCTGATTACAAGGATGAATTTGTCAAGAAGCATGGTGTCAAACTGGGTCTGATGTCTTGCTTTGTCAAGGTATTTGTCTAATGTTATGCATCACCAAACTATTGCTGATTTTATTCAGTTATGCTAATTCTGTTTGGCTTTTCGCAGGCTGCCGTTTCTGGACTGCAGAACCAGCCAATCGTGAATGCTGTCATTGATGGCGATGACATCATATACAGAGACTATGTCGACGTTAGTGTTGCTGTTGGCACTTCCAAGGTACTACAATAACATATAGTTGTCAGCATGCTGCAGTCCTTGGTTTTAGGGCTATTATCTCAGTGGCAATGCAAATCTCGTATATTTCAGGGTCTTGTGGTGCCGGTTATCCGAGATGCTGATACAATGAACTTTGCTGACATCGAGAAAGGGATAAACAACCTTGCAAAGAAGGCCACTGAGGGGGCACTGTCAATTGACGAGATGGCTGGAGGAACATTCACCATCTCCAACGGTGGTGTCTATGGAAGCCTTATTAGCACACCCATCATCAACCCCCCGCAGGTACTGCTGCCTTCCTTTTCTGGTGCTTAGCTTGATCCCTTGAAACAGCATAACATAGCAGATACTCATCCGAGACACGACACCTTGTCTATTTGCAGTCAGCGATTCTCGGGATGCACTCCATCGTGCAACGCCCCGTGGTTGTGGACGGCAGCATCCTCGCCAGGCCCATGATGTACCTCGCGCTGACATACGACCACAGGCTGATCGACGGCAGAGAGGCCGTCTACTTCCTGCGCCGCATCAAGGACGTCGTGGAGGACCCCCGGAGGCTGCTCCTCGACATATAAACTCCATGTGCCGATCTCCTTGGCTGCCAAGTGCCTTGTGCTTATCTGGAAAATAATGCCGTGCAAATTTTTGACTGATACAAAGAGTTTGCGTCCTGAGAAGGGCGAAGATTTGAGTTGAGGATATGATAACGCGTTTGTCCCGTTTCGGTTCAGAGCTTCGGGCCGGGGTGTAGTTCCCTAAACGAAAAATTTGCTTTAATTTTCGATGCAAGAGAAATAGATATATGGTACCCTTTTGGTCAAGTTTCTTGAATGCTAAAGCAATTTGCGCTCTGCTTCTCTTTGATGGCTCGTAATACACGATTTTAGTTCCCATGCGAGATCAGTAACTAGTATGGTTTTGCTCTGACAATCTTGGTCTCTCATGGTGAATTTGCCACGATTGGTGTACCCTCTGGCCAGATAGGCAATGAAGTATACTCATGTTTTGTAGTTTCTGTAGGTTTAGGTTATTTTAGTCGCTGTAAACAACAAGGCCCTGATGCAATTGGAGGGTACAATAAATAAATTGACATTCATCAATCGAGGAAGCAGACGAAGCTTATAGCTACAGCTTCTGTAAGACTAACAGTTACACTGCAGGCCGGGTTGTTTTATTCATTTTCTGCACTGTAGATGTAGACTGGTCAGTGGTCACCCATGTCATCTGTAATTTTTAATTAATCCTTGCCTGCAGGACCTGACTATATTAATGCTTACCAAATACTACTACTAGTGGTGTCTGTCATCAAACGTTAGGCACCAATGACAAAGAGGCAGGGTCAAGGATGTCCACATTAGGATGGGGGTATTTTCACTGTTCTGACCCTGGTTCCAAACTTCAGCACAATATGACCCTGGTTTGATAAAATTTTCGTATCTTACCCAAACCGAGACGCCAACATCCGCGGCGTCTGGCTTGCACTGGAAACGCCAGGAACCCCGGCGTCTGGGCCTGGCCCACCTCCGTGGTCAGACGGCTTGACCGTCCGACGTGGCAACAGGCGACCCCGACCCTAAACGCCACGATCCGTGGCGTTTACCCCTGGATACCAGTAACCCAGCCCGAGCCGGATCTGGTGCAGCCCAACCAGACCAAGACGCACAGGGCGTCTTCCTCCTGGCGGCGGCGGCGCGAACTGCTCCCCTTCTCCCCTCCCTTCACCCAAATCCCCCCCAAATCGCCTGTTTTCTCCATCAAAAGTGCGGATC
>LR738715.1:875984551-876001708 GCA_902687465.1 Secale cereale | reverse complement strand
TCTTCCTTGAGGTATTCTCCACCGGTTCCTCCAATTATTTTTGGTTGGAAACTTGTATTTTTGCAGCAATAATTCTTACTTGTTGGAACCCTAGGATTTGTTTTGTTTGCATATTTTTGAGAAAGGGGAGCCCATGGCTTGGTCATGTGAGTATGATGTGTATTTTAGAAGAGAAGGCATGTATTTATATGGTTGGATTGAGAAGACATGGCATTTGTGGTAGGGTTTGAATCTATATGAATTTAGATAGATTATTGCTTGAAAGAGAATCTAATTAATTTGTGTATTTTGTATGCTTGATTCTCATTGAGATACTATCATTTGAGATTTTGTTATGTTGTGTTGCCATTGTGATGTTATGCTGTGTTATATTGAGATACGGTCATTTGAGATGTTATATTGAGATTTTGTTATGTTGTGTTGCCATTGAGATTATGTCATATATAGAGAAATGGTCTTGTTATCTTGACATTGAGATATGCATTTATGTTGATGTTGTTATGCCTCATATATGATATGTAGGATGTTATATAGTCTTATGTAAGTTTTATTTGCTCATGCTTGATTTGTAGGATGGCGGGTGAACGTTGGTATGACGGTCTTCATAAAGGGTATGACAAAGAGCATCGTGCGCGGGACATTGAGAATCAGCGGGTAAGACTGAATCTATTTGAAAACTTGGTTATTACTTTTCATTTTTGGTAATGCAATGCTATTTTGCAGGAACTAAAACCTATGCGCATGAGGGGTCATAGTGCCGACGACTGGCCGTGCGACGAGCGGTATGAGCCATACTTCGAGAGATTGGGCCTTCTCCCGTTTGTGCTTCAGTTCAAGCGACACGCTCCATCGATCAACCACGGGGCGATGACCGCACTTATTGACCGTTGGAGGCCAGAGACACACTCGTTCCATTTGTCATGTGGAGAGATGACCGTTACCTTGGAGGACATGGCGATGATCAGTGGCCTTCCAATCAATGGAGAAGCTTTGACCAGCACCACTGTAATTGCTAATTGGCGAGATCGTGTTGGCCATTTGACAGGTGTTTTCCCCGTGCCTCCTGAAGAAGGCGAGCGTGACAGTGAGAAAGTGTTGCATCAGTGGCTGCGAGATGAGAGAGGAGTAGTATGCCCTCCAGACGCCAATGAGGTTGTTGTGCAGCAGTATGCCCGAGCTTATCTGTGGTATCTGTTAACGAGGGTAGTGTTCCCAGATTCTACTGGTAATAAAGCTCAGTGGATATTCTTGGACCTACTAAGTGATTGGGACCGTAAGTACAGCTGGGGTTCAGGAGCATTAGCATACTTATATCGTCAGGTAACTAGTAACCAAATTGTCAATTTGTTTGCATTTGCAATTTCGCCTACCTTATGAACAATTTCTGCATTTGCAGCTGGACGAGGCATGTCGTAGGAAGAAGGCCACGTCTGGTATGGGTGGCTTTGTTTGGTGCCTTCAGATTTGGATGTGGGAGCGGATGCCCGTTGGACGTCCCGAGAAAACCAGGAGACCTCCTGAAGGATGGCTCCCACATGACGGGAGGCATGGAGTTGATCCTTGGCGGTTTCCGACCATTGCCTATTGTTGGGAGATGGCGAAAGTGTACACAGGCAGCTCGGTTGCGCGATACAAATGCTACATAAACGAGCTGGATACGTTGATAACTTAACAGAGAAGCACATCAATTGTGATGGAACCGTGTATTTAACTAGTATCATCTTGTGTTGTAGGTTGATTGGATGCCATATGATGCCGATTTAGATTTTGGGCTGAACGAGATGTGCACGCGTGACAGTGATATTTGGCGGGCGAGATGCCCAATGATATGCTTCTATGCTGTCGAGTGGCACTACCCAGACCGTGTCGCAAGACAATTTGGGAGAAGGCAAGGGACACCAAGGGATGAGAGTTACGAGACAAACCAATTTCTGCATCGGTGAGTAGTAGTACCTCTGGATATATAGTAGTGCATTATGAAAGACATTTCTTGCTAATGCTTTCATCTTGTACATAATTTGCAGAATTAGTCGAAAGAATAACCCGGAAACTTCGACTTGGGCCATTAAGCACTCCGAGTGAATAGATTTGTGGAATCAAAGAGCGGCCCTAGTGGAGAAGGAAAGAAGACAACATAATGATTCATTGTACGAAGAGCATCTGAAGTGGCTTGCGGGACGTTACCGGTTGAAGCTAAAGCCCGGTTGGAGCCGTTCGCAATTGGAAGAGTTGGAACATGAGTGCGGGTATATGGACTTCAATATACAAACGAGAGACAACGAAGGGACACAACTTGACTACGCACAATTACACGACCGAGTGGTATGCTCCACACAGTTATAACCTTCATTATGCATTTACATGTACTTCAAAGATAATTTTTGTGATCTTCATTTTGCAGGGTATGGAGTTATTGCATTGTGTTAACGAGGCTGGTGTAGCACTTGGTGAAGATGAGGGAAGTGGATTATCTGAGAAATCTCTTAGGAAAACAATGAAGGTATATGTTATCTCTATTCAAAAACCTCCATCTTTGCACACTATTACTTAGTCTAGTATTTCATCTTCGTTATGTTGCAGAGTTTCATGAGTCGGTTCCACAAAATGGCAGCTATGCTCTCTTGTCACGGAAGTAAAGCCGTCCTCACGGCTGGAGCTTCTACTAGCCGGGACAATAGACGGCGTCGTCGTCTTGTCTTGCAACAAGAAGAGCAAGAGGAGCAACTGCAAGATGAGCATGAGCAAGAGGAAGAGGAGCAAGAGCAAGAGGAAGAGGAGCAAGAGCAAGAGGAAGAGGAGGTGCTTTGGATGTCCCAAATGGATGATGCGCCGCAGCCATCACAGCCCACACAACGCACACCGCGCGGCAAAAGAGGAAGGAAGAAGTGAATTAGTTTATGTTAGTTTGTAGCGAACTTTGTTATGTTTGATTCATGAACTTTAGAAGTGGCGTGAACTTTGGTACGCGAGACTTGTGTTTAAATTGCACTTATAACTGTTGTTACTATTGCTTAGTCATGATGTTGTTTGCTGTGGTATCTGTCTGACTGATAATTTTGCTCATTCTTAATCATCCTGGAACCGTTTAATGGCAGTTGTTGAAGTCGTAGGTTCTGTAGGGGGTAGACGCCGAGGTTCCTGGCGTTTTGGCCTGGAGAAATACCAAGACGCCACGGGCTCTGGCGTTTTCCCTGTGCAGAGCCACAGGCTCTAACCAATTCCATCTAGCTTTTTGGAAACTCAAATATAGACGGTCTCAAATCAATGACAAATTAGAACAAATTAATGAAAAATTAGAAGAAACTTTTTGAAAACTCAAATATAGACGGTCTCAAATTCATGAAATACAACATAACTTGGATCCACGACATAAGCATTACATAGTTCAACTGACATATTCAGTACAAAGTTCAAATGACATACAACATCACTTAGTTCAAATGACATACAACATCACATAGTTCAACCCCTCGAGTTTTTCTTGCGTGAATTCTCTTTCTTATTTTGCTTGCGTGAATCTTTTTTTTCTTGCTTGCATTGTCCCCATCTAGCACCGATGAGCTTGGGTCGGTATGTAGCACCGAGGAGCTTGGTAGCCATGACAAGTCTGGCTCGTAATCTAACGGGATAGGTTCCAATTGAATTTCTTTGTTTGGTCCAGGGTTGCAACAGATGACACCCGGTACTTTGAGAACCCAATCCCAACGAGCACGCTGAGTCGGTATTGGGGACGTACCTTCATTGATTGCCCAATCAATGATCTGTTCAGGCCTGTTCAAGTCCATCTGACGATATTCCTGCATAGTTACATAAAATGCGATTTGCCTACCTAGATCACTTCTACATTCAAATTCAGCCATTTTCATTTCGGTAACATTCTTCTCCCTTTCAGCGATGACACTATCAGAGTAATCTTCAAAAAAATATAACCGTGTAGAGTTCCTCACAGCTTCATTCCTTGCATCGCAACTGTTGACCCACAGAGTCATCTTTCTGTAATGAGTTCGCGGTTCTTTTCATCCGCCGCTTCCATATAATTCTCAATGAAAATCATCTTTGCGTCATTATTAAGTGCCATTCCTACATGAGTGACCTAACATTATTAGGTGCAACATTATAAAGAAGTAGGTTAACTATATCACTAATCACAAGCATAACAACTAGGATAAGCCTAATCCAAACCCTAATCACAAGCATAACAGTAGTAGCATCCATAGTACACCAACTAAATTCATTAGGCTAAAGCTAACAACACCATATAAAACACTAAAAGATACCATTTTTTGGCAAAGATTTTGCTAAAAAAAGTGAAAACTAGGGTTTGAAATAATGCACAAACTGTGATGGATTGAACCAAACAAATCATGGGGGTGTACTGGGTTTACCTCAATGGTTGTAAATGACTCCGATCCACCGGTCAAATTGGACAGATTTGTGAGAGATTTGAGGGGAGTTTGGTTGGGGGAGAGAGAGTGGGAGGGGCAGAAGCTCGGGGTGTGAGTGAGGTTGAAGAATGACTTATGGATTGGACCCACAGGGACTTATAAGCTGGATACTACCAAAATGCCAGCAACCATGGCGTCTGCATAGGGGAGCAAGACGCCTTGACTCATGGCGTCTTGGCTTTACAGAAAGTTTGCCGGGGAACAGAGAGGGCCAGACGCCGTGACTCATGGCGTCCTGGGTTTACAGTAGGTTTACAGAAAGTTTGCAGAGGGCCAGACGCCGTGACTCATGGCGTCCTGGGTTTACAGTAGGTTTATAGAAAGTTTGCCGCTGGAGCAGAGGGCCAGACGCCATGACTCCTGGCGTCTTGACTTAGGTTCATATTTTTTGGATATGAACCTCTCTGGATATGACATATTTTTTGCACATCACAACATAATATAACTGTAGATACAAGCCTCAAATAGCACAAAGGGTCCATCACAAATAGCATAGCTTAGGTTCATTACATAGTTCCCATCACAAATTCATATCCAAATCCTCGAATAGCACAAAGGGTCCATTCGTGATACAAGCCTCAAGCGTGCAAGTCTCTATTGGGTCACACGCGGCCATTTCCCCTTCTTGTCGCGTGCCTCATCCTCCTCTTGTGCATCGCGAGCCCTTGCAAGCTTTCTTGCCCTCTCCTCTTCACAAGCTGCCTTCTCTTTGCGCGCCCTCTCCTCCTCACGCTTCTTCCGCTCCTTCCTCTCCCTCTCACGACGTTCTTCATCCTCGGCTCTCTGAAGGGATTCTTCAAACAACCGCTGTCTCCTAAGACAATCTTGAAGTTGGTCTTTTTTGACATCTTCTGGCACTTCATGATCTATCCATGTGAAGTACTTGCAAAGAGGAGGAGGTGACTACATACAAAACAAGTTTTTATTAGTAATATGAGGTGAATCATAATGGAGAATAGCCTACTTTTCTAACATACCGGTGGGTTGTCATAGGCGTTAGTTGGACGCGCGCGATCATGTGCATAGTTGGGACACACAAAATATCTTCTTCCTTCCGTCCATGACTTCTTCCGGTCAGTGGAGACCTTCACCTTGCACTCATCTCCACACCAACATGATGGGGTTTTCACTTATTTCTCCTTCGTCTTGTCCAACCTTGCCAACTCCCACTTGTTCGGCATGTCCTCTTGGTCAGCGCACCGTGGCCTCATCGTGGAACCGGATGAAGCCATGCCTATGAGAAGAAGAATTGTTAGGAAATTACATGAACAAACTAAATTAGATGAACAAATTGAATGAACAAACTAAATACAATAAAAACAAGAAAGGAATGAACAAATATTTACCATTCATAATTTGTCAACCATTTGGATTATGCAAGTAACCAAACGCCGACCCGTTGTTAGTCCTCCGTCCTCTTCTACCACCACCGGAACCACCTCTACGACCACCATTACTACCCCCTCTAGGGCCTCCATTAGCGCCACCTCTACCACATTGTCCACTCCTAGCACCTCCTCTAGGGCCTCTACCAGCACGGGAACCACCTCTGCGACCACCAGAACCTCTACGACCACCGGAACCCCCTGCCTGACTCGTGCTAGGATTGCCCTCCTTTGATGTTTTTCTTTTCTTGGAGCATGTTCTCACATTGTGTCCCGAATTATCACATTGACCACAGTTGGTAGTGTCCGGAGGCTCCATAAAGTGCCCGCTACCAAATTGGTTCATGCCAGTGTATCCAGCTAGGCTGTCCATATCGCCTCTCAATCGTTTCTGTCTGATTCTACCCTTGGGCTCAACCTTGAGCAAAGGATCGGGCCTAAGTTCCGGGCCATTATAGTCAGGCCACTGTGATGGGTCCAGGAAGGGTTGGAATCGAGGGGCCCATGTCAACCTAGTAGCTTCAAGATCAAACTCATGCATCCTCACGATTGTCCCATCCGACACATGCATATTTCTTGACGACTCCGCCGTCAAAAGATGAGAGCACGGCCAATGATACTTACTAGGCCTCTCGCACTGACACCACCGTCGTTCCCTCTTCTCCTTCTCATGACGCTCATTTCCATGAGTCTCATCCTCGTGCCTGTCATCATCATCATCATCACCATGACCATCAACATATTGTTCATTAACTTTTTCAAAAGCATGCCCAACAACTTCATTTTCTTGGCTAGGTGGCGGTTGGCTAGAAGTATTGAAGAGATAGACCTCGGCACTATCCACAACAAGAGTCACACTTCTACTAGGGCTAATAGCATGACACGGGGAGGACACTTTGCGGTTCAAGTCAATATCAGGCCGCGGACCTTGCCCCTTCGTAGCAAACAATTCAAGTGACATGTCTTCCGAAGCCGCAACTTTACCCTTGTATATCCCTCAATGCAACTCGGAGATGATAGGCATATTCTTCAGTCGAGATTTTGTTCCCACCCCAACATCATACCTTCCTATTGATTCAACTTTATCATTGGGGTCCATCCAATTCAACTTATCTCTTACTTTAACAACAACCTCATCATAACTAGGACTTGTGTCGAATACCACCACTTCCTCATAGTCACTTGCAGTTTTGGTAACAAATGACGCTTTGTCCAAATAATGAACATTAACAAGTCTATCATCCATCTAAAAAGGACAACAAACAAGATGAATAAATGACAATTATAATGCATAGTTGCACAAAATATGCAACTCTAATGAGGCAATGAGAACTATATATTCCTAATGAGTTGTATCAATAACAAATTAAAACTTATGTACTAAATAAATCATGTCATTTGCTTAACACATAACCTAACCTTAACCATCATTTTTATCAAATCAATCATTTGTACCCACAACATGCATATCCCATTACTACTACCACATCAACATGTTAATTAAAAGTCATCCAATACCAAATGATTTCAATTAATCTAGAAACTAAGGTGCCACCTAGGGTTACATAATGGCACTAAAATAACAAGAAATTACCAACAAAATTTAGGGCCCCACACACTCTCCCCGTGACCACTTATCTCTCAGGGGGGTAAACGCCAAGGTCCGCGGCGTTTAGGGTCGGGCTCGACATTTGCCACGTCGGACGGTCAAGCCGTCTGTCCACGGAGGTGGGCCAGGCCCAGACGCCGAGGTTCCTGGCGTTTCCAGTACAAGCCAGACGCCGCGGATGTTGGCGTCTCGGTTTGGGTCAGATACGAAAATTTTATCAAACCAGGGTCATATCATGCTGAAGTTTGGAACAAGGGTCAGAACAGTGAAAATACACTTAGGATGGAAGCTGGGTCCAGCAACGGAGAAACAGCGTACGTACCTGCATCTTCTGCTGTCACCTCTTTTAAGACCGTTTCTTTATTTGAGATGCGTACCCAGCTCAACCATTCTGGCCGTACTGCTTGCAGGCACCGATTAGGTTGATCGGCCGCTGCTACACGTACCCACTGACCAAGTGATCCGACTCTTGTGGTATTTTCTCTTTGGAAGTTGCCAAGAAACCAAACATGCCCCGAATACCGCAAAAGTATCATGTGCACTGCATTGTTTTTGCATGTACCCATTGTCTCCAATTATAAATCATATTTACACAAGTAACTATTGCCTCCGTCCCTAAATATAAGTCTTTCTAGCGATTATAATAGAAACTACATACGGATGTATATAGACATATTTTAGACTGTAGATTCACTCATTTTGCTCGGTATGTAGTCTTTTTTGAAATCTCTAAAAATACTTATACTCCCTCCGTCCGAAAATACTTGTCATCAAAACATCTAGATACATCATCTTTTATTCATTACAAGTATTTCCGGACGGAGGGAGTATTTAGGAACGAAGGGAGTAGTTAATTATGTAGTATTGTTGTGCATCTTAGCTTCATCAATCACCACTCGTATCTTAATAGAACACTGCTACACGGACGACACCTTGGCGACCTAAATTGTGCACGACACATGTTGACAACTGTCCATCGCTTTGATTGCATGCGTTGGTACCATCGATCACAGCTTCGTCCAAAAATCGTCTGCCCACGTATCGTGTGCATGGTGATTTTGATCATAATAGTATTACCATATCTACATTACCCATTTCAGAGTGTAGAATAAAGCCAATGCTTAGGAAGAACTTGGTGTGGTGAAAATCTTGAATAATTGCCACAACATCAAGGGGAAGGGCTTTACAGATCTTGTGAAGAGTATCCACACAACAGGGCAATTCCTTTTTTTTTTTGCACGAACTGATTAGGCCGATGATATGAACAATGTCATATTATATTGGTCATATTTTAAATTGTGTTTCTCTATCCCGATGTGCCAATATCAGATGAGAGGAAATAGACAATACATTAGTCATGTTAACTCGAGATATGTTTGTATCATGGTGCTAGTATATACTTGCATCCACATGCGAAAGTCTGAGAATTAGGTTTAACCAGTGGATTACGACCCCTAAAAATGTTGTTATAGCATGAACAAATCGGAGTGTGCTCTGAGGAATTGTAATTATTTGCTAGTTTCTTTTATTCTTTTACAGTCGTAAGGAAAATCATACTGTTAAGGGGGTCACAAAGTAAAGCAAGACAAAAGTCTTCGTGTGTTCTCAATCGAACCTATCTTCACTTGTGATTGGAGACTGGGAAATCTCCTTCCACGCAAAGTCTTCTAGCTCCCGTGGGCTCCTTTTTGTGGAGTCCGAATACGGGCCTAGATGGTATGTCTGGGGGTAAACATGGCAAGATGTGGAAGTAGAAGAAGTAGTGCAGTCCGATGGGGAGCCACTGCATGTACCTTTCGGTGGATTGACAACTATGGCAACATTAAACAACCATGTGTACAAATATAATACGTGACATGTGTGCCAACTGGGGTGATGTGTGGCTAATTACCCATTGCATATTGTGATAACAAACGCGTTAATGTAGTCCTCCCACTACTAGGAAAAGGCCTACTAATGACGCACCTAATTTGGCCATTAATGGCGTATTAGTGGTGCGTCATTAGTATATTTTACTAATGACGCACCTCTGGTGCGCCATTAGTATCCGGTATACTAATGGCGCACCGCAGATGCGCCATTAGTATGCACAGTAGTGTGCCATTAGTATGCCTCCCAGGGGCCATGTGTACCCAGGTGCTTTGGCATACTAATGGCGCACTCCAGCAGGATGCGCCATTAGTAATGTCCGCATAGTAATGGCGCACTGTCTGGTGATGCGCCATTAGTATCCTTTGGCATACTAATGGCGCACTGTGTTGTGATGCACCATTAGTATGAATATTAGGTTTTTTTAATATTATTTTTCTGTTTTTTTTGCACAGATTACAAAATGTATAATTGCACATAATATAGACAGCACACATCAACAACAAATTCATCGAATACAATAGAAGATTAGTCTCTGAATACAATTCATCATATTAGTCTCCGAATACAATTCATCATATTAGTCTCCGAATTGAAAAGACCGAACAAAGATAGAACAATATATTACAAGTCTCGAGACCGCGAGTAGCGAGTTTGTCTTCACATTACAAGTCGATATCGATCATCTAAACTACCATCACATAGAAGAGAGCTGCGGTCATCACGATGAGCATCATCACGATGAAACTCGTCTTCATCCGGTTCCTCCAACGCTCCCTCCCCTCTCCCGCTAGATAGCGGGCGTATCTAGATTCGGCCTCGGCCCTAGTGGTGTACCCTTTGTAACTGTTACCGCTGAATCGGTGAACCTGTCTTCGACACTCCTCCCAGTCGTCGTAGACTCCGGGAACCTTACCCTTGTACACGACATACGACGGCATCCCTATGCACTAGCCAAACGAAACGTTAGTACCAATTCACAGACAATTCATAAGCAATATATAAGTATGCAACAGAACGATCGAAAGAGAAAAGCAAGACATTAATAACATCGATTACATCTAAGTTGAACGACTCTCGAAACCAAAGAGACATACTACAAGTTCATTAAAGTTTAATTACAACATGAGCCAATCGATGTTTCAGAACTAGACACAGCATCACTGCTTTCGACTCGACTCAAGGGACCGGAGCGTGGATGAAGCCGCCGTCTATCGTGGGAGTCATGAAATCACGGACGTTGTCAGCCTGCATTTGTAGCATTGTGTCGATGTCACTGTTCGACGGTTGATTTCTGAGGTAGAACTGCCCCGAGGTACGAAGGACATCTTGATGTATGATTTCCGCAAACTCCGACTGGATGCGAAAGAATTCTTGTCTGATGTCCGCGTCCTGGATTGCCGACACGCTCGCGGCCCAATCTTTGAGTTTACTCGGTAGCAGAAGTTGATGATGGTCCCGTACGATCGCTCGCATTTGATGGATGGCGTAGTAGGCACCCTTCTGACCGCTAGGCGGCTGCTTGACGCAGCAGAACGTCGTATTGTGGGAGAACACGTGCTTGCCGGTCTTACGAATAGGCCTGGTGAAGGTGCCTCCAGATTTGGCGTAGCCGGGGAGAACATCATCAAGAACCTTCTTGATATTTGTGTAGTCTACTTTCGACTGACGGTCCGGGTCGAAATACGTGGCCATGGAATATTTGGGGCTTAGGAGGATGAGCGTGCACTGTGTGTCACTGCAGAAAACACGGAATGTTAAAAGAAGAACGATCGAAATCTAAGAATTCATATGTTACGGGGCGGTTGAGGCGGATGACTTACTCGGGAAAGTAAGGCACGAGGAAGTTATCCTTATCTCGGTTTGCCAGAATGACGCCTTCGAGGTAAGAACTCGCGACTTGCCGGTCCCCAGTGCTGCCCAAGATCTTGGCACGCATGTAGAAGGGGTCGACTATCACGATGTCCGGGGTCTTGTCGCGAATGATCCGCATCTCCATACTCAGCGAAAATAGCCGAACGAAGGTGTAGTGCAGCAGAAGAAGGTTCAACATAGCGTGGATGTCATCAAACCGCAGGACGATCGTACCCCCGATGGAGTTATCCACAAAGCCCTTGCCCTCTGGCACCTTGGCCGCGAAAACCGGGTATGCCACATCCTTCTCTCTGAGACGCCGCTTCTCCAAAGAAAGAACACTGTCATGCAGACTCCGCATAGCACCGGTTGCAGCATCGAGCATATTTCTCGGTAGCATCGGCCTACCCACCACATGCACCCTCCTCATTACATCCTCAGGTGAAGGTGGCCCGTCCTGAGCACGGATCGTACTCGGTGGCGGCTGGCTCGCACCCTTGTTAGTTTTTCTTTTGCGTGCCTTCTTCTTGATCTCCTGAATTGGGACCGAGTTCTGCTCAGAGACCGCCTTCTTGAGTGTGTTGGGGCTGATAATATTTCGCACCTCGCCTATCTGAGGCTCGGTGAAGTCGGCAGCTGGAGGCGTCTCCTGAGAGCTGAACGGCAGACGACGCCTGTTGCAACTTGGCTTCTCCGCGGTACCAGCTAGATCGCGCACGTCTTTTGTTGGGTTGGGTTCTTGAGAAGGAGGCCCCATGAAGTCGCCACCGTACCCATGATCGGCAAAGTACTGATCGACGTTGGCAAATGTATCGTCGTCGTCATCGTTCTGATCCTGTGCCATATGCATGTTTGGATCCAGTGGCATAGGGATTTCCGGCACCGTTGCGGCGGTCTTGCCATGGGGACGACTTGGCGCCGACACGACTGGCGGTGTTGTCTTTGGGGTGGTGTCCCCCGCCCCCAAACGAATCTGGCTCTTCGACCAAAGCAGGGGCCAGCTCAGGCAGGCGCTGAGGGTCATCACGTCATCATCGTCGGCCCCGACGGGTCGAATCGGAGGTAACACCTCGTCGCAGCCTGGCAGCACCCGAACTAGTTGAACCCTAAACAAGTTGGGTGGCATCTGGGTACCGTGGAACAAGGGGTTGCCCGGTTGAACGATTTTGCCCTTGGCGACATCGACCAACTCGTTGTTCACGAAGTGCAGGAGAGTGCACGGAACGTCGGCGGCGCCCTGCGAAAACATGTAGGGCGTCAGGGATGCCCAGTCAAAGGCAAGGAGATGAAGTCCTCGGCTGAGAGAGGCTTAATTAGTTACCGTGATGATGGCGTCGAGCTCGGCTAATGTCGAGGCACCGCCAACGGCGGGCGTGCAGTTGACGGAGGGGCCGCTTGCTGCAGAGGTGCCGGCCGGCGTACACCCGGGTGCATTAAGCTCCCGTGCCGGCGTCGGAGACACCAATGCCGCCTCCGCCGGAGACACCAATGGCCCCGCCATCGCGTTCTGCGAGTTGCTGGCCGTGAAGCTGGGAATCGGGGGCGGCCCCTGTTGGCCGCCCGCAATCCACGCCTGCAACCCCTCGATCAAGCTAGGCACAATGGCGGTGATCGTCGCTCCGAGCTGTTGTTGCACTTGCTCTTGGACAATCTCCGGAATCCGCGCCACCTGTGCCTTGAGTTCTTGAACCTCGCGCGACTGGCTTTCCGAGCTGGTCTTTTTCTCCTTTCGCCCACCAGCGTTATAGTATGACGACCATTTTGTCGACAAGCCTTTGCCGGCCACACGACCAGCTGACGTCGGCTTCTCGAGCTTATCCTTGTTCTTCATTACATTCAACGCCCTATTTAGAGTCGTGTCCCAAGGGCTGCTCTTAGTCGACCCCGCGCTACTGCTTTCAGTCGCCTGCGGAAGGAATGTGAATCATTTAGAAATTTGGCTTCATTAATTAGAATGCAACCATATGGAGCTAATTACACGGGGGTGTATTCCTTACCAGAACAGCCTCAAGCGCCCTGGTCTTCGGATCCGTGGTAAGCTCCTTTGTTTTCGGGTCCTTCTTGTACCGGGCCCTGACAAAGTTCCTGGTCTGCTTGTCACCGTATTTATCGAAGAGGGGCGGTAGGCCTTGCTCGGCACGGTCCGCCTCCTCCTTGTCCCATATAGGCTCCGCCACTCTGTAACCGCCGGGACCGAGTGTGTGTTCCCCTAAGTTGAGCTCCCGCATTTCTTTCCCCCACTGACTTGATTCGGAGTGTGCGGTGCTCGAGCAATTGATCTTGAAGTCGTTGTAGTCATCTTCGGTGATCGAAGGATTTTTCTCCTTGATCTTCTCATAACTCTCACCTTTCTCGATCATTTTCTTCACATTGGTTTTCCAAGTAGACAGGGCCTTGCTCATCCTCGTGAGGGCAGCACTGTTCACTTTATTCCCTTTGAGGCTTGTGTTATCAAATTGAGCGGGGAACTTGTATCGTTCGTGCAGCTTCGTGAAGAGGAGGTTGCTCAAATTCCCTCGGTCAGGATGCCTCAGGTTCTCGGTGTTGATCGAGACGGTGCTCCGGAGAATGCACCCGAGCTGAAGCGAGTACCCCTTGACTATTCGCTCGGGCGCCGTTGGATTCCCGTCGGAGTCCACTTCAGTAACTTCCTCCTTGAGGGTGCGGAGCACGGTCGGGCGCCGGTCCTTCCGTTGCCTCTTCGGTTGGCTGCCATCTGTGCGTGCGCCGCCATCATCAGTGGTGGCATCCTCGGCGGCACCATCAGTGGTGGCATCAGTGGGGTCATCCTCGGCGGTACCATCAGTGGTGTCAGGATCGGTGGGGAAGGCGGCGTACTCATACAAGTGAGGTTGTTCCTCCATCTCCTGGGACAGCTCCCAGAATGCCTTCCCGCCCGAACCGCCGGCCTCATCGTTGTTGGCCATGTTTCTCTCTAAATAGGAACAAAGTTTGGTCAAAAAGTTGGTTATTGTCAAGGAACAAGATCATGGTCTCATCATTTAGGGTTTGTCGACACCAAGGCATCCTAAAAGCTAAGCTTTTATAATTGAGGATTTTTCGACGCCGAGGCACCCTAAAAGCCTAAGCTTTCATCATTTCGGTTTTTATCGACACCGAGGCACCCTAAAAGCCAAGGTTTCATAATTTATGGTTTGTCGACACCGAGGCATCCTAAAAGCTAAGCTAGGAAGGAGAATTCTAAGTTGGGCCTAATCACTTGGCTCTATTGCCGCCTATGGTTTAATGCAGCTAGAATAAAGGGGCACTTGATCCTACTTAATTAACTACTAAGATACCCCGACCCATGCATTAGTCACAAGTACCCCATATGTCCTATTTTTTAGCAAAGTCATGCTAAAATTCACGGAAAATTTCAGCATGACCTTTGCTGAAAATAGGACATATGGAGTACCCGAATTTGCCGGAACGGAAGTTAATCGACATTCCAGCAAACTCAAGGGCCTCTCGGGGTACCTGCAAAACTATCACGACACGAATGTCGGAGACAAAACCCAGCAAACTAGCAAAGTTACTGACGCATTTACAGAAATTGTTTTCTGTAAAAGATGATCATCATCTTTACAAGTCTTTCTCAATGTGATCACAAGTAATTCAGAGGCATCACAAGTAATTCAGAGCATCACAAGGCATTAGTAGTTCAGTACATGAACACGTTTTACCAAGCACATCAATATGTACTGTATTTCATTGTGGAGTGATATACAGTATGTTACAGCAAAGAAACTGCTTAATCCACATGCCTCTGCTTATCAACAGTCATTACTTGTCAAATACAGAAGAAGGAACAATTTATTTGTGACATAGTTACAAATGATGACAGAATAAAACAACACCCTGTACTAGCCTAAAAACAAGTGAAGTTTCACCCATATAAAAACAGGTGCAAACAAAATAATGACACTCAATTTAGATAGCAAAAAAAGTGAACATCAAGGGTTCATGGGAATTCAGCAAAGGTGCACAAGAGACAGTGTAAGCTTCAGACCCAGCAGACCAGTACAAATTTGCTAGGCTATAAATTCCTGAATTATAGTCACATTGACACTCCTGGTTTTCTACAAACACCAAGTACTAGGGCACACAAAAGTTCTGAAATTTGTGTGCCTAACTGAATTAACTAAATTTTCAGTAACCGAATAAACTGAATTTTAAAAACTGACAAATATTAATAGGTTGACTACAGCAAATCCAATTTGCAAGCTTGACTACATATAATTAGAGCAACTTGTTGAGCTAATTTTGAGCAGAACTACTTGAGGAACTAGCAGCAAGCTCTGTTGGAAAAGGAAGTGCCTAGGAACATTAATAGTACTGAAACAATCATACTTGAGAACATCTTTTCAAGAAAGAAAGGAACATTAATAGTTTTTCACACGGGAAGGCCACAACAACCAGCACCAATAGGCCAACTGTACATTGGATTTTTTTTCCAAAGTTGAAAGCAAATAACACAAATTATGCTACTCCAGTACTAACACAAGGAGTACAAGCATTTCACTCAAGGAAAATTGCACTCACAGAGCACTACTCACATTCCTCACTTGCCTGTTGCTACTAATGCAAGCACTAGTCACATTTTTTAGTTAAGCAGAGCACTAACAGAGTACAACAAGCATCACAGCCAACAAGCAAAATTCCAGATGCAAATCTTGATGGAGTACTCCACTTTTCATAGCAGCTCAGAATTGCACAAAAAGTTTCTGTAGCAGCAAGCAAACTAAGACTAGCACACAAACTTGCTGGAGTGCTCCACTTTTCTTTTCTTTTCAGTTAACAAAGAATTAAGCACACTCACTTGCAAAATTGTTCCTAACGGAGCACTACTGACGTTAACAATTGTTGACTCAAGCGTTGATGATTCAGTCCACAGGTAAAAAAGATAGGCAAATATGCTCTTGCAATTGTAAACACCAGCAGTTACAAGGGCATCAAGAGTAAGATAGTAGTCACTTTCGGCAATACAGATGGAAGAGCAAGCTTCGTGCGTAGGGGAATCCATGGGTAGGAGGAGGATGCCATGGGTAGGAGGAGGATACCTTGGCGTGGTGTTGGCGACGGTGAGGGGCCCGTGGTCGGCGAGGATCTGGAGGAGGCGGCCCGCCAGAGATGGCCACGCACCTGGGGGAGGCCGGGGCGTCGGGGGCGCGGGCGGCGGCGGCGTAGCTCCGGGCGTCCGGGGCGTCGGGGGCGCGGGCGTCGAGGCCGGGGCGTCGGGGGCGCGGGCGGCGGCGGCGTAGCTCCGGGCGTCGAGGCCGGGGCGTCGGGGACGAGGGCGTCGACGGGTGCGGCCGGAGAGAGAGTCGTCGGCGGGTGAGGGAGAGAGAGGCGTCGGGGAGAGGGGGGAGAGATCTGGCGAGAGGGAGAGAGAGGAGGGTGCGGCCGGCCCCATAAGTATGGGGGGATTACTAATGGCGCACCGCTGCAATGTGCGCCATAAGTATGTAGACTCTAATGGCGCACCGCCCCCAGGTGCGCCATTAGTATTGTGTTCTACTCACTAGCCCGACAGAAAGCTATATATTTCACCTAACCCACTACCTAACAGAACCCCCACACTAGCCCGACTGGTCAGCACTCTACACACCCACCAGGAGGTCCTGGGTTCGATTCCCAGCCTCCCCAAATTTTTTTTGCTTTTAAAAAATGCTGTTTGACACTTATTTGTGTTTAAATATGTTCAAACTTGTTTAAATCATAACAGTAATATTTTTTTATAAAAAAGTAATATTTTTTTAAAAAATATCATCAAATTTGTTATTTGAAAATATTTATGAATATGAAAAAATATCATCAAATTTATTATTTTGAATATATCATGGGTCGGCGGCGGCGGTTGAGTAGGGGAATCGAGGGTGCAGGGGGTCGGCGGCGGCGGCCGGTGGACCGGGGGGTGCTCGGCGGCGGCGGTTGAGTAGGGGAATCGAGGGTGCGGGGGGTCGGCGGCGGCGGCCGGTGGACCGGGGGGTGCTCG
>LR738715.1:875970376-875984541 GCA_902687465.1 Secale cereale | reverse complement strand
ATCTGGCGAGGTGGGATAGCGATCGAGATGGAGGGGGGGGGGGTCGAGATCGAGTGTCCATGAAATTTAAAAATATTCATGATAGTTCAAAAAGTGCCCATGAAATACAATCGAGAAATGAAGGGTACGATTTAAATACAATCGATCTTAGCTAGCTATCTGTTCACAATCTTCTTGCCCTTCTTTTTCGCAAATGGAGTTCTTCTGTGGAACGGACGTCCTTTAGGTAGGGTGGTCCTGCTTCTTCTTGTGGTGTAAGCTGCTACTTCATCATCGTCGTCATGTTCGATCCTCGGGTCGCCATACTTGTCGAAGTCTTGCTCATTGGCTACTCCATCCATTCCGATGATCTTCCTTTTGCCTCTCCTCACGACAACACGACTGGGCTTTGACGAATCGGTAATGAAGAAGCATTGGTCAACTTGGGAAGCCAGTACCCATGGCTCATTTTTCGCGGTGACGTTTGCGCCCGCGGTCTTGGATTTGGCTTCGGGTATAACCATGGTGGTGAAATACCGGTCTTCTTTTAGGACGCTCTTGGCCCATCTGACACGGAACATCGGGACCTTCTCTCCAGCGTAGCTCAGCTCCCAGATCTCCTCGATCCTTTCGTAGTATCTGTCCTTGTCATTACCGGTGTAGGATTCCATCGTTACCCCGGAGTTCTGATAACCATCGCTCTTCATGTCCTTGGCCTCGGTGTAGAATGTGTAGCCGTTGATATCGTACGCCTCATAGGTCATCAGGTTGTGCTCGGCGCCCTGTGACAAGGCGAATATGAGTTGTTGTTCCGCGGAAGAATCATCATGTAAAGGGTACGACAGAAGCTTCTGCTTGAACCAACGGGTGAAACATGAGTTGTGCTCTTTGATTATATCTCCGTCCGTCCTCTGTTGGCCTCGGTCATTGTACGTCTTCTCAATAAAGGTTTTGTGCTGAACCACCCAAGGATCGACCACATCTATGTGTTGCAGCGCGACTAGGTTTGCTCTTTCAAAGTCGGCGAGTCGACCCTCGAAGTCGACATGCATTTCGCGGCGACCCTCACGGTGACCCCATCCAGCGAGCCTGCCGAGGTGCCTGTTGACGGGCAGACCAACGGGGTTCTCGATGCCTAGATAATTCGTCAGTAGGAGATGCACTCTTCGGTCAGAAAGCCCCTGGCTATGCTTCCCTCTGGACGTGACATTTTGCGAACGTATCCTTTGATGACACCATTCATCCTTTCGAACGGCATCATGTTGTGCAGGAACGTCGGCCCGAGTTGGATGATATCGTCCATGATATGGACCAGCAGATGCACCATAACGTCGAAGAATGCGGGTGGGAAGTACATCTCAAGCTCGCATAGTATCACCACGATCTCTTCCTGTAGCCTTCTGAGTTGCCTCACGCCAACAGACTTCCGAGAGATGACGTCGAAAAAGTTGCATAGGCCAAATAGGGTTTCACGGACGTGCGCGTCCATGATACCACGGATTGCAACTGGAAGTATCTGCGTCATCAGCACGTGACAGTCGTGAGACTTCATCCCGCTGAACTTCAGCTTCACCCGGTCTAGGTATCTGCTTATCTTCCCCGCGTAACCGTAAGGAAGTTGTACTCCTACGAGGCAGGTGAAAAACTGCTCGATCTCCTCCTGACTTAGAGTGAAGCACGCGGGAGGGTAGTCATTTCCGGTCTTCTTGGCCTTTTTGCCTTTGCGACGACTTTCCGTGTCCTGCTTCGCCTCATTATCATCATCATCATCATGATCATCATATATAGCGTGAAGCTCCTGCCTGATGCCCATTGATTTCAAGTCTGCCCTTGCTTTCGGCCCATCTTTGGTCCTCTCTGGCATGTTGAGCAGGGTACCAAGCAGACTCTCGCACACGTTCTTCGTGATATGCATTACATCAAGGCTGTGAGGCACACGGTGGATCTTCCAGTACGGCAAGTCCCAGAAAACAGACCTCGTTTTCCATACCTTCAGCAGCGGCTCTGGCGCCTTTCTCTTCTTTCCCGGCTCTGGCGCCTTTTGCTTCTTTCCCGGCAGTGGGCAATCTTTCCAATTTTTCAACAGCTCATCTATTTCCTCGCCGCTCCTCGTACGCGGGCGTCCTCGGGGTTCGGTTTCACCATCGAACAGATCCTTGCGTTTTCTCCACAGGTCATCGTCGCGAAGCCACCTTCGATGTCCCATGAACACGGTTTTCGAAGACCCGGGATCTCTATCTAGCTGGCGATATGTTGTGTCATCCATGCACCTGACGCATCCAGAAAATCCGTGGACCACCTGCCCCGCGACATATCCGTAACCGAGATAGTCGTGCACCGTCGTGAGCAGCGCGGCTCTCATAGGGAAATATTCTTTCTTTGCGGCGTCCCACGTATTGGCTGGCATTTTCCACAGTGTGTCTAGCTCCTCTTTCAGCAGCCCCAGATACAGATTGATGTCGTTCCCTGGTTGTTTCGGTCCTTCAATTAGCATACTCATATGAATGTACTTCCTCTTCATGCACAACCAGGGGGGAAGGTTGTACATCCACACAAACACAGGCCAGGTGCTATGTGTGCTTCTCTGGCTGCCAAACGGATTGACTCCATCGGTGCTCGTGCCCAGCACGATGTTCCTTGGATCGTTCCCAAATTCTAGGTTTTCGAAGTTCAACGCTTGCCACTGGCTCGCATCCTTAGGGTGACTCAGCATCTTGTCTTTTTTATCTATCTCCGGATCATTTGCATCATCTTCTCGCTTCTTCTCCTCCCTATCCGCGTGCCAACGCAGGAGCTTTGCTACCTTAGGGTCCGCGAAATACCGCTGCAGACGAGGAGTGATCGGAAAGTACCACACCACTTTTCGAGGAGCTTTCTTCCTCTTCTTGTATCGAGTGACGCCGCACACCGGACATATGGTAGACTCCGCGTGCTCGTCCCGATAAATGATGCAATTGTTCATGCACACATGGTATTTCACGTGCGGTAAATCCAGAGGACACACGATTTTCTTCACCTCCTCCAAACTGGTGGGGCACTTGTTCCCCTTGGGAAGACGTTCGTGCCAGAATGACATGTTCTCGTCGAAGCATGCGTCGGTCATTTTGTGTTTTACCTTCACCTCCGGAGCCATGAGCGTTACTTTCAGGCGGGTATCATCGGGCCTGCATCCTTCATACAATGGAGTAACCGCGTCTAACTCAAGTTGATCCATCTTGGCTTTCTCTCGGGCGGCAGCTCTTGCGTTATCGGTCTGCTTGAGAAGCAGCTCTTGAATATGAGGGTCCTGCACCCAGCCCATCAATGGTCCAGCGTCGTCTGCTCCGCCGGCATCATCATCTTCATGATCATGCCCGTCGTCTGCTCCGGCATCTTCCTCATCATCATGTCCTGCATCTTCTACATGATGACTGTGTACAGCATCACCGTCGTGATCATCTCCTGGGGATTCTTCGTCTTCTCGCCCGCCCGAGCCGCGGTGGTTGTCTTGCTGCCCTTCCTCATTTCTTGCCCGGCCCCCATGGACGACTTCGTAGTCATCTTCATCACCTTGCCACCGATAGCCATCCATGAAACCACGCAAGAGCAGGTGGTCCCGCACCTGCCCGGAATCCGGGTCCGCAATAAGGCTCTTCAGCTTGCATCTTCGACACGGACATCTTATCTTCGTCTCGTTCTTTTGAAGCATCTCGGCCTTCGCGGACCTCAAAAACCTATTCACGATGCCTTCGATCATCGTGCGCACCATGGTCGCCTGCGGGGTAGAGCAAAACGATATTTTAGAACCAAGAAAAAATTTGCCATGACTTTCCCTAAAAATAGGACAAAAAAGAATGCTTAATGCCAAAATTCTCACCGAAACGGAAATGAATCAACATTCTGGGAAAATATTGGCAACTATCGCATTTCAAATACCGGTACACCTCCAAACACAAACACATATGCAACACAACAAACATATGCAACACCACGAACATACATAGATCTAGCTAGGCCATAAAAAGTGCATGTGCACATTGTTGTATGGAGAACAACATAAATATAGCTTCCCCCCTTACTTACCTATCAAAACAAGGTAATTTAACCACTTAATTTGAATGAATATATGGTGAAAATGAGGTGAAAAAGAGAAGGGACCCGAGAGGAGAGGAGGTGGAGAGAATGAAGTGGGGGAGAAAGTGAGTGTGGGTAGGAGAGGCTGTCCGAAATATCTTGTTGCTGCCCGCTTACTAATGGCGCACCCACTATAAATGCGCCATTAGTAATCAAGGTTACTAATGGCGCATTTATAGTAGGTGCGCCATTACTAGTTTTGCAAAAAAAAAAAAACATACTAATGGCGTGCGCCATTAGTAGTTTTGTAAAAAAAGAATAAAAAATATCATAAAAAAAAACATTAATGGCGCACTTTACTGCTGGTGCGCCATTACTAGTTACAACTAGTAATGGCGCACTTTGTACCGATGCGCCATTAGTATGTTTGGACAGGCGCGCTAGTTCAAAAAAAAACTTTTTGATACTAATGGCGCACTCTGGGCCTGGTGCGTCATTAGTAGTTTCAACTCTAATGGCGCATATGTTGATGGTGCGCCATTACTATATACTAATGGCGCACTGCTTGTCTGGTGCGCCATTAGTATCAATTCCATCTATAGTCCTTTTCCTAGTAGTGTCCATATGGCACATGCAAGTGCCACATAAGTCACTTGGGTCTGGCTTACTTGACGCCGAATTTAGATATTATCTTCAGTTATCCGCGAAGATTTTTTTCATAGAAGTGCATCACATCCATGACAAAACGGTTTTTGTCATAGAGGAGTGTACACAAATTCCTAACCTTCACCATAGAGTATATCTACGATGCGAGCTCCATGACGATGTCATTTCCATCATAAAATCGTCATATCTGGGAAATGCCGCTTATCCTTGATGAAAAGACAAGGGTCTAGTGCAAGAAATGAGGAACCATATAGAAGAAGAGTGAGACATGAGAAAAAAGAAAAGACATGCGAGCGTTGTCCACAAAAAAGTGATGTGTGAGGACATATCAAGCAAATGATGTACAACCACGAAGCCCCCTTTAATAATCGATCTTTTTCTCTACAAAATTTCAGAAGTAAATCTTACAACTGTTATTATTTCCACCAGTTCTAATATGATGATAACAATACAATTTTCAGGATGAAATGGAATAATTAGGAGGCTACATGAGGAGTTGATTTTGTAATCATAAAGAAAGATGAGTACATTATTTTGCTAGTGCTAATAATTTATGAGATATACAAAGAAGCAACCATGTAGTACACAACAATAGTTACTATATCCCTGAAAGAAGATGAACCATAGAAAGTCGAGGGTGGTAGAAAGCCTCCAAAGGTAAGTGCTTTGGCATGGTTAGACCAGACCCCTCAGTCATGTCAATAAGGTCTTGTTCCACCCTTTCCCAGTCGAAGCACTGAATCATTGTACCAAGAGCAAGGCCCACCATTTGCATGCCCAAATGCTCGGCTGGGCATCGTCGTCTACCCATGCCAAATGGGATCACCATCTTACCTTCATTCTTCCCATCCTCAAACCTGTCAAAAAATATATATATGAAGTTATAAGCATGGTTTTGGGGTATGGTAAAATTTTAACACCAAAGTTTGCAACATTATTTAAATAATCATTTCAAAATTTAGCACCACTATGTTTTGTTATGTGAATATATTGCACCCAAACATTACAAATTTGCAGTTTTAATTGATATAATCCATTGCAATGAAATTATTATTGATGATCAAAGTTGATTGTTATAACAAACTATCAACTGTGACTTGTCCAAGAAATTGTTCTCATACACGGAAATAATTGGAAAATAAATTATGTACCATTCCCTCCATTCCAAATTACTATAAGATGTTTTAACTTTTTTCCGAATTGGATGTATATAGACATGTTTTAGTAGTTTTGTTCACTCGTACTTCAAATTCCTTGCTTTCCTGCAACACCGGCACCTTCTCTCTGGGCAGCGGGACCGCAATCGTCTTGGGTTAATGCTGGGCGTGCTTGTGGCTGCCGCGCGTCGGCTCTCCTCGCCGTAGTGCGGCCGTGCTTACTACACCACTAGGTCGCTTTTCCCCCTTCTCTTTTTCACTTTCTCTGGGTATGGTTGTTCTGTGGCCCTAGTCGTATTTGCTGCTTTGGCACTTTGGATATGGTTGTATGGATGTTTGCTTATATTTATAAAGCAGAGTGAAAACCTATTTCGAGGGCATATTGAAGTATCCAAAACATCTTGTAATCTGGAACGGAGGCAACACATTGCTACACAGCTTGTTGGATATTTATTTACATCATATACGTAGTTTGAGGTATCTATAAAGTTAGTCAAACTTTACAAAGTTTGACTTTGATCAAATCTTATATGCAGACTAAAAAGAAACGGAGGGATTATACTACTCCCTCCGTTCAAAAATAAGTGACTCAAAAGTGATTCAACTTTGTACTAACTTTAGTACAAAGTTGAGTCATTTTTGAGTCACTTATTTTGAGACGGAGCGAGTATATGTTACCTCTCGGGAACGAAGTTTGTTGGTTCATGCCACAGCTGAGGGTCCCTGTGGATAGCAAAGGTGTTGACAAGGAGCATGGTCCCCTGGGCAATATGAAACCCTCCGACGGTGCAGTCGGCGGACGATTCGTGAGGGACGAGAAGCGGCGCCGGCCGGTACAGCCGGAGGGTCTCCATGATGATGCATCGGAGATAAGGTAGGTTTGGAAGATCAGCTGCCTCGAGCAGCCGCGCCGGTTCTCCTACGCACGCGTCGATCTCATCGCGGGCTCTCCGCATCACCTCCGGCTTGTTTAGCAGGAGCGACATCGCCCACTCGATGGTGTCGGCTGAAGTGTCCGTTTCGGCTTCCAGGGAGCTCTAGGAATGGCATCGGACAAAGATCAGAACAAGCTAAGCTAGCCATGCATGTGTAGAAATGGTTTGATGAGGTGACCGATGGTGACCACTCACTATGCACAGGGAGCGGATGAGCTGGTCCGGGCACGCCGCGGGGTCGTTGCTCTGCACCGAGAGCAGCACGCCGATCATGGTCCGCCGCCCCTCGCCCTTCTCCATCTTCTTCCTCAGTTCGTCGATCAGCCCCTGCAAGAACCTGGTCCGGCTCTCCCGCAGCCGCCATAGCCGCCGCCCCACCCCGCCCACGTCCAGCCACCGCAGCGCCGCGGGGAGGAAGTCCCACACCGTCGACGCGCTGCTCAGCGCCATCGTCTCCTCCACTGTCAAGTGAACCAACGGCAACAACTGAGGAACTACAGGGCCAACCGGCAAGAGAGGAGCAGGCCAGGCCCAAGAGAAGCAGTCAAGTTCCAGCTCGTCTACGCGGCCCAGAATGGACCCGCTAATGGGACTCTACTTAACTGTACAAGTGGCTCAGTAACGGTCGATGGTGGCGGCCTCGGCCGAGATTGGATAGGATAGGTGCTGTGTGTGTGTGGCTGGCGCCGTTCCTCTCTTCTCCCCAATTCGAATTCTCCTATAATATTGAGATTTGAGCGTATGAATTGAGATAGGTCGATTGGAGTATTCCGCTGCTTACAATTGGCATCAGAGCATCGATCCTGGCGCAACGAATTCCGCTACATCACCCCCACGCGACGAGGTTCACGGCGCGCCGCCGCCGTGAAGCCATGGAGAGCATGTCGCCGGCGACGAAGGCGGTCTACGAGTTCCTCAAGGCCGGCCTGGCGGAGTCCCTCGACGTACGGTTCAAGCGCCAAGACGAAGAAGCATCTAAATCGATGCGGTCCATCGTGAGCGATCTGACGTCACGCATCGACGACCTCAAGCTATCGATTGGCGTCGACATGGACGAGCTTCGCGCTGGGATGGAGCGCCCGTCTTCCGCCTCCACCTCGCCCGCACGAGGTCGACCGCCGGCAAACCAGTTCGCGGCCTCTAACGCTGACGCCAACCCTGAAGGCAGCCGTTCGGCCTCAGCAGCTAAGAGAAGGGATCACGCCCCCTACGTTCCACCTCCGGCCAGAGGTACGAGATCCGACCACCATTCATTGTTGAGTTCGCGGCTGGCTGAATTACACCGAGAGAATACTGACACCTATGGATTTGCACCTCTCATCGACTTGCCCCGTTTCGATGGCACCAACCCGAGGCTCTGGCAATCGAGATGTGAAGATTATTTCGGCATGTGTGGCACAACGAAGCAACTCTGGGTCCAGTTCGCTTCGACCCTGTTTGAAGGTGCAGCAGTGCGATGGTTGGAATCAGTTCAGCGAAGAGCACCAAATGCGTCCTGGGAAGAATTCTGCAGACTGCTACAGTGCCGTTTCGGTCGGAATCAGCATCAGGCGTTGGTTCGGAAATTCCATAACATAGCCCAGACAGGTTCAGTGGAAGATTATGTGGATCAGTTTGCCGAGCTATATGATCAGCTGTCTGCGTACGAGGCTGTTCCTGAGTCAGTGCACTATGTCACCAAGTTCATCGATGGACTGAACCCGACTGTCAGAGTGCTGGTGGCATTACAGCAACCGTCAGATCTAGATGCAGCCTATGAATTAGCGTTATTGCATGAGTCTCTTACCAATTCAGCTCCTCAGCAAGGTCATTCTGTCAGGCGGCAACCGTATGCACCGGCAGTTACTTCTGCTAAACCAGCAACGACCAAAACTACTGAAGATAGGCGAACCAATTCGGATGTGCAAAGGCAGAAGCTGGGTGAGGACAAATGGGAGGCACTGAGATCTTACCGCAAGGCCAAGGGCTTGTGTTTCATGTGTGGAGAAAAGTGGAGTAGAGACCACCAATGTAAACAGACAGTATCACTGCATGTGGTACAGGAAATGGTTGAATTTTTTCAGTGCACATCAACAGAAAATATGCAAACTGAGGATGATGAAGAAGTAAATCTTATGGCTATATCAGAGGCAGCTAAAGGAAAATCAGCCCACAGCAAAGCTTTTCAATTAAGTGTTGTTGTTCAAGGACAACAGAGGACATTTTTAGTGGATTCAGGCAGTACCCACTCCTTTGTGGATACCAATTCAGCAAGCACAATAGTGGGGGTACAGACATGTATGGCAATGAAGGTTAAGGTGGCTAATGGAGGAATTATGAATTGTAACAGCTATGTGCCAATGTGCCAGTGGTCAGTACAAGGGATTCAGTTTGAGCATGACCTTAGAATTTTGCCCCTAAGCTGTTATGATGGAATTCTGGGTATGGACTGGTTGGCTAAGCATAGTCCAATGACTGTAGATTGGGAACAACAATGGATGTCCTTTCCCTTGCATGGTCAGACTGTAACAATTCAAGGGGCAGCACCTGTTGAGTTTGCTTACACCATCATAGAACTATCTGTTGTGACTGATGAAAATGCTTCCAATCTCCTACCAGAAATTCAGGAACTTATTGAAGAATATAAGGATGTGTTTGCTATTCCAGTTGGTTTACCTCCAGAAAGAGCTTGTGATCATGTCATTCCTCTTATACCTGGTGCTAGACCCTTCTCTCACAGGCCCTACAGACTGGCTCCAGAGCTCAAGGATGAGGTAGAAAAGTAAATTCAGGAGATGTTGGATTCTGGTGTTATCAGAAGGAGCAATAGTCCCTTTTCTTCACCTATTCTCTTGGTCAAGAAGAAGGATCATACCTGGAGACTGGTGGTGGACTATGGACACCTAAATGCACTTACAATCAAGGGAAACTATCCTATGCCTGTCATAGATGAACTCCTGGATGAGTTACATGGTGCACAATGGTTTACAAAGCTTGACCTCAGGGCTGGTTATCACCAAATTAGATTGGCTCCTGGAGAAGAATACAAGACAACATTTCAAACTCACCATGGACATTTTGAATTTCTGGTTGTTGGGTTTGGATTGACAGGGGCACCTAACACTTTCCAAGGAGCCATAAATGTTTCCCTATCAGAAGAGCCTGAAATGCTGAGACATTTTGTACTGGCTTTCTTTGATGATATCTTGATTTTCAGTAAAACACTGAAGCATCACTTGGAACATGTCCGGAGGGTGCTGCAGGTGCTTCGAAGAGACAAGTGGTATGTGAAATTTTCCAAATGTGAGTTTGCATCTCAAGAGTTACTATACCTGGGTCACATTATCAGTAAGGACGGGGTTTCCACCGACCCTGAGAAGATTAGTACTATTGAGAACTGGCCCACACCAGTGTCAGTAGAAGAAGTGAGAAGTTTCCTTGGGATGGCTGGCTATTACAGAAAATTCATTCGTCACTTTGGGGTTATTGCTAAGCCAATGACTAATCTAATACGCAAGGGCAGTGTGTTTGTTTGGACCAGCGTAGAAGATACACCTTTTCAAACCCTTAAAAAGGCTCTTGTCACTGCTCCTGTCCTGGCTCTTCCAAATTTTCACAGAACATTCACTATTGAAACTGATGCGAGTGATTGCGGCATTGGGGCTGTACTAACACAGGATGGACACCCCCTGGCCTTTGTTACCAAGGCTTTGGGTCCGAAGAACCAGACTCTTTCAGTGTACGAAAAGGAGTTCTTGGCAATTCTGTTGTCAGTGGAACAGTGGCGTTCTTATGTGCAGTTGAAGGAGTTCTGCATAATCACTGATCAGAAAGCCTTGGTCGGTCTAACAGAGCAGCGCCTGCATACAGCCTGGCAGCAGAAGACCCTCACCAAACTAATGGGCCTCGACTACAAGATTGTGTACAAAAAGGGGACAGATAACAGAGTTGCTGACGCCTTGTCCAGACGTCCACACGAGCCTGGTGACTGTTATGCAATTTCTGAAGTTCGACCAGCATGGTTGCAGGAAATCATCAGCAGCTACTACTCTGACCCTAGCACTACAACTATTCTGCAGAAACTAGCTGTTGATCCAGAGGCTGATTCCAAATTCACATTACATGGGGGACTACTCCGTTTCAAGAAACGAATTTGGATTGGTCCAGATGAAGGTTTGCAACACCGAATCATCAACAGTCTGCATGCCAGTTCAGCCGGTGGACACTCCGGGTTTCCAGTAACTTACCGCAGGATATCCCAGTTATTTCAGTGGAAAAACATGAAGCAAATGATCAAACTGGTTTTGCAGCAGTGCCAGGTCTGTCAGCTCGCGAAACCTGATGGTGTTCCTTATCCTGGTTTGTTGCAGCCGTTGCCTGTGCCTTCGCTACCATGGGAAATGATGACAATGGACTTTATCGAAGGTTTGCCAGGGTCAAGACAATACAACTGCATACTAGTAGTTATTGACAAGCTGACCAAATATGGTCATTTCATTGCACTCAAACATCCCTACACGGCTGCCACAGTGGCTGAGTCCTTTCTGGATCGAGTATATCGTCTTCATGGCCTCCCTGTTTCATTGGTTTCAGATAGAGATCCCATCTTCACTAGCACCTTCTGGAAGGAGGTGTGTAGCAGGACTGGTATTAAGCTTCGCATGAGTTCTGGGCAACACCCGCAGACTGACGGACAAACCGAGCGAGTCAATCAGCAAGTGGAAGGATATCTCCGTTGTTTTATCAGTGCACACCCAAACCGTTGGTCCAGCTGGCTGCCTTTGTGTGAACTCTGGTATAACACAAACTGGCACTCATCAACGGGCCGAACTCCCTTTGAACTGGTTTACGGGCATGCTCCTCGTTACTTCGGCATATCGCCCGTAGATGCCATTGGGAATTCAGACGTTCAGCAGTGGTTGAATGAGCGACATGTTGTCATGGAGTCCGTCAAACAACATTCCCTACGGGCACAACAACGAATGAAAGCTCAGGTTGACAAACACCGGACAGAGAGATCCTTCGAGGTGGGGGATTCAGTTTTTCTGAAGATGCAGCCTTATATACAATCCTCCATTGCACCGCGAGCAAACCATAAGCTGGCCTTCAAATATTTCGGTCCCTTTGATATCACGGCCAAGGTTGGGGCAGTAGCATACAGACTGGCACTTCCGGAGAATTGTAGAGTACACCCAGTCTTCCATGTGTCTCTCCTCAAGCGCCATGTCAAGGCAGATCAGCAGGTATGTCAATCACTTCCTTCTTCGGCAGCTCAACTGCAGATTCCAGTCCGTTTCCTCGACCGTCGGCTGATACTGCGAGGGAACAAGTTGATCACTCAAGTGTTAGTCAAGTGGAGCCATTCTCCGGCATCGATGGCGACCTGGGAGGATCAGGAGATGCTCAGGCAACAATTTCCTCGAGCTCCGGCTTGGGGGCAAGCCGTTTCTTCTCTAGGGGGGATTGTCAGCAGTACGACAAGTGAACCAACGGTAACAGCTGAGGAACTACAGGGCCAACCGGCAAGAGAGGAGCAGGCCAGGCCCAAGAGAAGCAGTCAAGTTCCAGCTCGTCTACGCGGCCCAGAATGGACCCGCTAATGGGACTCTACTTAACTGTACAAGTGGCTCAGTAACGGTCGGTGGTGGCGGCCTCGGCCGAGATTGGATAGGATAGGTGCTGTGTGTGTGTGGCTGGCGCCGTTCCTCTCTTCTCCCCAATTCGAATTCTCCTGTAATATTGAGATTTGAGCATATGAATTGAGATAGATCGATTGGAGTATTCCGCTGCTTACATCCACCATCTCCCTGAACCACCGCGCCTCCTCGCTCACTGCCCCGTCGCCGCGGTAGTAGCTTTTCTCGCAGATCATGCCCATCATGGTGTTCATGAGCAGCTCGAACATGCGCGACTTGAGCTCGACGCGGGGCCTGGCGCCACTGCCGCCGCGGGCCGCGTGGGCGTGGAGGAGGCCCCACGCCATGGCCCGCACCTCGCGCACGTGGACGTCGGCGAAGTGGTCCACCCGGTGCGCGGCCATGATCTCGGTGACGGCGATGCGGCGGACGTGGCGCCAGTACGGCCCGTAGTTGGCGGTGCCCATGGTGGACCAGTCGTAGGAGAGGATCCGGCCCGACGGCAGCCGCGGCCTGTTGGCGAAGGTGACGTCGTGCACGCCCAGGCACTCCTCGGCGGCCTCGGCGGAGGACACGACGGCCACGCGGCGGGAGCCGAAGCGGAGGCGGAAGACGGCGCCGTGGCGGGCCGCGAGGCGCGCCAGGGTGCGGTGCAGCGGCTTCTTGAAGAGGTGCAGGTGGCCGACGACGGGGAGAGCGCTGGGCCCCGGTGGCAATTCGCGGCGAGGTTTCCCGCTTCGTGCATGCATGAACGCCAACAGTGGCGACAGCAGGAGGAGGACGGTCACTAAGAGCATCTCCAACAGCCGCGCTACGCGCCGCACCCAAAAAATGCATTTGCCGCGCGCTGGTCGCCTGGTTTGCCGCGCCGCGCAGCGCTGGCTACAGTAGCAGCTTTAAAATGCAGCGCGCGCGCTCCGCTCGAGCAGCGCGCAAAAATGCAGCGCGCGTCGCTCCAGCAGCGCCAAATATGGCATTTGGACACAAAATAGTTTGAAACATTCACAAACAAGTTGATGAATAATAAAAGTCAGGCCCACAAGTTCATCCAACCAAGTTCAAAATGCAAACCAAGTTCAAAATACAAGTTCATCCAACAAAGTTCAAGACATATGAACACATATGAACACATCAACCATCTTCCTCGTCTTCTTCCTCTTCTTCCTCTACTTCCGCCGACGATTCTTCCTCTTCTTCCGCCGATGAATCTTCCTCCATAACTTCATCACGCACCGCATCACGTGTAGCTCCGACAGTCTTGGCAAGTTCTTCAACGGCATTTTCATGGGTATGTGTGTGAGGCACATCGAAAGACATTCCACTCCTCATGGCCGGAGGTGCACCCATGCCTCCCATAGCGGCCGGAGGTGCACCCATGTCTCCCATGAGAGAAGCAAAACTCATGCCACCCATGCCTCCCATAGCGTTGGAGGGTGCTCTAAAGCCACCCATGCCTCCCATAGCGTTGGAGGGTGCTCGAAAGCTACCCATGCCTCCCATGGCGGCCGGAGGTGCACCCAAGCCTCCCATGGCTCCGAAGCCACCCAAGCCTCCCATGGTGCTGAGGCCCATGCCTCCCATGCCGCCGAGGCCACCGCCACCCATGCCGCCGAGGCCACCGCCACCCATTGTGCGGATCATGGCTCTTTTTTGAATCAAGACTTCTTCACGGGCAAGATTGACATATTCCGGTGGCGGCGGCGGCGCCAGCGCCAACGCTCGCCGCGCTAGGGTTTTCGGCGGCGGCTGCGGCGGCGGCG
>LR738715.1:875959876-875970366 GCA_902687465.1 Secale cereale | reverse complement strand
CCCGCTGGAGCTGTCCGCCGCGTTCCGCGCGCGCTATAATTACCTTTTTTGCGGCGCGGCGCTAGTATAGGCGGCTGTTGGAGATGCTCTAAAAAGGCGACGCCCAAGGTAGTAGTACTACTATCCATGGCCATGCTAGACTCTGGGAGCAAGCTAATGGCCATTGGCCAGTGCCTGGGTTAATATTGGGATGTGCTTTGTTAAGGTTTATATATAGCGTTAGAGCAACTCTAGCAGACCCCGTAAAATTGCAAACTGAGCAAAACTGAGATGCGGGTTGGAAAATGTGCATTTTAAGGATTTATTTTAGCTGCAGCCGAACAGACACTGCAAAACAAACTGCAAAACTTGAATAAAGAGCTCCTTCCTCCAGTTCGGCCGCTGCCGCCTCTTCCTCCATCCGGCCACGCCGGTGGTGTCCAACCCCGTCGGACGCGCTGATACGTCCAAAACGTATCTATAATTTCTACTTGCTCCATGCCTCTTTTGTGTGATATTGCTATGATATTTATGCACTTTCATACACTTTTTGATCATATTTGGACTAACCTACTAATGGTTGCAAAAGTGCACAATGTTCTTGTTTTACACTTTATTGTGTAGGAATTACTTGGAAATTGACAAAAACGCAAAAGGAGTCGTATTGGAGCAGGACTCTGACTTTCCTGAAATCTGTCTGAGAACGTTTTTTAAAGATGGTCAAGTTCCGGCCCGAAGACGACGTCAAACGGAAAAAGTCTAGTTGCGAAAGTTGTGGGGAATTTCGAGGCGAAGCTTCTGGATATAAAATTCGTCCAAATCGGAGTCCGGACGGCCGAGTAAAGCCCGTTTTACTGAGGCCCAAAATCTGATGACGGGAATCCGAGAGTCTATATAAAGAGAGGAAACCTAGGTCAACAAGGGCCACGAATTTTCCTCCTCCCGAGCCGCCGTCTTGGAGGGGAGGACCAGCACCATTGCAGCACCATCCAAAAGGAAGAAGGGGGGGGGGGGCAAGGAGCCGCTGCCCCTAGGGCCGCCGCCGCCGCCGCGCCCCCAAGGGCTGCCGCCGCCGCCTCCGTGGCTGCCGCCGGCCGTCTCCTCCTCGCGGGGCTGCACTTCTCCATCAACACCATCATCAACCTCCTCCTCACCATGTCCATGTGTGAGTAGTCTTCTCCGGGGCCGAGGGCTCGTACGTGTAGCTATGTGGTTATCTCTCTCCCTCATGATGTGATCTTCGTTGTGATCATAGGCTATGTTAATCTAGGGTGTTCCCATGATATTTCCCCTTCCTCTGTGTATTGGATTGATGTACTCACTTGTCTTTATCTAGTATAATTCCCGAGACCAAGGTGACAGCGGTCTATTGGACATGGATTAGAAAAATATTTTCATGAGTGATTTGCTCTCTTGTGTGTTGATTGCAGATTGAGAGTCTCTTGGTGCTTGTCTTTGACTATCCTTTAGATATGTTGTGGTGATTGTGGGACTCTCTTTGGATGGCCGCGGTGACATTGGGAAATCCTTAGATTGAGAACTACGAACTTTGAGGTGTGCTTTTGTAGCCCTACATAATTCTCGTCCTCTCTTGACCACGAAGGAATGACCTCCGGGTGCGTCTCCATTGCATGTTTTATGGGAAATATCATGTGATTCGATTATGTTAATGTTGTTGGGAGTTGCCTCTAGTTAAAGTATGATCCCTAGGCCTTGTTTCCACCATTGCAATACCATTTGTGCTCACGTTTACCACTTGTTTGCTTGCTGCACTTTTTATTACAAATTTATATTACTTTGCTTTGCCACTCCTATCATCCATATTTTACCATCTCTTCGCCGAACTAGTGCACTTATACAACTCCTAGTTGTATTAGGTGTGTTGGGGACACAAGAGACTTCTTATATCTTAGTTGCAGGGTTGCTTGAGAGAGACCATCTTCAACCTCTACTTCCCTGAGTTCGATAAACCTTAGGTCATCCACTTGAGGGAAATTGCTGCTGTCCTACAAACCTCTGCGCTTGGAGGCCCAACATAGTCTACAAGAGTAGAAGCGTGTGTAGACATCAAGCTATTTCTGGCGCCGTTGCCGGGGAAGTGAGTGCTTGAAGGTATATCTTTATATCTTGCAATTAAATCTTTTTGTTTCTTATTTTTATTTCACTAGTTATGCTTATGGACAACCTTGCTATTGGATCGTTGCTTGCGGGAAGACGCCCCACACCTATGGTGGTTGCTCCCCCCTTACTGAAATTGTGCCCTATAAAATACCAGCTGGTATTATCGATTATGTTTTGGCTAATCGTTACGCAGGAGACAGACATCCCGGTGAACACTTGCTATATCTGTCACAATTATGTTCATTATTTAAGCTTGCAGGTGTATCAAGGGAGTTTGTCATGAGGAAATTGTTCGCCGTATCACTTATAGATAAAGCTTCAGATTGGTTTAAGCTTCTCGATAACTCGCACTTGCTTGATTGGCAAGAGCTTATGTCTCTCTTTTATACTAAGTTTTATCCTCTTCATGAGATTCATCGAGACAGGAACTATATCTATAACTTTAGGTCTCGTGACGGAGAAAGCACTGCTCAAGCTTGGGGGAGACTGAAAACGTTAATGCTAAAAAGTCCTAACCATGGGCTCCCCAAAGATGCTTATGTGGAGAGTAAGAGTACCTTTTTGCATGTGGATCATGGTAACAATGCTTTATGTGATGCTTATATTGTTGAGTTTATTCGTGATCCCACTGAAAATTATTATGAGAAGAGAACATATGCTTATAGATATTTCAATAATATTAAGTTCCCTCTCTTTATGTTGAAGGTTTTGAAGCTGCACTTGTTTTGTCTTCCTATGCTTATTGCTTTGTGCTTCAATGAATTATTCCATTACACTATTCCTATGCATAGGAAGCATGTTAGGCTTAAATATATTTGGTATTTGCTTCTTGATGCTCTCTTTTGTTCTTCAACTCTTATTCCTACGAAAGCATCATTAAAGTCTTAAGCCTATCTTTATGGCTATAAAGAAAGAGCTCTAGGGAGACAACCCTTGTTATCTTGACTTTCAGTTTGTTCTTTCAGTTTTTAGTGGTCTTGATGTTTGTTACTACTGTAGCAACATCATTGTATCTTTATTTTTCAGCTTTGTGCCAAGTGTAGCCTCTGATTGCAAGAAAGTTCAAAAGTTGTGACGTGCTGTCCAGGAAACAGATTCTGTCCTTGGATAGAAAAATTCGTATAAAATCACCAGATCATCTTTTTGGTCTGAATTTTTTCGACAGCGTGCTCTATACAATTGTCTTTCGGGTGTCTGTTCTGAGTTTTTTGATTTGAGTTGCAGAAGTGCCCCGAAAAAATCATTTACTACCTGCTGGTCTGTTTTTCACAGATTCTGTCCTGTTTTGCCTTTCCTTCATTTTGCAAACCTTGAGCTTGCTTTTTCTTTGCAAAAACCTTTCGGCAATCTTGAGAAACAGTAGACCTTCAAGAATATCCTTATTTCCAGCAAGGAACAATTATTTTATTATGGGTACTAACCTCGCTAATCAGATTATAATGAGTTATGTATGAAGGGAGTTTTCAAGTGTGCGAGGGAAGATGATAAAAAGATTCAGGAGTGTCAAACGCTCAAGCTTGGGGATGCCCCCATGCACCCCAAAGAAATATTCAAGAAGACTCAAGCGTCTAAGCTTGGGGATGCCCCCGTGCATCCCCTTCTCCATCAACAATTATCAGTTCGTCTTTCGTTCCATTATATTTTTATCACTTCATGTGTTATGTGCTATGCTTGGAGCGTCTTGCTTTTAGTTTCCTTTTTAGTTTTCTTTAGCTTTGCTTGCTGTTCATAACGAGTTGGAACCCAGCTTTCTTTGTGTGGGAGAGAAACACGCTCCACTTCAACCTAGAACATAACATAGAATTTTCATGTCTATCTTTGCTGTGTATGTTCTTGGTCTTTCAATAGCTACTATCATATTCAGCTCTTAGTTTTCATGCTTATCTTTTTAAAGAGCTTTTGTTTAGTTGGTCGCTGGAACTCTCTTTTGTTATCATGCTTATCTTGTTAAGAGAGTTGGCTTCTGTTGCATTGGTCGATATGTCTATGATAAAAATGCTACGTGCATAATGGTGCTTAGTAGTTCATGTTTTCTTATGGTTAGTCTCAAATAGCTGGGGGGTTCCCAATGTGTTATTGGAGTACCAACATGATTTGTTTGCCTATGATGTGGTATGGTTTAGTGATATCTTCCTTCAAGAATTTATTTTGATTGACTTGGCTTATGCTCACGCATATTTAAGACTGTAAAGAAAGTCTGTCAAGCCTTGATGATCTTTTATTTCTGAGTAGCGATATAACTTTCATGCCTGATTCAATGTTGCTTTGTCGCTCTGCATGATTATGACCATCATTGCTCTCTTAGTTGGTCGCTCCCAGTCTTTTGCTAACCTTCGCCTGTACTAAGCGGACTGACTGCTTGTGCATCCAAAATCCTTTAAACCAGTTATGCCATATGAGTCCACCATACCTACCTATACATGGTATTTACCTGCCATTCCTAACGAAGACTTTCATGTACCATCTCGAAATTATTCAAAAAAAGCATTTCTCTTTTGTGCCTCTGTTTTAGCTCATAAGGAAGTACTCCCTCCGTTCGGAATTACTTGTCGCGGAAATGGATGTATCTAGAACTAATATACGTCTAGATACATCCATTTCCGCGACAAGTAATTCCGAACGGAGGGAGTAGTAGTTAATTCATGATCTTTTTAAGTTGGACAAGCTTCACCCCGGGATTGCATGTCTAATGTGCAAACCCATAATACGAGAAGGAACTGGCATAGAGTGCGCCCGGCTCATTAAAAAATTATACAACAAACAAACCCTCCTTCACGCTTTGTTCATGAGAAATCAGAAAACTTTGGCAGTGATAAACAAAGGAGATTAAGAGGATGTGATCGTCCTCATTCGGGAGCCGTTTCTCGAAACTTGTCCAGCTCGAGAAGTAATTGAGTTATCTGCTAGCATTCGTTGACGAAATATGCATAATCTAAAAAAATAATTATTACCTCTGTTTTCAAAACCAAGAGCTCTGGTACATGTTTTGTTTTTGTTTCCGACCACGGGTTTTCAACCTTGCCAACAAAAGCCACGGTTCGAGAGTCTCCACCTTCTTTAAAGCACCAACTATTGAGAGCATGATTGTCATTCTAAGTGTAATGTGCATTGTCCCAAAGTACCATTGTCTTTTGCATGATTATGATATTGTTTATTCTGAAATCATTGTATCTAGTCGTCACTTGAACCTTGGAGGTGCCCCTGCATTTATGTTTTGCTTCACTAAAGGGGGCAAGCGAGGTACCACTTTATCATATTTGCACACCATGCTCACTACAAATTTATTGAGTGTTTCAGTATCATATTGTAAAACTTTCAGTTCTTTGTGATTTTCTCATGAGGCAACTCAATTACTACAGATTTATTGTCTCAGTAAGCTTTTGTCATGTGACTGTGAAAAGTCCTTATATGATTAATAGCATGTCACCACAGAAATTATGCTTGTTATCATTTACCTACTCGAGGACGAGCAGGAATTAAGCTTGGGGATGTTAATACGTCCAAAACGTATCTATAATTTCTGCTTACTCCATGCCTCTTTTGTGTGATATTGCTATGATATTTATGCACTTCCATACACTTTTTGATCATATTTGGACTAACCTACTAATGATTGCAAAAGTGCACAATGTTCTTGTTTTACACTTTATTGTGTAGGAATTACTTGGAAATTGACAAAAACGCAAAAGGAGTCGTATTGGAGTAGGACTCTGACTTTCCTGAAATCTGTCTGAGAACGTTTTTTAAAGATGGTCAAGTTCCGGCCCGAAGACGATGTCAAACGGAAAAAGTCTAGTTGCAAAAGTTGTGGGGAATTTCGAGGCGAAGCTTCTGGATATAAAATTCGTCCAAATCGGAGTCCGGACGGCCGAGTAAAGCCCGTTTTACTGAGGCCCAAAATCTGATGACGGGAATCCGAGAGTCTATATAAAGAGAGGAAACCTAGGTCAACAAGGGCCACGAATTTTCCTCCTCCCGAGCCGCCATCTTGGAGGGGAGGACCAGCACCATTGCAGCACCATCCAAAAGGAAGAAGGGGGGGCCAAGGAGCCGCTGCCCCTAGGGCCGCCGCCGTCGCCGCGCCCCCAAGGGCTGCCGCCGCCACCTCCGTGGCTGCCGCCGGCCGTCTCCTCCTCGCGGGGCTGCACTTCTCCATCAACACCATCATCAACCTCCTCCTCACCATGTCCATGTGTGAGTAGTCTTCTCCGGGGCCGAGGGCTCGTACGTGTAGCTATGTGGTTATCTCTCTCTCCCATGGTGTGATCTTCGTTGTGATCATAGGCTATGTTAATCTAGGGTGTTCCCATGATATTTCCCCTTCCTCTATGTATTGATGTGATCTTCGTTGTGATCATAGGCTATGTTAATCAGGGTGTTCCCATGATATTTCCCCTTCCTCTATGTATTGGATTGATGTACTCACTTTACTTTATCTAGTATAATTCCCGAGACCAAGGTGACAGCGGTCTATTGGACATGGATTAGAAAAATATTTTCATGAGTGATTTCCTCTCTTGTGTGTTGATTGAAGATTGAGAGTCTCTTGGTGCTTGTCTTTGACTATCCTTTAGATATGTTGTGGTGATTGTGGGACTCTCTTTGGATGGCCGCGGTGACATTGGGACTCTCTTTGAAACTGATGCGAGTGATTGCGGCATTGGGGCTGTACTAACACAGGATGGACACCCCCTGGCCTTTGTTACCAAGGCTTTGGGTCCGAAGAACCAGACTCTTTCAGTGTACGAAAAGGAGTTCTTGGCAATTCTGTTGGCAGTGGAACAGTGGCGTTCTTATGTGCAGTTGAAGGAGTTCTGCATAATCACTGACCAGAAAGCCTTGGTCGGTCTAACAGAGCAGCGCCTGCATACAGCCTGGCAGCAGAAGGCCCTCACCAAACTAATGGGCCTCGACTACAAGATTGTGTACAAAAAGGGGACAGATAACAGAGTTGCTGACGCCTTGTCCAGACGTCCACACGAGCCTGGTGACTGTTATGCAATTTCTGAAGTTCGACCAGCATGGTTGCAGGAAATCATGAGCAGCTACTACTCTGACCCTAGCACTACAACTATTCTGCAGAAACTAGCTGTTGATCCAGAGGCTGATTCCAAATTCACATTACATGGGGGACTACTCCGTTTCAAGAAACGAATTTGGATTGGTCCAGATGAAGGATTGCAACACCGAATCATCAACAGTCTGCATGCCAGTTCAGCCGGTGGACACTCCGGGTTTCCAGTAACTTACCGCAGGATATCCCAGTTATTTCAGTGGAAAAACATGAAGCAAATGATCAAACTGGTTTTGCAGCAGTGCCAGGTCTGTCGGCTCGCGAAACCTGATCGTGTTCCTTATCCTGGTTTGTTGCAGCCGTTGCCTGTGCCTTCGCTACCATGGGAAATGATGACAATGGACTTTATCGATGGTTTGCCAGGGTCAAGACAATACAACTGCATACTAGTAGTTATTGACAAGCTGACCAAATATGGTCATTTCATTGCACTCAAACATCCCTACACGGCTGCCACAGTGGCTGAGTCCTTTCTGGATCGAGTATATCGTCTTCATGGCCTCCCTGTTTCATTGGTTTCAGATAGAGATCCCATCTTCACTAGCACCTTCTGGAAGGAGGTGTGTAGCAGGACTGGTATTAAGCTTCGCATGAGTTCTGGGCAACACCCGCAGACTGACGGACAAACCGAGCGAGTCAATCAGCAAGTGGAAGGATATCTCCGTTGTTTTATCAGTGCACACCCAAACCGTTGGTCCAGCTGGCTGCCTTTGTGTGAACTCTGGTATAACACAAACTGGCACTCATCAACGGGCCGAACTCCCTTTGAACTGGTTTACGGGCATGCTCCTCGTTACTTCGGCATATCGCCCGTAGATGCCATTGGGAATTCAGACGTTCAGCAGTGGTTGAATGAGCGACATGTTGTCATGGAGTCAGTCAAACAACATTCCCTACGCGCACAACAACGAATGAAAGCTCAGGCTGACAAACACCGGACAGAGAGATCCTTCGAGGTGGGGGATTCAGTTTTTCTGAAGATGCAGCCTTATATACAATCCTCCATTGCACCGCGAGCAAACCATAAGCTGGCCTTCAAATATTTCGGTCCCTTTGATATCACGGCCAAGGTTGGGGCAGTAGCATACAGACTGGCACTTCCGGAGAATTGTAGAGTACACCCAGTCTTCCATGTGTCTCTCCTCAAGCGCCATGTCAAGGCAGATCAGCAGGTATGTCAGTCACTTCCTTCTTCGGCAGCTCAACTGCAGATTCCAGTCCGTTTCCTCGACCGTCGGCTGATACTGCGAGGGAACAAGTTGATCACTCAAGTGTTAGTCAAGTGGAGCCATTCTCCGGCATCGATGGCGACCTGGGAGGATCAGGAGATGCTCAAGCAACAATTTCCTCGAGCTCCGGCTTGGGGGCAAGCCGTTTCTTCTCTAGGGGGGATTGTCAGCAGTACGACAAGTGAACCAACGGTAACAGCTGAGGAACTACAGGGCCAACCGGCAAGAGAGGAGCAGGCCAGGCCCAAGAGAAGCAGTCAAGTTCCAGCTCGTCTACGCGGCCCAGAATGGACCCGCTAATGGGACTCTACTTAACTGTACAAGTGGCTCAGTAACGGTCGGTGGTGGCGGCCTCGGCCGAGATTGGATAGGATAGGTGCTGTGTGTGTGTGGCTGGCGCCGTTCCTCTCTTCTCCCCAATTCGAATTCTCCTGTAATATTGAGATTTGAGCATATGAATTGAGATAGATCGATTGGAGTATTCCGCTGCTTACATCCACCATCTCCCTGAACCACCGCGCCTCCTCGCTCACTGTCCCGTCGCCGCGGTAGTAGCTTTTCTCGCAGATCATGCCCATCATGGTGTTCATGAGCAGCTCGAACAGGCGCGACTTGAGCTCGACGCGGGGCCTGGCGCCACTGCCGCCGCGGGCCGCGTGGGCGTGGAGGAGGCCCCACGCCATGGCCCGCACCTCGCGCACGTGGACGTCGGCGAAGTGGTCCACCCGGTGCGCGGCCATGATCTCGGTGACGGCGATGCGGCGGACGTGGCGCCAGTACGGCCCGTAGTTGGCGGTGCCCATGGTGGACCAGTCGTAGGAGAGGATCCGGCCCGACGGCAGCCGCGGCCTGTTGGCGAAGGTGACGTCGTGCGCGCCCAGGCACTCCTCGGTGGCCTCGGCGGAGGACACGACGGCCACGCGGCGGGAGCCGAAGCGGAGGCGGAAGACGGCGTCGTGGCGGGCCGCGAGGCGCGCCAGGGTGCGGTGCAGCGGCTTCTTGAAGAGGTGCAGGTGGCCGACGACGGGGAGAGCGCTGGGCCCCGGTGGCAGTTCACGGCGAGGTTTCCCGCTTCGTGCATGCATGAACGCCAACAGTGGCGACAGCAGGAGGAGGACGGTCACTAAGAGCATCTCCAACAACCGCGCTACGCGCCGCGCCCAAAAAATGCATTTGCCGCGCGCTGGTCGCCTGGTTTGCCGCGCCGCGCAGCGCTGGCTATAGCAGCAGCTTTAAAATGCAGCGCGCGCGCTCCGCTCGAGCAGCGCGCAAAAATGCAGCGCGCGTCGGTCCAGCAGCGCCAAATATGGCATTTGGACACAAAATAGTTTGAAACATTCAGAAACAAGTTGATGAATAATAAAAGTCAGGCCCACAAGTTCATCCAACCAAGTTCAAAATGCAAACCAAGTTCAAAATACAAGTTCATCCAACAAAGTTCAAGACATATGAACACATCAACCATCTTCCTCGTCTTCTTCCTCTTCTTCCTCTTCTACCGCCGACGATTCTTCCTCTTCTTCCGCCGATGAATCTTCCTCCATAACTTCATCACACACCGCATCACGTGTAGCTCCGACGGTCTTGGCAAGTTCTTCAACGGCATTTTCATGGGTATGTGTGTGAGGCACATCGAAAGACATTCCACTCCTCATGGCCGGAGGTGCACCCATGCCTCCCATGGCGGCCGGAGGTGCACCCATGTCTCCCATGAGAGAAGCAAAACTCATGCCACCCATGCCTCCCATAGCGTTGGAGGGTGCTCTAAAGCTACCCATGCCTCCCATAGCGTTGGAGGGTGCTCGAAAGCCACCCATGCCTCCCATGGCGGCCTTAGGTGCACCCATGCCTCCCATGGCTCCGAAGCCACCCAAGCCTCCCATGGTGCTGAGGCCCATGCCTCCCATGCCGCCGAGGCCACCGCCACCCATGCCGCCGAGGCCACCGCCACCCATTGTGCGGATCATGGCTCTTTTTTGAATCAAGACTTCTTCACGGGCAAGGTTGACATATTCCGGTGGCGGCGGCGGCGCCAGCGCCAACGCTCGCCGCGCTAGGGTTTTCGGCGGCGGCTGCGGCGGCGGCGG
>LR738715.1:875944113-875959720 GCA_902687465.1 Secale cereale | reverse complement strand
GGGGGGGGGGGTCGCGGATGTACAGCGGGGTGCCGGTGTGCGCGTCCATGGTGACAGGAGCGCGGGCGCCGACGCGCGCGGGTGCGAAGGAGGAAGAAATGGCGAGTTCGCGCGCGCGCTTGAATCTGCCTCGCGCGGAAGTGAACGCCCCAAATTAACCGCACGGGATGGGGCTCTCGTCAGCGCGCCCAACTCGTTTTAGCGCGCGCGTGGTTTTTGCGCACCCGCTGGAGCTGTCCGCCGCGTTCCGCGCGCGCTATAATTACCTTTTTTGCGGCGCGGCGCTAGTATAGGCGGCTGTTGGAGATGCTCTAAAAAGGCGACGCCCAAGGTAGTAGTACTACTATCCATGGCCATGCTAGACTCTGGGAGCAAGCTAATGGCCATTGGCCAGTGCCTGGGTTAATATTGGGATGTGCTTTGTTAAGGTTTATATATAGCGTTAGAGCAACTCTAGCAGACCCCGTAAAATTGCAAACTGAGCAAAACTGAGATGCGGGTTGGAAAATGTGCATTTTAAGGATTTATTTTAGCTGCAGCCGAACAGACACTGCAAAACAAACTGCAAAACTTGAATAAAGAGCTCCTTCCTCCAGTTCGGCCGCTGCCGCCTCTTCCTCCATCCGGCCACGCCGGTGGTGTCCAACCCCGTCGGACGCGCTGATACGTCCAAAACGTATCTATAATTTCTACTTGCTCCATGCCTCTTTTGTGTGATATTGCTATGATATTTATGCACTTTCATACACTTTTTGATCATATTTGGACTAACCTACTAATGGTTGCAAAAGTGCACAATGTTCTTGTTTTACACTTTATTGTGTAGGAATTACTTGGAAATTGACAAAAACGCAAAAGGAGTCGTATTGGAGCAGGACTCTGACTTTCCTGAAATCTGTCTGAGAACGTTTTTTAAAGATGGTCAAGTTCCGGCCCGAAGACGACGTCAAACGGAAAAAGTCTAGTTGCGAAAGTTGTGGGGAATTTCGAGGCGAAGCTTCTGGATATAAAATTCGTCCAAATCGGAGTCCGGACGGCCGAGTAAAGCCCGTTTTACTGAGGCCCAAAATCTGATGACGGGAATCCGAGAGTCTATATAAAGAGAGGAAACCTAGGTCAACAAGGGCCACGAATTTTCCTCCTCCCGAGCCGCCGTCTTGGAGGGGAGGACCAGCACCATTGCAGCACCATCCAAAAGGAAGAAGGGGGGGGGGGGCAAGGAGCCGCTGCCCCTAGGGCCGCCGCCGCCGCCGCGCCCCCAAGGGCTGCCGCCGCCGCCTCCGTGGCTGCCGCCGGCCGTCTCCTCCTCGCGGGGCTGCACTTCTCCATCAACACCATCATCAACCTCCTCCTCACCATGTCCATGTGTGAGTAGTCTTCTCCGGGGCCGAGGGCTCGTACGTGTAGCTATGTGGTTATCTCTCTCCCTCATGATGTGATCTTCGTTGTGATCATAGGCTATGTTAATCTAGGGTGTTCCCATGATATTTCCCCTTCCTCTGTGTATTGGATTGATGTACTCACTTGTCTTTATCTAGTATAATTCCCGAGACCAAGGTGACAGCGGTCTATTGGACATGGATTAGAAAAATATTTTCATGAGTGATTTGCTCTCTTGTGTGTTGATTGAAGATTGAGAGTCTCTTGGTGCTTGTCTTTGACTATCCTTTAGATATGTTGTGGTGATTGTGGGACTCTCTTTGGATGGCCGCGGTGACATTGGGAAATCCTTAGATTGAGAACTACGAACTTTGAGGTGTGCTTTTGTAGCCCTACATAATTCTCGTCCTCTCTTGACCACGAAGGAATGACCTCCGGGTGCGTCTCCATTGCATGTTTTATGGGAAATATCATGTGATTCGATTATGTTAATGTTGTTGGGAGTTGCCTCTAGTTAAAGTATGATCCCTAGGCCTTGTTTCCACCATTGCAATACCATTTGTGCTCACGTTTACCACTTGTTTGCTTGCTGCACTTTTTATTACAAATTTATATTACTTTGCTTTGCCACTCCTATCATCCATATTTTACCATCTCTTCGCCGAACTAGTGCACTTATACAACTCCTAGTTGTATTAGGTGTGTTGGGGACACAAGAGACTTCTTATATCTTAGTTGCAGGGTTGCTTGAGAGAGACCATCTTCAACCTCTACTTCCCTGAGTTCGATAAACCTTAGGTCATCCACTTGAGGGAAATTGCTGCTGTCCTACAAACCTCTGCGCTTGGAGGCCCAACATAGTCTACAAGAGTAGAAGCGTGTGTAGACATCAAGCTATTTCTGGCGCCGTTGCCGGGGAAGTGAGTGCTTGAAGGTATATCTTTATATCTTGCAATTAAATCTTTTTGTTTCTTATTTTTATTTCACTAGTTATGCTTATGGACAACCTTGCTATTGGATCGTTGCTTGCGGGAAGACGCCCCACACCTATGGTGGTTGCTCCCCCCTTACTGAAATTGTGCCCTATAAAATACCAGCTGGTATTATCGATTATGTTTTGGCTAATCGTTACGCAGGAGACAGACATCCCGGTGAACACTTGCTATATCTGTCACAATTATGTTCATTATTTAAGCTTGCAGGTGTATCAAGGGAGTTTGTCATGAGGAAATTGTTCGCCGTATCACTTATAGATAAAGCTTCAGATTGGTTTAAGCTTCTCGATAACTCGCACTTGCTTGATTGGCAAGAGCTTATGTCTCTCTTTTATACTAAGTTTTATCCTCTTCATGAGATTCATCGAGACAGGAACTATATCTATAACTTTAGGTCTCGTGACGGAGAAAGCACTGCTCAAGCTTGGGGGAGACTGAAAACGTTAATGCTAAAAAGTCCTAACCATGGGCTCCCCAAAGATGCTTATGTGGAGAGTAAGAGTACCTTTTTGCATGTGGATCATGGTAACAATGCTTTATGTGATGCTTATATTGTTGAGTTTATTCGTGATCCCACTGAAAATTATTATGAGAAGAGAACATATGCTTATAGATATTTCAATAATATTAAGTTCCCTCTCTTTATGTTGAAGGTTTTGAAGCTGCACTTGTTTTGTCTTCCTATGCTTATTGCTTTGTGCTTCAATGAATTATTCCATTGCACTATTCCTATGCATAGGAAGCATGTTAGGCTTAAATATATTTGGTATTTGCTTCTTGATGCTCTCTTTTGTTCTTCAACTCTTATTCCTACGAAAGCATCATTAAAGTCTTAAGCCTATCTTTATGGCTATAAAGAAAGAGCTCTAGGGAGACAACCCTTGTTATCTTGACTTTCAGTTTGTTCTTTCAGTTTTTAGTGGTCTTGATGTTTGTTACTACTGTAGCAACATCATTGTATCTTTATTTTTCAGCTTTGTGCCAAGTGTAGCCTCTGATTGCAAGAAAGTTCAAAAGTTGTGACGTGCTGTCCAGGAAACAGATTCTGTCCTTGGATAGAAAAATTCGTATAAAATCACCAGATCATCTTTTTGGTCTGAATTTTTTCGACAGCGTGCTCTATACAATTGTCTTTCGGTCGTCTGTTCTGAGTTTTTTGATTTGAGTTGCAGAAGTGCCCCGAAAAAATCATTTACTACCTGCTGGTCTGTTTTTCACAGATTCTGTCCTGTTTTGCCTTTCCTACATTTTGCAAACCTTGAGCTTGCTTTTTCTTTGCAAAAACCTTTCGGCAATCTTGAGAAACAGTAGACCTTCAAGAATATCCTTATTTCCAGCAAGGAACAATTATTTTATTATGGGTACTAACCTCGCTAATCAGATTATAATGAGTTATGTATGAAGGGAGTTTTCAAGTGTGCGAGGGAAGATGATAAAAAGATTCAGGAGTGTCAAACTCTCAAGCTTGGGGATGCCCCCATGCACCCCCAAGAAATATTCAAGAAGACTCAAGCGTCTAAGCTTGGGGATGCCCCCGTGCATCCCCTTCTCCATCAACAATTATCAGTTCGTCTTTCGTTCCACTATATTTTTATCACTTCATGTGTTATGTGCTATGCTTGGAGCGTCTTGCTTTTAGTTTCCTTTTTAGTTTTCTTTAGCTTTGCTTGCTGTTCATAACAAGTTGGAACCCAGCTTTCTTTGTGTGGGAGAGAAACACGCTCCACTTCAACCTAGAACATAACATAGAATTTTCATGTCTATCTTTGCTGTGTATGTTCTTGGTCTTTCAATAGCTACTATCATATTCAGCTCTTAGTTTTCATGCTTATCTTTTTAAAGAGCTTTTGTTTAGTTGGTCGCTGGAACTCTCTTTTGTTATCATGCTTATCTTGTTAAGAGAGTTGGCTTCTGTTGCATTGGTCGATATGTCTATGATAAAAATGCTACGTGCATAATGGTGCTTAGTAGTTCATGTTTTCTTATGGTTAGTCTCAAATAGCTGGGGGGTTCCCAATGTGTTATTGGAGTACCAACATGATTTGTTTGCGTATGATGTGGTATGGTTTAGTGATATCTTCCTTCAAGAATTTATTTTGATTGACTTGGCGTATGCTCACGCATATTTAAGACTGTAAAGAAAGTCTGTCAAGCCTTGATGATCTTTTATTTCTGAGTAGCGATATAACTTCCATGCCTGATTCAATGTTGCTTTGTCGCTCTGCATGATTATGACCGTCATTGCTCTCTTAGTTGGTCGCTCCCAGTCTTTTGCTAACCTTCGCCTGTACTAAGCGGACTGACTGCTTGTGCATCCAAAATCCTTTAAACCAGTTATGCCATATGAGTCCACCATACCTACATATACATGGTATTTACCTGCCATTCCTAACGAAGACTTTCATGTACCATCTCGAAATTATTCAAAAAAAGCATTTCTCTTTTGTGCCTCTGTTTTAGCTCATGAGGAAGTAGTAGTTAATTCATGATCTTTTTAAGTTGGACAAGCTTCACCCCGGGATTGCATGTCTAATGTGCAAACCCATAATACGAGAAGGAACTGGCATAGAGTGCGCCCGGCTCATTAAAAAATTATACAACAAACAAACCCTCCTTCACGCTTTGTTCATGAGAAATCAGAAAACTTTGACAGTGATAAACAAAGGAGATTAAGAGGATGTGATCGTCCTCATTCGGGAGCCGTTCCTCGAAACTTGTCCAGCTCGAGAAGTAATTGAGTTATCTGCTAGCATTCGTTGACGAAATATGCATAATCTAAAAAAATAATTATTACCTCTGTTTTCAAAACCAAGAGCTCTGGTACATGTTTTGTCTTTGTTTCCGACCACGGGTTTTCAACCTTGCCAACAAAAGCCACGGTTCGAGAGTCTCTACCTTCTTTAAAGCACCAACTATTGAGAGCATGATTGTCATTCTGAGTGTAATGTGCATTGTCTCAAAGTACCATTGTCTTTTGCTTGATTATGATATTGTTTATTCTGAAATCATTGTATCTAGTCGTCACTTGAACCTTGGAGGTGCCCCTGCATTTATGTTTTGCTTCACTAAAGGGGGCAAGCGAGGTACCACTTTATCATATTTTCACACCATGCTCACTACAAATTTATTGAGTGTTTCAGTATCATATAGTAAAACTTTCAGTTCTTTGTGATTTTCTCATGAGGCAACTCAATTACTATAGATTCATTGTCTCAGTAAGCTTTTGTCATGTGACTGTGAAAAGTCCTTATATGATTAATAGCATGCCACCACAGAAATTATGCTTGTTATCATTTACCTACTCGAGGACGAGCAGGAATTAAGCTTGGGGATGTTGATACGTCCAAAACGTATCTATAATTTCTGCTTGCTCCATGCCTCTTTTGTGTGATATTGCTATGATATTTATGCACTTCCATACACTTTTTGATCATATTTGGACTAACCTACTAATGATTGCAAAAGTGCACAATGTTCTTGTTTTACACTTTATTGTGTAGGAATTACTTGGAAATTGACAAAAACGCAAAAGGAGTCATATTGGAGTAGGACCCTGACTTTCCTGAAATCTGTCTGAGAACGTTTTTTAAAGATGGTCAAGTTCCGGCCCGAAGACGACGTCAAACGGAAAAAGTCTAGTTGCAAAAGTTGTGGGGAATTTCGAGGCGAAGCTTCTGGATATAAAATTCGTCCAAATCGGAGTCCGGACGGCCGAGTAAAGCCCGTTTTACTGAGACCCAAAATCTGATGACGGGAATCCGAGAGTCTATATAAAGAGAGGAAACCTAGGTCAACAAGGGCCACGGATTTTCCTCTTCCCGAGCCGCCGTCTTGGAGGGGAGGACCAGCACCATTGCAGCACCATCCACAAGGAAGAAGGGGGGGGGGGCCAAGGAGCCGCTGCCCCTAGGGCCGCCGCCGCCGCCGCACCCCCAAGGGCTGCCGCCGGCCGTCTCCTCCTCGCGGGGCTGCACTTCTCCATCAACACCATCATCAACCTCCTCCTCACCATGTCCATGTGTGAGTAGTCTTCTCCGGGGCCGAGGGCTCGTACGTGTAGCTATGTGGTTATCTCTCTCTCCCATGATGTGATCTTCGTTGTGATCATAGGCTATGTTAATCTAGGGTGTTCCCATGATATTTCCCCTTCCTCTATGTATTGGATTGATGTACTCACTTGTCTTTATCTAGTATAATTTACCGAGACCAAGGTGACAGCGGTCTATTGGACATGGATTAGAAAAATATTTTCATGAGTGATTTCCTCTCTTGTGTGTTGATTGAAGATTGAGAGTCTCTTGGTGCTTGTCTTTGACTATCCTTTAGATATGTTGTGGTGATTGTGGGACTCTCTTTGGATGGCCGCGGTGACATTGGGAGATCCTTAGATTGAGAACTACGAACTTTGAGGTGTGCTTTTGTAGCCCTATATAATTCTCGTCCTCTCTTGACCACGAAGGAATGACCTCCGGGTGCGTCTCCATTGCATGTTTTATGGGAAATATCATGTGATTCGATTATGTTAATGTTGTTGGGAGTTGCCTCTAGTGAAAGTATGATCCCTAGGCCTTGTTTCCACCATTGCAATACCATTTGTGCTCACGTTTACCACTTGTTTGCTTGCTGCACTTTTTATTACAGATTTATATTACTTTGCTTTGCCACTCCTATCATCCATATTTTACCATCTCTTCGCCGAACTAGTGGACCTATACAACTCCTAGTTGTATTAGGTGTGTTGGGGACACAAGAGACTTCTTGTATCTTAGTTGCAGGGTTGCTTGAGAGAGACCATCTTCAACCTCTACTTCCCTGAGTTCGATAAACCTTAGGTCATCCACTTGAGCGAAATTGCTGCTGTCCTACAAACCTCTGCGTTTGGAGGCCCAACATAGTCTAAAAGAGTAGAAGCGTGTGTAGACATCACGCGCCCCATCGCCCGCAAGCCATGCCGCGTCGCCCGTCGGCCGCGCCCCATCACCGCGCCGGCCACGCCCCGTCGCCTCCGTCGTCCGCGCCCAGCCTTGCCGGCCATGCCCCGCCGCCTCCGCCGTCCGCGCCTTGCTCTATTGCCAGCCGAGTCGTGCCCATTTGCCTGCCACGCCGAGAGGATTCCAGCGGTCAGACTGAGGTCATGGGAGGCCACGGCTATGTCGATCTCCTCCAATTCGAACTGGCGGCGATCGATTGTGGCACCTAGCGGCCTTTTCCAGTGAGCGGTGATGAAATCCGGCGAGTTTAGGGCGGATTCCGGCAAACTCCGCGGCGGCGTGTTTGCTCCGACGAGGCTTGACCGGTATACGGACCCCCCTAAATTCGGCCTTCCAACCTCCAAAGATAAGGGTTTCGGGTGTGCATTTGCGGTTTACGGGCTGGACCACTTTTACGGTTTCTATTCTGAACACTTTTTTCGCCCAAAACTGTAAAACACAAAAAAATTGCGGGTTTAACCACTTAGTCTGCTAGAGATGCTCTTAATTACTCCCTCCGTTCCAAAATAGATGACTTAACTTTGTATTAACTTTAGTATAAAGTTGGGTCATCTATTTGAGAACGGAGGGAGTAATTAGCGAAACACATCAGCATGTGTGCATCGGACAAGAGCCACTTGGCTTTAACAAATTTTAGCATGCATCCACCATACGACGGAAGGCATCTTCAACGTCCAGCGTTAGGTTGGAGGTTCTCATCTAGTGGAGGTCCGCCCTAACCGTTAAATAATCAGCGTGGGCGCGGCGAATGTTTTGGTCACTGAATATAATTTTTTACCGAGGATTTATGGTTACCGTAGTTACTACAAAATCCATATATAGCACTGAAAAAAATAGCGCGCTATAGCATCGCTAATAGGCTATAGGGTATTGAGAATTCCCTCGTTAGGATGCCGAAACTGATCAAAATACTATTTGGACGTTGAAACTGTTCACTGTTAAATATCTGCATGATTTATGTTAGGATGCTACGTGATCTCCTCACGGCTAGAATCACTAAACCGATTTTCTACATATATCGGCAATCAAAAAAGGCTAATGGAGGACATACACAGCAAAATAATAATAATAGGAAAACAAACTATGCATACTCATACTCATATATACTATGTATTGGCGAATCTATCTATCTATTATTATCTTATTAAAACGATAGAAAACGAGCAGTGGAGATTTGTCACTTTTTTTTGCAGGCAATTCAGAGAGCTTTATTCATATGAAAGCATTCCTAGGACAATCAGGCAAAAGGCTGGTCACTAGGAAGCTAGGAACTACATCAAGCCAACAGTCGGTCACATTCAAAGTACAAGCGTGCTTAGCACAAATATGCGCCGGTAGGTTTGCTGACCTGTTAACATGCTGAATAACAAAAGAAGTAAAATGATTACTAAGCTCTCCTATTTCTAACAGAATCGGGGCCACAATTGAGCGAGAATTGTGGCGAGTGTTCCAGAATGTCACCAACTCCATGCAGTCAACTTCCATTATCACATGCGAGAATCCTCGAAGGGTGGCGAATAAAACTCCATCTCGCAAAGAGAAAGCTTCCATGATCAAGGGATCGGAGATCCCCATATACGGCTTGCGCCATCCGTTGTGATTTTCACAGTGCCATCATCAGGTGGGCACCAGCCATACCCAGGCAGAATAGATGCTGCCTTTCGCAGAAGCTGAAGGAGGGCAATAGCCTCCTTAATTGCTCTGATCGTCGATGTTGGATCCCTCCCTTCTTCGCCGTGCTTGATTCGGTTGCGGGAGTGCCAAATTGACCACATGACAGTGGTGATCTTGGCTCGGTCATCATCAGAGAAGCGGGGGTCACATGTGATATCTCGAGCCCATGAATCCGGGTGGAGACGAGGGAGACGAATACCAAACCATGCACATGCCTCCTACCAAAAGCGTTGCTCATGGGAACATGAATGAGAGCATGCTCCAGATCCTCCCTCATTGCTAAGCAAACCTTGCACCGATTAATTGGTGCAATATGACGATAGTTGAGAGTAGCTTCATCCGGAAGAATCCCCCGAAGGACTCTCCACCAGAAAACGCTCACTTTAGGTATGACATTCAATTTCCATAAGGCCTTCCACAACTGTTGATCATCTCCTGAGGTTCCGGTAGCCGTCCCTTCCTCTAGAGCCAAACGCTCTTTCTGAGTCATTAGAGCACGGTACGCCGTCTTTACAGTGTAGTTGCCTGATTTCTCGAATGCCCAAGCAAAAGAATCCTCACCCCCCCCCTTGCCTAATAGGAATATTTAGGATGGCTTCGGCATCTGGGGCAATGAAAGTCTCCCTAACCACATCCTGCCGCCAAGACCAATTGGTCGTATCAATGAGCTCAGCCACCGTTTCAATAGTGGTGTTCGGTGGTTTGAAGATTGGTGTCATAGATATTGTTCCAGCAATCCATTTGTCTGTCCAAACTGCTATCGTGCTACCATCCCCAACACAAGAAATCAAACCAGCCCCTAGGGCCTCTCTTCCCGCTATAATAGCCTTCCAAGTGGCCGAGGCCGACTTCGGTGCCGAGGCATGCATAAAGTCGCTGTCGGGGAAATAACGGCCCTTGAGAACTCTTGCGCACAACGAGGTAGGGTTTGTCATTAACCGCCAGCCCTGTTTGCCCAACAAGGCAAGATTGAATTGATGCGGGTCTCGGAACCCCATCCCTCCATTGCACTTAGGTGTCACCAATTCTTTCTAGGACACCCAATGCATAGAATTTTTATCTAGAGAACTGCTCCAGAAATATTTCGCCATAGGAGAAGCTAAACTCTTGCAAGCTTTCTTTGTCAACAGGAATGTACTCATTGGATAGGTCGGGATAGCCTGGACCACCGATTTCAGCAAGACCTCACGGCCCGCACAAGCTAGTAACTTTTCTGACCATCCTTGAATTTTTCCACGGGCTCTTTATCTGATGTGTTCAAACGTGCCACTTGTAATGCGACCCACAGCAGTTGGGAGTCCAAGATATTTTGCACTGAAAGCTTCAACTTGGATGTTCAATGTTGCCTTCAGAAGTTGCCTCAAAGAATCAGGTGTGTTAGTACTGAAATAGATAGGACCTGAGGCATCACCATAAATTGACATAATGTCATTCAGACGAAGTGCACTTGGGTTGCTTGCTTTAATGAAAATCAGACTATCATCAGCAAATAATAGATGGGTCACCCAAGGTGATCTATAGCTCACCCTCAAGCCCCTATCAATAGCTCCACCATTGTAATACTTCAGTAATGAGGAAAATCCTTCTGCACAGAGAAGAAATAAGTACGGCAAAACCGGATCTCCTTGACGGAACCCCCTGGAAGGCGTAAAATATGGAAGTAGCTCGCCGTTAACCCGAACGGAGAACCGGATAGAAAAGACACATTTCATAATCAGCCTGATGAAAGAAATATTGAAACCCAACCTGGTTAATATTGCTTCAAGGTAGTGCCACTCGACACAGTCGTAAGCCTTCATCATATCAAGCTTGACCGCACAAGAAAAATTCTTGCCTTTCTTCCTTCTCTTCATTGTATGCACACTTTCATATGCAACTAAAACAATGTCTGTAATGAGTCGGCCAGGCACAAAAGCACTTTGCTCCTCACTAATAACGCCATCCATGATACCCCTCATGCGATTGGTGATAGCCTTGGCTGCTATCTTATACAAAACCGGACAGAGCGCAATGGGGTGATATTGGGAGATCATTTGCGGGTGTCTGACCTTGGGTATAAGAGTGATGGATGTATCATTCAAACCAGAGGGTAATTCACCTCCATTTAAAAAGTCCAAGACTGCCTGGGTCACTGCCTCACCCAACAAATCCCAGTGTCGTTGGTAGAATCCAGCAGTAAAGCCGTCCACCCCGGGAACTTTCGACGGTGCCATTTGAAACATCGCTAGTCTCAGCTCATCGGCGGTGTATGGTTTTGTTAATTCCACGTTCATGGCCTCTGTGACTGTAACATGAACATATGATAACATATTATTGGCGTCCAAGTAGCCTTGTGACTGATAATTTTGATAGAAGCTTTGCACTTGGGCTTTGTCCTCGCTCTCATTTGTACACACCCAGCCGTCAGCCCGCGTCAGGCCGTGAAGATTTGTCACTTAAGAAACCAGGATGTGCCTCCGGTGGAGATTTATACGTACATGCACCAACAAACTTGACTGATTTCCATAAAAGAAAAACCAAAGCAGCACACGTACGTATACCGACAAACTTGATTGATTTCCACCTTAAAAAAACTTGATTGATTTTGTTAGCTTTTTAATCTTGATCATGTATCAACATTTGGTATCGGAGCTAGGTGATGACGAAGACGATGCCGCGTGACTCTTCAGCGAGTGGAGCTTTGGTGCCGAGCGACTCGGCGGCGATGGCGGCTGCCGCGACGACGGCGACGGCGGCGGCGGGGAAGCTCCCATTCCCGCTGCTCACGAGGACGAACTACGCGGCATGGGCGATGAGGATGAAGTACCTCTTGCGCGCCAACGGCGCGTGGGCTGCGGTTGATCGCGAGGACTCCTCCAAGGAGGTCGACGCGGGCAAGGAGGAGATGGCCATGATGATCATCTCCCAGTCGATCGACGACACGACGCTGCTGCGAGTTGCGAAAAAGGAGCTTTGGCTGTGTGAAACAGCAGCTCACCAAACTTCTTGTGTTCCTGTGTTTCTTCCGTGAGTTGTGAGAGACAGCAGCTAGAGGAAGAAGAAGAGGGGTTGAGAGATTCAGCCCCAACATTTGGTAGTAGTTGCACGTAGTGGTATGTGTCTGCAGGCGTACGTGCGATGCGTATAAGCCGATGGTTTCATGCATGGAGGGAGTCCAAGCTGTCGTATGAGGATGGCTTGCCGTGTGAAGCGGTGATGCATGAAGGTCTGAAGCCAACGACCTGCACAAGTTTGAGCTGATGGGTAGGAGAGTCTGCTATGGTCTTGAGAAAAGGCCGGTAGTAGTGGTCAATTCTTGTTAGCTGCATGTGTGCGTGTGTAGTTAGTGGCCTGAGATAGTGCGTGCATGGCCTAGTTTGTTGGTGGTGTTAGTGGGCAAGTGTAGTGCCCAGGCTGTGCGTGCGTCCTATGTACAGTGCTATAATTGTGATGACTTTGGGCATTTTGCTTGGGAGTGTCCGGAGAAGAAGAAGGACAACGAGGAGAAGGCACTGCTCGGCGTCGAGGACGAGCCGGCTCTTCTCTGAAGCTGTCTCACAAGTGAAGGATCAAGATTAAGGAGGAGATTGTTAGCTTTTTAATCTTGATCATGTATCAACATTTGGTATCGGAGCTAGGTGATGACGAAGACGATGCCGCGTGACTCTTCAGCGAGTGGAGCTTTGGTGCCGAGCGACTCGGCGGCGATGGCGGCTGCCGCGACGGCGGCGGCGGGGAAGCTCCCATTCCCGCTGCTCACGAGGACGAACTACGCGGCATGGGCGATGAGGATGAAGTACCTCTTGCGCGCCAACGGCGCGTGGGCTGCGGTTGATCGCGAGGACTCCTCCAAGGAGGTCGACGCGGGCAAGGAGGAGATGGCCATGACGATCATCTCCCAGTCGATCGACGACACGACGCTGCTGCGAGTTGAGAAAAAGGAGCTTTGGCTGTGTGAAACAGCAGCTCACCAAACTTCTTGTGTTCCTGTGTTTCTTCCGTGAGTTGTGAAAGACAGCAGCTAGAGGAAGAAGAAGAGGGGTTGAGAGATTCAGCCCCAACAGATTTCCGGTTAAAAAAAGCCAAACAGCACACGGACACGGAACTTAAACACAGGTTGATTGATTTCGTACGACAACACACGCATGCAAGCTGATTGTTTAAGTTCCATGGGAGCGGAGCAGAGAAGACAATCAAGTTTATTTTCGCTCCCATGGCCCTCATGGTTGAAGCAAGAAAAGAACCCCTCTGTAAAGAAAAATAGAAGAGCATTTATACTATTATTAAAGTAGTGATCTAAACATTCTTATATTTGTTTACAGAGGAAATACTAGCCGAGAAACCAACTTCTGCCGCCGCCGATGGGAAAGGTAGCAGGTCCATTGCTATGTCCGTCCTGCCAGAGTCGATGGTGGCTCTTGCGGATAATTTTGATTGGCGAGGATGTGCGATGGTGGTAGCGCATGACGGTGTTACCTCAAAAAGATGGCTCTCCTTACGCATTCATCATTCGTGCAACTAAATCAGTTGATTTTAATCGTATTCTACAGTATAAAGAAGATGAATACAATCAGCTCTCACAATGGAATATGAGGGAGGTTCTTGCAGTCATCTACTACCTTCGTTTCAAAATAGATGACTCAATTTTATACAAAGTTGGGTCATCTATTTTGGAACGGAGGGAGTACGAGGCAAGCATACTGGGCTTGGTTTATTTATTTTATATTGCTAGTTTTAAGCACAGATAAAACGATGTTGTACCAGATCCAAAATTAATTTGCTTACCCATATAAATGTGGTGATATTTTTCTTAGGCTGTATGTCAGATATAAATTCTCTTTGATCTATATGGAGTGCCGTTTTTATTCCATGAGAACATACTACCTGTCCAAGCATGCAAAGTGCACTTAATTTCTTAGGTTGTATTTGTTGTATGTACTATGTATGTTGGTTCTTTCTTTTTACCTTTCCTAGGTTTCCCTTCAAATTCTGATGTATAGTTCTTTTTACTTTTCTTGGACTATTTGTATTCATATATTAAAAATCAATAAAAATACGCAGCAAAGTCCTGTTGTTTCCCTAAAAAAAAATTCACCTATGGCTCCTCCTCGTGGTCGCAAACACCGTTGCCCAAGTAGTTATACTCCTCTCAGCTGCCGCCTCCACATGTGCATTTCAGGGGGAGAGGGCACCCCAGAAGGCCTAGCCTAGCCTTGATATAATTGTGAAGAAGTATTTTTTTTGAGAGAAATGCATATTTCAACTCAGAACTCTTGCCTTAGTCTAATTTACAACACTGGACTCCAATACCATCTATTACAACCCCCAACTCTCAAAATCGGTCAGGATTCAACCCTCCCCTCCTTGTTGACCGGTTTTAACATGATGACCAGTTTTGACTAGTCAACAGGTCCAGTCAGCATGCCACGTCAGCATTGTTTTTGAAAAAATAAATTAAAATTTGTAAGATAAGGGAAAAAACCAGGAAAAATTTAAAAAAATCAAATTCAGAAACTTTAGCTTTTATGGAAACTTTTTTTATGGAATTCTTTTTTATTTTACATTGTTTTATATTGTATGGAAACTAATTTTTCTGGAAATGATTTGTTTACTTTTTTTCTTCTGGAATTCGAAATTTCACAGTTTTTACCGGTTTACACTATTTTTTCTTATATAATTATTTTATTTTTGCTGGAAATTTTGAAATTTTTGCTGACATGACATGCTGACTGGACCTGTTGACTGGTCAAAACCGGTCAACACATAGGGGAGGGCTGAATCCTGGCCGGTTTTAAGAGTTGGGGGTTGTAATTTAGATGGCATTGGAGTTCAGGGTTGTAAATTAGACAAAGGCAAGAGTTCGGGATTGAAATATGCACTTCTCTCTTGGATTTTCATGACTTGCCTTTCAAACCCTGTGAATACTTTTGTCTATAAGAAACTTGGTAAAAAAGGAAACATGAGTAGAGGCTATAGGCCAGGAAAATTTTTGTTCCAATCAAATCAAGCCACGTACGCGGGAGCACGGATGGGCACACACGAGGGGAGCAGGCAAGTCTCGTCCTACCACCACACATGGAGAAGAAAAAAGAACTGACAAATCAATTGGCAAAGCTGGGCGCGCATTTTTTTCCTTGATCCGCATGCATGGAGTTAGGCAATAACCAAAGCGGCAGCTGAAATCTGCCTCGATCGAATTGAGCTTGATGTTGCAAAAGCGATGGCTACCTTTGCCTGGTCATTACTCAGGCCAGCCAGCGAGCTCTCTTTTTCACGTTCAAGAAATTGGATGGATCACGTGAAGGCTTTGGCGTGCTTTACTCCAAGAAATCCCTCGGCCTCCGCGGGCAGATCTCAACGGGCATATCAAAACAACGCGGCAACAGCAGATGCACACCGAAACAAACAACAATACCAAAGTCATACGCAGCAGCTTAATGAAATTTCCAATTCTTAGCGAAGAACAGTGGTCTCTTGACTCTTACAAACCATGCACCTCTGTCGATGTATCGGACCAGCCAAGTTCGGCCGATTTTTTCGCTGGTTTTTATTGAAGGTTCTTTTTTGCGGATTCCGCTGCTTCCCCCC
>LR738715.1:875914057-875932397 GCA_902687465.1 Secale cereale | reverse complement strand
AGCTAGTGTCAAAGTATTGAAGAATTCCATGACTTCATCATTTGCCAGAAGTAACCGGGGCATGTTTGTATGAAGCTATGCAAAGTTATTTTGGAACGGAGTTCCTGATAGGATAATCCGTCTTTTGTTATGAATTATCTTATCTGGGACTCCGTTCCAAAACCACTTTGGAGAGCTTCGTACCATCATGCTACTGTTACTTTCGCCTAATGATGAAGTATTGGTTTTGTTGAATCATTTGACACTAGACAAAATGTGACATGAGGGGGTCTAGGGTTGTGGATCGCCGAGCAGTCGAGGGTCGAGGGGTCGAGAGAGGTTGCCTAGCTAGTTGTTGGGGAACGTAGTATTTTAAAATTTTCCTACGATCACGCAAGATCTATCTACCAGATGCATAGCAACGAGAGGGAAGAGTGTGTCTACATACCCTCGTAGACCGGAAGCGGAAGCGTCAAGTGACGCGGTTGATGTAGTCGAACTTCTTCGCGATTCAACCGATCAAGCACCGAACGTACGACACCTCCGAGTTCAGCACACGTTCAGCTTGATGACGTCCCACGAGCTCTTGATCCAGTTGAGCTTCACGGGAGAGTTTCGTCAGCACGACGGCGTGGTGACGGATATGATGTATTCACCGGCGCAGGGCTTCGCCTAAGCACTGCAACGGTATGACCGAGGTGTGTTTCTGTGGAGGGGGCACCGCACACGGCTAGAACAATTCAACTTGTGTGTCTTTGGGTGCCCCCCTGCCCCCGTATATAAAGGAGCAAGGGGGGAGGGCCGGCCGGCCTCCTATGGTGCGGCTAGGGCTGCAATCCTACTAGGAATAGGATTGCAATCCTATTCCTAGTAGTAACTACCAAAGAAGGAAGAAGGGGGAAGGAAAGAAAGGGAGAGGGAGAGGGAAAGAGGGGCCGCGCCCCCCTCCCCTTGTCCTATTCGGACTCCTCCTAGGGAGGGGGCGCGCCACCTCCTGGCTGCTGCCCTCTCTCTCCCCTATGGCCCACCAGGGCCCACCATTCCCCCGGGGGGTTCCGGTAACCCCTCCGGCACTCCGGTAAATTACGAAACTTTCTAGAACACTTCCGGTGTCCGAATATAGTCGTCCAATATATCAATCTTTATGTCTCGGATATTCCGAGACTCCTCGTCATGTCCGTGATCTCATCCGGGACTCCGAACTACCTTCGGTACAACAAAACTCACAAACTCATAATACCGATCATCATCAAACGTTAAGCGTGCGGACCCTACGGGTTCGAGAACTATGTAGACATTGTTGGGGAACGTTGCATGGGAAACAAAAATTTTCCTACGCTCACCAAGATCAATCTAGGAGATGCACATCTACGAGAGGAGAGTTGGATCCACATACCCTTGTAGATCGCTAAGCGGAAGCGTTCAAGAACGCGGTTGATGGAGTCGTACTCGCTGCGATTCAGATCGCCGAAGATCCTAGCACCGAACGGACGGTGCCTCCGCGTTCTTCACACGTGCAGCCCGGTGACGTCTCCCACGCCTTGATCCAGCAAGGAGAGAGGGAGAGGTTGGGGAAGACTCCATCCAACAGCAGCACGACGGCGTGGTGGTGGTGGAGGAGCGCGGGACTCCAGCAGGGCTTCGCCAAGCGCTGCAAGAGACGAGGAGGGAGAGGGGTAGGGCTGCGCCAAGAGGGAGATGTTCTCGTGTGTCTAGCAGCCCTAAAACCTCACATATATATAGGGGGAAGGGAGGGCTGCGCCCCCCTTTAGGGTTTCCCACCCCTAGGGTGCGGCCAGCCCTAGATCCCATCTAGGGGGGCGGCCAAGGGGGAGAGAGGGGGAGGCGCACCACTATTGGGCCCTAGGGCCCAACTGCCCTAGGGTTTGCCCCCTCCCCTCTTGGAGGCGCCCTGGGACTTGGTGGGGGGGCGCACCAGCCCCCTTGGGGCTGGTCCCCTCCCACACTTAGCCAACGTAGCCTTCTGGGGCTGGTGGCCCCACCTGGTGGACCCCCGGGACCCTCCCGGTGGTCCCGGTACATTACCGATATCGCCCGAAACTTTTCCGGTGACCAAAACAGGACTTCCCATATATGAATCTTTACCTCCAGACCATTCCGGAACTCCTCGTGACGTCCGGGATCTCATCCGGGACTCCGAACAACATTCGGTAACCGCGTACATACTTTCCCTATAACCCTAGCGTCATCGAACCTTAAGTGTGTAGACCCTACGTGCTCGGGAACCATGTAGACATGACCGAGACAACTCTCCGGCCAATAACCAACAGCGGGATCTGGATACCCATGTTGGCTCCCACATGTTCCACGATGATCTCATCGGATGAACCACGATGTCAAGGATTCAATCAATCCCGTATACGATTCCCTTTGTCTATCGGTATAGCACTTGCCCGAGATTCGATCGTCGGTATACCGATACCTTGCTCAATCTCGTTGCCGGCAAGTCTCTTTACTCGTTCCGTAACACATCATCCCGTGATCAACTCCTTGATCACATATTGTGCACATTATGATGATGTACTACCGAGTGGGCCCAGAGACACCTCTCCGTCATACGGAGTGACAAATCCCAGTCTCGATTCGTGCCAACCCAACAGACACTTTCGGAGATACCTGTTGTGCACCTTTATAGCCACCCAGTTACGTTGTGACGTTTGGTACACCCAAAGCATTCCTACGGTATCTGGGAGTTGCACAATCTCATGGTCTAAGGAAAAAATACTTGACATATAGAAAAGCTTTAGCATACGAACTACACGATCTGTGCTAGGCTTAGGATTGGGTCTTGTCCATCACATCATTCTCCTAATGATGTGATCCCGTTATCAACGACATCCAATGTCCATGGTTAGGAAACCGTAACCATCTATTGATCAACGAGCTAGTCGTCTAGAGGCTCACTAGGGACATGGTGTTTGTCTATGTATCCACACATGTATCTGAGTTTCCTATCAATACAATTCTAGCATGGATAATAAACGATTATCGTGAACAAGGAAATATAATAATAACCAATTTATTATTGCCTCTAGGGCATATTTCCAACAGTCTCCCACTTGCACTAGAGTCAATAATCTAGTTCACATCGCCATGTGATTAACACTCACAGGTCACATCGCCATGTGACCAACATCCAAAGAGTTTACTAGAGTCAGTAATCTAGTTCACATCAATATGTGATTAACACTCAATGAGTTCTGTGTTTGATCATGTTATGCTTGTGAGAGAGGTTGTAGTCAACGGGTCTGCAACATTCAGATCCCTATGTACTTCGCAAAACTTTATGTCATATCGTAGATGCTGCTACCACGTTCCATTTGGATCTATTCCAAACTGTTGCTCCATTATACGTATCTGGTATCTCCACTTAGAGTTATCCGGATAGGTGTTAAGCTTGCATCGACGTAACTCTTTACGTCGAACTCTTTATCACCTCCATAACCGAGAAACATTTCCTTACTCCTCTAAGGATAATTTTGACCACTATCTAGTAATCCACTCCTGGATCACCTTTGTACCCTCTTGCCAGACATGTGGCAAGGCACACATCAGGTGCGGTACTTAGCATGGCATACCGTACAGAGCCTATGACAAAAGCATAGGGGACGACCTTCGTCCTTCCTCTTCCTTCTGCCGTGGTCAAGTTTTGAGTCTTACTCAACTTCACACCTTACAACTCAGGTAAGAACTCCTTCTTTGACTGATCTATTTTGAACTCCTTCAAAATCATGTCAAAGGTGTGTGTTCTTTTGAAAGTATCATCAGGCGTCTTGATCTATCTGTATAGATCTTGATGCCCAATACGTAAGCAGCTTTATCCAGGTCTTCCTTTGAAAAACCCATTTCAAACAACCCTTTATGCTTTCCAGAAATTCTACATCATTTCAGATCAACAATATGTCATTCACATATACTTATCAGAAATGTTGTAGTGCTCCCACTCACTTTATTGCAAATACAAGTTTCCAACAAACTTTGTATACCCAAAAACTTTGATCACTCCATCAAAGTGTATATTCCGACTCCGAGATGCTTGCTCTAGTCCATGGAAGGATCGCTGGAGCTAGCATATCCTTTTAGCATCCTTAGGATCGACAAAACCTTTCTGATTGTATCACATACAACCTTTCCTTACGAAAACTGGTAAGGAAACTTGTTTTGTCATCCATCTGCCAGATTTCATAAATGCAGCTAATGCTAACATGATTCCGACGGACTTAAGCATCGCTACGGGTGAGAAAATCTCATCGTAGTCAACTCCTTGAACTTGTGGAAAACTCTTCGCCACAAGTCGAGCTTCATAGACGGTGACATTACCGTCCACGTCCGTATTAGTCTTAAAGATCCATTTGTCTCAATGGCTTGCCGATCACAGGGCAAGTCCACCAAAGTCCATACTTTGTTTTGATACATGGATCCTATCTCGGATTTATCGGCTTCTAACCATTTGTCGGAATATGGGCCCACCATCGCTTCTCCATAGTTCGTAGGTTCATCGTTGTCCAACAACATGACCTCTAAGACAGGATCACCGTACCACTCAGGAGTAGTACATATCCTTGTCGACCTATGAGGTTCGATAGCAACTTGATCTGGAGCTTCATGATCACTATCATTAGTTTCCTCTTCAACGTCGCAGGTTCCACAGAAACATCTTTCTGTGTTGCACTACTCTCCGGTTGAAGTGAGGGTTCGACGACCTCATCAAGTTCTATCTTCCTCCCACTCAATTCTTTCGAGAGAAACTCCTTCTCGAGAAAGGACCCGTTCTTAGGGACAAACATTTTTGCCCTTGGATCTGAGATAGGAGGTATACCCAACTGTTACCTTTGGGTATCATATGAAGACGTATTTGTCCGCTTTGGGTTCGAGCTTTTCCCGGCTGAAGCCATAAGCATCGCAGCCCCAAACATCAAGAAAACGACAACTTTGGTTTCTTGCCAAACCATAGTTCATACGGCGTCGTCTCAACGGACTTAGATGGTGCCCTATCTAAAGTGAATGCAGCTGTCTCTAATGCATAACCTCAAAATAATAGCGGTAGATCGGTAAGATACACCATAGATCGCACCATATCTCATAAGGCTCGATTACGATGTCCGGACACACCATTACGCTGTGGTGTTCCAGGGGACTTCAACTGCGAAACAATTCCACAATGTCTTAAGTGATTGCCAAACTCATAATTCAGATAATATCCCCTTGATCAGATCGTAGGAACATGATCTTCTTGTTATGATGATTCTTAATCTTCACTCTGAAATTGTTTGAACCTTTCAAACGTTTCAGACTTTTGCTTCATTAAGTAAATATACCATATCTACTCAAATCGTCATTGAAGATGAGAAAATAACGATATCCACCACACGCCTTAATTCTCATTGGATCACATACATCAGCATGTATGATTCCCAACAAGTCACTTGCCCGTTTCATTGTACCTGAAAACGGGATCTCAGTCATCCTGCCCAAGAGGCATGGCTCGCATGTGTCAAGCGATTCAAAATCAAGTGACTCCAAACATCCATCAGCATGGAGTTTCTTCATGCATTTTATGCCAAAATGACCTAAGCGGCAGTGCCACAAGAAAGTGGTACTATCATTATTAACTCTTCATCTTTTGGCATTAATATTATCATCATGTGTATTACTATGATCGAGATTCAACGAACCATTGGGTGCATGACCATAAAGGTATTATTCATGTAAACAGAATAACCATTATTCTCTAACTTAAATGAATAACCGTATTGCGATGAACATGATCTAATCATTTTCACGCTCAACGTAGACACCTGATAACATTTATCTAGGTTCAACACTAATCTCGAAAATAGAGGAAGTGTGCGATGGTGATCTTATCAACCTTGGAAACACTTCCAACACACATCGTCACCTCGCCCTTAGCTAGTCTCCGTTCAGTGCGTAGCTTTTGCTTCAAGTCACTAATAATAGCAACTGAACCGGTATCCAATACCCAGGTGCTACAAGGAGGACTACTAAGGTACACATCAATAACACGTATATCAAATATACTTTGTTGAAGTTGCCAGCTATCATATCTACCATGTATTTGGGGTGGTTCCGCTACCATGTGACCGTTCCCCTTACAATAGAAGCACTTAGTCTCGAGGTTTGGGTTCAACCATGGGTTCCTTCATCAGAGCGACAACAGGTTTGCCATTCATGAAGTTTCCCTTCTAGCCCTTACCCTTTTGAAACCAGTGGTCTTGTTAAACCATCAACACTTGATGCTCCTTCTTGATCTCTACTTTTGCGGTACTAAGAACCGCTGACAGCACCGGGATCAACTCCATCCTTTGCATGTCATAGTTCATCACGAAGTTCTAGTAGCTTGGTGATAGTGTCTAGAGAATTCTGTCAACCACTATCTCACCTGGAAGATTAACTCCCACTTGGTTCAAGTGATTTCAGCACCCAGACATTCTGAGCACACGCTCATTAGTTGAGCCATTCTCCTCCATCTTTTTGGCAAAAGAACTTGTCAGAGGTCTCATACCTCTCAACACGGGCATGAGCCTGAAATCCCAATTTCAGCTCTTAGAACATCTCATATGTTCTATGGCGTTCAAAACGTTATTGGAATCCCGATTCTAAGCCGTAAAGTATGGTGCACTAAACTATCAAGTAGTCATCAGGACGTCTCTGTCAGGTGTTCACAACATCCACAGATAACGTTGTAGAGGTTTGCACATTGAGCGGTGCATCAAAGACGTAAGCTTTCTGTGCAGCAGTGAGGACACTCCTCGGACTACGGACCCAGTCCGCATCCTTGCTTACAATATCTTTCAACTTAGTCTTTCTCTAGGATCGTTTTTAAACAGGGAGCTACAACGCAAGCTATTGATCTACAACATAATTTGCAAAGGCAACTTAGACTATTGTTCATGATAAGTGAGTTTAACTAATCAAATTACTTATAACTCCCACTCAAATTGACATCCCTCTGGTCATCCGAGCGTGACATGATCCAAATCCACCAACCCAAGTCCGATCATCACGTGAGATGAGGTGGTGTCAATGGTGAACATCTTCATGTTGATCATATCTACTATATGACTCATGCTCGACCTTTCGGTCTTCCGTGTTCCGAGGCCATGTCTGTACATGCTAGGCTCGTCAAGTCTAACCCGAGTGTTCTGCATGTGCAAAACTGGCTTGCTCCCGTTGTATGCGAACGTAGAGTCTATCACACCCGATCATCACGTGGTGCTTCGAAACGACGAACCTTCGCAACGGCGCACACTCGGGGGGAACACAATTTCATCTTGAAATTTTAGTGAAGGATCATCTTATAATGCTACCGCCGTCCTAAGCAAAATAAGATGCATAAAAGGATTAACATCACATGCAAATCATAAGTGACATGATATGGCTATCAACTCGTGCTTTTGATCTCCATCTCCAAAGCACCGGCATGATCTCCATCGTCACCGGCGCCACACCATGATCTCCATCATCATGATCTCCATCATCGTGTCGCCATCGGGGTTGTCGCGCGCCCACCATGCTCTTACTACTATTGCTACCGTTTAGCGATAAAGTAAAGCATTACAAAGTGCTTAATGATTGACACGCAGGTCATACAAAAATTAAAGACAACCCTATGGCTCCTGCCGGTTGCCGTATGCATCGACATGCAAGTCGATATTAACTATTACAACATGATCATCTCATACATCGAATATATCTCATCATGTCATTGGCCATATCATATCACATACATACCCTGCAAAAACAAGTTAGACGTCCTCTAATTTGTTGTTGCATGTTTTACGTGGCTGCTATGGGTATCTAGCAAGAACGCTTCTTACCTACGCAAAGCCACAACGGTGATATTTAAGTTGCTATTTAACCTTCTACAAGGACCGCCTTTGTCTATTCCGATTCAACTAAGATAGGAGAGACAGACACCCGCCAGCCATCTTATGCAACAAAAGTCGCATGTCTGTCGATGGAACCGGTCTCATGTACGTGGACATGTAAAGTTGGTCCGGGCCGCTTCATCCCATAATACCGCTGAATCAAGAAAGACCAAGGAGGGAAGCAATTTAAACATCAACGCCCACAAACCCCTTTGTGTTCTACTCGTGAAAACATCTACGCAAGATCCTAGCTCTGATACCACTGTTGGGGAACGTTGCATGGGAAACAAAAATTTTCCTACGCTCACCAAGATCAATCTAGGAGATGCACATCTACGAGAGGAGAGTTGGATCCACATACCCTTGTAGATCGCTAAGCGGAAGCGTTCAAGAACGCGGTTGATGGAGTCGTACTCGCTGCGATTCAGATCGCCGAAGATCCTAGCACCGAACGGACGGTGCCTCCGCGTTCTTCACACGTGCAGCCCGGTGACGTCTCCCACGCCTTGATCCAGCAAGGAGAGAGGGAGAGGTTGGGGAAGACTCCATCCAACAGCAGCACGACGGCGTGGTGGTGGTGGAGGAGCGCGGGACTCCAGCAGGGCTTCGCCAAGCGCTGCAAGAGACGAGGAGGGAGAGGGGTAGGGCTGCGCCAAGAGGGAGATGTTCTCGTGTGTCTAGCAGCCCTAAAACCTCACATATATATAGGGGGAAGGGAGGGCTGCGCCCCCCTTTAGGGTTTCCCACCCCTAGGGTGCGGCCAGCCCTAGATCCCATCTAGGGGGGCGGCCAAGGGGGAGAGAGGGGGAGGCGCACCACTATTGGGCCCTAGGGCCCAACTGCCCTAGGGTTTGCCCCCTTCCCCTCTTGGAGGCGCCCTGGGACTTGGTGGGGGGGCGCACCAGCCCCCTTGGGGCTGGTCCCCTCCCACACTTAGCCCACGTAGCCTTCTGGGGCTGGTGGCCCCACCTGGTGGACCCCCGGGACCCTCCCGGTGGTCCCGGTACATTACCGATATCGCCCGAAACTTTTCCGGTGACCAAAACAGGACTTCCCATATATGAATCTTTACCTCCGGACCATTCCGGAACTCCTCGTGACGTCCGGGATCTCATCCGGGACTCCGAACAACATTCGGTAACCGCGTACATACTTTCCCTATAACCCTAGAGTCATCGAACCTTAAGTGTGTAGACCCTACGGGCTCGGGAACCATGTAGACATGACCGAGACAACTCTCCGGCCAATAACCAACAGCGGGATCTGGATACCCATGTTGGCTCCCACATGTTCCACGATGATCTCATCGGATGAACCACGATGTCAAGGATTCAATCAATCCCGTATACGATTCCCTTTGTCTATCGGTATAGCACTTGCCCGAGATTCGATCGTCGGTATACCGATACCTTGCTCAATCTCGTTGCCGGCAAGTCTCTTTACTCGTTCCGTAACACATCATCCCGTGATCAACTCCTTGATCACATATTGTGCACATTATGATGATGTACTACCGAGTGGGCCCAGAGACACCTCTCCGTCATACGGAGTGACAAATCCCAGTCTCGATTCGTGCCAACCCAACAGACACTTTCGGAGATACCTGTTGTGCACCTTTATAGCCACCCAGTTACGTTGTGACGTTTGGTACACCCAAAGCATTCCTACGGTATCTGGGAGTTGCACAATCTCATGGTCTAAGGAAAAAATACTTGACATATAGAAAAGCTTTAGCATACGAACTACACGATCTGTGCTAGGCTTAGGATTGGGTCTTGTCCATCACATCATTCTCCTAATGATGTGATCCCGTTATCAACGACATCCAATGTCCATGGTTAGGAAACCGTAACCATCTATTGATCAACGAGCTAGTCGTCTAGAGGCTCACTAGGGACATGGTGTTTGTCTATGTATCCACACATGTATCTGAGTTTCCTATCAATACAATTCTAGCATGGATAATAAACGATTATCGTGAACAAGGAAATATAATAATAACCAATTTATTATTGCCTCTAGGGCATATTTCCAACAGACATGACCGAGACTCATCTCAAGTCAATAACCAATAGCGGAACCTGGATGCTCATATTGGCTCCTACATATTCTACGAAGATCTTTATCGGTCAAACCGCATAACAACATACGTTGTTCCTTTTGTCATCGGTATGTTACTTGCCCGAGACTTGATCGTCGGTATCTCTATACCTAGTTCAATCTCGTTACCGGCAAGTCTCTTTACTCGTTCCGTAACACATCATCTCGTGACTAACTCATTAGTCTTTTGCTTGCAAGGCTTATTGTGATGTGTGTTACCGAGAGGGCCCAGAGATACCTCTCCGACACTTGGAGTGACAAATCCTAATCTTGATCCATGCCAACACCACGAATACTTTCGGAGACACCTGTAGAGCATCTTTATGATCACCCAGTTACGTTGTGACGTTTGATAGCACACAAGGTGTTCCTACGATATTCGGGAGTTGCATAATCTCATAGTCATAGGAACATGTATAAGTCATGAAGAAAGCAATAGCAGTAATACTAAACGATCATAGTGCTATGCTAACGGATGGGTCTAGTCCATCACATCATTCTCCTAATGATGTGATCCCGTTGATCAAATGACAACTCATGTCTATGGCTAGGAAACATAACCATCTTTGATCAATGAGCTAGTCTAGTAGAGGCATACTAGGGACATACCGTTTTGTCTATGTATCCACACATGTACTAGGTTTCCGGTTAATACAATTCTAGCATGAATAAAAGACATTTATCATGATATAAGGAAATACAAATAACATCTTTATTATTGCCTCTAGGGCATATTTCCTTCAGTCTCCCACTTGAACTAGAGTCAATAATCTAGATTACAAAGTGATGATCCTCACACCCATGGAGTCCTGGTGCTGATCATGTTTTGCCCGTGGAAGAGGCTTAGTCAACGGGTCTGCAACATTCAGATCCGTATGTATTTTGAAAATCTCTATGTCTCCTTCCTTGACTAGATCGCGGATGGAATTGAAGCGTCTTTTGATGTGCTTTGTTCTCTTGTGAAACCTGGATTCCTTCGCCAAGGCTATTGTTCCAGTGTTGTCACAAAAGATTTTCATTGGACCCGATGCACTAGGTATTACACCTAGATCGGATATGAACTCCTTCATCCAGACTCCTTCATTTGCTGCTTTCGAAGCAGCTATGTATTCCGCTTCACACGTAGATCCCGCCACGACGCTCTGCTTGGAACTGCACCAACTGACAGCTCCACCGTTCAATAAAAATACATATCCGGTTTGTGACTTAGAGTCATCCGAATCAGTGTCAAAGCTAGAATCGACGTAACCGTTTACGACGAGCTCTTTGTCACCTCCATACACGAGAAACATATCCTTAGTCCTTTTCAGGTATTTCAGGATGTTCTTGACCGCTGTCCAGTGATCCACTCCTGGATTACTTTGGTACCTCCCTGCTAGACTTATAGCAAGGCACACATCAGGTCTGGTACACAACATTGCATACATGATAGATCCTATGGCTGAGGCATAGGGAATGACTTTCATTTTCTCTCTATCTTCTGCAGTGGTCGGGCATTGAGTCTTACTCAACTTCATACCTTGTAATACAGGCAAGAACCCTTTCTTTGACTGATCCATTTTGAACTTCTTCAAAATCTTATCAAGGTATGTGCTTTGTGAAAATCCAATTAAGCGTCTTGATCTATCTCTATAGATCTTGATGCCTAATATATAAGCAGCTTCACCGAGGTCCTTCATTGAAAAACTCTTATTCAAGTATCCTTTTATGCTATCCAGAAATTCTATATCATTTCCAATCAATAATATGTCATCCACATATAATATTAGAAATGCTACAGAGCTCCCACTCACTTTCTTGTAAATACAGGCTTCTCCAAAAGTCTGTATAAAACCATATGCTTTGATTACCTCATCAAAGCGTATATTCCAACTCCGAGATGCTTGCACCAGTCCATAGATGGATCGCTGGAGCTTGCATACTTTGTTAGCACCTTTTGGATCGACAAAACCTTCTGGTTGCATCATATACAACTCTTCTTTGAGATATCCATTCAGGAATGCAGTTTTGACATCCATTTGCCAGATTTCATAATCATAAAATGCGGCAATTGCTAACATGATTCGGACAGACTTAAGCATCGCTACAGGTGAGAAAGTCTCATCGTAGTCAACTCCTTGAACTTGTCGAAACCCTTTCGCAACAAGTCGAGCTTTGTAAACAGTAACATTACCGTCTGTGTCGGTCTTCCTCTTGAAGATCCATTTATTTTCGATGGCCTGCCGATCATCGGGCAAGTCAACCAAAGTCCACACTTTGTTCTCATACATGGATTCCATCTCAGATTTCATGGCCTCAAGCCATTTTGCGGAATCTGGGCTCATCATCGCTTCCTCATAGTTCGTAGGTTCATCATGGTCTAGTAACATGATTTCCAGAACTGGGTTGTCGTACCACTCTGGCGCGGAACGTACTCTGGTTGATCTACGACGTTTAGCAGAAACTTGATCTGAAGTTTCATGATCATCATCATTAACTTCCTCACTGATTGGTGTAGGAATCACTGGAACAATTTTTTGTGATGTACTAATTTCCAATTCAGGAGAAGGTACAATTACCTCATCAAGTTCTACTTTCCTCCCACTCACTTCTTTCGAGAGAAACTCCTTCTCTAGAAAGGATCCATTCTTAGCAACGAATATCTTGCCTTCGGATCTGTGATAGAAGGTGTACCCAACAGTCTCTTTTGGGTATCCTATGAAGACACATTTCTCCGACTTGGGTTCGAGCTTATCAGGTTGAAGCTTTTTCACATAAGCATCGCAGCCCAAACTTTAAGAAACGACAACTTTGGTTTCTTGCCAAACCATAGTTCATAAGGTGTCGTATCAACGGATTTAGATGGTGCCCTATTTAACGTGAATGCAGCTGTCTCTAAAGCATAACCCCAAAACGATAGTGGTAAATCGGTAAGAGACATCATAGATCGCACCATATCCAATAAAGTACGGTTACGACGTTCGGACACACCATTACGCTGTGGTGTTCCGGGTGGCGTGAGTTGTGAAACTATTCCACATTATTTCAAATGAAGACCAAACACGTAACTCAAATATTCTCCTCCACGATCAGATCGTAGAAACTTTATTTTCTTGTTACGATGATTCTCTACTTCACTCTGAAATTCTCTGAACTTTTCAAATGTCTCAGAATTGTGCTTCATTAAGTAGATATACCCATATCTGCTCTAATCATCAGTGAAGGTCAGAAAATAACGATACCCGCCGCGAGCTTCAACACCCATTGGCCCACATACATCAGTATGTATGATTTCCAACAAATCTGTTGCTCGCTCCATAGTTCCGGAGAACGGAGTTTTAGTCATCTTGCCCATGAGGCATGGTTCGCAAGCACCAAGTGATTCATAATCAAGTGATTCCAAAAGTCCATCACTATGGAGTTTCTTCATGCGTTTTACACCAATATGACCTAAACGGCAGTGCCACAAATACGTTGCACTATCATTATTAACCTTGCATCTTTTGGTTTCAATATTATGAATATGTGTATCACTACAATCGAGATCCAATAAGAATAGACCACTCTTCAAGGGTGCATGACCATAAAAGATATTATTCATAAAAATAGAACAACCATTATTCTCTGATTTAAATGAATAACCGTCTCGCAACAAACAAGATCCAGATATAATGTTCATGCTCAACGCTGGCACCAAATAACAATTATTTAGGTCTAAAACTAATCCCGAAGGTAGATGTAGAGGTAGCGTGCCGACGACGATCACATCGACTTTGGAACCATTTCCCACACGCATCGTCACCTCGTCCTTAGCCAATCTTCGTTTAATCCGTAGTCCCTGTTTCGAGTTACAAATATTAGCAACCGAACCGGTATCAAATACCCATGTACTACTACGAGCATTAGTAAGGTACACATCAATAACATGTATATCACATATACCTTTGTTCACCTTGCCATCCTTCTTATCCGCCAAATACTTGGGGCAGTTCCGCTTCCAGTGTCCAGTCCCCTTGCAGTAGAAGCACTTAGTTTCAGGCTTGGCTCCAGACTTGGGTTTCTTCGTGGGAGTAGCAACTGTCTTGCTATTCTTCTTGAAGTTCCCCTTCTTTCCCTTGCCCTTTTTCTTGAAACTAGTGGTCTTGTTAACCATCAACACTTGATGCTCCTTTTTGATTTCTACCTCCGCAGCCTTAAGCATAGCGAAGAGCTCGGGAATTGTCTTTTGCATCCCTTGCATATTATAGTTCATCACGAAGCCTTTATAGCTTGGTGGCAGTGATTGAAGAACTCTATCAATAACACTATCCTCGTCAACTTTGCAACCAAGTTGAGTCATATGATTGTAGTACCCAGACATTCTGAGCAAGTGTTCACTGATAGAACTATTCTCCTCCATCTTGCAGCTATAGAACTTATTGGAAATCTCATATTTCTCAATCCGGGCATTTGCTTGAAATATTAACTTCAACTCCTGGAACATCTCATATGGTCCATGACGTTCAAAACGTCGTTGAAGCCCCGGTTCCAAGCCGTAAAGCATGGCACACTGAACTATCGTGTAGTCATCAGACCGCGAGTGCCAGACGTTCAAAGCGTCTACATTAGCGGGAGGGGGCTTGTCACCTAGCGGTGCTTCAAGGACATAATTCTTCTGTGCAGCAATGAGGATAATCCTCAAGTTACGGACCCAGTCTGTGTAATTGCTACCATCATCTTTCAACTTAGCTTTCTCTAGGAATGCATTAAAATTCAAAGGAACGGTAGCACGGGCCATTGATCTACAACAACATAGATATGCAAAAACTATAAGGACTAAGTTCATGATAAATTAAAGTTCAATTTAATCATATTAATTAAAGAACTCCCACTTAGATAGACATCCCTCCGGTCATCTAAATGATCACGTGATCCAAATCAACTAAACCATGTCCGATCATCACGTGAGATGGAGTAGTTTCAATGGTGAACATCTTATGTTGATCATATCTACTATATGATTCACGCTCGACCTTTCGGTCTCCAGTGTTCCGAGGCCATATCTGCATATGCTAGGCTTGTCAAGTTTAACCCGAGTATTCCGCGTGTGCAAAACTGGCTTACACCCGTTGTATTTGAATGTAGAGCTCATCACACCCGATCATCACGTGGTGTCTCGGCACGACGAACTTTCGCAACGGTGCATACTCAAGGAGAACACTTATACCTTGAAATTTAGTGAGGGATCATCTTATAATGCTACCGTCGTTCTAAGCAAAATAAGAAGCATAATAAGATAAACATCACATGCAATCAAAAATCTGTGACATGATATGGCCATCATCATCTTGTGCTTTTGATCTCCATCTCCAAAGCACCGTCATGATCACCTTCGTCACCGGCGCGACACCTTGATCTCCATCGTAGCATCGTTGTCGTGTCGCCAACTATTGCTTCTATGACTATCGCTACCGCTTAGTGATAAAGTAAAGCAATTACATGGCGATTGCATTTCATACAATAAAGCGACAACCATATGGCTCCTGCCAGTTGCCGATAACATTACAATACATGATCATCTCATACAAAACCGTATAACTCATCATGTCTTGACCATATCACATCACAACATGCCCTGCAAAAACAAGTTAGACGTCCTCTACTTTGTTGTTGCAAGTTTTACGTGGCTGCTACGGGCTTAGCAAGAACCGTTCTTACCTACGCATACAAAACCACAACGATGTTTCGTCAAGTATGTGCTGTTTTAACCTTCACAAGGACCGGGCGTAGCCACACTTGATTCAGCTAAAGCGAGAGAGACAGACACCCGCCAGTCACCTTTAAGCAACGAGTGCTCGTAACGGTGAAACCAGTCTCGCGTAAGCGTACGCGTAATGTCGGTCCGGGCTGCTTCATCTCACAATACCGCCGAAGCAAAGTATGACATGCTGGTAAGCAGTATGACTAGTATCGCCCACAACTCATTGTGTTCTACTCATGCATATCATCTACGCATAGACCTGGCTCATGATGCCACTGTTGGGGAACGTAGTATTTTAAAATTTCCCTATGATCACGCAAGATCTATCTACCAGATGCATAGCAACGAGAGGGAAGAGTGTGTCTACATACCCTCGTAGACCGGAAGCGGAAGCGTCAAGTGACGCGGTTGATGTAGTCGAACTTCTTCGCGATTCAACCGATCAAGCACCGAACGTACGACACCTCCGAGTTCAGCACACGTTCAGCTTGATGACGTCCCACGAGCTCTTGATCCAGTTGAGCTTCACGGGAGAGTTTTGTCAGCACGACGGCGTGGTGACGGATATGATGTATTCACCGGCGCAGGGCTTCGCCTAAGCACTGTAACGGTATGACCGAGGTGTGTTTCTGTGGAGGGGGGCACCGCACACGGCTAGAACAATTCAACTTGTGTGTCTTTGGGTGCCCCCTGCCCCCGTATATAAAGGAGCAAAGGGGGAGGGCCGGCCGGCATCCTATGGTGCGGCTAGGGCTGCAATCCTACTAGGAATAGGATTGCAATCCTATTCCTAGTAGGAACTACCAAAGAAGGAAGAAGGGGGAAGGAAAGAAAGGGAGAGGGAGAGGGAAAGAGGGGCCGCGCCCCCCTCCCCTTGTCCTATTCGGACTCCTCCTAGGGAGGGGGCGCGCCACCTCCTGGCTGCTGCCCTCTCTCTCCCCTATGGCCCACCAGGGCCCACCATTCCCCCGGGGGGTTCCGGTAACCCCTCCGGCACTCCGGTAAATTCCGAAACTTTCCAGAACACTTCCGGTGTCCGAATATAGTCGTCCAATATATCAATCTTTATGTCTCGGACATTCCGAGACTCCTCGTCATGTCCGTGATCTCATCCGGGACTCCGAACTACCTTCGGTACATCAAAACTCACAAACTCATAATACCGATCATCATCAAACGTTAAGCGTGCGGACCCTACGGGTTCGAGAACTATGTAGACATGACCGAGACTCATCTCCAGTCAATAACCAATAGCGGAACCTGGATGCTCATATTGGCTCCTACATATTCTACGAAGATCTTTATCGGTCAAACCGCATAACAACATACGTTGTTCCTTTTGTCATCGGTATGTTACTTGCCCGAGATTCGATCGTTGGTATCTCTATTCCTAGTTCAATCTCGTTACCGGCAAGTCTCTTTACTCGTTCCGTAACACATCATCTCGTGACTAACTCATTAGTCTTTTGCTTGCAAGGCTTATTGTGATGTGTGTTACCGAGAGGGCCCAGAGATACCTCTCCGACACTCGGAGTGACAAATCCTAATCTTGATCCATGCCAACACCACGAATACTTTCGGAGACACCTGTAGAGCATCTTTATGATCACCCAGTTACGTTGTGACGTTTGATAGCACACAAGGTGTTCCTACGGTATTCGGGAGTTGCATAATCTCATAGTCATAGGAACATGTATAAGTCATGAAGAAAGCAATAGCAGTAAAACTAAACGATCATAGTGCTATGCTATCAGATGGGTCTTGTCCATCACATCATTCTCCTAATGATGTGATCCCGTTGATCAAATGACAACTCATGTCTATGGCTAGGAAACATAACCATCTTTGATCAATGAGCTAGTCTAGTAGAGGCATACTAGGGACATACTGTTTTGTCTATGTATCCACACATGTACTAGGTTTCCGGTTACTACAATTCTAGCATGAATAAAATACATTTATCATGATATAAGGAAATACAAATAACATCTTTATTATTGCCTCTAGGGCATATTTCCTTCACTAGTGTCAAAGTATTGAAGAATTCCATGACTTCATCATTTGCAAGAAGTAACCGGGGCATGTTGGTACGAAGTTATGCAAAGTTATTCTGGAACGGAGTTCCTGATAGGATAATCCGTCTTTTGTTACGAATTATCCTATCTGGGACTCCGTTCCAAAATAACTTTGGAGAGCTTTGTACCATCATGCGATTGTTACTTTCGCCTAATGATGAAGTATTGGTTTTGTTGAATCCTTTGACACTAGACAAAATGTGACATGAGGGGGTCTAGGGTTGTGGATCGCCGAGCAGTCGACGGTCGAGGGGTTGAGAGAGGTTGCCTAGCTAGTGTCAAAGTATTGAAGAATTCCATGACTTCATCATTTGCCAGAAGTAACCGGGGCATGTTGGTACGAAGTTATACAAAGTTATTTTGGAACGGAGTTCCTGATAGGATAATCCGTCTTTTGTTACGAATTATCTTATCTGGGACTCCGTTCCAAAACCACTTTGGAGAGCTTCGTACCATCATGCTACTGTTACTTTCGCCTAATGATGAAGTATTGGTTTTGTTGAATCTTTTGACACTAGACAAAATGTGACATGAGGGGGTCTAGGGTTGTGGATCGC
>LR738715.1:875882784-875905850 GCA_902687465.1 Secale cereale | reverse complement strand
CCCCCCCCCCCCCTCCCCCTAACATTACTTTGTCAAGCCTAATATGCATGTTAATACATGATAAATTGCTGCTAAAGTGGTGTATACTACTGAGCTGGCCCTCCCTAACACGAATTGACAATACTTGGCCCTCCTCGTTCTAATTTCCTGGCTCCGCCACTGATCGCAGGGGAACGCGTATGGTCGCTATCCAGGGACCTGCGCGCCAAAGCATTTGGAGCCATGTAACACGAGCTGTCTATCTCGCGAAAGCAGAACTATGTGTAGTGAGAAGGTTAATTTCGGTTTCGACGCCAGACAAAACATGGCCTTATGGCTTGCTTTGCTTGCAAATTTAACTCTCAAGCTTCTGTATGCCTAGCTACTTACTGCCTCCGTTTTCAAACTGAACTCTTCGGTCGCCTTCTGAGCTAGCAGCCGCTATTATTTTCCCGGACAGTGAAGGCAATGAAAAATCACCCAAATACACTCGGTTCACATAGCTACGGCAAGTTCAGCTCGCTCGGATATGATTAAAAGCTTCATACCAGAGGTGCAAAGGGCTTCGGGTTCCAAGTTCAGTCGCGGTTCTGCTGCCTCTGCATGACGGAACTCCTCACCGAGAGAAACCGACTTGGCAATATAGTACACAATGCACAATGACAGCTTCAAATCTGCACCTCAAAAACCAAGACAATCAACTTTCAGAAAAAAATGACTTCGAATAAACTGGAGGTGCTCAACAAATTTGACTCATTGTACTTTGCGACTTCACCAAAGCACGCCGGTGGACTGACAGCGAACAAGTCGTTTGTACCATGTACGTATATAAGAAGTTAAGGAGCAGAAAAGCAAACAAATATGCAATTGGTGGTTCATCTGCTAGGCTGGTGGTGAGCGAAAACATATCTTCTCCATTTCTCCAGCCAGAGCCGGAGACTCGACTAGTCAACTTATTTGGTGCCTCTGATCCCAAGGGTAAGGGCACATCACATCCTAGTGGAAGATGTCTTGACTGCATAGTGTTCAGTTGGAATTCTATGCCAAACCTGTCCCTCTCTTGAAGAGTATGTCCTTTTTACGGGTCTTGACGAACATGTTTATTTTGCTCCGATTGATCTTGTGCTGAATGCTTTCTTTTTCTTCAGGAAAAGCAGTTTTTTTGTGTGTGTTCCTGACCAAAAAAACATATTAAGCTATCTCTGGAAAGAAAGTGAAATTCTTTAAATTTGGTGCATTGAGACAAACAAAATGCTGCTTGATTTATGCCAGAAAGTAATACTTTTCCCCTCGTGCTTTAGCGGAAAAGTCGGTCAACAATGTACAGGTCCCACTCTTGATCAGTTGGACGTATAGCTGTGTACCAATCAAATTGCCTCACTTTTCTCCAGTAGGACCCACCATATTGACCAAAGACCAAACATGAAATAGACTCTGGGACTATTTGTTCTTAAGTTCTTTGGCACTTGCTTCCATTATTCATATTTCATAACCTATCCGGCCATCCCTGAGAGAAAGGTGCCTCCACCATGCTGCCTCACTCCCTATTACTCTGCCTCCTCTTCCTCATCCCAACCTCCACGTCCTATAGCAACGATGGCTTCACCTACAATGGTTTCTCTTATGGCATGCTCCGGCTTGATGGTTTAACTTCAATTGCAAGCAGAACACTTATGCTAACCGATGGTACTCCCCAGAGTGTAGGACGAGTTTTCTTCGGAGGCCGCTTTGACTCTATTTCCTCATTCTCAACAACCTTTGTGTTCGTCATCACTGCTCCTTACTCTGATTTAAGTGGGCATGGGCTTGCCTTTACAATTTCCGCGACAACGGATTCTTTATTGGGCGCCCTCCCGTCTCAGTACATGGGCATCTTCAATACTGAAAACAACGGTAATCTCACAAATCAACTCTTTGCCGTCGAGCTTGATACCATCCAAGAGTTCAGGGATATTAATGATAACCATGTTGGAATCGATGTAAACACCTTGGTGTCTATCAATTCCACCCCTGCTGGATACTACACCCCAGATGGCAATTTCAATGATTTGCTACTTATTAGTGGAAAGCCGATGCAAGTATGGGTGGATTATGATGAGAATTCACACCACGTGAATGTCAGTTTAGCACCTTACTTGGAGCAGAAGCCTCAGCGCCCACTGCTATCCAGCACTGTCAATCTTACATCTGTTTTGCCAGGATCAGTATATGTTGGCTTTGCCTCTGCAACCGGCACCGTAAGGTCCGTACACCGCATTATCGGCTGGAGTTTCAATCCAAATGGGGAGGCTAAACCACTTAACTACTCAGTGCTGTCTGAAGTTATACAGGGTATTCAACGCGATGCTCAAACTCCCTCCCATATCCGTAAGGGTGTTCTTATACCAGTTGTTATTATATCAGTGTTCATCACAACTGTTATTATTGTTGGTCTATATGTTTATATGAAGAAGGCAAGGAAAAGTGGTGATTGGGAAATCGATTGTGGGTCATCATCCTTCACATATAAAGATCTTGCCGCTGCAACCAACGGTTTCAGTGACAGGATGCTTCTTGGGAAAGGAGGATTTGGAAAGGTGTACAGAGGGCTGCTACAAACCTCGAAGCAAAATGTTGCCATCAAGCGGGTTTCACCAGAGTCAAAGCAGGGGATGAAGGAATTCATAGCTGAGATAACCATCCTAGGCCATCTCCGGCATCGCAACCTTGTGCAGTTGCTCGGTTATTCTCGACACAAGAGCGAGCTCCTTCTGGTTTACGATTACATGCCAAATGGCAGTCTTGATAGAGTTTTGCATGGTCAAGATGAGCAGACTGTAGACTGGGTTCACAGATTCAACATTATAAAAGGCATTGCATCTGGTCTTTGCTATCTCCACGAGGATTGGGAGAAGGTGGTCATCCATCGAGACATCAAAGCGAGCAACGTGCTCCTCGACAATGAAATGAACGGTAGACTGGGTGATTTTGGTCTGGCAAGATTACACAACCATGGTACAGATGCCCACACCACACATTTGGCTGGCACCTGGGGGTATATTGCTCCTGAGCTGGCCAGGCTAGGAAGGGCTACCAAGGCAACTGACGTATTTGCATTCGGTGTCTTCATGTTGGAGGTTGCTTGTGGGAGGCGTCCAATACAAGTGAATGGTTCTGATGGTGAGCCAGTGCTGCTCACAGACTGGGTGGTTGATGCATGGGAGAGTGGTTCGATCCTCAATACGGTAGACCCAAAAATAGAAGATTGTGTGAGGGAGGAAGCAGAGTTAGTACTAAAGCTTGGCTTGCTGTGCTCTCACCCAGTACCAGGTGCTAGGCCATGCATGCGCCTAGTGATGCAATACCTTGTAAAGGATCTGCTACTCCCGGATTTCCAACCAAGTTTTCTGAGCCTTACTAGCAGGGATGAAGAATTTGGGCAGTATATCCTGTCATGCCCATCTGTGGCGGCGACCATGACAGGGCTTTCTGGAGGAAGATGATGCATGTTTAGCTATGGTTGCAATAATCTGTGTTCACTAGATATACTCTGTTGTAGAATTTCATATGAAGGATTAGTAAAAACCACCTATCGTGTTTTATGAACCAAGGGTACAGATAAAGGTTTCTTTTCTGGATGCCTCTCATTTGATACCGTTTTGTGGATGCAGCTATGTATTGTACTTTTGTGACTATACTTTTGTGGATGCAGTCATGTGTTAAACTTTTGCTCCGTGGCGTAGTGCCCTAAACTATTTGCTTTAATTTTCAGTTCAAGAGCAATAGATATGCTGCCCTTTTGGTTACTGTTTCTTGAATGCATAAAGCAATCTGCCCTCTGCCCTCTACACGGTTTTAGTTCCCATCTGGTATAAACTAGTATGATTTTGCTGATGAAACCACTATGATGCATAAGGCTATAAATTATCCTCCCTGTCATATCATCATACTACTCATGTTAAGTGGGTTCCTTGCATTCTAGTTACTGACATTGCAAGCCCTGAAACCAGGCATCGTGCATCATTGGCTCGACCCACGAAACTGCAAGCAATTGAAAATCTAAGCATTCGTTCATGCTTGATTAACACCTCACATTTAGCGGCCAAGACCATACTGAAAAATTACAAATCAAATTGCGAGGGTAAGGAGTCAATTTAAGAAAACAATGAGAGTTCAGACAGCTCGAGTCAATTCAACGCCAGATCTGACCAACTGTCCTGGTTTTTGTGTAGCAAGCAAGTACTAACTGGAGCACTAGGTAATAATAGACTCTTCAGTTCTTGCAACTGCCAACTAACTGCATCTATGTTCCCAAAAAAAAAGTAATTGTATCTAGTTCTAGTCAACTGGTGTATCCACCACTCAAACTAATATCTGTTCTATCAAGTGCTAACTAATTGTATATAGTGTAGTGTCATGTCCAGACAATTCGTCTCCAAATGCAATTTTTAGCATATAACCGTTGCTGGCGGGCTAGCTCGCCGCATCAAGGAGGGGACGAACGAGTCCGTACTCTGAGTTTTTCCATTCCAGGAGAAAATATTACCTTGGTATATGCAGGGGAAGACAGTAGACAGGGACGGACGGCGGTCAGTGCTGGCGCGGACGGCGGTGGTTGGGGGAGACCGGAGACGGGGACATCGGGGGTGCGGGCGGCGGCGCTGATGGTGTTCGGTGCGCTGCGGGCGGAGGCGCTGGAGCTGGAGGGCCTGGGCCGCGTTTTGGATAATGTCACCCGGGATTATTGATCTTGGGCTTAGGTCAGCCTTTGGATCCACACATGTCAATGCTAACAACCCCTCAAAAAAAAAAAATGCCAACATCTGCAAAATGGTGCCACTTTTTTCGTCTAAGAAAAGGGAAAAGCTTACCTTCAGCCGACTGATCTCGCGCGCGCATCCGCCGACTCTGTGTCCGTTGGATCGCCTATTGATCAGACGAACGAGAAGGTCACGCGTTCGTTTTCTGAAACACGGCTATTGTTTCAGGATAAGCATTCGTGCAACCGACCTTCGTTGACTCGTGTCTCTAGGAGGGCGATGCTTCTGAATTTGGGAGGGCGGCGGGGGCTGCAGCGTTCAGCGACTGGGGCATATCTAGGACGGTGGCGACGGTGACGGGTTCGGCGGTGGCCGACGTCGACTCCACCTTACGTCCACGCACACTCCAAGTTTCTGCAACAACAACGTTGTTGCGGAAGGCGGCAGTGAAGACTGCGCGATGCAGCCGGAGATGTTGTTGCAATTTTCGTACCAAGGGTTTTGTTACAGAAAATTAGGCGCGGTGTGAGATGTCTTTTCAATTTTTGCAACAAGGGTCTTGTTGCATAAAACTAGAGAATAAGAGTTTTTGCAACCGGGGACTTGTTGCAGAAAATTAGAGAAAAGAAGTTTTCGCAACAAAGCTCTTGTTGCAGATAATTAGAGATGAGAAAGTTTTGCAACAAAGCTCTTGTTGCATGAAATTAAAGAAGAGGGGGTTTCACAACTAGAGTAGCTCCTCTGGCTAATTTTGCGGTGGGTTGACGGCGGCACCGCGCGGGGCGCAGCTCTATCAGGGTCGGGTCAAGACTGTCTTGTTTCTGCAACAAAGCGTTTGTTGCGGGAAATAACAAGTGGGCATGTGAGGCGCGAACACCGGATCGAACGGCTATCAGCTTAGGTATCCAACGGTCATCGAGGCGACGGATAAAATCTAAACATCGGCCGGCGGACGCGTAGCATCGCCCCTAAGAAAAAGACAAACTTTTGACAAGAACACACAAAAAACAAGGATCTCCAACAAGATTGATTGTCAAAAAAAAAAAAACAAGGATCTCAACAAAACACAAAAGCTACATCGGGGTCTTTTGAGCTCATCTCTCATCCTCCGCTGAAAAACAAGCAAAATACTAAAACGGCACAAGCTCAACTAACCTCAGATTGTGAATAACCGCATTGCTTAGAAGAACTTATGTGTATGCGGGTACATAGAACACAACAAAACATGGTGTGTCGAATTAGTATTCTCACTCAGGTCATTCGGTTGTTGGTTTGCTGGTGATGAGAAGAAGAAGAAGAAGGAGTTAGCGAAGACAGAGAAGATGAGGGGCATTGACGTGCCAATGATGATGATGATACATTATGCTTGCATGCAAGTTGTTGTCATCTAGACCCAAAGTATGTTGAAGTTTTTCCGTTGTTTACGGACCAAGCGAAACTCTAGAAAACTGGATTGAATTTCGTCACCCGCACCAAATGCTTCCAGTGTAGTGCGCTATTTTTTCATTTTGTATCCACGTGCCACTTCTCTGATTTCCCAAACATATCTTTTCAACTAAGTAATAATAAAAAGGATATTCCATTAATAGTCTCAAAAGAGGCAGAGGGGATACATACTTGTTGTTCTATTCAATTATCAGGGTGTCGAAATAGCTATAACTTCTTCTAGGAAAAAATAACAAACATCTTTTAGAATTGAATGTAGAAAGTATGGGAAAACGTCTTGATGCATTTAAATAGAAAATAAATAATCGCCACATCAGTGTATGACCATGATTCAATTGGTTAATTTGAACAGAGTTCAACCAGTTTGTGGTGCACCAGACTGGACTCGTAGCGTGCCGCCAATGGCACACTCCTGCTATGAGTTGACTCATCAACTTTTTCGAGAAAAGGCCATGGAGTTGACTCATCAATTGAACCTGGCTCATCTCTGCACATCAACTCGTACACCATCTCGAGGTTGGCAACGATGCCTGATATGGCCGGTCGAGCCCTCCCGACCCACTTCACGCAGCATCGTGCAATCTGCGCAACACGCTTCAGAGCATGTAGCTTCCATTGTGTTGGCTCCGGTACAGGTCGCTTGTCCAGCAACTCCACAAGGTTACCGGCCTCGATGATGGGGGATGCGAAGCATGCCAGATCTTCCTTTATCTTCAACCCTCCTTGGAGAAATGCCCGTTCCCCCGTGAGAACCTCGAGCATCAGCACACCCAGGCTATACACGTCGCTCGCGGGCTTCACACGACCTCTGAGGCAGTATTCGGGGTCGACGTACCCAAACGTGCCTGTGACAGGGCACTCTAACCCCGATGACTCCTTGTCGCTTGCCACGTGCCAAGCAACCGACGAGCCAAAGTCTGACAGATGTGGCACCCAATCGGCGTCGAAGAGGATGTTACTCGACTTGATGTCGCGGTGGATGATCGGCGGGTTGGCATGGCAGTGTAGGTGCTCGATGGCGCGCGACACACAGAGGAGCACCTCTATGCGCATCTTCCAGCACATTGTCACCTGCGACGGCGCTGAGGAGCCTTGGTCACGGTGTAGGTGGTCATAGAGCGTGCCGTTCTCCATGTACTCATAGACGATCAGCCCTTCAGGCTCCTCTTCTGGCTCCTTTCTCCGCCTGGTGGTTAACAGACGTCTTTTTCTCTTGTGTGTGGCCGCGGTCACACACGATCCAAGAAGGCGGATAATGTGTTTATGTTGGAGCTGTGACATGATGTCAAGCTCCAGCTGTAGGCTGCCTGATTGCACGTGAGTTATGCGCTTGACGGCGACTTCCCGGCCATCGTGAAGCCTTCCCCTGTAAACTCGACCACCGCCGCCGTGGCCGATCACGATGTCACGAGCGAAGCCATTGGTGGCGGCCACAATCTCCGCCAACGTGAATTCGTGGGTTCCATTGGGTACTATCTCTACCTCCTGGAAAAGGGACCACAAGAATGAGCACACATGTACATCTCTTTTCATCTGCATGGAGTGATGCATATGTAAATATACTCTCTCCGTAAAGAAATATAAGAGCATTTAGATAACTACAATAGTAATCTAAACATTCTTATATTTCTTTACATATGGAGTACATATCAATCTGTTATCTGTATATATATACATATCAATCTGTATATCATCTTTATCGGAGAATATTGGGGTTGTACATAGTACCTGCTGCAGCCGGGACAACCGTGGTGGAGGTGGACGTGACGTTTCACCTCCGGTGGTGGCCGAGTCGTCGTCCGGGACGAGGACGTTGTAGATCCTTTCGAGGCGGCGAGTGATGCCGATGTGGCTGATGACGGGGAAGAGGATGAGATAAGAGTCGATCCTGCCCTGCACCTCCCTGAACCTCTCGGCCGTCCTGCCGGCCATGACGAACTGGTAGGCGGCGCTCCTCCCCTGGCAGGACACGACGAGCTCATGGGCGTCCCGGAGCGCGTCGCCTAGCCCGGCCAGCGGCCACGCCGCTGCCTCCGGGTCGTCGGCCAGCTGCACGTGCGGCAGCAGCTGGGCGATCATGAGGACCCGGCGCGCCAGCTGCTCGCACTCCGCCCTGTTCTGCCGAGCCGTCAGCGCGGCCTGCATGGTCATGGAGATGAGCCCGCCGACGTCCGCGCCCACCAGCTGCGCCACCGTCGCCGCCTGGCCCAGCCCCGTCAACAGCGCCATGGCGGCTGCCCGAAGCTGCTACACGCAATGTCCAGAGGCTCGAACGGGCTGCTTGTGGTATGCTATTCCCTTGATTCACGCTAGATTTCTCCAGAGTCCAGTCCAGAGAGTTGATTTCCTCGGCGGGCCAAGCCGTCGAGGCCGCTTTCTGGTCATGGTTTGCGGCCGAGGCGACGACGGTAGCTTCCGTGAAATTCCCCGGACCCGGAAGGCGAAGGGTTTATCGTCGTACGCGCCTGACTTGGACGGCTGCTCATCACCTCATAACAACCACAACGATGTTAGTGCGGCATCTCCACCAACGTCTCTTTGAGAGGCTGCGCACGTCGCCGCCGTTTGCAAGTGCTGAGCTGAGTGCATACAACACAAGGGGACGTCACGTAGGTGTCGAAGTAGTAGAGATGTCTCGGATTCTCGTTTCATTTCAGCTGGCGCTAACGAGTCACTCGCTCGATCAGCTACCTGCCCGTTTCTTGTCTTTGCTCAGCTGAACTCAGTAGTGTAGTGTCTAGTGTGAAAGAAGGAGAAGACAGAGTTGGCAAAGATGAAGAAGAGGAAAAGCCTCGATCGATGATGATCGATGACACATCTTTTTTTTTTTTTTTTTTAAACTTTCTATCTATTCATCTTCAATCATGTCAATACAACGAACACCAGAAATAAAAAAAATACATTCAGATCCATAGACCACCTAAGGACGACTACAAGCACTGAAGCGAGCCGAAGGCGCGCCGCCATCATTGTCCCTCCCTCGCCGGAGTCGGGCACAACTTGTTGTAGTAGACAGTCGGGAAGTCGTCGTGCTAAGGCCCCATAGGACCAGCGCACCAGAACAGCAACCGCCGCCGATAAAGAATAACGTAGAACGAAAGAATCCAACCCGAAAACATACGAACATAGACGAACAACAACCAGATCCGAGCAAATCCACCGAGGATAGATCCGCCGGAGGCACACCTTACACGCCCACCAACGATGCTGGACGCACCACCGAGACGGGGGTTAGGCAGGGAGACATTTATTCCATCTTCAGGGAGCCGCCGACGTCTGTCTTCCTGAGCAGGACACAAACACTAACAAAACTCAAAGGAACGACGAACAATGAAGCCCTCCGTCGGCCCTTGCCAAGACCCACCGCGCCCCCATGACCCTAGGGCCACCGGAGACGATGCAGACCTGTGGTGGCGCCGACGAGAGGCACAAACCCTAGATTTGTCTTGGAGAAGTTTCACTTAGATTGGAGGAGCAATGCTAGACCTACAGGAGATTAGTTACTTTTTATCGATGACACATCTCTGCATGAGTAAAACTTGCTATCAGCTGAAACAGAGAAGGCGTTGAACTTTTCGCGCTTCTTCCCAGAACAAGCGAAACACTGGAAAAAATACATGAAACATGGGCACTTTTTTTTAAAAAAAATCTGATTTAAAAACAAAAACACGAGCATTCTTTGATATTTCCAAACACTTTTAAAAAACACAAATATTTTTTCAAAATTTGAACTTCCAAACATTTTTTGAACTTACAAACAAATTTAAGAAACAGGAACACGTTTTTAAATAACCGAACATTGGTTGAAAAATAAAAGTGAACTTTGAAAAGAAAAAAGAAAAACTAAAAAGCCAGAAAAACCAGGAAAAACCCCGGTGAGGAACCCTCTAGAAGGTTCCCAAAACCATGTACTGTTGTATGTTTTCGCTACCTACAAAATGGACCGGACCGTTTTAGATCGCTCGATGTATTGTATGTGTGTTCGGTCGACTTTTGACGCAGAGGGAGTCATATAGGATTTTCCTATGTACAAGGCGGTCCTAATTGAGGATGCGAAAGGTGCTCGACATGGGAAAAGGTGCACGAAGGAGTGAAATGCACAGAACCACCACATTAGCGTCATAGCTCTCGGAAAACTACCACTTTACAAAACATTATACTTTGCACCGCAGCGAAGTTTTGACGGTGGCAAAAAACATTAATTCAAAATGTAAGTGTTTTGGTGACATCACGAATCGACCGGGCCCATTTGTCGAGCTGAGTTGGCAGATTTTTTTGCCACATACACAAAATTGACTTGGTCTTCTTCTTCCTCATCCCTTCTCTCACACACATCTGGCGAAGGGGAAGCTGCCCAGGCGCGTGGTCGAGATGTGGCATCGTCTCCCTCATGCTAGTGCACGAACATGAGGTCCATGGCAGCGACGTACTCGATCTCAAGCTAGGGAAGGAGTGCAACTGTGCGAAGGGGCGGATCCAGACGAGGAGGTGCCTGGGTGGCCGGATCTGGTGGCGGAGCTTGAAGTTAACGGCCATGGTGGGCTCCCTGTGAAAATAACGAGGCAAGGTCACAGGGAGAGGCAAGGTCACGGGGAGAGGCAAGGTCACGGGGAGAGGCAAGGTCAATGAGAAGAAACAGGGGGAGGACATGGGAGGGAAAAGAGGAGAGGGGCACGGGCAGGCGCAGCTCGCCGGGGTTCTCACCGGGCACACGGGGCACGACGGATGGAGTGGCTCCGGCGGCGCTCGAATGGCCGCACACGCTTCACCAGGCACGGCACGGGACCGCCCTACGCCGTCAGGGCCCTGGCGAATGCGTCCATGAACGAGCGGTACACGTCGGGGCGGAGAGGGTGAAGGGCACCTTCGTGCACACCACCTCGACGCCAGTGCCAGCAACGCGGGTGTTCTCCACAACGATGGACTCAATCGACGGGAAGTGCGCGGGCATGCCTTTTTTGGTGACGTGCGGCGTGTAGATGAGCTCCTGCGTGATTGAAATCCCTCCCCGGCTGCGTCGAGAGCTAGAGTGGTCTGCTGCCAAAGATGGCCACGCCGGTGTTGCCGGAGGACCCGCCGCGGGGAAGCAGAGGTGTGTCGCCCGTCCACCTGCTTGACTGCACACAAAGTGTTTAATGAAATGCCAAAGAGAGAGGGGAGGGGATGAGAAAGAAGAAGAAGACCAAGTCAACTTGCATGCATGGCATTTTTTTCTGCCAACTCAGCCCAACAAACGGACCCAGCCGATTAGTGACGCCATCAAAACACTTAGCATTTTGAATCAGTGTTTCTTGCCACTGCCAAAACTTCGCTACAGTGCAAAGTGTAACGTTTTATAAAGTGGTGATTTTCCGATAGCTATGACGCTAATGTGGTGATTCTGTCCATTTTACTCTGCACGAAGACCAGGTATGCCACCCTAAAGTGGCGGTGCTATGATCAGATATGGAGGTCATTGCCCCCAACCTTGGACTAACTAGTATGATGGGAAAAAATATGAAGAACTTACATTAGATTTTGCTAGATGTTAAGCCTCCCAAATAATCATATATTGTATGGAGGTTGAGAGTGTTTCTGACTAACACGCCACACTAACTTTTAAAAATAACTGCAGCAACAGATGCGAATAATATTTTATGTCTTTCCGAAGCATTTCTTGAAAATTAGAATAATTATTTTTAATTCTGAACAATTTCTTATGAAAAATCTGAACAATGTTTGAATTTTTGCAAGTATTTAAAAGAAATTGTGAATCTTTTTTAAAAAGGAAACAAAGTGGGAACATTTATTCCAAATTAGTAAAACATATTTGCAAAAAAAAATTGTTAACAAAATTTTAAAGAAATAACATTTTTTGAAATTCCCGGAAAAAAATTGAAAATCGAAACATTTATTAAATTTCTGAACAAAATAATGAAGCATGAACAGTTTTCAAACGATTATTTTTTGAAATTCCTGAATATTTTTTATACTTGTGAACAAAAATAAAAATGAGAATTTTTATAAAGTTCTATTTTAAAACAAATGCGATTTTTTTTTCAAATTAATGAACACTTTTTGAAACATAAAAATAATTCTAATTTCGATTTTTTTAAATTTCTTAATATTTTTAAATTTAAATTCTAGAAGCATTTCTTTTGAAACATAAATAGTTTTTAATTTAAATTTGAACGGAGTAATATTTTCTGAAATATATGAAAAAAATTATAAAATAAAATTGAACTTTGAAAAAAATGTATAACGAAAACATAAAATAAAAGTAAAAGAAAAAAGAGTCGTCGAGAGCGTTGTTGATGTGTAATCAAGGTCAGCTGCACATACAAGTTTGGTAGGGCTGATGATGTCAACTAAGATATGAAAATTCAGATAGCAAGGAGTTTACATTAAGGCCCTTGTCTGATTGCAAAGTATTTTCGAAGTATTTTAAGAATACTATATTTTTTTAGATACCACGGTTTTATTTACTGCTACCTGTTTGGCTAACACCAAAAACTATGTTATTAAAACTAGAGTATTTACAAAACTGTAGTAAGTTCTCTGCATAATAAAAAGAGCCCTGAACCTCTTTTATTTAAACAGAGCAAGCGAAAGAAACGAGTCGGTCGCTAGATTTCTCAACAAACTCATCTGGCTATCAAGCCGCCGCTTGATCCCGTGTCCTGCGTGTTCCCTAATGTGAATGAGATAGCTAGGCTGAATACGTGGATCTTAGAAAGGATCCGAAGCAATCCATAGCTATCCTTTAGAGATCAGCCAAGGTCCGGAGAGGCGATCTCATCTCTCTTAACGAGTACTGTGCTACTACTAATCACCGCTAAAAGCAATTGCTAGCTACTAGCTACGAATGGATGCATGACCAACAGCTAGCTACTCCCTCTGTAAACTATTATAAGAGCGTTTAGATCACTAAAGTAGTGATCTAAATGCTCTTATATTAGTTTACGGAGGGAGTAGTAAATTTTACAGCATTACGTGGTGTAACCAAACAGGTCATCTGCATTGTGAATACTTCAAAAAACGTTGTTATATTAAAACCATGGTATTTTGTACATGCATGCTAAATTACTGTAGTTTTTGATACTTTGTTTTTTTTAGTACTTTGCTATCAAATAGAGCCTAATTGTTTCATGTTGGATTTCCTTCTATGTTTCAGTTGTAAAACAAGATGAAATTTCCTTTCTGCGGATGTTTCGACTTTATTGAAAAAGTAAATGATCAATACATAGACACACACCCATCTCTTTCAACTGAAACTGAAAAGGCTTTGAATAAAGTTTTTCCATCGTGTCGACCGGGTCCAAGCAAAAACTACTTGAGTACATAAAATCAGGTCGGGTTGGCCGACCGGTCCCGCGAGAAATTCCGGTTCGATTTGGTTTACTGTTTTCTACATCCATGGGCTGCATTGCACTGCACTGCACTGCACTGCACTGCATTCCTTTTGCCGGTTGTTGACAATGTACGTGTGAAAGTGAAACTATACCTGGGCATCGATCTCTATCATTGGCATTGGCATCTGTGGCCAGTGGGTCAACAACTTACTACTCTCTTCGTCCTATAATGTAAAACGTTTTTTTAACACTACAATAGTATCAAAAAAAAATAGTAAAATGAACAAAACCACCACTTCAACGTCATAGCTCTTGGAAAACCATCACTTTACAAAACGTGACACTTTGCACCGAACCAAAAAATTGACGGTGGCAAAAAAAACTGGTAAATGCTAAGCATTTGGATGACGTCACTAATCAGCCGGGCTCACACGTCAGGCTGAGTTGGAAAAAAAAACTGCCACGCAGGCAAATTGACTGGCTCTTCTCCTTCCTCCTCCTCTCTGGCATTTTACAAAACAACTCACGTGCAAGTTGAGCGGTGGCGATCCTTTCTCTCGCTCGATCCAGCCAGTGGTGGTCTCTAGTGGCGAGCACAGAGACGGGGAGGAAATCGCGAAGGACCTCGCAGCCATGGCCGGTCTCGCCACCAAGCACCTCCTCGCAGCAGTGGAGAGGGGAGCAGAGCTCGTCGAGCGGTGGGAAACTACATGAACGCCATGTTATTGCCGCCTTGGTCGAGCGTGAGGCAAACGCCAATGCGGAGGGCCTGAAAATTGTTGACGTAGTGGTCGCAGTCAAGGTTGAGGATGAAGGGCGCGTTGGAGAGCACGGGCGAGGTGCGGAGCAGTGCGCTCACGGCACCTGCCTTCCGGTGGTGCACGCGGCGGTGGCGCTTCTCCGGACACATGTACATGAGCGCTCCAACCCTTAGAGCATCTCAAGCCGCGTCCCCAACAGGCACCCCAAGGCCATTTTTTAGGCGTCGGCGTCGAAAAAATGGCACAGTCGCGTCCCCAGGACCCTGAAAATCGCCGGATAAGGTCGAAACTGGCGCCGGCGGACCCAACCCGAACCCGGGGCGCTGGGGGTCGCCTGGGGCGCCGGGCGAGGCGTTTTTTGGCGCGAATGTGCTGGGCCCGCCCTGTCAGCGACGTGCTGCTTCGTCGTCCTCATCGCCTCGGTTCCCGCGGGAATCAATGCCAAAGCTGCCGCACTGCCGAGCCGTCGCCTGCCATTGATGCCGCCCAGCGACCCGTCGCGTCGCCCGGCACCACGAGCTACCGCCACGCGTCGCCTGGCATGTGCCTCTCGCCGCGCGAGCTCCGGCTATAAAAGCATCCTACCTCGCCGGTGAACGCCCACACTGCTGCCACATCGCCCACCGCACTGCCACGCACTGCGCCCCTCCGGCCGCCGGCTGCTTCGTCGCCGACACGCACTGCGCCCCCATGCCGCCTCGCCGCCGGAGAGGTGCGGGCTACCGCGGCGTCCGGGTTCGTCCGTCCGGCACCTACTCTGTCGAGATTCAGTCGGGCGACGTGCACCTCTGCCTCGGAACCTTCGACACCGCTCAGGAGGGCGCCCGCGCGTACGACGCTGCGGCGTGGCGCCTCCGCCATTCCCGTTGGGACATGAACTTCACGGACGTGCCGACTCTGGAGCGGGCACAGGAGCTGGCGCCTCCCCCGCGGCTTAGAACCGACGAATATCGTCCGAAGAACCGTAGGCGGGCGCACCGTCTCCACTTGGCCGAGACGGACGAGGAAGCCATGGCGACGTGGCGCCAAAACTTCCCGCAAGACTTCATCGACGAGCACCGGTTCTTGGCCGAGAGGAGGGTGTTGGGGAACGTTGCATGGGAAACAAAAATTTTCCTACGCTCACCAAGATCAATCTAGGAGATGCACATCTACGAGAGGAGAGTTGGATCCACATACCCTTGTAGATCGCTAAGCGGAAGCGTTGCTAGAACGCGGTTGATGGAGTCGTACTCGCGGCGATTCAAATCGCGGAAGATCCGATCTAGCGCCGAACGGACGGCGCCTCCGCGTTCAACACACGTACGGCTTGATGACGCCTTCACCTCCTCGATCCAGCGAGCGATGGTGAAGTAGCAACTTGAGTCCTCCGGCAGCACGACGGCGTGGTGGAGGTGGTGGTGGAGAAAACTCAGCAGGGCTTCGCCAAGCACTGCGGAGAAGAAGATATGCTATGAGGGAGAGGAGAGGCAGCGCCAAGGCACGTCGGGGTGTAGCTGCCCTCTCTCCCCCTCTCTATATATAGGGGGAGGGGAGAAGTGGAGGCGCCCCTAGGGTTTCCCCTAGGGGGTGGCGGCCACAAGGGAGAGGGGGGGCGGCTAGGGTTTGGGTGGCCCCCCCTAGGCGCCTTGCCCCCCAAGCCAGAGGGGGCCGGCTGCCCTAGGGGCGCCCCCACCTTCCTAGCTGCGTGGGAGGCCTGTGGGGGGGCGCACAGCCCCTGTGTGGGCTGATGTGCCTCCCCCTTTTTGGCCCATGAGGCCCGCAACACTTGCCGGGACCCCCCGAAACTCCTTTCGGTCATCCGACGACTCCCCGGTACTCCCCGGAACACTTCCGGACTCCGATTCCCATCATCCAATATATCAATCTTCATCCCCGGACCATTCCGGAGTTCCTCGTCACGTCCGGGATCTCATCCGGGACTCCGAACAACCTTCGGTTACCAACATAACGACTCGAGTATACTTATATCATCACCAAACGTTAAGTGTGTAGACCCTGCGGGTTCGAGAACTATGCAGACATGACCGAGACACCTTTACGGTCAATAACCAATAGCGGGACCTGGATGCCCATATTGGTTCCCACATATTCTACGAAGATCTTATCGATTGAACCTCGATGTCAAGGATTCAGACAATCCCGTATATAGTTCCCTTTGTCTGTCGGTATGTTACTTGCCCGAGATTCGATCGTCGGTATCTCTATACCTAGTTCAATCTCGTTACCGGCAAGTCTCTTTACTCGTTCCGTAATACAAGATCCCGTGATCAACTCATTGGTCACATTGCTTGCAAGCTCATTGTGATGTTGTATTACCGAGTGGGCCCTGAGATACCTCTCCGTCATACGGAGTGACAAATCCCAGTCTTGATCCATGCCAACTAAACAGACACCCTCGGAGATACCTGTAGAGCACCTTTATAGTCACCCAGTTACGTTGTGATGTTGGGTACACACAAGGTACTCTTCCGGTGTCAGTGAGTTGCATGATCTCATGGTCGTAGGAACATATACTTGACATGCAGAAAACAATAGCAATAGACTGACACGATCATATGCTACGTTTATCGTTTGGGTCTTGTCCATCACATCATTCTCCTAATGATGTGATCCCGTTATCAAATGACAACTCATGTCTATGGCTAGGAAACCGTAGCCATCTTTGATCAACGAGCTAGTCTAGTAGAGGCTCACTAGGGACACGGTGTTGTCTATGTATCCACACATGTATCTTAGTTTCCTATCAATACAATTCTAGCATGGATAATAAACGATTATCATGAACAAGGAAATATAATAATAACCAATTTATTATTGCCTCTAGGGCATATTTCCAACAGAGGGCGGAGAGGAAGAAGAGGAGGAAGGAGCGAGCGGCTTATCGCGAGGACAAGCGAGTGCGGAGGGCGGTCGCTAAATTCAACGTCGAGCAAGGAGATGCATCCTCCTGGGACTTCACTGACGAGCGGTTCCTTGACGCCTACGCTGAGACGTCGGAGGATGACATCACCGAGGAAGAGTCCGAGTCGGAGAATGACTAGTAGCAGTAGGTCGTAGGAGAAGACTATGTGAACTATCTACTTATCTATCTATCGTAGGGTTATGTGACCTATCTACCTATATATGTGAACTATCTATCTATATATGTGAACTAACTACGACAACGTCGAGCCTGAACCGTTTTGCGCCGGAAATGGGCTGAAAACCGCCGAAAATGGGCTTAAAGCACCGAAAATGGGCCGATATCGACGCCTGGGGGCGACCTGAGGGGCCGGCGACTGGGAACGAACTGGCACCCAAGCCGAAACTAGCGCCGGCTCGCCCCAGGCGGCGGTTTTCGGCGCGTCCTGGGGGCCAACGGCTGGAGATGCTCTTACATTGGCGGAGTTGAGGTCCAGTAGATTACTACTGGCGCCTGGCTCTGGCGTACTGCTGGGAGGATCCACTGGCACTTCAACAACTCCGGCATGATCTTTTGGCGTGCCGCGCTACCACTGTTGGTGACGCACGTCTCCCGTGTGAAGCGCACGAGACCGCGTGCTCGTGGGACAAAACTTGCCTGCTCCCTCCTCGTGTTCCCATCTGTGCTCCCACTTCATCCTACGGCTATTATTTCATCTTTTTTCTTTCTAATCTAATCATCGTCCCCCCTGATTTTAAGGAGGTGGGGCTGGGCCTAATTTTGGTCCAATCAAATCAAGCCACGTACGCGGGAGCACGGATGGGCACACACGAGGGGAGCAGGCAAGTCTCGTCCGTGCTCGTGGACGCGACTTGGGTGAGCTTCAAGACGGATCCCCAGCATTTCGCTCCACGCCGAGTCCTCACGCGTGTCGTCCACCTCGAACCTCCCCAGCGAGCCACCAGTCCACCCTACCGCGGCCCATCCAACCCATCTAGATCCAGCAGCCGGCCTCTAGACGCATCTTGTTGCTCGCGGGAGAGCATGGCCTCGAACGCATCAACCCAATAGCTCCCGCCCTAGCTGGCTCGCGGCAGAGCAGGGCCCGCCGCTAGCTCGCCCAGCAGCCAGCAGATGCCTCCCCGCACAGCGTTGAGGTGCACATTGTTGACGTATAATGTGTTGCCTAATCTCTTTCATCACATCGATCTTTTGATTGCATTGGCTAGAACATGCACTTCTGCACACATGACTCAAAACTCGGCTGCTGCTGCTCGAACTCCAGCGACTGCGGCCAGGTCGGGGCCACGTATCTTCAGTTGCTTGATGTAATGTGTGTGTAAGAGAGAGGAGGGAGTAAATAGCATAAAACTACTACTTTACAGGCTAGGATTCCAAAAAACTACCGGTTTTTAATTTTTCTCAGATAACTACCAAATGGGTGGTCGGCTGTTTCAAAAAACCCAAAAATCTTCGTTGTTAAAAAATTAAACAGGTTTATGACAGATTGGGTCCGCACCTAAACGATCCGTCTATTTTACCATTTGTTTGACCGTTAACTGACATATGGGTCCCACATGTTAGTGTCTGTAAACTTTTCAAAAATGCCATCAGATCCCTGCAAACTTTTGAAAAAAGCAATCGGGTCCCTCCCGTGGCCATGCGCCAGCAGCCGGCATGAGGGTCGCCGGGCAGCAGCCATGGCACCGCCGTGGAGCTCCCTTCCGTCGCGACAGGAACAACGGCGACGGCAGCTCGCCGGCGACCAGGTTGCGGGCCAGGCGGAAGGTGGCGGCTCGGCTGCAGCGTTTCTCGGCGCGAAAGGCAGGGCTTCTCCAGGCGGCCGACGGGTTGGGTCCAGGCGGAGCTCCTTGCCGGCCGCTGCCGCTTCTCCTGGGTGCGTGGCTCGCAGCAAGCTGTGCTCCTAGGCGCGGCGGCTCGCGGCGGCCTTTGCTCCTGGGCGCGGCTCGCGGCGGTCTTTACAACTTGAGCATTCTCTCAAGAATACATATCAGTCTACATATATCCAAAACATATACGAGAAGTTCAAGGTGGATATATCATACCAATAAAAGACATGTAATATGGTCATACTACCCGTGATAGGGTGCAAACCCATTCATACCTATGGGTGATAATGAAGTGATATCATGACCTGAAGTTCTATATCTCACTAATGTCAAAGCATTCATGTAATTGCAAACTACGTCAAGCCTGACACTATATTTGCTATCTTTGTTCAGAGTGCAAACCCCAACAAAAGGTATATGGTCAATATAAGAAATATTAGCTTATATCTCAAGCTCACAATAAATCTTGGACAATTCTATCAGGAAAATCAAGATATGACCATGATATGATGAAATGATATTGGATCTTCATTTGATCCCAACAATGCAATATCAATGACTGAATTCACTGGAATAGTCTTCTCAGGGAAGTCATCTAAATAGACTTCAATGACTACTTCCACTTATCATTCCAACATAATTGCTTTATCCAAAGGCATTCAAAATATGCTTGGCTTAGCAGAATGATTAAGCACACTCAAAATCATGTGGTTGAGGTTCATCAGAGTCGCATAACTTGATTTTATCGAGATTCTACCACTTGTGTTACTCATTACTTATAGGTTATATGAAGAGCAATATCATAAAGCACATTGCTCGAAAATCACTTATTCTCATGAATTGTAGAAACGTGTGAAAACAATTTGCAAAGAAAATACTGTGCAAATTCCACAGATTATTCGCAATGTCATGATCATGTCAATGAAATTGGTACTCCCTCCATTCCCTTATACAAGGCCACAAACTCATATTACAGGTACCAAGATAAAATTTAATGACTGATTTGTAAGTCAACTTTTCTTCTCGTTAATAGGAATCATTAATATGTCTACATGCATGCAAAGAAGGAATGGGAAGGAAGTAGCACACTGTCATTATGACTACATGCATGCAAGTGTTAAATAAGTTACTAGTACGAGAAAACATCATTAAATTTTGCCTCGATTACTGTTAGTGGCCTTATATAGATGCAAAATGTATTTTTTATAGTGACCTTGTATAAGGAAATGGAGGAAGTACGAGACATCCTGCAGATTTGCAAAGTTCAGGGGAAATGGAGTACTAGGAAATTGGTATGAGACTGGCGTAGGAAATGATATGGGGCAATACGAGGCGCATTCATGGACCCACAGCGTGCTGGTCTGCATGCAGCGCTCATCTCCATGGGCGAGACAACGACTGGGATTTCCGCTGCGCGAAAGTAAAAAACCGCGTCCATCGAAACGTGTATTGCATGTGCAACCTTACTAGTGTATTTAGATCAGCGTACCAGTCCATGTGCATGCGCCTGAGGTTTTAGACCGGCCCTGGTGCAAGGGATTTTTTGTCGAAAAGGACCCCCTGTCCAACACAATTGCCAGAAAAGACCCCTTGCGGATGAAATTGACAAAAGAAACCCCCTTGGTCGTGGCGGCAGGCGCGCCAGCCGACACGTGGCACCTGCCGCCACGCACCGAGGCGGCAGGACTGTTCACGCATGCGGGGACGAATTTCGCGAACCAAAATGGCAAACGGGCGAGTGAACAGTGCTGCCGCCACAGGATGTGGCGGCGTGTACTGTTCATGCGGGGTGAACAGTGTTTTCGAAAAAAAAACTGAAAAACTAAAAAATCTGAGATTTTGCACCCACTTAGAACACTCGATTGTCTTCTGCTATGGTTTTAATTTTTTCGAAAATCACTGTTCAGGGTTCGAAAGTACTGTTCATGCTTCGAAAACACTGTTCATCTTGCATGAACAGTACGCGCCGCCACATCCCGTGGCGGCAGCACCTTTCACTCGCCCCGTTTGCCGTATTGGTTCGTGAAGTCCGTCCCCGCATGCGTGAACAGGCCTGCCGCCTCGGTGCGTGGCGGCAGGTGCCACGTGTCGGCCGGCGCGCCTGCCGCCACGACCGAGGGGGTCTTTTTTGTCAATTTCATCCGCAAGGGGTCTTTTCTGGCAATTGTGTTGGGCAGGGGGTCCTTTTTGTCGAAAATTCTGGTGAAGGGCTTTACACGATGGATCGTTGACTATAATGTGTTCAGCATGTGCGAGCCGATGTGCCTAGCATGCGGTCTCCAGGCAGGCGGTATGTTTGTTCGATCTGGCTAGTTAAGGGCCAGTTCTTTTGCAGCTTCTGGCAGCTTATTGTCAAAATAAGCCAGAAGCTGAAAAGAACTCGTTTTGGGCTGGTGGGCTCAGCTTATTTCCACAGCCACTTCCTTCACGATGGAAAAAAGCTAGGGGAGGGCAGCTTCCCGCAGCGATCACTTAAAAAACGAAGGGGTACATCTCCTTGCCCTCCCAGCTGCAAGAAATTACGGAGCAAATGCCACCGCCAGCAACCTGGATGACCAGCCCCGAAGAAAAAGAAAAAGAAAGGCAGCGCTCGACTCCCACATCCCGTCCCGCGACAGAAGAGGAGGAGCGCTAGGGTTTCCCCGCCGCCGCCGCTCCCTCCTCCCGCCGCCCCCGACTCCGCCTTCGGCCGCCGCTGACGCCGCGTACCTCGCCGCCGACGACATGGATGCCGGCGGTGCTGGGTAGCCGCGTTCCTCCCCCGCCTCCCTCTGCTCTGCTCTGCCAGGGCGCAGACACCGACGAGCTTCGAGGCGGCGGCGCAGGTGTCCTGAGCCCGAGCAGGAGCTGCGACTCGTCCCGCTGCTGGCCGTCAAGCCCGCATCGGCCGGCCGCTGAGTGAGCTCCGGTGTTGGCGATTTCGCCCACAAGGTGTTCGGGCTATTGCCTACAAGACCTTTTTTGTCTTAAATCAAATTGTACATTGAGATTTGACTTTCTGCATATCAATTGAGATGTCAAATTGAATGATCCATTTTCTGTATCATATTGCTGACTATTTGTGAATAATTTTATCTACTGGAAAATGAGTAGATGTCTATTTGCTGTTAATATGAGGTTGTTTGTTGTCTATTTTTTGCAGTAGAGTACTATAAGTATTGCATTCAGGAAGTGCATTGCTCATGTGCACCTAGTTTTTGCTATAATGTACAGAAAAAGCAGTTAAATGTCATACAATTACATTTTAGGGGTATTGTAGACTTTTCAACAGAGAACTCGGAACATAAGCTCAGACAAAAGAACTGGATGGCTTATTCTCATGGGCTTATTTCCACAGCAGCTTCTGTGAGGCTTATTCCCATCGCAGCTTATGCATAAGCTGCACCTCAAAAGAACTGGCCCTAATACTCCGTTCGTAAAGAAATGTAAAAATATTTAGCTCACTACTTTAGTGATCCGTTATTATTATTATTTTATAGAAGGAGTACTAACAAGGAAGATCGGTAAACTATCCTGTAATATTTTGAAAATTGGCCGAGTCATTATTGTCGCAAAGTCACCGATAGAAAGGTACGTGGAACTGAAAACTGAATAGACTTTACTTTCTATCTTATATTTTCGAAGTATATATTCTTTTCGGAAAAGAAAGAAAGTACAACAGAGCAGATGACTATCGATTAGTAATAGCACTACTCCCTAGGAAATATAAGAGCGTTTACATCACTAAAATAGTGTTATATATTTCTTTACACAGAGCATACGGCTAGCAAATTAATGGATTTTTTTTCAAAACTGGCACTGTATTTTGAGCAAATTCGAAAACTGACACTGTGAATTCGTATATTGCAAAAATAGCATCCTCTCGGTCTTCTGTACGCCGAAGAGGCCATTTTCGGCCTGGGCAAAGCCGAAGAGCCCTTTTCGGCCTGGGCAAAGCCGAAGAGAGAGGGAGGTGGGCCGAAGAGTGGGCCGTCGGCGGGCTGTCGACCGAAGAGATGTCTTCGGTTTGGCCCCGACCGAAGACCTCTTCGGCTTACATTAGACCGAAAAGGGCC